>CM077663.1:134911986-135527264 GCA_039707655.1 Elymus sibiricus | reverse complement strand
TGGCAGCGGTACTATCACTTAGGAGGCACCGCGAGCCTTAGGCTAATAATAGTGAGGATCTCCATGTTGTTGGGAGAGACGGTGGGTGCAAATGAAATATGTACGTGTTGATTCCACCCAACTTCTCAGGTGCGCCCCCCTCTTAATAGTACGGATTACCTACGACTCAAATACCATCGAAAAAGAATCGTCAGAACAAATCCGTCTTCACACCATATCACCGAGTGGAAATAAACCGTCTCATGCCCATCTGATGAAATCTCTGAAATACCCAGGGCACACGGTTAGTCCGCAAAGCACCTCATCATCAATCACCAAAACTACATAGGAGAAGCCCTAACAATAGTGACGCGAATTAGATCTCAGATGTTGATGAGATGAAGATCACAAGTGGATATATGTTTACACTTGGGGTTGGTGTCATTTCCTATATGTTTTGCAAGCATACTATTTTAACAAAGTCGACAATGGTAGCGAAATTCACAGTAGTATATAAATCGTGTACCGAAGCAAAATGGCCTCGAGAACTTTTATTAATTTACCAGTGATTGAAAAACCAATCCCAACCATCCGTATGAACCGTGACACTCAACCAATTATTGTGAAGGCAAAAAAATTCAATACACAACATGCAATTCACAAAGCATATAAGGAGATTAAAGCATGTCGTACATTTAAGAAACTTCGGAGTAATAGTGTTGGATTACATCAAATCGGCTAAGAATCTGATAGATCCCTTCACAAAAGGGCTATCACAGGTTGTGATAGAAAATGCATCGAGGAAGATGGGTGTGAGACCCGCATGTGTTGCCATGGTGTTCACCCAACCTTTGTGACCGGAGATCCCATGAAGTAGGACCTAGAAAATAGGCCACCGGTAACTGAGGAGAGTAACCTAATAACCCACTTCGTTAGAGATGTAATACTCTCGGAAACTCTATGGCAGGTTGACTTGTGTCTTTATGTGTTTGAGGCTTTTAAAAGCGAGATGCTATCCATAGAGCAATCTTTGGAAGAACACACCTATATGGACCCAACTACTGGTCACATTCTATGAGATAGGGTAATATGCTCCACCCGCGGGGTTAGCCTTTGGCAGCCTAGTACCGGTAAGACCATGAGTGAAACTTCTTTACGCTAAACTAACAATTCAAAGCATGGTCCATTGTTTGGTTGTCGAGGAGTGTAACTCTTACCTCTATGTGGATGTTCAACCTTAACTTGTATTCACTAAAAATACTGTTGTATAAAAACAATGTTTGGATTAGAGTACTACACTATGGGCCTTCGAGATTTGGTGGGGAATTGTTGAAATATAAGATGGGTTTTACGCCCATGAAATAATTTTGGAAAAATCTCTAAGGACCCGTGTGGGTGTCATGGCATGATGGTCGGAAGTTTAGTCCCACCTCACACGTGGAGGAGAGTTGAGACCCCTTTATAGGGTTTTACTTCCACATGCTATTGGAGCTTGAGAAGAGGAGTGGTTCTCGTGCGCTCCTCCCCTGTCGCCCGCCTTGCCACCCCGCGCTTCGCCTCGCTCGTCTGCGCGTCCTGTTTCGTGTACCAGTCGAGCTAAGACCTATGTCGTGTGTGCGCTTAATATTTTCCATTCAGGAATGGACAATTAATTTGCAATTAATCACGGTCATTAAGCGGACGCACCTTAAATCTAAGGCGTCATATCGTGGTCTGTTGTCGACTCGGGTGTGGGTCTAGCCCACGTCTCCATACCATGACCGACAATATATTGGAGGTGTCGGCAACCCAGCCACCCCAGATCAGATCACATCTGATCTACCTCTTTGCACAATGCCCATCGTCGTTCCGGTCGCTACTGCTGCCTCTAGGGATCCCATCATGTCCACCGTGTGCACGATTGTACAGGAGAGCAGGCCTCCGGAACCCCGTCATTTGCGATCCTACACCGGGAGAAAAACGATTAGGTTTTGGAGATCGTCTCATACGCAACCGCTCGCCGCTGCTCATCTTCGTCCACTACTTCATCTACGTCCTCGTCACCTTCGACATCACCATGTTCACTAAAGCCGAGAAGACGGCTACCAAGGACACCCCCGCCACCACCGCCGTGACTATGACTTGGTCGACTGGAGGGTATAATTCGGTTATCCCTCTTATACTTATTTTTATGTTGGACGTACTAGCTATCTGTGCTTACATGATAAAATATCACTATAAACTTAATACTGTCCATGTCATGATTATGGTTTATTTCTGAACCAGGTTAATCATAAATTTGCTAATTTTCTCAACAGCTCTAGCACACAATTGCAAAAAGAGGTTCAGGGGTTAAAAAGATGAAGTCCGGTGAAAAGGATGAGCAAGCTGCCAACATTCCTATCCTAACAAAAATGCTACCAACATTTTTTAGTTTATTGCGTTAATGCACGCGCTTTGGCTTTGAGAGCTAAACTGGAACCGTCGGCGGCACCAAACGCTGATGAGAATTAGTAATGGAGGAAAGCAATGTATCGCATTGCTAGCTGGACGTGACTCGGCATGATTTCGCCACAAAAGCGGACGCGGTTGTGTAGCCCACCGGCGCGCACGAGCACCGCCGGCCGCATCATTCTCTGGCGCTGCTAAGCTGCATCATCAGCCCCGCATACACGCAAAACGGAATATAGAAAAAGTTCAGCTCCTTCTTGTCATCTGCGATCTCATAAAATTCTTTCACGGATCCATCGCGCCGGGTCTATTACTTTTTGGATACGGTTGACAATAGTCAATAGGGGCGGAGCCATTGCCCGGGCTGAATCTCACTGTGCAGCGGGACCCTGTTATCGGATGGTAGGCCTCTTTCTGATGTACTGTAGCGCATGTGGGTGGTGGACCGCTCGGGCGGCGGGGTCTGTAGCGATCAAATCTGAGACGTCAAGGCAAGATCGGACGGGCCAGATGACGTAGCACTCACGCACGAACCACGCTGCCCTGCTGGGTGCAGCTGCAGCTTGCACAGGGCAACAGTATTGCACCGAACGAATCCATGTGTTGGAGCATGTCCAGTAGTCTAGACAACATTTGTCTGTAGTTGCTCAGCCATATCATCTCTGGACAGGCTAAAAGCATCTCAAACCGTCCTCTATTCGTACAATAATCGCTGTTTACGAAAGTTGAACCAAAAATGCTTTTTAACAGTTTTCGTAAAGGCTTACATTTCTATGGGACCCTGTAAAATTTTCAAAACTTGAAAGATGGGACTTTCCGTAAAAGTGTCATGTCAGTTAACGGTCACATAAACCGTCACCAAAATCCACCGCACCCCCGTGGAACCACCACCCCACCCCTGCCGACAATCGCCACAACGCCGCCCGCTTGCTCGCTTGCCGCCGCCGACTACCATCGTCGGTTATCAACCGTTGCCGGAGTTCATCGTAGTCGTCGTGCCATGACCAAAAACCACTATAGGAAGTTTTACAGGAACTGAGAAAATAACTCACATGTGAACTTCCCCAAAAAGTTATGGACACCCCGTAAAGCCACTTTACGGAAAAAAAAAATACCGGAGTTGTTGGAGATGCTCTAGAAAACTTCTACAATGCAACGTTTATTTAGGTGCCTACAGGATTAGCGGGGTATGATTACGGAGGTAGAAACTCCGATTAATAAATACATTGTTCATCATGCATCCATTCAAATCATCGAAAGGCTGAAATAATGATTCCAATCTGCAAAAGCCATCAAGCAGGTCATGTGTAGTTTTTTCTGAACCTTGATATCTCCCGACCGTTCTGTCTACGACACTCTCATCCTAAACGAATCGTTCGCTAGGAAATGATCAATCTAGCGAATGAAAACGTTCGATCTAAGGGGGATGCTGCAACGAATGATTTGTCGGCCCCAGACCCCATGAGCGAACCGGTCCCCTCTCCATGAGAAAACATAGATCCCTCATTCAAGCCTCAAATTGGGCCGGAAAAGGGCCGATTTTTCTGTGACGATCTCACATGTCTTAAAAAACTAGTGTTTGGACTTCACTTTGAAAAGCTAAAAATCCAATGACGTACAAGAAAAGGAAATGTTCCATGTGGCGAGCCACAAAAAGGCAAGCCATAAAAAAATTGGTAGATGGATTTTTGGACACGTCACTATCCTATACCCATTTACTAAAAATTGTTGCTCTATTTTTTATTTTTTATAACAAATGTAGTTTTCCCAAAAAAAATTGCCATTCCAGAAGAATATTTTATTTTTTACAATTTTCCATGATGTTATTGTGCATAATGGCAAGTTTTACAACATTTTTTATTTCTTAAAAAAAGCATGCAATAAATTTTCTAAACTATATCTTTGGTAATGCTCACATGTTGCATGGCAAAAAATTATGTTAGGAAATTGCTGTCGGAGAAGCGTTTGTGCTAGGGTACGCCCTCCAAAACCGTGGTTCGAACTCTGGGGTCTTTTGTCCAGCTACCTCACGACCCGACGGTGATCTTGGCGAGGCTACGGACGAGCGGTGCTTCGCAAGAACACACCCACATGCAGGACACGGAAGGGACACGAGGAATTACCCAGGTTCGGGCCACCTTGCGGTGTAAAACCCTACTCCTGCTTGTATGGATGCTCTCGGGGAAGCACAAGTGTTACAAGGTAGAAGACGATGGAAAATGGCCGAATTGGGATCCATTCCTCTCTAAGGTAGCAGCATTGTCCCTCTTGTAGTTGCATTGGTCCTCGTCCCCGAAAATATCGGGGATAAAGGGCAGCCACATAGCGGCATTTCGAAGGGGGACATGCACTCAGTCTTATCCTGACAAAAGGTGGTCTTCGTCTGCAAAGGCGCCGTCCATGACGCACTGATGGGCTCGGCGATGACCTCCGTCATGGCGAGCCACGTCATCGTGGTCGTCTTTCACCGGAATGGCAAGCTTTGGCAACCTGCTTCGGAGGAGGCAGCGGTCGCTGCACTTTAATCACCAAAGAGGAAATCCTCCCAGTCCGAGCCTACTGGCATGGCCCCTATCGTCCTTTTCTGCGCGGGTGCGTCACCAACGTGGTGAGCACTCAGCCGTGCGACCAGCGCCGCACGACCCCTCCAATCGGAGGGTCTCGTGGGAAGCCGCCTCGCGAGGCCACCTGCGACTGAAGGTGAATGTCTTGAAGAGCCTCGTCTTGCGAAGAGGGGCCTTGCGAGGCCCGATCGTCGCGAGGTGCTTCGCTTGTGGAGATCCTGAGTGGGCTGCCTCCTGGGCCCCTTGCCAGGTGTCGTTTCCTGGGCCGTATGCAGATGGGCCGTGGTACCCTGGTTCCTACTGGACCGACAATAGTCCCCGGGCCCACGATGTGCGCGTTCTTCCCATTGAGAATGAAACGGTGCAGGGCAAAATGACGCGGGGCGTTAGTGGACTGCCGGGACCAGGCAGGGACGCATGATACTTGTGATCTGCGTTGGGTTTTCCGTGAAGAGGAACGGGTAATTGCAGCACAATACGGGTAAGTATTTCCCTTAGTTAAGAAACCAAGGTTTATCGAACCAATAGGAATATCAATCCATAACCGTCTTCAGCGGCTGCACACAAAAGAGCAAACAAGTTGCACCCAACGCGGCAAGAGGGTTGTCAATCCCCTTGATCTTGTTATTGGCAATCAAGTGAGGTGTGTAGATAATAGTAGATAATTGTAAATTGAAAAATAAAATAAAAATAAATAAATGGCAGCAAGGTAAAGAGAGGATTTGTAAATATATAAGTGAATAGACCCGGGGGCCATAGTGTTCCCTAGCGGCATCTCTCATGTAGGCAACATACGGTGGGTAAACAAATTATTGTTGGGCAATTGATAGAAAAGCGCATAGTTATGTGATATTCATGGCAATGATCATGTGTATATAGGCATCACGTCCATAAGAAAATAGGCCGACTCCTGCCTGCACCTATTACTATCACTCCAACCATCGACCGCTATCCAGCATGCATCTAGAGTATTAAGTAAAATAGAGTAATGCTTGGAGAACATTGACATGATGTAGACAAAGAGAACTCAATTAATATGAACTAACCCCATCAGTTAATCCTTAGTGGCAACAATACAAAGACGTGTCTTGTCCCCTTTTGTCACTGGGATATAGAGCACCGCCAGATTAAACCCACTACAACGCACCCCTCTCACTAAGGAAATATCAATCTAGTTGGCCAAACTATTTCAATAGATCAGAGAGATTTATGAAGCTATAAGGATCATGCAATTAAGAATCATAATATATATCAGAGGTGACTCAAATACTTTTCATGAATAATATGAACATAAACACACAATTCATCGGATCCCAACAAACGCACCATACAAAAGAATTACATCGGATAGATCAAAGCGAAGATGCGATGATCATTGTATTGAAGATCAAAAGAGAGAGATAGCCATCTAGTTACTAACTACGAACCCGTAGGTCTATGGTGAACTACTCACACATCATCATGAGGGCAGCAAGGTTGATGAAGAGGCCTTCCGTGATCGATCCCCCCTCCGACAGGGTGCCAGAACGGAGCTCCAGATGGGATCGCGTCGGAACAGAGACTTGCAGCGGCAGAAAAAGTGTTTCGGGATGCCCTCTAGGGTTTTTGGAATATATGTGAATTCATGCTCGTCCTCGAGTAGGTAAATGATAAAAACAGAATTTTTGATGTGACATGCTACCCAATATGTAATCTTTTGCATGTATGCTCGTTGAGAAATGATGAATTAAAAAACATCAACATAGTAATATTTATAAGCATAAGCAACAAAATCATCAAACATTCAAAGTATACGATCCTAAAAGAATGTTTACCCCCATTCATTTTATCATATTAGCAAGGCATGGCTCCGTCTTCACCACATTAATACAAATGTCAAGCACCACGGTGTCCAAGTCAGGCAATTGGATCGTACTTTTTCAATGTGCATCAACTTTTTATTCTTCACGCAATACATGAGCGTGAACCATGGACATAGCATAAAGGTGGAATAGAATATGGTGGTTGATATCAAAGGGTTAAAAAGTGGAGAAGATAGTCTTGCATCAACTAGGCATATCAACGGGCTATGGAGATGCCCATCGATAGATGTCAATGCAAGGAGTAGGGATTGCCATGCAAATGATGCACAAGAGCTATGAGTGTATGAAAGCTCAACTGAAGCTAAGTGGGGTGTGCGTCCAACTTGCTTGCTCATGAAGACCTCGTGCATTTGAGGAAGCCCGTCATTGGAATATGCAAGCCAAGTTTATAATATGAAAAAGTAATTCCCAGTAGCATATGAAAATGACATAACATGAGACACTCTATATGAAGAACAAGATGCCACTTTGAGGCACATGTGTGGTAAAGGATAGTAGCAAAGTCCCTTCTCTCCTTTTCTCTCTTTTTCATTTTTTTCTTTTTTTATTATGGTGGGCTCATTTGGCCTCCCTTATTTTTATTTCCTCACTCGGACAATGCTCTAATAATGATGATCATCACACTTTTATTTACTTACAACTCAACATGAAAACTTGATATGAAGAACTATGAAACAATATGACTCAATATGAATGCCTCTGGCAGTGTACCAGGATATGCAATGATCTAGCGTGACATGTATCAAAAATATGATGAACGGTGGCTTAGCCACAAATACCATGTCAGCTGTATATGATCATGCAAAGCAATATGATAATGAACGAACTAGTCATATGATGTAACGGTGGAATTTGCATGGCAATATATCTAGGAATGGCTATGGAATTGCCATAATAGGTAGGTATGGTGGCTGTTTTTAGGAAGATATAAGAAGGCTTATGTGTGACAAAGCATATCATGTCACGGGGTTTGGATGCACCGGCGAAGTTTGCACCGATCCTCAAAGTGAGAATGGGCAATGCACGGTACCGAAGAGGCTAGCAAAATATGAGGTGGTGAGATTGCGTATGTCCACGGGTTCACATTAGGCATAAAGAACTCATATACTTATTGCAAAGTTTTATTAGTTTTATCACAAATCAAAGTACTACTCGCTTGCCCCGAGGGAGGAGGTTGGGAGGAGTTAACCATCGCACGCCTCCGACCTGAAACCACACTAGGATTTCAACAAGGAATAGAAATGCTCACAAATCCCCACCATGCCTTTTTAATATTTAGCCAAATGGGAAGTTAACACCTCTTAATATTGATACTTCTACGAATCAACAATGATGTACTCACACCTTTTTCATATTACCACATCAATATCATTAATGTGCTACATGATGGTATTGATTATCACTCATTGAATACCTATTATTTTTGGACTAGTCTTATGACCCATGCAAATTACTGTCACTATTTATCAACTCTCAAACAAATATAAGTGAAGAACGTGAGTGCAATTATTTCTATAAAATCTATACGCCACCGTGCTCAAAAAGATATAAGTGAAGTACTAGAGCAACTGCTAAGCTCAAAAGATATAAGTGAAGCACATAGAGTATTCTAACAAATTATGATGAAGGTGTGTATCTCTCAAATAGGTGTTTCTAGCAAGTGATGATTGTGGCAAACTTAAAATAAAAGCAAACAAAAACAAATGACGCTCCAAGCAAAAATCGTATCATGTGACGAATAAAAATATAGCTCCAAGTGACATACTGATGGATTGAGACGAAGGAGGGGATGCCTTCCGGGGCATCCCCAAGCTTAGACGCTTGAGTCTTCCTAGAATATTACCTTGGGGTGCCTTGGTCATCCCCAAGCTTAGGCTCTTGCCGCTCCTTATTCCTCCGTCTATCGTGATCACAACCAAAACTTGAAAACTTCAATCACACAAAACTCAACAAAACTTCGTGAGATCCGTTAGTATAAGCAACATATCAAATACTTTAGGTACTGTTATAACTTGATTCATATTTTATTATTGCATGATAGGTACTGTATTCTAACTTCTCCATGGCTTATACCCCCCCCCCCGATATAATCCATAGCATCATCAGAACAAGCAAACTATGCAAGCAAAAACATAATCTGTCTAAAACAGAACAATCTGTAAAGATCTGTAAAGAACCTATACTTCTGTAACTAATAATTCTTAGAAATTAGCAAAACCTGAAGAATTTGTATAGAAATACTATGTATAAAATTCAGATCAAAAATACGTTCCAGTAAAATCAGATAAATTTTGCACTGGATGCTAAAGTTTCTGTTTTTGCACCGTATCAATTCTACTCATCTTGTGAGTCATCCCATAGGCTTTACTTGGCACAAACACTAACTAAAACATAAAAACACAATCATTACAGAGGAAATAATCATTTTATCACACACAAACATAAAGTAAAAAAGCAAAAATAAAGATAACTATTGGGTTGCCTCCCAACAAGCTCTATTGTTTTATGCCCCTAGCTAGGCGTAATGCATAGTTTCAAGTGTTGTCATCTTTGACACTCCACCCATAAGTATCTCTCATGATTGATTCATAAGGTGGTTTAATTATCTTCCTAGGGAAGTGTTCCGTCTCTTTCTTTAATGGGATTTGGAACCTTATGTTTCCCTCTTTCATATCAATAATTGCACCTATAGTTCGTAAGAAAGGTCTTCCAAGTATTATTGGACAAGTAGGATTGCAATCAATATCAAGCACAATGAAATATACATGCACACAATTCTTATTTTCAACAATGAGGACATCATTTATTCTACCTAGAGGTTTTTTAATGGTAGAATCCGCAAGATGCAAGTTTAGGGAACAATCTAGAATATTAGTGAGACCAAGCACATCACAAAGAGTTTTAGGTATAGTTGAAACACTAGCACCAAGGTCACACAAAGCATTGCATTCATATTTATTTATACTTATTTTAATAGTAGGTTCACACTCATCATGCAATTTTCTAGGAATAGAAACTTCAAGCTCAAGTTTCTCATCATAAGCTTTTATCATCGCTTCCACTATATGATTAGTGAAAGCCTTGTTTTGTTCATAAGCATTGGGTGAGGTAATAATAGTTTGAAACAAGGAAATATATTATACTAAGGAGCAACTTTCATAATTAAAGTCCTTGTAATCCAAAATAGTGGGCACATCACTAGTTAAAGTTTTAACCTCTCCAAAGCCACTTTTTTCAGTTTTAGCATTAAAATCATCACCCTCCAAGCAAACGGGACTCTCTCTAGCTAGAGTTGACTCATCTCCAGTACCTTTATCATTTATATTCAGAGAAGTAAACAAAGATTCAATAGGACAAGTACCAATCATTTTAAGATCTTCATCATGATTCCGGTAAAAACCGGCTGGGAGAGCTTTTTCTAAGAATTCCCTCTTAGCTTTCAACTTAGCGGTCCTCTCCTTACTTTCATTAATAGATATTTGGATAGATTTAATAGTCTCATTAAAATCATGCTTGGTTGGCAAAGTTTTACCTTTAAGAGTTTCAACATCAAGAGCAATTATATCCATGTTTTTAGTCAAAGTATGAATCGTATGGAACTTTTCTTCCACCATATTATTGAAAATCTATTGAGAACTAATAAATTCTTTAATTGTGTTATCAAGATCAGAGGGTATCCTATTAGAATTTGTAGAAGAATTTCCATAAGAATTACCATAAGAGTTTCCATAGTTGTTAGAGGAATTACCGGGATACAACCTAGCATTGAAATTTCCTCTATAAGCATTGTTGTTGAAATTGTTTCGTGAGATAAAGTTCACATAAATAGCATCATTATTTTGCTCGATCAAAGTATACAAAGGCATATCATTTGGATCAACATGAGTATTTTTGCTAGCAACCATATTCATAAGAGCATCCACTTTTTCACTCAAAGTAGCGATTTCTTCAACATAATTTACCTTCTTACCAGTTGGAGCTCTTTCGGTATGCTATTGAGAATAATTTGTTATGATGTTGTCCAGAAGTTTGGTGGCCTCTCCTAAGGTCACATCCATAAAGGTGCCACCTGCAGCAGAATCTAGAAGATTTCTAGACACAAAGTTTAGTCCAACATAGAAGTTTTGGATAATCATCCACAAGTTTAAACCATGACTAGGGCAATTTCTAATCATCAATTTCATCCTCTCCCAAGCTTGTGTAACATGTTCTTGATCATGTTGTTTAAAATTCATAATTTTGATTTCTAAGGGAGATGAGCAGGAAGAAAGTACTTGGAAATAAAAGCATCTTTACACTTATCCCATGTTCCAATACTATTACGTGGTAAAGATGAAAACCAAGCCTTAGCTTTATCTCTTAGTGAAAAAGGAAATAATTTTAATTTCACAACATCATTATCCATATGCTTTTTCTTTTGCATATCACAAAGTTCAACAAAAGTATTAAGATGAGCAACGAGATCCTCATTAGGACTTCCCGAAAAATGATCTTTCATCACAAGATTCAGCAATACAGCATTAATATCAAAAGCCTCCGCACTAGTGACGGGTGGTGTAGGAGTACTAATAAAATCATTATTATTAGTATTTGAGAAGTCACACAACTTAGTAGTATCTTGAGACATGGTGACCGAACAAGCAAAGTAAGAAGCAAGACAAGCAAACTAGTAAGCTAAGAAGTAAACTTGTAACAAGCAAAGATAAATATTTTTGTATTTTTGTTTTTATGAAGCAAACTAAATATAACAGCAAATAAAAAGAAGAACAAGTGAATGATAATTTGTGTGAAGTTACTTGATAGTTGGTGATGATATTCCCCGGCAACGGCACCAGAAATCCTTCCTAACACTTGTGATCTGCGTTGGGTTTTCCGTGAAGAGGAACGGGTAATTGCAGCACAATACGGGTAAGCATTTCCCTCGGTTAAGAAACCCAGGTTTATCGAACCAATAGGAATATCAATCCACAAGCGTCTTCAGCGACTGCACACAAAAGAGCAAACAAGTTGCACCCAACGCGGCAAGAGGGTTGTCAATCCCCTTGATCTCATTATTTGCAAAAATGGCAGCAAGGTAAAGAGAGGATTTGTAAATATATAAGTGAATAGACCAGGGGGCCATAGTGTTCCCTAGCGGCATCTCTCATGTAGGCAACATATGGTGGGTAAACAAATTACTGTTGGGCAATTGATAGAAAAGCACATAGTTATGTGATATTCACGGCAATGATCATGTGTGTATAGGCATCACGTCCATAAGCAAATAGGCCGACTCCTGCCTGCACCTACTACTATTACTCCACCCATCAACCACTATCCAACATGCATCTAGAGTATTAAGTAACACAAAGTAATGCTAGGAGAACATTGACATGATGTAGACAAAGAGAATTCAATTAATATGAACTAACCCCATCATTTTATCCTTAGTGGCAACAATACAAAGACGTGTCTTGTCCCCTTTTGTCACTGGGATATAGAGCACCGCCAGATTGAACCCACTACAATGCACCCCTCTCACTGAAGAAATATCAATCTAGTTGGCCAAACTATTTCAATAGATCAGAGAGATTTACGAAGCTATAGTGATCATGCAATTAAGAATCATAATATATATCAGAGGTGACTCAAATACTTTTCATGAATAATCTGAACATAAACCCACAATTCATCGGATCCCAACAAACGCACCATACAAAAGAAGTACATCGGATAGATCAAAGCGAAGATGCGATGATCATTGTATTAAAGATCAACAGAGAGAGATATAGCCATCTAGGTACTAACTACGAACCCGTAGGTCTGTGCTGAACTACTCACACATCATCATGAGGGCAGCAAGGTTGATGAAGAGGCCCTCCGTGATCGATCCCCCCTTCGACAGGGTGCCAGAACGGAGCTCCAGATGGGATCGCGGCGGAACAGAGACTTGCGGCGGCGGAAAAAGTGTTTCGGGATGCCCTCTAGGGTTTTTGAAATATATGTAAATTTATAGTCCAGAGAACAGGGGTAGGAGTGCCACCAGGGAGGGACAAATCATCTGGGCGCGGCCACCCCCTGGGCGCGCCCTGTTGGCTTGTGCATCCCTCGTGCGACCTCCGGTTTTCTCCCGAAGCTTCCACGTCTTATTTTGGTCCAACAAAATCATAAAAAAGTTTCGGGGCAATTGGACTTCGTTTGGTACGGTAAACCTGAAAAGTAAAAAAACACATGCAGAAAACAGCAACTGGCACTGGGCACTGGGTCAATAGGTTAGTACTAAAAATAATATAAATTGGTAAATTATTACTCAAAAAGTATCCTAGAATGATAATATAATAGCATGGAACAATCAAAAATTATAGATACGTTGGAGACATATCAACGCGTGGCAGCACGACGGGACGGGGACGCCCCCACTTCCCCCCGACGCCTTGGTAACCGCCCAGGCTGACATAAAAGCTTGTCTGCGCGCGGCGTGGGCGCAGTTATTGCCTTCTCTGCTCCCTTCGCCTCCCTCGCACGTCGGCTCCTGCTTCTTCCTCCTCTCGCTCCCAAGCTCTCTTCGCCTCCATGGCTCCTCCCACAAGAAAGAACAAGGGGCCTGCGCTAGAGCCGGCCCTGCAGCTGTCCATCGTCCTCAACCAAGAGGTGTTGGACAAAGTAATCTCGATGACGGCCTGCGCCCACAATGAGTGGGAGGCTACGAAGATCTGGCTGGCGGCACGTGCAACCCCGACCTAGAGGCCATGACCTTCCCCTTCTGCATCCACTCCATCTACGCCGGCCTGGTGCCGCCCGTCTCCGACTTCTTCACTGCCATCCTTGACCATTACCTGATCCATGCGCTGCACGTCCAACCCAACTCCATCTTCCTTCTCGCCATCTTTGCCTACCTTTGCGAGGGGTTCCTGGGGGTGATGCCCTCTGTGGTCCTCTTCAGGACTTTTTATAGCCCGCGGCTAACCGCAGCGAACCAGCGCTCGAGGTGTGCTTCGTTCCGCGTCGTCGAGCGGATGACCTCTAGCATCGTCAAACTGAAGATCTCGAGGAACGTGGAGGGCTTTAGGATGCGCTGGATGTACATGGATGTAGGCCAGTACATCCCCTTCTTCCTGGTCCCGGATGCACCTGCCGAGAAGAGCTCCGGATGGGAGCACGACAAGATCGTTGACAAAGGGCTAAAGCCACTTGTGGCGAGGATGAAGGCCCTCAGGAGCACCGGCCTCATGGGTCCCATGATTGCTAGGGAGTTCGTGCGGCGGTGCATCACCCCGCTCTAGAAGCGCTCGCGCCAAGTGTGGGCGTACGATGGCCCAGCGGACCGGATGAGGCTGAGCGTCGACAGCCTCCTCGTGCCAATACTTCAGGAGATCATGAAGGTCTTGCTACCTAGAAGGTGCCGCACCTACCCGAAGGCGGGTACCCACTATACCCCCTTGACGACAAGGCCGCAATCGTGGAGTCGATGTCGTGGTTTGCCGAGTGGGGGTCGGTCCCCGCAGGCCATGAGGGGCTCCGCGAGAACCCCCTCCTGGTGGTGCCCGACTCAGGCGCCCTTGAGGATGCCGGGGCCTCGACAGGCGCTGACGAGGAGGTCAGTGAAGAAGCACCCCCGCGAAGCCGCTGCCCACTGCCGCTCAATGATAGCGACGACGACATCGACCTCGAGGGGTTTGTGATCGTGCCCTCCAAGCCAACAGGCGGAGGATGAAGAAGATGCCAGCAAGGAGGCAGACGAGCCTCGTGCGATCGAGACCTGCTCTGGCCCTGAGGAGCGAGACTCCGGCAGTGTGACAACCCGAGACTGGCGCTATAGACGACTTTGATGTATTCCGTTATCGCCGTGTGATTTATTTGTTTGTTGCATTCATCATCGCATCATCCGCATTGCATCGGCACTCCATTGCCATCGTTTTCCAAAACTTGCATCAGTTCGTAGTTGTCAGTTCTCCCCATTCTTGTCGTTGACCGTTTCGAGACCAACCACACTTGCACGTGCCTACGTCATCATTAAAATATTGTTTTAAAAGTGGGAATAAAATGTTCTGTGAATGGGTTGAAAGTTGGCATGTGGTCTTAATGTATTGTAGGTAGACCGCCTGTCAAATTTCGTTGCATTTGGAGGTCGTTTGCTACCCTAACTGTTAAACATAGGCGACGCTATAACCGGTCTATTTTGCAGACGTTTCGGTATTTTAAAACTTGTGTCGGGCTGCCAAACCTCTCTCTCCTCGGCCCAACCAACCTACACAGTCCACTAAAACCCACCTAGCCTATCCCCTTGATCCGACCACCGATCGCGATCGGAGGGTCGAAAAACACCCCAAAATACCCCTAAAACCTACCCTTGCCTATAAGAGGGAGACCACCACGTCCAAAAGGGGAAACCCTAGCCTCCCACCTCGATTTCCCCATCCCACCAGCCTCCAGCCGCCACCTTCTCCCTTCTCCACCATGTAGGCCCGTCAGGACCCAGATCGGGCCCTGGGAAGCCCATCTAGGCCCGGAACCCCGTCGCCGCTCCTACCGGCAGCCGAGGAGCTCCCCGACCGAGCCGTTTCTCCGCCTCGCCTCCGCCAGCACCGAGCGCCGCCTGACCCCGCCGTCGCGCCCCTCCAGCGAGCCACCGCTACCAACAAACACCTTGACCAGGCTGGCCCCGCTCCTCTCTCCCCGCACCTCTCCTCCTTCCTCTCATTTCTCCCTCTCTCTCATCTCCCACTCTCTATGTACCCCTGTAGGAGCCGCCATGGCCGCCCTAAGGAGCTCGCCGACGCGCGTCGGGACCTCCTCGAGTCATCGGAAATGGACGGATCCAGAGGGCCCCGTCGCGGATCCACCGTCCCACATCGTCCCGGACCCCCTTTCACCGGCGTCACCCGGCAACAGTCGCCGCCATGGTTCCTGTTCGTGCAGGAGCACGAGGAGGAGGACGACTCCCGATGCCCGCTCGCCTCGCCTGCTTGGGCCGCACCAATGCGCCAAGGCTTGGCCGTCAGCCCCCGTGCGATCCAGCCCAAGCCAGCCGAGCCACCCTCCACGTCCCGCCAGCCCACCACCGACTAGCCTGTCGGCCCATGGTGAGCGCCCCTAAGCCCATCCTATCCCTGCTATTAGACGTCCGTGAGTGGTATTTGCTATCCAGCGCTCACCTATGAAGATGGGCTCTGGCCCGTAGGCAATTTTGACAATGTTGTGCTCCTGAGCATTAGATAGTTATTTTCCGCCCAATGCACTGTTCAGATTCGGCCCGTATCATATTTTTCTGTTGTTGCGAATTTATGAAATAACGAAGGAATTTCTGTTTTACACAAAAGATCCTCAAGCTCATGTATTTAATAACTCCACAAACGTGCATCGGATTAAAATAAACTATATATGTAAAATGCTTAGAATTTTGTGTAATTTCACAATATCCAACTTTCATCCATGATAAAAATGTTTAAACTTGAATTTTGCATTAATTTGCATAAATGACTTGCTAAAATGGTTTATTTAACTAAATAATCGTAACTCCGAATTAAATGAACTATATATGTAACTTGACTAGGAAAACGTGTAGAATAGAATGGTGCACTTTATTTTCCTGTTTAATAAATATAAAATATGTTTAGGCAGAATAGTACCAATTCCGAAAATACCATATGGGGATTTTCCGGAATTGTTATTTGTTGTTTCCGGTCTCATTTAAACATGCCTAGATAGTGTAGTTTCATTATGCTTCACTTCTTGCCATGTTTAAAAACATTTAACCTTGTGGAGTAAATAAAAGTGAGTGGACTAAATAATTCAAGCGTGGAGTTTCATCAATATGCAACTCGTTGCATATTGAGCTTCATGTAATTTGTAGTATTGTTTGTTGCACTTTGTCATGACATGCCTCATTAAACCGGACATGCATCATACTTGGTTGTGCATCATGCCATTTTTATGTTTGTCTGTTTAGCGTGCCATTTGTTTGTTTCCGGATTTGCTTCTTCTCGCTAGAGTTTCGAAAACATTCGAACTGTGGGGATTCGTTCGACTATGGCTTTTCGTCTACTTCACGGATTCGATCTTCTTCCAAGCGAGATTTCAGGCAAGATGACCATTACCCTGAATACCACTACTATCATTGGTATGCTAGTTTTCTCGATTCTATTGCCATGTCTTGCTACCTACCACTTGTTTGTCAAGCCTCCCAAAATGCCATGATAATCCTCTAACCCTCCACTTCCCAGCAAACCGTTGTTTGGCAAAATTACCGCTTGCTCAGCCCCTCTTATAGCCTTGCTAGTTGCAGGTGCAGGTTGTTCCATGTGATAACATGGATATCTTGGGATATCACATTATTCTTGCTATTTAATTAATGCATCTATACACTTGGTAAAGGGTGGAAGGCTTGACCTTTTGACTGGTGTTTTGTTCCACTCTTGTCGCCCTAGTTCCGATTACCGGTGTTATGTTCCATATTGAGCGCTCCTAACATGCTTGTGGTTGTTATGGGGACCCCCTTGATTTTTATTTTGGGATAAAACTCTTACGGCAAGGCCCAACATTGGTACTAAAATTTGCCCAACATAATAATACTGAACACCATTATTAATGCATAGGGCGTCATGAACCCATGGGTTTAATTCAACATAATACATGGAGGGCCAATGCTGATGGCGCTGGTCCTAAATAGAGCATCGTGCGGGGCCACCCCGGGGTAATTTGGGTGTTTAATTTGGCCACTGTACGCTAGCTCATCTCGTAGTGCCCTGAGAACGAGATACATCGGCTCCTATCAGGATCTGGCCTGTCGGGCGGTCTTGCTGGATTTTTTTACCTTTAACGAACATCTTGTGCACTGGGATTCTGAGGGGACACTTCGGGTTATCCCGCGGTTGAGGTTTTCCGTGCAGCTTGTGGCTAGTTTGTGATGGATGAGTTGGAGCACCCCTGCAGGGTTAAATCTTTTGAAAGTCATGCTTGCGATTATGTGGCAACTTGGAAATTTTATAATACCCGATTATAGAAAACTTGAAGTAAACCCAATTAAAATACACCAACCGTGTGTGTAACCGTGACTGTATTTTTTCGAGGGAGTTCGGGAAGAGAACACGGTGGGGTCATGATTGACTCGTAAGTAGGTGTTCAGGATCACTTCTTGATCATAACTAGTTCACAACCATCATGCGTAGCTCACTCTTGTTATTCATGTACTCATAAGTTAGCCAAATATAAATGCTTAGTGCTGCTGCGACCTCACCACTTAACCATACCTCACCCATTAAGCTTTGATAGTCTTGATACCCTTGGTAATGAGATTGCTGAGTCCCCGTGGCTCACAGATTCCTGCAACAACAGATGCAAGTGCAGGTAATACGGTGATTTGACGTGAGCACGATGATTGTTCTATTTGGAGTTCTTCTTCTTCTTCTTCATCGGTCATAGGATGGGTTCCAGGTCGGTAGCCTATGATTAGCAGGGTGGACGTCATCTTCTTTTTCGTTTGATTTCATCCGTAGTCGGATCCTGCTCTTCTGTATGATGATTGTGATGTATTGATGTATTGAGATATTTATGTTGTAGCAAGTGGCGAGTGTAAGCCAACTCCGTATACTCATCTCATCTTTACATGTATTGTGACGATTTCCATTCTTGCGAAGCGACCCGAAATGCGCTTCTATCCTTATAGAGGCTCTCGAATCGTCGTGAGGATAGTACCGCATTTTTGGCATGACAGGAAGGCCTTGCGACGAGCCCTACAGAGGGAGCTCAAGCGGGCCCCGTGGGAGCGATGGCGGTGGCAGCCGCCTAAAAAGGCTGTAGAAGAGGCGTTGGGCTCCTACACACAAGTAAGTTCCCACCTCATGTTCCTTTCCTTTCTGCTTTTTGCTTCTCAAGGTTCAGGGCTGAGCCCTCAGCTCCGCATGGAGACGGTGAAGAAGAAGCAGAAGAAGGCCGTGACACCCCTGCAAGCGAGGGGTGTGAAGAAGTTGCTTGCCAGCATGAGGCTGAGGCGGGGCGCACAAAGGAGGAGGAAGATCGTGCCACTTCTCCTGTGGTGCGCGAGAACCTGCCCCCCATGGCTGGGGGGAACGAGAATAGGGAGGAGCCCTCTGGAGGAGGAGTAGTGCCTCCGGAGGCACCTGACATGGAGGGTGCCGCAGCAATGGAGGAGGTTGACAAGTCGCCCCCCCCCACAGCACACCTCGCCCGCCAGGAGGCCCACGCCGACAAGGAGGCTACGGCGAGCCCCCGACGCTTGCCTATGCACCAGGCTCCTGAGGCTGCCACAACGAGCCCGCAACCCGATCTGGAGCAGCAGGCTGAGGAGAATGCCGCGAGGATCCCCCATCGATCGGCTGAGGAGGAGGCCCTCGTGAGGAGCAGGGGCAAGGAGGCCGAGAGTGGTCCCAAAGTTGCCCCCTCATGGACCCTGACTGGTGAGTGGCAGTGTCGTCCTTGAGCGCGGGTCCTTGAAGGGCGCCAGGGCAGCGCTCGCCATGCTAGAGTTGGACCTGCAGGCCGAGGGGGCACGCATCACCGATGAGCGCCTGTGCCTTGCGGCACGATGGCACCAACTCAGCATGGCCATCAAGCTGGGCCACCTGCAAGAGAACGTCGCGTGGGAGAAGCGCGAGAAGGCCGCCCAGGATGCCAAGGAGCTCTTCGCGAGCATCGTCCGGGGCGCTGAGGAGGCAGAGCGATGCGAGGCACGGAGGACCGCGAGAAGGACCTCTTGGAGCAGGCTACCTTGCGGGAGCAAGAGCTCCGGACGAAGGAGGAAGCTGCCGCGGACCACGAGGGGAAACTTGCCTTCGGCGAGGAGGAGGCCGCCAAGCGCAAGGAGGAGATCGTGGCTCGAGAGATGGAAGCTGGGATCCGGGAGCGAGAGCTCGCGAGGACCAGGTGCAAACAGGAGGCTGAACGCGAGCGCCTGGAGACGCTGGAGCGCCAGGCAGCGGCCACCCAAGCCTCCTACAATGATCGCTTCTAGAAGGCCAACATCCATTTGGCAGAGAAGGATGAAAATATCAAGGCTGACACCGCGAAGGCCAAGCAGGACTGCGCATCGCTCACCAAGGACCACATCCAGAGGCTGAAAATCCAGCAGGACCGCTTCATCAAGAAGTGGGACGAGCTGAAGGATGAGATTGCTGGCCTCAAGGAGCAGCTTCAGGAGGTGTAGCAGCCCGTCATCTCACGGTGAAGGCCAAGGAGGACACCGAGGGGGAGCTGGAGTCTCTCTGGACCTAGGTGGGTGATGTCTCTGACGTCGTCGAGAAGGCCAGGCACTCAACAGACCAGGCACACACACACTGCAGGCCGAGCATGCCAAGGTGTTCCGTGCCGTCGCTAAGCACGCCCGCACCATCGTGTGCAGGTTTGTCGATGCCGACGTGGTCCTCCACTTCCCCATGGCTGACGCCGACGCCGGCTACTTTGACTTCTTCACCAAGCTGGTGGAGCCGCTGGAGAACGGTCCTCGATCGTGGGCGACGCCCTCGAGGAGGAGTGTCGCGACCTCTTCGGCCAGGCCGTGACACGCATCTTCAGCAACCTGTACCACGCCGATGCCAACTTCGACTTCGATAGGGTGATGAACCATGTCCTAAAGGAGCTGCACCAGGAGCTCAAGAAGGCAGTGCGGGAGCCTATGTGATGTGGAGCATCCCATGGTCATCCCCATGGATCCATCACCAACACCTCTAGCTCCAAGTGGACCTATGACAAGAGCTCGTGCACGCGCCATTGAAACTGAGGTGAACTCTCTCCTTCTCGAGCTACCCATATCTTGCCATGAGACACAACCGCTACCTCAAGCAGAGACACTATGCATACTCGGGTACCACGACCACAACCGGAGCTCGGACACGCAAGGAGAAGAGCCTCATGAAGAAGAGGAGACAAGTTCCAAGATGAAGCCCCAGGCCAGCCCGGAACCTCCAGCCAACCAGCGACCCAAGACCAACTCCGGGCGTGCAAACTTTCTGTCTTGCCCGGAATCTGGCCCGGAACCTTCGCCCCTCGGAACTTCTAGCCCCTGCTCAGCCCAGACACCACGGAGTGCGACAACTCTTGGGAAAGCCCGGAACCGGCCCGGAACTTCTGGCCTGCCTGCGCGCAGCCACTCGGGCCCGAGGCCCATGTAACCTTTTGCCCTTCTATTTCTACCTAGACTATAAATACTCTTCTCCTACCTCCGTTTTAGGGATAGCAATGTGTTGGCTCATAGTTAGTTGAGCATTTCTCCTTCCATATCCTTCTCTCTTGGAGTTGATACCTCTATGCGGGAAGATCCTATGGATGTCAAGGCCCCTTTCTAGGGAAGATCCCATGGGATTTCAAGGCCCCTCCTCCGGAGTGGGAAAACGCTCCGTTATGTGTATCCTTCCGTTGACTTTGGATCTTATATCTTGTATGTTTTTATGGATCTAGTGGATGTGTGATTTGGGAATCGTTCTTGAGTGTTTCTCTTGATTTCTCTATTTTTCCCCTCCAAGTGTGAAAAGATCGACCACACCGGGTTTGCCCCATATCATCTTGGTATCATGAGCCATGTTGATTCATACTTTGGAGTCTCTCCCTCCACTTTATAGACAATTTTTGTTTTGATTTGACCTAATTTCGAAAATTTCCACAAAAATAGCCATACCGAAATTTCTTGGATTCAAGGAGAATTTGTTGATTTTAACCCGTGGATTTCATTGTGGATGAGTGGATCTAGCTTTCCATCCATCCAAATTCCACCAATTTTTCTTTTTCACTGTCAGATTTTGGGTTTTTTCTCCCGATTTTCTGCCCAAGTCTCAGATCTGGAAATTAGGGTTCGTCCCAATTTTCCCGACCCCCGGAACTTCCAGCTACACCCGGACCTTCCGGCCTCCAGAACCTCTGCCCACCCCGGAACTTCTGGCCTTAGCAAAAACTTTGGCTTCCGCACTTTTGCATTCTTTTTGACTTTTGAGATTTTGAGCCGCGAGGCTACCACTTCCTAAGGTGTTTCGGCTAATTAGGAGTGGTTCTTCATCGACATCGTCGCTCATCATCATCCCGGATCATCGCCAACCACCTCTTCATTGACACTTCACCGTAAGCAAGGACGGTAACCGTGACGACACTCTTGTCATATACCCTTGCCATTACATTGTTACCTCGAGCCTATTTGCATTACTTGCCTATCGATACTAGTCACTGAGTATTGCCGGGCTACGCTACTTGTGCACTTTAGTGATACATACTCCGCATAGCTTCAATTGCGTGGATATATCATAGAATCATCTCTTGTGTTAAAATAGTACCCGCATACGTACTTGCTATCTTGGTGTGCACATCCCGCATTGTGACCATACAAAACATCATAGACAAAAGAAAGAGAAGCGGAGCTTTTAAGCAAGAGCAAACGAGCTAAAGCAATAGCATCGCCAATTTTGCATATCATACTTGATCATCTTGGATCACTTGAGTGAGTGACACATGCTTCATACATACATAGCAACTCGGAAATAGGAAGACGACACGTTTTGTTTCTTATAGGTTGTGCACAAGTTCGTATCGCGCCCATTTGAGCAATCGTGCTAGCGTCTCTCTAATGTTGTGCAACACGAGCTTTTTCCGTGGATACCATATTTTGTGCTCATTCCTTGGTTGCACGACCCCACTTAGCTATCCGTGTGTGTTTCCGTGTATACTCATTGCTATTGATCTGCATTGTCTTACTTGCGAATTTGCGAATCTCTTTCAACATTATTGAATCTTATCTTCCGGATTGCTTGAATTTTGTGCCACTATCCTAACCAAGCTACTCCATAAGCCTTATTTGTGTAGGTGTGGGAACGATGATTTCCGGTACCAATTCTACTATTTCCATATTTACACATTGAGTGATCTTTGATCCATTTTCAACTTTTGGAACGGTAATTGGTTTTGTCTTCTCATTATTCTACTTATATCTACTTGAGTGTTATGGATAGGTCAACCTTGTCGAACCCGACATTTGAGGAGCATGATGACGACGCGAATGACTACGTCACCAAGTTGCACTTCTTCGGCGCACACAAAGCAATTACCCAAGCACAAGATGTCTTAAACGACCGCATCGAGCAACTCGCAACTGACTTGCGAATCCGAGGTGCACACGCGGGACTACCTCGACACCAAGTTATGGTGTCAAATGGAGGAGTTCCGTTCCTTGATGGTCAACCACGCTCCTTCAACATCTACTTTGTCAAGGCGGCGCCACTCAACTCGCCACTCATCGGAGTACTCTTCCAGCGCAAGTCCACCTAGAGCACGTTCTCATCATAGAGACGACCGCTCTGGTCCAAGTTCGCCACAAGGTCACCAACGTCAAGCTTCGGAGAATCCATTCCATGGAATGGATTGCAAGATCTCCTATGAGAGCGCGACCAACGTCTTCAACAAGAGCAAGAACAAGAACGACAACGCCATGAAGAAGAACAACGTCGTTGCCACGAACAAGCGCTTCAAGCACAACAAGCTCTACATGAAGCTACAGGCGCCTTGGAAGAACGCAACCGCTAAGTACGCGAAGAACAAGAAGCCCTCTGGCGTGAATGCCAAGAAGAAGCCGCTCGCCAAGAGGAGCAACAAGAAAGAAGAAACCGAGTGCGAGGACCTCGCCAACGGCCTCAAGCACATCACATCGACCCCAACAATGACGAAGCCCCAAGGCAACAACAACGTCAACTCAACAACAACAATGATGTACCTCCTCCAAGACAAGGGCATCGCCAAAGCAATCACAATGAAGAACAACGCTTCGGCAAGCTCAAGTTCACCATGCCTAAGTTCTCCAAAAGCAATGATCCCGAAGACTATCTCTCATGGGCACTCAAGGTTGACAAGATATTCCATTTGCACAACTTTGAAGAAGAGAAGAAAATCGCCATGGCTTCCCTTGAGTTCTAAGACTATGTTCACATTTGGTGGGAACAAGTGATAGAGCAAAGAAGAGAAAGAAGTGAACCTCCTATCACCACTTGGGCCCAAATGAAGGACCTCATGAGAGCTCGCTTCGTGCCGACCCACTACAACCGTGATCTCTTCAAGAAGCTAAAACTCCTCAAGCAAGGCACAAAGTCGGTGGAAGAATACTATCAAGAGATGGAAATTGCTATGATCCGAGCCAATGTCAAGGAAGATGACGAACAAACAATGCCACGTTTCTTGAATGGCCTCAACTACCAAGTCAAGAAAATCGCGGACTTCCAACCATAATCCAACTTTCTCGAGCTAGTGCATCAAGCAACCAAGGCAGAACGTCAAGTGCAAGATGACTACAAGTACTCCAAGTTCTCTTCCAATACCTACGGCTCAAGCACACAAGCTTCTCCGACCACGAGCCTTCAACTACGAAACCTCCAACTACTACCGGCGAAAAATAAAGTTACAAGGACAAGATGACGTCGTCAAACCGCCCTCCTACAAGTAACTACAAGACGAGAGCTTCATCCTCTACACCGACACCGGATGCTACCGCTAAATCAAGCTCCATCAATTGTTTCACGTGCCAAGCCCGAGGCCACAAGACTTACGAGTGTCCAACAAGACGCACCATGATCCTTCAAGACGATGGCACCTATGACTCCATGAGTGACGAAGAGATGGAAGCATTGGAGCACGTGGCCATGCATCATTAAGTCAATGAAGATGAAGATTCACAAATCTTTTGCGAAAACGATCCAAGCCCCGCTCTCATTGTTTCCATGGTTTTCACTCTTCAACAATATCAAGATGAGGACCAACGTTGCCACATTTTCCACACAAAAGCGGGCATCCAAGGAAAATCTGTCAAGGTCATCATCGACGGCGGAAGTTGCCACAATTTGGCAAGTGAGGACCTTTGTTCCAAGCTCCAATTGGTCAAGAAGAAGCATCCTCGCCCCTACAAGGTCCAATGGCTTAGTGATTCTGGCACCCTCCAAGTTGACCACACCATGCAAGTCTCTTTCAAGATAGGCACTTATGAAGATACCTTGGAGTGTGATGTTGTTCCTATGTCCGTTTGCCATCTACTCCTTGGTACACCTTGGCAATTTGACCGCGACGTCATCCACAACGGTCGGACCAATCACTATAGCTTCAAGATGAAGGGCAAACAATATGTGCTTCGACCAATGACACCAAGTCAAGCGACCGCCGACAAGCAAGCTTGATCCCATCATGGAGATAAAAGTGAGAGAGTGAACCACTTAGAAGAGAGTGAGGGCCTGATACGTCTCCAACGTATCTACTTTTCCAAACACTTTTGCTCTGGTTTTGCCCTCTAATTTGCATGATTTGCGCTCCCTAATGTCGTAGATGGGTTGTTTCCCCTTGGAACAGCCATAGTGGGTGCCCTTCTCGTGGTCTTGGTCGTGAGATCTGACTTTGCATCTAGGGATCCCAAGCCACCACCGTAGAATGTTTCCTTCATAAATGACAAAATGGGTTTGATGGCGTACAAGGATCGCAAATCCTTGACCGCGAGGCGAAGGAGATCAGCGGCGGGGCCTTTGAAGAGATCGATGGTGATTGAACCAGTGGCGTTGCAAGTGGACCACTTAACCTGTGACATGGACCGCATGAAGCTATCGCTGTTGACGAGCTTGATGTCGTAGTCGGCTCTCCTGATATACAGGAGTACGCGAGCCTACGAACTTGAAGAATTTGGCATGGCAACATAGTCAACGTCCTTGTAGGCTTCCGCGGCGAGGTGTTCTTCCTGGATCGACGGGTCGACACAAATGACGGCCACCTCACCATCGTACAGCGGAGAGGCCATGATAGACCTCTTTTTGGCCCTACGCTCCTCAAGATCCCCGGGATATGTGGTTGGGCTTAGGCTGCGACTCTCTGGAGTGCAGGATGGGGATCTAGGGGACAGGGACTCCGCGGGCCTCATCTAAAAACTCAAGGCGACGAGGGTGTATGTGGATCGGTGGGTAACCTGAACTTATGTAGCTAGGAGGCACGGGCAGACCGGCTGAGGTTGGTGGTGGAGGGCGGTGGTGGCAGCGAGCTAGGGTTTGAGAGGGGTAGAAGGGGTGGGGGTCGGGTTCTGTGTACTATCGAGGGGGCGGGGTGGTGTTTGCTGATATGTCGCGGCTACAGAAAATTTTAGTAATGGTGGGTGGAGATGGTGGTGAGCGAGGGATGGAGATGGTTCAAATGCCTCGAAAACTGAATTTTTACTATAAGGTCGGTGGTGGACGAGGGAGGGCGACGGTTAAGATACAACTGCCACTTAAATTTGGGTAAAGGAATTGAAGCGGGGTGGGAGAAACCAACATCGCAGACAATCCAAACATAATAAGTGTGTACGCTGCAACGAAATTCCGCGAAACCACGAATTTTTGCATTGCTCAAGGTGGGTAGATTTTTCTATGTTTTCTCAAGACGGGTTGCTGCTGATGAAGCTGGAAATTTTTGTGTCCTGCATTTTGGTTCATGGCACACGGTTCATCCACATTTTCAGAAGCAGGCATGAAACTCATCCTAAATTTCCACATGCCAACAATCATATGACACAAGCATTTGGCTAATTTTCACCACAAAATGCCTAATTTTGCAGCATAATAGTTGGCAATAGTTCATACGCTCACTAATTTACGAACAGTTCACCAATTTACATGTAGATGAACTACATAAAATATTCACTTAGCCATGGAAGAATACAAACGCCGTGCCGCCACCGTCGTCGTGACCTTCCTTGGCTCAGAAGGAGTTTTCAGAGAAGCTCGTGAGGGTGATGATCTGTTGTGGTTCCACAGTGCCGACCGGCGGTGCTACCTCAGCCTGTGCGACCGCGGGGCCTCTTGCCAGGTTTACTGCTGTCGAAGAAGCTTTCTTCACCGTGGCGGTATTCCCTAGGGAAACCACAGTCATCAACGAAGCTCTCATGTCGTCCGCATGGGCCATTGGGAGACAGACGGGCGCCACTCTCATAAGGGCTGCATCCGTGGTCGCCGTGGCCGCCGAGACGACCGCTTTTGCCAGGGCTTCCATCGCAGCTGCAAGGCATGCACCAGCCTCCAATGCGGTTCAGAGGCATGCGTATGCCTGCTCCGCCGCCTTCTGGTCCCGCCCCCGCTTCTTTTTGCCCGTTGCATTGGCATCTGAATTTTTCCGCGGTTTCTTCCACTTCGCACTCTCCCCCCATTTCTGTCGTTGCAGATCCCTAGCCGCATTGCAGATAGCATCCCCAGACGCGATAGATTGTTCCAGACCGACACTAAGACGACACTCATCCTCGTGGCGCAGAAACGCATCAAAGCGCGATTCCTAGACGGACAGAGCGATGGCCATGTCCATCCGACGCTGAAACTCGGGGTCGTCATCGTCGTCAGCCATGACAGATGGTGGCTAACCGTTGTCCGACATGGACGCCAGCTCGTCGGAATCCTCTATCCCATCGTCCTCGACTGTGACAACTGGCGGTTGGCCGTTGCCCGCAATGGAGGCCAATGTTGGAAATATGCCCTAGAGGCAATAATAAAATGGTTATTATTACATTTCCTTGTTCATGATAATCGTTTATTATCCGTGCTATAATTGTATTGATTGGAAACTCAATTACATGTGTGGGTACATAGACAAACAATGTGTCCCTAGTAAGCCTCTAGTTAAACTGGCTCGTTGATCAAAGATGGTGAAGGTTTCCTAGCCATAGACATGAGAAGTCATTTGATAACGGGATCACATCATTAGGAGAATGATGTGATGGACAAGACCCAAACTATGAACATAGCATATGATCGTGCCAGTTTATTGCTATTGTTTTCTGCATGTCAAGTATCTGTTCCTATGACCATGAGATCATGCAACTCACTGACACCGGAGGAATACCTTGTGTGTATCAAATGTCGCAACATAACTGGGTGACTATAAAGATGCTCTACAAGTGTCTCCGTGGGTGTCTGTTGAGCTGGCATGGATCAAGACTGGGATTTGTTACTCCGTGTGACGGAGAGGTATCTCAGGGCCCACTCGGTAATACAACATCACAATAAGCCTTGCAAGCAAAGTGACTAAAGAGTTAGCCACGGGATCTTGTATTACAGAACGAGTAAAGAGACTTGCCGGTAACGAGATTGAACTAGGTATAGAGATACCAACGATCGAATCTCGGGCAAGTAACATACCGAAGTACAAAGGGAACAGCGTACGGGATTAACAGAATCCTTGACATAGAGGTTCAACCGATAAAGATCTTCGTAGAATATGTAGGAACCAATATGGGCATCCAGGTCCCGCTGTTGGTTATTGACCATAGAGGTGTCTCGGTCATGTCTACATAGTTCTTGAACCCGCAGGGTCTGCACACTTAACGTTCGGTGACGTTTCGGTAGTATTCAGTTATGTATGGTGGTGACCGAAGGTTGTTCGGAGTCCTAGATGAGATCTTGGACGTCACGAGGAGCTCCGGAATGGTCCGGAGGTAAAGATTGATATATAGGAAGTCCTGTTTTGGTCACCGGAAAAGTTTCGGGTATTTCCGGTAATGTACCGGGAGTGCCGGGAGGGTTCCGGGGGTCCATCGGGAGGGGCCACTCACGCCGGGAGGCCACATGGGCCTTAGGAGTGGTGCACCAGCCCTTAGTGGGCTGGGCAAGCCAGCCCCTAAGGGCCCATGCGGCTGGGGTGAGTGGAAAAGGCAAAAGCCCAAAAGGGGAAGGGTTTCCAAGTGGGGGAGGAGTCCTACTAGGAGTAGGATTGGAGTCCAACTCCCTCTCCTCCCCACTTCGGCCGACCCTAGGGGAGGATCCCTAGGGCTCCGGCCCCTCCCCTCCCTCCTATATATACTAGAGGGAGAGAGGGCCATAGCACTTCAACCCAATAGGCCACGGTGCAGCCCTCTCTCCCGATAGATTAGTTCCTCTAGTTTTTCAGCAGTGTTTAGGCGAAGCCCTGCTGGAATAGTTCCACCACCACCGCCGCTGCGCTGTCGCGCCTCCGGAGAACTCATCTACCTCTCTGCTCCCTCTTGCTGGATCAAGAAGGCGGAGATCGTCATCGAGCTGTACGTGTGCTGAACGCAGAGGTGTCGTCCGTTCGGCACTAGATTGGAAGGACAGTGATTGGATCGCGGGACGGATCGTGATTGGATCGTGAGACGGATCGTGATGGGATCGCGGGACGGCTTGCGATTTGAATCGCGAAGACGTTCGACTACATCAACCGCGTTTCTTAATGCTTCCGCTTAGCGATCTACAAGGGTATGTAGATTCACTCTCCCTCTCGTAGATGCTCATCACCATGGATAGATCTTGCGTGTGCGTAGGAAATTTTTTGTTTCCCATGCAACCTTCTCCAACAGTGGCATCATGAGCTAGGTCTATGTGTAGATGAGATCACGAGTAGAACACAAAGGAGTTTGTGGGCATTGATATTCAGATTGCTTCCTCCCTTGGTCTTTTCTTGATTCGGCGGTATTGTGGGATGAAGTGGCCCGGACCAACCTTACTCGTACGCTTACGAGAGACCGGTTCCATCAACTGACATGTAACTTCGTTGCATAAAGATGGCTAGCGGGTGTTTGTCTCTCCTACTTTAGTTGGATCGGATTCGACAAAGGCGGTCCTTAAGAAGGTTGAGTAGCAATTTGTGTATCACCGTTGTGGTTTTGTGTAGGTAAGAATTGTTCTTGCTAGATACCCATAGCAGCCACGTAAAACATACAACAACAATTAGAGGACGTCAAACTTGTTTTTGCAGGGTATGTTGTGATATGATATGGCCAATGACATGATGAGATATATTTGATGTATGAGATGATCATGTTATGTATAGATAATCACGACTTGCATGTCGATGAGTACGGCAACCGGCAAGAGCCATAGGGTTGTTTTTAATTTATTTTCGCCGTTTTGCTTTACTTTATCGCTATGAGTTAGCAATAGTTGTAGAAGCAATAGTTGGCGCGACAACCTCATGGCGACACGTTGATGGAGATCAAGATGATGGAGATCATGGTGTCATGCCGGTGACGATGGAGATCATGCCAGTGCTTTGGAGATGGAGATCAAAGGCACAAGTTCATGGCCATATCATGTCACTTATGATTTGCATGTGATGTTAATCCTTTTATGCATCTTATTTTGCTTAGGAAGACGGTAGCATTATAAGGTGATCCCTCACTAAAATTTCAAGATAAAATTGTTTTCTCCCCGAGTGTGCACCGTTGCGGAAGTTCGTCGTTTCGAGACACCACGTGATGATCGGGTGTGATAGACTCTACGTTCACATACAACGGGTGCAAGCCAGTGTTGCACGTGCGGAACACTCAGGTTAAACTTGACGAGCCTAGCATGTACAGACATGGCCTCGGAACACAAGAGACTGAAAGGTCGAGCATGAGTCATATAGTAGATATGATCAACATGGAGATGTTCACCATTGAAACCACCTCATCTCACGTGATGATCGGACTTGGGTTGGTGAATTTGGATCATGTGACACTCGAATGACAAGAGGGATGTCAATTTGAGTGGGAGTTCTTTAGTAATATGATTAATTGAACTCATTATCATGAACATAGTCAAAATGACTTTGCAAATTATGTTTTAGATCAATAGCTCGCGCTGTAGCTCCCCTGTTTTTATTCGTTCCTAGAGAAAATAGAATTGAAAGATGATGGTAGCAACAATGTGGACTAGGTCCGTGATATGAGGATTGTCCTCATTTGCTGCACAGAAGGCTTATGTCCTTAATGCACCGCTCGGTACGCCACCCCCTCAAGCGTCATCTGTAGATGTTGTGAATGTCTGACCGGCACGTTCTGATGACTACTTGATAGTTCAGTGCGTCATGCATTACGGCTTAGAATTGAGGCTCCAAAACGTTTTGAACGTCATGGAACATATGAGATGTTCTAAGAGCTGAAATTGGGATCTCAGGCTCGTGCCCGTGTTGAGAGGTATGAGACCTCCAACAAGATTCTTTGCCTGCAAGATGAAGGAGAATAGCTCAATCGGTGAGCATGTGCTCAGATTGTCTGGGTGCTACAATCGCTTGAATCGAGTGGGAGTTGATCTTCCAGATAAGATAGTGGTTGATATAGTTCTCCAAGACACTGCCACAAAGCTACTAGAGCTTCGTGATGAACTATGAAATGCCAGGGATGGAAATAATAATCCCCGAGCTATTCGCGATGTTTGACACCGCGAAGGTAGAAATCAAGAAGGAGCATCAAGTGTTGATGGTTAGTAAAACCACTAGTTTCGAGAAGGGCAAGGGCAAGGAGGGAAACTTCATGGATGGCAAGCCAGTTGCTGCTCTAGTGAAGAAACCCAAGGTTGAACCCAAACCTGAGACTAAGTGCTTCTATTATGAGGAGAGCGGTCGCTGAAGCGGAACAACCCTAGATAGTTGGTAGATAAGAAGGCTGGCAACGTCGACAGAAGTATATTTGATATACGTGTTATTGATGTGTACCTTACTAGTGCTCCTAGTAGCACCTGGGTATAGGATACCGGTTCGGTTGCTAAATGTTAGTAACTCAAAATAAAAGCTACGGAATAAATGGAGGCTAGCTGAGGGTGAGGTGACGATGAGTGTTGGAAGTGTTCCAAGGTTGATTTGATCACCATCACACGCTCTCTCTCTACCTTCGGGATTAGTGACGAACCTAAATAAATGTTATTTGGTGTTTGCGTTGAGCATGAACGTGATTAGATCATGTTTATTGCAATACGGTTATTCATTCAAGTTAGAGAATAATGGTTATTCTGTTTACATGAATAATACCTTCAATGGTCATGCACCCAATGAGAATGGTTTATTGAATCTTGATCATAGTGATACACATGTTCATAATATTGATGCCAAAAGATACAAAGTTAATAATGATAGTACCACATACTTGTGGCACTGCCGCTAAATGTCATATTGGTGCAAAGCGCATGAAGAAACTCCATGCTGATGGATCTTTGGACTCATTCGATTTCGAATCGGTTGAGACATGCGGGCCATGCCTCTTGGGCAAGATGACTAAGACCCCGTTTTCCGGTATGATGGAGCGGGCAAGTGACTTATTGGAAATGATACATGTTGATGTATTCGTTCCAATGAGTGTTGTAGCGTGCAGTGGACATCGTTATTTTCCTACCTTCACTAATGATTTGAGTAGATATGGGTATATTTACTTAATGAAACACAAGTATGAAACGTTTGAAAAGTTCAAACAAATTCAGAGTGAAGTTTGAGATCATCGTGACAGGAGGATAAAATGTCTACGATATGATCGTGGAGGTGAATATCTGAGTTACGAGTTTGGTATGCAACTTAAGACAGTGTGGAAGTTGTTTCACAACTCACGCCGCCTGGAACACCATAGTGCAATGGTGTGTCCGAACGTCGTAGTCGTGCTCTATTGGATATGGTGCGAACTATGATGTCTCTTATCGATTTGCCACTATCGTTTTGGGGTTATGCATTAGAGACAACTACATTCACTTTAAATAGGGCACCATCTAAGTCCGTTGAGATGACACCGTATGAATTTTGGTTTGGCAGAAACCTAAGCTGTCACTTCTCAGAGTTTGGGAATACGACGCTTATGTCTGATAAGCTCGATCCCAAAGCAAAAAGGCGCATCTTCATAGAATACCCTAAGGAAACGGTTGGGTATACCTTCTATCTCAGATCCAAGGGCAAAGTGTTTGTTGCTAAAAACGGGTTCTTTCCCGAGAAAGAGTTTCTCTCGAAAGAATTGAGTGGGAGGAAGGTAGAACTTGATGAGGTTATTGAACTGTCACTTCAGTTGGATAGTAGCACGACGCAGAAAGATGTTTCTGTGGCGCCTACACCGAGGAAGTTAATGATGATGATCATGAAGCTTCGGATCAAGTTACTACCGAACCTCGTAGGTCGACAAGGACTCGTACCGCCCCTGAGTGGTACGTCAATCCTGTCTTAGAGGTCATGTTGTTGGACAACGATGAACCTACGAGCTATGGAGAAGCGATGATGGGCCCGGATTTCGAGAAATGGTTAGAGGCCATGAAATCCGAGATGGGATCCATGTATGAAAACAAAGTATGGGCTTTGGAAGTATTACCTGAAGGATGAAAGGCCATTTAGGACAAATGGATCTTTAAAAGGAAGACGAACGCGGACGGTAATGTCACCGTCTATAAAGCTCGACTTGTGGCAAAGGGTTTTTCATAAGTTCAAGGAGTTGACTACGATGAGACTTTCTCACCCGTAGCGATGCTAAAGTTTGTTGGAATTATGTTAGCAATTGCTGCATTTTTCGATTATGAAATCTGGCAGATGGATGTCAAAACAGAGTTTCCTTAACGGTTTCCGTGAGGAAAGGTTGTATGTGATACAACCAGAAGGTTTTGTCAGTCCTAAGGATGCTAAAATGTATGCAAACTCCAGCGATCCTTCTATGGACTGGAGCAAGCATCTCGGAGTTGGAATATACGCTTTGATGAGGTGATCAAAGTTTTTGGTTCTATACAAAGTTTATGAGAAACTTGTATTTACAATAAAGTGAGTGGGAGCACTATAGAATTTCTGATAAGTATATGTGGATGACATATTATTGATCGGAAATGATGTAGAATTTCTGGAAAGCATAAAGGGTTGTTTGAAAGGAGTTTTTCAAAGGAAAACCTGGAATGAAGCTACTTAAATATTGGGCATCAGCATCTATAGAGATAGATCAAGACGTCTGATAAGACTTTCAATGAGTACATACCTTGACAAGATTTTGAAAGAGTTCAAAATGGATCAGTCAAAGAAAGAGTTCTTGCCTGATTTGTAAGGTGTGGAGTTGAGTGAGACTCAAAGCTCGACCACGGCAGAAGAAAGAGAAAGGACGAAGGTCGTCCCCTATGCCTTAGCCATAGGCTCTATATAGTATGCCATGCTGTGTACCGCACCTGTGTGTGCCTTGCCATGAGTCTGTCAAGGGGTACAAGAGTGATCCAGGAGTGGATCACTGGACAATGGTCAAAGTTATCCTTAGTAACTAGAGGACTAAGGAAATATTTCTCGATTATGGAGGTGATAAAGAGTTCGTCGTAAAGAGTTACGTCGATGCAAGCTTTGACACCTATCCGGATGACTCTGAGTAGCAATCCGGATACGTATAGTGGAGCAACCATTTGGAATAGTTCCAAGTGGAGCGTGGTAGCATCTGCAGTATGACAAATAGATTTGCAAAGAACACGCGAATCTGAATGTTGCAGACCGTTGACTAAAGACCTCTCTCAGATGCAAAGCATGATCGAACCCCAGAACTCATTGGGTGTTAGATTCATTACAATGTAAATCACATGGTGATGTGAACTAGATTATTGACTCTAGTGCAAGTGGGAGACTGTTGGAAATATGCCCTAGAGGCAATAATAAAATGGTTATTATTATATTTCCTTGTTCATTATAATCGTTTATTATCCATGCTATAATTGTATTGATTGGAAACCCAATTACATGTGTGGGTACATAGACAAACAATGTGTCCCTAGTAAGCCTCTAGTTAAACTGGCTCGTTGATCAAAGATGGTGAAGGTTTCCTAGCCATAGACATGAGATGTCATTTGGTAACGGGATCACATCATTAGGAGCATGATGTGATGGACAAAACCCAAACTATGAACATAGCATATGATCGTGCCAGTTTATTGCTATTGTTTTCTGCATGTCTAGTATCTGTTCCTATGACCATGAGATCATGCAACTCACTGACACCGGAGGAATACCTTGTGTGTATCAAACATCGCAACGTAACTGGGTGAGTATAAAGATGCTCTACAGGTGTCTCCGAGGGTGTCTGTTGAGTTGGCATGGATCAAGACTGGGATTTGTTACTCCGTGTGACGGAGAGGTATCTCAAGGCCCACTCGGTAATACAACATCACAATAAGCCTTGCAAGCAAAGTGACTAAAGAGTTAGCCACAGGATCTTGTATTATGTAACGAGTAAAGAGACTTGCCGGTAACGAGATTGAACTAGGTATAGAGATACCGACGATCGAATCTCGTGCAAGTAACATACCGAAGAACAAGGGGAACATCGTACGGGATTAACTGTATACTTGACATAGAGGTTCAACCGATAAAAATCTTCGTAGAATATGTAGGAACCAATATGGGCATCCAGGTCCCGCTATTGGTTATTGACCGTAGAGGTGTCTCGGTCATGTCTACATAGTTCTCGAACCCGCAGGGTCTGCACACTTAACGTTCGGTGACGTTTCGGTAGTATTGAGTTATGTATGGTGGTGACCGAAGGTTGTTCGGAGTCCCGGATGAGATCCCGGACGTCACGAGGAGCTCCGGAATGGTCCGGAGGTAAAGATTGATATATAGGAAGTCCCGTTTTGGTCACCGGAAAAGTTTCGGGTATTTCCAGTAATGTACCGGGAGTGCCGGGAGGGTTCCGGGGGTCCATCGGGAGGGGCTACTCACGCCGGGAGGCCACATGCGCCTTAGGAGTGGCACACCAGCCCTTAGTGGGCTGGGCAAGCCAGCCCCTAAGGTCCCATGCGACTGGGGTGAGAGGAAAAGGTAAAAGCCCAAAAGGGGAAGGGTTTCCAACTGGGGGAGGAGTCCTACTAGGAGTAGGATTGGAGTCCAACTCCCTCTCCTCCCCACTTCGGCCAACCCTAGGGGAGGATCCCTAGGGCTCTGGCCCCTCCCCTCCCTCCTATATATACTAGAGGGAGAGAGGGCCATAGCACTTCAACCCAATAGGCCACGGTGCAGCCCTCTCTCCCGATAGATTTGTTCCTCTAGTTTTTCAGCAGTGTTTAGGTGAAGCCCTGCTAGGATAGTTCCACCACCACCGCCGCTGCGCCGTCGCGCCGCCGGAGAACTCATCTCCCTCTCCGCTCCCTCTTGCTAGATCAATAAGGCGGAGATCGTCATCGAGCTGTACGTGCGCTGAACGTGGAGGTGTCGTCCGTTTGGCACTAGATTGGAAGGACCGTGATTGGATCGCGGGACGGATCATGATTGGATCGCGAGACGGATCGTGATGGGATCGCGGGATGGCTTGCGATTTGAATCGCGAAGACGTTCGACTACATCAACCGTGTTTCTTAACGCTTCCGCTTAGCGATCTACAAGGGTATGTAGATTCACTCTCCCTCTCGTAGATGCTCATCACCATGGATAGATCTTGCGTGTGCGTAGGAAATTTTTTGTTTCCCATGCAACGTTCCCCAACAGCCAATGCGTTGAAATCCTCTATCACATCGTCGTACAACACTATTAGGTCGGCGCCATACACAACCTCGTAGTTGGGCACCGGTTCCATTTGGTGTGTGTGGTAGTGTTGGCGAGCAATCGGCGGAAATAATGAACTGAGAGTCGTCGTTGGCGGGATCTTTTATAGGTTGTTGTTGGATTTGGGTTTTTAGTATGAACTACCCTTTGCCAATTTTACAGGGCACGAACATCGCACACCGTTACTCTGGCGCACCTATGCCCGATGCAGATACAATCGCAGACAGTTGTTTCATCATGTTCGTTTGCTATTTATATATACCATCATTTGGTGGAAAAGGCAAAAAACATGAAAATAGGGTCATAACACAACCACACCAGCTAGTTGCCCAAATATACGAAGAGGGTGGTGCCATGTTCAAATTCCCAATGCACAACTTTGATGTGGCACATGATGCATATGCATGCCTATTAGCGTCGAGAGCGACAGAAAAGGGTTCATGTCATAAACGTAGGGTGTTGGCCCCTCCACTATGTGCCGGAGGAGGAAATCCTATGAACGCATGACCTAGCTCAAACTTTGTCTCATATTCAGCCATGCATGTCTTTCCGTAAGACAATCAAGAGAATCTATACCTTAATTTTGGTCAAATCAGCCCTCTTGTTGTCGATCAAGAGGGATATAGACCGCACGGGCCCACGGGTTGGAGGGTCGTCTAAGATCAGGTTAGAGGGACTAGAAGAACAACATCACATGCATGTGGCGAAATGTATATAGGAAAAGGGTGGCGAGGTGTTTAAATACACAATGCACATGTCACAGCCCTAGAACTTTGATTGTAAATAGTTGAATCAACAACCATGCATCATGATAAAATTAAAACGAATTTCAAATGGGGATTGATAAACCTAGCACCAAATGTAATTCAATTAGGTGCAAATAAAAGCTTTTTCAATGAATCCAAAATGGCCTTCAAAAAAGTCCAGAATTTTTGAAAAAGGTGAAAACCTCTGACAAAAATGATGCACACAATTCTAGGACACATTTGGATTTTTGAATTAACTCATATTGTATTTGAAATGGAGCATTTAAATCCTATAAATATTATATTTGCTCCAACAATTCTGAAAACAGTTGAGGGCCTTTGGAATAATCCAAATAGCGTCCACAATTTATTTCAGAAGTTTTAAAAATGATTTAGTATTTTTACTAAATCAAACAGACAAAAGAAAAATTGAAAAAACAAAAATAAATGGAAAGTAAGAGAGAAGAACTTACCTGGCACAACACTGTGCGGCCCACTGGCCCACAGTGCTAGTCGTCTTCCACTTCGCGCGAGAAATACACGAGGCGCGTGGTCGCCGCACGCCGGCCACCTCCTACTTGCCAATGACGCCCTGGAGCCGGATAAGCACGCGACGCACGCCCCGTGCCCAACCCCTCGCTCTTTCCCTCCCTCGCTCTCTTCATCTCGCTCTCCTTGCAATGGCCGAAGTGGCCACGAGCTTGCCATCGCCATTGTCGTGGCCACCCCACTGCCCTTGACCCCTCGTCGCGCTTAGAAGAACTGCATCGTCGCCGTCGTCCTCTACGCGAAGCTGGGCATCGCCGAAAGCTCTTCATCGCCACCCCGCCGTAGTCTTACTCCACGGGATGCCGAACACCGCTGCCGTTGATTTACTGTCCACCGAACCTCCCCAAGCGTGTCGTCGGCTCCATTCAACTCGCCGTGAGCATCTCTACCCATCCCCTGCCCTATTTCTTCCGCTCCCGACCTCTCACGCTGCTCCCCCGCCATGGCCGAAGATCATCGTCGCTCAGCTTGACGCCGCCATCACTGTGGTCCACCATCGACGCGGCTGTATTCCGCAGTTCAAAATGCCAATCCAGCTTTCGGTTTGTTCTACCTTGGAGTATCACCCTCTTTTACGTCAAGAGTATCATGAGAGTTGCACAACCCCTTATGAACTCTTGATACATTGATACTTCTCGCAATCATTATTCATTCCTCGGTCCCCGTGTTTTTCTAACCGGAATACTGACAAGTGAATTGTGATGTGTGAAATCAATACTCCTAACAACTCCATTGCTTGGTAGTTAATGGACAATAATTTCATTCTTAAAGTGTTGGTTATTGAATCATCATTATAAGATTGATCGTGCTACCTAGTCCATATTTCCTGGTGCACTCTTGATCTATGAGTTAGGTTTGTGCCAAGCTCTTTTGATCATATCGTCTTGCTATGAAAAGCAAAGTTGTTCTCGAGCTCAGTAACATATCAATGGATCGTGGTTTTTCAAATATCTTCTTGGAAATATCAGCAGGTTGTCCCTTGACCGTTATGTTAAGTTCGAGATCAAGTTGGTTTCCTGTAAACCGCTCCTTCTCCAAGAATCTGTGTTGGATACCCTTGAACTAGTTGGTTAAGCTAAACAACAACTTGGAGTGTTGAAAGATAAAAGGTTTGCCTAACTTAGTTCGTTTCGAAGGGGTATATTTGTGTGTGTGTGTGTGTGTGTGTTAGTTGAAGAAAGATGATATCCGCATCGGTTGATCCTTGTGATCAATTGTTGCATCTATTGTCCTGTCCAATCTTTGATTTGTGTATGGGCTATCATCAAATCAAACTCAAAACCAAACATCTTCGTAGTGTTGTCTTACTCGTGGATATTTACACGCCACCATGATAAAAAAGATATAAGTGAAGTACTAGAGCAACTGCTAAGCTCAAAAGATATAAGTGAAGCACATAGAATATTCTAACAAATTATGATGAAGGTGTTGGGGAACGTTGCATGGGAAACAAAAAAATTCCTATGAAAACCCAAGAGCTATCTATGGAGATGTATAGCTATGAGGGGGGCAGTGCATCTACATACCCTTGTAGATCGCTAAGCGGGAAGCGTTAAGAAACGCGGTTGATGTAGTCATACGTCTTCGCGATCCAATCACGATCCGTCCGGATCTAGCGCCGAACGGACGGCACCTCCACGTTCACCACACGTACAACTCGATGATGTCTCCACCTCCTCGATCCAGGGAGAGAAGGCGGAGTAGTAGATGAGTTCTCCGGCAGCACGGCGGCGTGGTGGCAGTGGTGGTGGAGCAATCTCAGCAGGGCTTCGCCAAGCGCTGCCGCTGATGCAATCGGAGGAGAAAACTGATCGAGAGAGAGAGGGAGGCCTGCGCCGTGGCTTGTGGTCCGGCTGATCTCCATCTCCTCTCACATATATTGGGGGGAGGGGGAGATGGGCGCTGTCCCTAGGGCGTCACACAAGTGGGGGTGGCGGCCAAGGGGGAGGCTTGGCCCCCAAGTCAGGTGGGGCGCCTCCCCTCTAGGGTTTCCTAAACCCTAGGGCGCTTTGGTCCCTTGGGAGGAGTGGCACCCAGCCCACCATGGGCTAGTGCGCCACCTCTCTCAGCCCATGGAGCCCTCCGGGGCAGGTGGACCCCCGGAACCCCTTCCGGCACTCCCGATGGAATCCGGTAAACTCTGAAACTATTCCGGTGCCCGAACACCAACTTCCCATATATGAATCTTTACCTCCGAACCATTTCAAAACTCCTCGTGACATCGGGGATCTCATCTGGGACTCCGAACAACTTTCGGTCACCAACATACATAACTCAATAATACTACATCGTCACCGAATGTTAAGAGTGCGGACCCTACGAGTTTGAGAATCATGTAGACATGACCGAGACACCTCTCCGGTCAATAAATAATAGCGGGACCTGGATGCCCATATTAGTTCCTACATATTCTACAAAGATCTTTATCGGTCGAACCATGATGTTGTTGGGGAACGTTGCATGGAAAACAAAAAAATTTCTACGCACACGCAAGATCTATCCATGGTGATGAGCATCTATGAGAGGGAGAGTGAATCTACATACCCTTGTAGATCGCTAAGCGGAAGCGTTAATAAACGCGGTTGATGTAGTCAAACGTCTTCGCGATCCAAATCGCAAGCCATCCCGCGATCCCATCACGATCCAATCACGACCCGTCCAATCTAGTGCTGAACGGACGGCACCTCTGCGTTCAGCACACGTACAGCTCGATGACGATCTTCGCCTTCTTGATCCAGCAAGAGGGAGCGGAGAGGTAGGTGAGTTCTCCGGCAGCGCGACGGCGCGGCGGCAGCGGTGGTGGAACTATTCCAGCAGGGCTTCGCCTAAGCACTGCTAAAAACTAGAGGAACTAATCTATCGGGAGAGAGGGCTGCACCGTGGCCTATTGGGTTGAAGTGCTTTTGCCCTCTCTCCCTCTAGTATATATAGGAGGAAGGGGAGGGAGGCCGGCACCCCAAGGGCTGCCCCTTTGGTGCGGCCGAAGTGGGGAGGTGGAGGAGTCCAACTCCAATCCTACTAGGAGTAGGATTCCTCCTCCCCCACTTGGAAACTCTTTCCACCTTTGGGTTTTTCCCACCCCTAGCCGCATGGGCCTTAGTGGGGGGTTCGGCCAGCCCACTAGGGGCTGGTTTAACTCCTCCCACAGCCCATGAGACCCTTTGGGGCGAGAGGCCCCTCCCGATGGTCCCCCGGTACCCTCCCGGCACTCCTGGTACACTACCAAAATACCCGAAACTTTTCCGGTGACCAAAACGGGACTTCCTATATATCAATCTTTACCTCCGGACCATTCCGGAGCTCCTCGTGACGTCTGGGATCTCATCCGGGACTCCGAACAACCTTCGGTCACCACCATACATAACTCTATACTACCGAAATGTCACCGAACCATAAGTGTGCAGACCCTGCGGTTTCGAGAACTATGCAGACATGACCGAGACACCTCTACGGTCAATAACCAATAGTGGGACCTGGATGCCCATATTGGTTCCTACATATTCTACGAAGATCTTTATCGGTTGAACCTCTATGTCAAGGATTCAGTTAATCCCGTATGTTGTTCCCTTTGTTTTTCGGTATGTTACTTGCTCGAGATTCGATCCTCGGTATCTCTATACCTAGTTCAATCTCATTACCGGCAAGTCTCTTTACTCGTTCCGTAATACAAGATCCCGTGGCTAACACTTTAGTCACATTGCTTGAAGGCTTGTTGTGATGTTGTATTACTGATTGGGCCTCGAGATACCTCTCCGTCACACGGAGTAACAAATCCCAGTCTTGATCCATACCCACTCAATATACACCCTCGGAGATACCTGTAGAGCATCTTTATAGTCACCCAGTTACGTTGCGACGTTTGATACAGACAAGGTATTTCTCCGGTGTCAGTGAGTTACATGATCTCATGGTCATAGGAACAGATACTTGACATGGAGAAACAATAGCAATAAACTGACACGATCATATGCTACGTTCATAGTTTGGGTCTTGTCCATCACACCATTCTCCTAATGATGTGATCCCGTTATCAAATGACATCTCATGTCTATGGCCAGGAAACCTTGACCATCTTTGATCAACGAGCTAGTTCACTAGAGGCTTACTAGGGAAACAGTGTTGTCTCTGTACCCACACATGTATTTGAGTTTCCAATCAATACAATTATAGCATGGATAATAAACGATTATCATGAACAAGGAAATATAATAATAACCAATTTATTATTGCCTCTAGGGCATATTTCCAACAGTCTCCCACTTGCACTAGAGTCAATAATCTAGTTCAGATCACCATGTGATTTACATTGTTATGAATATAACACCCAATGAGGTCTGGGGTTCGATCATGCTTTGCATGTGAGAGAGGTCTTAGTCAACGGTCTGCAACATTCAGATCCGTGTGTTCTTTGCAAATCTATATGTCATACTGTAGATGCTACCATGCTCCACTTGGAACTATTCCAAATGACTGCTCCACTATACGTATCCGGACTGCTACTCAGAGTCGTCCGGATATGTGTCAAAGCTTGCATCGACGTAACCCTTTACGACGAACTCTTTATCACCTCCATAATCGAGAAATATTTCCTTAGTCCTCTAGTTACTAAGGATAATCTTGACCGCTGTCCAGTGATCCACTCCTGGACCACTCTTGTACCCCTTGACAGACTCATGGCAAGGCACACACTGGGTGCGGTACACAGCAAGGCATACTATACAGAGCCTATGGATAAGGCATAGGGGACGACCTTCGTCCTTTCTATTTCTTCTACCGTCGTCGAGCTTTGAGTCCCACTCAACTCCACACCTTACAAATCAGGCAAGAACTCTTTCTTTGACTGATCCATTTTGAACTCCTTCAAAATCTTGTCAAGGTATGTACTCATTGAAAATCTTATCAGACGTCTTGATCTATCTCTATAGATCTTGATGCCCAATATTTAAGTAGCTTTTTATCCAGGTCTTGTTTTGAAAAACACCTTTCAAACAACCTTTTATGCTTTCCAGAAATTTCTACATCATTTCCGATCAACAATATGTCATCCACATATACTTATCAGAAATTCTATAGTGCTCCCACTCACTTTATTATAGATACAAGTTTCTAATAAACTTTGTATAGACCCAAAAACTTTGATCACCTCATCAAAGCGTATATTCCAACTCCGAGATGCTTGCTCCAGCCTATAGAAGGATCGCTGGAGTTTGCATACATTTTAGCATCCTTAGGACTGACAAAACCTTCTGGTTGTATCACATACAACCTTTCCTCACGGAAACCGTTAAGGAAACTCTGTTTTGACATCCATCTGCCAGATTTCATAATCGAAAAATGCAGCAACTGCTAACATAATTCCAACAGACTTTAGCATCGCTACGGGTGAGAAAGTCTAATCGTAGTCAACTCCTTGAACTTGTGAAAAACCCTTTGCCACAAGTCGAGCTTTATAGACGGTGACATCACCGTCCGCGTCCGTCTTCCTTTTAAAGATCCATTTGTTCTGAATGGCCTTTCGCCCTTCAGGTAATACTTCTAAAGCCCATACTTTGTTTTCATACATGGATCCCATCTCGGATTTCATGGCCTCTAACCATTTCTCGGAATCCGGTCCCATCATCGCTTCTCCATAGCTCGTAGGTTCATCGTTGTCCAACAACATGACCTCTAAGACAGGGTTGCCGTACCACTCAGGAGCAGTACGCGTCCTTGTCGACCTATGAGGTTCGATAGTAACTTGATCCCAAGCTTCATGATCATCATCATTAACTTCCTCTTCAACTAATGTAGGCTCCACAGAAACAACTTTCTGCGCTGCGCTACTCTCTGGTTGAAACAAAGGTTCAACAACCTCATCAAGTTCTATCTTCCTCCCACTCAATTCTTTCGAGAGAAACTCTTTCTCAAGAAAGGACCCGTTTTAGCAACAAACACTTTGTGCTTGGATCTAAGATAGAAGGTTTACCCAACTGTTACGTTAGCGTATTCTATGAAGATGCATTTGTCCGCTTTGGGTTTGAGCTCATTAGGTGAAAACCCTTTTTCACATAAGCGTCGCAGCCCCAAACATTAAGAAATGACAGCTTAGGTTTCCGCCAAACCAAAATTCATACGGTGTCATCTCAACGGACTTAGATGGTGCCCCTTTTAAAGTGAATGTAGTTGTCTCTAATGCATAACCCCAAAACGATAGTGGCAAATCGATAAGAGACATCATAGTTCGCACCATGTCCAATAGAGCACGACTACGACGTTCGGACACACCATCACACTATGGTGTTCCAGGTGGCGTAAGTTGTGAAACAATTTCCACATTGTCTTAAGTTGCATACCAAACTCGTAACTCAGATATTTACCTCCACGATCATATCGTAGACATTTTATCTTCTTGTCACGATGATCTCAAACTTCACTCTGAATTTGTTTAAACATTTCAAACGTTTCAGACTTGTGTTTCATTAAGTAAATATCCCCATATCTACTCAAATCATCAGTGAAGGTAAGATAATAGCCATATCCACCGCACGCTTCAACATTAATTGGACTGCATACATCAACATGTATCATTTCCAATAAGTCACTTGCCCGCTCCATTAAGTTGGAAAACGGGGTTTTAGTCATCTTGCCCACGAGGCATGGTCCGCATGTCTCAACCGATTCGAAATCGAGTGAGTCCAAAGATCCATCAGCATGGAGTTTCTGCATGCGTTTTACACCAATATGACCTTTAGCGGCAGTGCCACAAGTATGTGGTACTATCATTATTAACTTTGCATCTTTTGGCATCAATATTATGAACATGTGTATCACTACGATCAGGATTCAATAAACCATTCTCATTGGGTGCATGACCATTGAAGGTATTACTCATGTAAACAGAATAACAATTATTCTCTAACTTAAATGAATAACTGTATTGCAATAAACATGATCTAATCACGTTCATGCTCAATGCAAGCACCAAATAACATTTATTTAGGTTCATCACTAATCCCGAAGGTAGAGAGAGCGTGCGATGGTGATCACATCAACCTTGGAAACACTTCCAACATTCATCATCACCTCACCCTTAGCTAGCCTCCATTTATTCCGTAGCTTTTATTTCGAGTTACTAACATTTAGCAACTGAACCGGTATCTAATACCCAGGTGCTACTAGGAGTACTAGTAAGGTACACATGAACAAAACGTATATCAAATATACTTCTGTTGACGCTGCCATCCTTCTTATCCACCAAGTATCTAGGGTTGTTCCGCTTCAGCGACTGCTCTCCTCGTAATAGAAGCACTTAGTCTCGGGTTTGGGTTCAACCTTGGGTTTCTTCACTGGAGCAGCAACTGGCTTGCCATCCATGAAGTTTTCCTCCTTGCCCTTGCCCTTGTCGAAACTAGTGGTTTTACTAACCATCAACACTTGATGCTCCTTCTTGATTTCTACCTTTGCGGTGTCAAACATTGTGAATATCTTAGGGATCATTATTTCCATCCCTGGCATTTTATAGTTCATCACGAAGCTCTAGTAGCTTAGTGACAGTGACTTGGAGAACTATATCAATCACTATCTTATCTGTAAGATCAACTCCCACTCGATTCAAGCGATTGTAGCACCCAGACAATCTGAGCACATGCTCACCGATTGAGCTATTCTCCTTCATCTTGCAGGCAAATAATCTTGTTGGAGGTCTCATACCTCTCAACACGGGCACGAGCCTGAGATCCCAATTTCAGCTCTTAGAACATCTCATATGTTCCGTGACGTTCAAAACGTTTTGGAGCCTCAATTCTAAGCCGTAATGCATGACGCACTGAACTATCAAGTAGTCATCAGAACGTGCCTGTCAGATGTTCACAACATCTACAGACGACGCTTGAGGGGGTGGCGCACTGAGCAGTGCATTAAGGACATAAGCCTTCTGTGCAGCAATGAGGACAATCCTCAGATCACGGACCCAGTCTGCATTATCGCTACCATCATCTTAAACTCTATTTATCTAGGAACATATAAAAATTCAAGGGAGCTATAGCGCGAGCTAGTAATCTACAACATAATTTGCAAAGACATTTTGACTATGTTCATGATAATGAGTTTAGTTAATCATATTACTTAAAACCTCCCACTCAAATTGACATCCCTCTGGTCATTCGAGTGTCACATGATCCAAATTCACCAACTCAAGTCCGATCATCACGTGAGTTGAGGTGGTTTCAATGGTGAACATCTTCATGTTGATCATATCTACTATATGACTCATGTTTGACCTTTCGGTCTCTTGTGTTCCGAGGCCATGTCTGTACATGCTAGGCTGGTCAAGTTTAACCCGAGTGTTCCGCACGTGCAACACTTGCTTGCACCCGTTGTATGCGAACGTAGAGTCTATCACACCCGATCATCACGTGGTGTCTTGAAACGACGAACTTTCGCAACGGTGCACACTCAGGGAGAACACAATTTATCTTGAAATTTAAGTGAGGGATCACCTTATAATGCTACCGTCGTCCTAAGAAAAATAAGCTGCATAAAAGGATTAACATCACATGCAAATCATAAGTGACATGATATGGCCATGAACTTGTGCTTTTGATCTCCATCTCCAAAGCACCGGCATGATCTCCATCGTCACTGGCATGGCACCATGATCTCCATCATCTTGATCTCTATCAACGTGTCGCCATGAGGTTGTCGCGCCGACTGTTGCTTCCACGACTATTGCTAACTCATTGCGATAAAGTAAAGCAAAACGGCGAAAATAATTAAAGACAACCCTATGGCTCCTGTCGGTTGACGTACTCATCGACATGCAAGTCTTGATATTCTATACAATACATAATCATCTCATACATCACATATATCTCATCATGTAATTGGCCATATCACATCACAACATACCCTGCAAAAACAAGTTAGATGTCCTCTAATTGTTGTTGCAAGTTTTACGTGGCTGCTACGGGTATCTAGCAAGAACAATTCTTACCTACGCAAAAACCACAACGGTGATACAAAAATTGCTATTCAACCTTCTCAAGGACCGCCTTTGTCAAATCCGATCCGACTAAAGTGGGAGAGACAGACACCTGCCAGCCATCTTTATGCAACAAAGTCACATGTCAGTGGATGGAACCGGTCTCTCGTAAGCGTACGAGTAAGGTTGGTCCGGGCCGCTTCATCCCACAATACCGCTGAATCAAGAAAAGACCAAGGGAGGAAGCAATCTGAGCATCAACGCCCACAAACTCCTTTGTGTTCTACTCGTGATCTCTTCTACGCATAGACCTAGCTCATGATGCCACTGTTGGGGAACGTTGCATGGGAAACAAATTTTTTCCTACGCACACGCAAGATCTATCCATGGTGATGAGCATCTACGAGAGGGAGAGTGAATCTACATACCCTTGTAGATCGCTAAGTGGAAGCGTTAATAAACGCGGTTGATGTAGTCGAACATCTTCGCGATCCAAATCGCAAGCCATCCCGCGATCCCATCACGATCCGTCTCGCGATCCAATCACGATCCGTCCAATCTAGTGCCGAACGGACGGCACCTACGCATTCAGCACACGTACAGCTCGATGACGATCTCCGCCTTCTTGATCCAGCAAGAGGGAGCGGAGAGGTAGGTGAGTTCTCCGGCAGCGCGACGGCACGGCGGCGGTGGTGGTGGAACTATTCCAGCAGGGCTTCGCCTAAGCACTGTTGAAAACTAGAGGAACTAATCTATCGGGAGAGAGGGCTGCACCGTGGCCTATTGGGTTGAAGTGCTTTTGCCCTCTCTGCCTCTAGTATATATAGGAGGAAGGGGAGGGAGGCCGGCGCTCCAAGGGCTGCCCCATTGGTGCGGCCGAAGTGGGGAGGTGGAGGAGTCCAACTCCAATCCTACTAGGAGTAGGATTCCTCCTCCCCCACTTGGAAACTCTTTCCACCTTTGGGTTTTTCCCACCCCTAGCCGCATGGGCCTTAGTGGGGGGTTTGGCCAGCCCACTAGGGGCTGGTTTAACTCCTCCCACAGCCCATGAGACCCTTTGGGGCGAGAGGCCCCTCCCGATGGTCCCCCGGTACCCTCCCGGCACTCCCGGTACACTACCGAAATACCCGAAACTTTTCCGGTGACCAAAACAGGACTTCCTATATATCAATCTTTACCTCCAGACCATTCCGGAGCTCCACGTGACGTCCGAGATCTCATTCGGGACTCCGAACAACCTTCGGTCACCACCATACATAACTCTATACTACCGAAACGTCACCGAACCTTAAGTGTGCAGACCCTGCGGGTTCGAGAACTATGCAGACATGACCGAGACACCTCTACGGTCAATAACCAATAGCAGGACCTAGATGCCCATATTGGTTCCTACATATTCTACGAAGATCTTTATCGGTTGAACCTCTATGTCAAGGATTCAGTTAATCCCGTATGATGTTCCCTTTGTTCTTCGGTATGTTACTTGCTCGAGATTCGATCGTCGGTATATCTATACCTAGTTCAATCTCGTTACCGGCAAGTCTCTTTACTCATTTCGTAATACAAGATCCCGTGGATAACACTTTAGTCACATTGATTGCAAGGCTTGTTGTGATGTTGTATTACTGAGTGGGCCCCGAGATACCTCTCTGTCACACGGTGTCGGTGTACTAAAGTATGGGCCCCTTTAGTACCCCTTACTTGTGTACGGGCAGTTGTAGCCGAACCGCGGCAGGCCTTGCCGGGGAATAGCTAGGAGCAATCTCAAGACGAAGATAGTGCTTGCCGGCGAGGAGCGAGCCGGCAAGCCAGGAACCCGGCAAGCCTTGCCGGGAAGAGACGTTCAAGTCAACGACCGGACCAGAAGGCAGAATGCCAAAGGGGTGCGAAGGCCCGGCAAGACCCTTGCCGGCAAGGCCTCGCGGCCGGCGAGACCCGGGCCCGGCAAGCCCCGGTCCCGGCAAGCATCGGACCCGGCAAGCCCCGGGCCCGGCGAGGATTCAGCCCCGGCAAGGCTCTGCACAGTGTAGCGCTATCGCTCCTGCGCAGCGGCCAGCCTTGTCGTTTAGGGTTTGTCCTCATGGTGACGTGGCGCGATGCTGGCCACGAGATGCTTAAGCGGTGCTGATGGGATGGCTGCTTTTGCCCATCCCATGTAAAGCTTTTCCAAGCCCGAGACGCTGAGGGACACCTCGACGGACACCTCACGGTGCATTTAATGAGCTTGTCCTAAGCCGTCAGGGTTAGGTATGATAACACTGTAGTGACCCTGTAGCTACTTCCCACCTCATACCTTATCCCTTACGCCACTGTGGTAGCCCCTTTGACTCATATAAAAAGGAGGCCCAAGGCATAACTATGGGGAGGGCACTTCGGAAGCTCATTCTGCATGCGTAGCTGCTACTGTAGCTCCCAGAACTTGGCCAAGAATATCCACAATAATACCATCAAAGCAGGAGTAGGGTTTTACGCATCCGTGCGGCCCGAACCTGGGTAAATTCCCCGTGTGCTGTTCGCTAGTTCTGCTCTTCGTGCAATCCTCTCCCCTTGCCGAACCGTAAAGGGATCTGCTCGATAGCGATCCCATAGGTGTTCGTTTCCCACGACATCTTTGGCGCGCCAGGTAGGGGGATCGAGGTTGTGCGAACCTGATCTAGCGATCAGCGCGTCAGATCTTCGATCATTTTCATCACCATGGCTCCCAAGAAGAAGGGTTTCATGGCGGTTGGCCCATCTGCGTCCGTCGTACCTGATGCTGCGCGCACAGGCGACGGGGTAGGCGCGGGTGGAGGAGGTGGAGGCTCCGAGCTTCCACGGCGTTCCGGCAATCCGAGCCGGACGAGCAACAGGTCCAGGGATGGAGCTGCGCAACCTGCGGGTGGTGCAGCGACATCCAAGGATGGAGCGGCGCCTTCCAGGACGAATACACCGGCGCATGCACCGCGACCTTCTCAGGACGCGCGTGACGTGCGGCCTCAAGATGTTGGTGGTTCTGGGCGTCCGCATGGGAAGTCCCCTGTACATCATTCCCAGGGTGCGCAGGGCCAAGATCCACGCCAGCGCGCTGGTGGAGGCCGCGCGCGGGTGCAGAGTCGTGATGATGCTCCTTCTAACCCGGTTAGGAGTTTGAGCACCTCACGTTCTTCGCACCTATCGCCGCCGCCTACGCCTGCAGAGGCGTTGGCGCGGGCTCAGCTGCTCCTAGACTTCCCTCCCGCCGCGGAGAAGCTAGACGAGTGGCGAGCTGCTATCCAGAGCCTCATCGGCCTAGCCAACAACGACGTGCCGCAGCAGGGTGAACCCTCGCGGCTGCCGTCGTCTAGGCTGGTGCGTGCCGATGGAGAGAAGACCGGAGCTGGAACGACCACGTTGCGTTCCCCTCCGTTGCGTCAAGAGCGGTCGATAACTCGGCGGACCAGCGCCCGTGAGGATGATTCCACGGCGTCGTCTGATCCGCGGGTTCGCCGCGATCAGCGTCACGTTCTTCGGGAACGGAAGAAGGAGGACGCTCGAACCACCATCGAGCGCCGAAGGGAAGCGCGTCGCCAGTCCGACAAGCGCGCTGGGATCACTATTGACGAGCCCGCGCCAGGGTATCCTGGCTACCTACCTTACGAGGTGGGTTGTCCAGCGTTTACTCGTGAGCTGCGGCAAGTCCAGTGGCCCAGCTCCCGCTCCTTCAAGCCGGAAGTACCGGAGAAGTACGACGGCAAGACTCATCCGTCCGAGTTCTTGAGCATCTACACCATCGCGGTGCAGGCTGCCGGGGCTCGTGACGATAAGGTGCTGGCTAACTATTTTCCGTTGGTGCTGAAGCCCAACGTGAGATCGTGGTTGATGCACCTGCCCGAGAATTCCATCTCTTCTTGGGCCGACCTGTGCCATCAGTTTGTTGGCGCCTTCACCGGCGGCCATCAAGCTCCTGGCCAGGAGAGTGATCTGCACATCATTCCTCAGAAAGAAGGCGAAACTTTGCGCAAGTATATCCAGAGGTTCACCCGCGTCCAACACAATATCCCTGACATTCATCCTGCCGCCGTTATCAGCGCCTTTCATCAGAACGTGCGCAACCGAAAGATGCGGGAGGAGCTGGCGATGAACAAGGTCAAGGATGTCGCCGAGCTCTACGCTTTGGCCGACAAGTGCGCCCGGGCGGAGGAAGGGAGGAGACTCCCCGGCGAGAACGCCGGCGCTGGAGTCAACTCCGAGAGCGATGACACTCCTGCCACGGCAAAGAAAGGGAAGCGGAAGAACAGGAAGCACAAAGGCAAGGCCGTGCTTGCCGTTGAAAGTTCCGGCAACATCGGCACCGCCAAAAAGTCCAAGACCGACGACCCCGGCAAGGAGGTTGCCGGGTGTGCGGCGTGTCAGGCCTTGGCGGCTGCCGATAAGCCAGAAGGATCCGGCAAGCAGTACTGCAAGATCCACCGAACCAAGGGCCACGACCTCCAGGACTGCCGGCAAGTAGAGGAGCTTGCCGCGAAGCAGCACGCCGAGTACGAACGACGCGACAAGGTGCGAGCCCAAGATGGTGCCGGAGGGTCCGGCAGGAAGCGCGGTCGAGGAGGACGACGCGGCAAGCCTGGACAGCGGCAAGAGAAGCCTGCTCGGGGCCGCGGCAGGAAAGAAGGAGATGAAGATGCAGATGAGGGCGATGACGAGTCTAGCGAGCGGGAGTTTCAGAAGGCCACAGAGGTTATGTGCGTCGACGGAGGCGCCTCCCTGCATCTTTCTCACCGCCAGCTCAAGCGGTGGGCGCGTGAGATTCTTGCGGCCGAGCCCTCTATTGATGCGCAGAAGCCGCTGGGGTGGTCCCACACGCCCATCATTTTCGATGCCGAGGATCACCCTGATCGCACTACCGCTGTCGGATGCTTGCCGTTGTTGGTCTCGCCAACAATTCGCAACCTCCAGGTAACGAAGATGTTGGTTGACGGTGGTGCCGGCCTGAATCTCATCTCGCCGGACGTCCTCAAGAGGCTGCAAATTCCTGATGAAGACCTTGAAGAGACAGGCTCCTTCCAAGGGGTCAATCCAGGAAGATACCAGCCCAAGGGCAAGATCACGCTGCCGGTAACATTCGGCAGCGAGCTAAACTTTCGGACGGAAAAGGTCGTCTTCGACGTCGCCAAGATTCCGTTCCCGTACAATGGGATCCTTGGCCGCCCCGCGCTGGCCAAGTTCATGGCGGCATCGCATTACGCCTACAACGTCCTAAAGATGCCCGGTCCGATGAGTGTCATCACTGTCCACTCCGACAAGAAAGACGCGCTCATTTGCACCGACAAGCTCTACCGGGAAGCAGTTGCAACGTCCGCCGCCAAGGCGCATGCTCCTGCCGTTCAAGATCCCGGCAAGAAGAAGCCCGGCAAGACCCCTGGTACAAACTCCGGCAAGCGCGCCTCTCCGCAGTGCTGCGCTACCGTCGAGGATGCACCGGGGAGCTCTGCCGGCCAGACCAAGAAATCCAAGGCAGCTCCGCCTGAGACCAAGAAGGTGCCTGCCAAGGAGGACGGGACGGGAGGAACTTTCACCATAAGTTCCACCCTTGATGACAAATAGGAAAGCGCGCTCGTTGCCTTCCTGCGGGCGAATGTCGATGTGTTTGCATGGCAACCGTCTGACATCCCCGGTGTTCCCAGGGAGGTAATTGAGCACCACCTAGCTGTCTGTCCTCACGCGCGGCCCGTCAAGCAGAAGGTGCGGAAGCAAGCTTTGGAGCGGCAAGAGTTTATTGCACAAGAGATCAAGAAGCTTGAGGCGGCAGGCCTGGTTAGAGGAGTCCTCCATCCTACGTGGTTGGCCAATCCAGTTGTTGTGCGCAAGGCGAATGGTAAATGGAGGCTATGTATTGACTTTACAGATATCAATAAAGCCTGCCCAAAAGATCCTTTTCCCTTGCCGCGCATCGACCAGATTGTGGATTCCACTGCCGGCTGCGATCTGCTGTCATTCCTTGACGCATACTCAGGCTATCACCAGATCTTCATGGCGAAAGAAGACCGCATTTATCACCCCATGTGGCACATACTGCTTCTTGCGTATGCCTTTCGGGCTGAAAAGTGCTGGGTCGACCTTCGCTAGAGCTGTCCAGATCGGTTTCGAGACCCAGCTCCATAGAAATATGGAAGCTTACATGGATGACATAGTGGTCAAAACCAAGGACAAAGCAACGCTCATTCAAGATCTGGAGGAGACATTTGCAAATTTGTGTAGGATCAACCTGAAGCTCAACCCGGAGAAGTGCGTGTTTGGCGTTCCATCCGGCAAGCTTCTCGGGTTCTTTGTATCTCAGCGTGGAATTGAAGCTAATCCCGACAAGATCAAAGCAATTGAGCAGATTGAAGCACCAAGACGAGACAAGGATGTGCGCCGCCTCGCCGGCTGCATCGCTGCTTTGAGCAGGTTCATCTCAAAGTCTGCTGAGCGCGCCCTGCCGTTTTTCAAAATTTTGAAGAAGGCAGGTCCAATGAAGTGGACTCCGGAAGCGGAGGCAGCGCTGCAGGATTTGAAGAGGTACCTCTCTTCTTCGCCAGTACTAGTCGCGCCTAGGCCACAAGAGCCGTTGCTGCTATATCTAGCGGCAACAAATCAAGTGGTTAGTGCTGCGCTGGTGGCGGAGAGAGAAGCAGAGGAGGATGCAGCGGCAACGGCAGGCCCGCCAAGCGGCTTGCTGGGGGCAGCCCCGGCAGAGTCTGGTGCCGGCAAGGAAGGATTTGCGCAGTCAAGTTTAGCAGCACAGAAGAAGAAGATGGTGCAGCGCCCAGTCTATTTCGTCAGCTCCCTGTTGCAGGGGGCTAGGTCGAGATATTCTGGTGTGCAGAAGCTGCTCTTCGGCCTTCTCATGGCCTCGAGGAAGCTGCGCCATTACTTCCAAGCACATGAGATCACCATCGTCACTCGCTTTCCGTTGCAACGGATTCTCCGGAACCCAGAAGCGACTGGCAGGATTGTAGAGTGGGCGTTGGAGCTGTCATGCTTTGGTCTCAAGTTCGAAAGTACTTCAACTATCCAGAGCAGAGCCTTGGCAGAGTTCATTGCAGAATGGACGCCAACGCCAGACGACGAAGTTCAAGAATCAGTGACCCCCGGGAAGGAATCAGGGCAAACATGGGTCATGTACTTTGATGGAGCCTTTTCGCTGCAAGGCGCCGGTGCCGGTGTGCTGCTTGTCGCACCCACCGGAGAGCACCTCAAGTACGTCATCCAGATGCATTTTCCCCGGGAGAGATCGACCAATAACACGGCAGAGTATGAAGGATTGCTTGCCGGTCTCAGGATCGCGGCAGACCTTGGGATCAGGAAGCTCATCGTCAGGGGTGACTCCCAGCTCGTCGTGAGGCAGGTCAACAAAGATTATCAGAGCCCGTTGATGGAAGCTTACGTTGATGAAGTGAGGAAGCTGGAAGAGCGCTTTGACGGTCTTCAGACAGAGCATGTTCCTCGATCAGAGAACAGCATTGCTGACGACCTGTCGAAACATGCCGCACTCAAGTTACCTGTGGAACCAGGGACTTTTGTGCTCCGCTTGACTCAACCATCCGTGTCGCCATCGACAAGGCCTGATAAGAGAAGAAAGTTAAGTACCGGCGAGTACATCCCGGCAGGGCTTCCCGAAGCCCCCGGCAAGAATCTTGCCGGGAACGACCCGGTTGCCGGAGAGCAGCGGCTTCGTGCAGAGCCTCAGGTTCTTGCCGCCGAAGCAAGCGCCCCTGCGACCGAAGAAATACCAGTTGCCGGTGAGCAGCTGCTCCGCCAAGAACCTCAGGTTCTTGCCGTAGAAGCAAATGCTCCCGCAGCTGAAGAGTTGCCTTTAGTCCTTGTCATCGAGCCGCAAGCTCCGGCATGGGCGCAGCAAATAGTCCATTTCCTTCAGACAGGAGAACTCCCTGAAGATCAGGAAGAAGCTGAAAAAGTAGCCCGTCAGTCAAGTATGTACCAGTTCGTCGACGACGTCCTGTACAGAAAGAGACCCAACGGTGTGAAATTGAAGTGCATTCCTCGGGAAGATGGACTAGAACTGTTGGCAGAGATTCATGGGGGCATATGTGGATCCCACATAGGCTCAAGGGCCCTTGCCGGCAAGGCATTCCGGTAAGGATTCTTCTGGCCTACTGCTCTCCAGGATGCAACTGCACTAGTAACCAAGTGTGAAGCGTGCCAGTTTCATTCGAAGCAACTTCATCAGCCAGCTCAAGCTCTCCAGACGATTCCTCTCTCCTGGCCCTTCTCGGTCTGGGGGCTCGACATACTGGGTCCCTTCCCCCGCGCTGCCGGGGGCTTCGAGTACTTGTACGTTGCCGTCGACAAGTTCACGAAGTGGCCAGAAGTGGAAGCAGTGAGGAAGGTGACGGCACAGTCAGCGGTCAAGTTCTTCAAGGGGATTGTGTGCCGTTTTGGTGTGCCGAACAGGATCATCACCGACAACGGTACGCAGTTCACTAGTCGCACCTTCAAGCAGTACGTCCAAGACCTTGGCGGCGAGATTTGTTTTGCCTCTGTTGCTCACCCGAGGAGTAACGGCCAAGCGGAGAGGGCGAACGCTGAAGTGCTGCGCGGTCTCCGGACCAGAACTTTCGACAAGCTGCGCAAGCATGGAAGACGCTGGATTGATGAGCTGCCGGCGGTTCTTTGGTCGATCAGGTCGACGCCAAATCGAGCCACCGGCCAGACACCCTTCGCTCTGGTCTACGGAGCGGAGGCAGTTCTCCCCACGGAACTCATATACGGGTCACCTCGAGTGCTCGCTTATGATGAGCTTGAGCAAGAACAGCTGCGGCAAGGCGACGCGCTGCTCCTTGAGGAGAACCGTCTTCGGGCTGCTGTGCGAGCCGCTCGCTATCAGCAAGCTTTGCGCCGCTATCATAGCCGCAAGGTTCATGCCCGGAGTCTTGAGGAAGGCGACCTTGTTCTTCGGCGCGTTCAGTCGGCCAAGAATTCCAACAAGTTGACGCCGAAGTGGGAAGGCCCTTACCGGGTAGTGCGAGTCACCAGGCCTGGCGCTGTCCGCCTGGAGACCGAAGAGGGCTTGCCGGTGAGCAACTCCTGGAATATCGAGCACCTTCGCAAGTTCTACCCGTGAAGGGCAGTTGTTGGGTTTCTTGCTGTGATAGCGATACGGCCAGCAGGCTGCTGACGACCCGAATCCAGCGCTCGCGGCAGCGTAACGCTCCGGCAGGATCCCGGCAACGCCATTCTGTACTAATCTTGCCGGATGGCATGTGATCCTTTGTACAGAGCAGGCACATCTTTTGTGCATAGTTAATGAGTTTGCAGTGCTTTACGTTTCTTGCCGATTTCATGCTTTATGTATGCATGTGTTTATCTGAAGTGTATATTGCGCTTGCCCCGATTTCCTGCCGTAGTAGCGATACGCCACGCTGAACACTGTCGGACTCCGGTCCAGTGCTCGCGGCAGCATAACGCTCCGGCAAGCTCCTGGCAATGCCCCCCTGTGAGATCTAACGAACCGTCCAGGTTCCATAACATTTATTTTCTCTTCTTTCTTTTTCTTAAAGAGATAGAAGATTCCCTCGCGCGCAAGTTTGCCGGGGGGGAAGGGGAATGATGGAATGGATACCAGGGGACGTTCAAGGTTGATGCTTTGCCGGGAGAAGAAAAGAATAGCGGCGAAAGCCAGAGCTAAGTTGCTGACCCCTTTAGCAGATTTCAATTTTTTGTAAGGCTATATCCCTTGAACGATTTCGGCTTTGTATGGAAAACCTGCACACGATGGAATCTTGTCGCGATTAGGCTGCGCCCTTATTCCGTTTCGAGTCCGCTCAACGGTTTAGGTGGCCGCGCTGAAAGCGTCAAGGTTTCTTGCCGTGAGCAGCACCGCCTGCTGAACACTGTCGGGCTCCGGTCCAGCGCTCGCGGCAAGGCCATGCTCCGGCGAGTGCCCAGTAAAGCGTAGGGTATATGCTATACAAAGAGAGATTGATCAAGGGGGAATAGCATGCATAGATTCAGATAGAGCAGATTATATATAAGATAGTCGCCACGTTACTAACATAAGACCAAATGTTTGTCTTTTACATGTAACGCGGCGGCAAGACAAGGAGAAGGATAAGGAGGGCTACAGTTAATCTCGGCGGTTGCCTTCTACCCTCTTCACTTGGCCTATCCATTCGACGATGGGCGCGACAAGCTCCTGCAGAGCCTTGGCGTCCGCATCCTTCGGCAGGCGGCCGAAGACCTTGGTGAAATCGACGCCGGGATTCCTGTATGCCACTTTCATCAGCAGCATCTGGACCACGTCCTGGCAGAGCTTCCTGGACTCGCTGGCGAGCTTGCCGGAGTGGGTTGCTTGGAGTTGCTTAAGCGCATCGACGAGACCTTCGAAGAACATGGTGATCCTGGCGCTCTCGCTTATCCTGTCGCTGGCAGAATACCCGAAGCCCTGAAGGTTCATGCCCTCCAGCTCCGCGGCAAGCCTCTTGGCGACGTCCACCAGCCTGGCGGTCCAGACCTCTGTGCCGGTGACATAATCTTGATGCGTGGCGTAGGCGTTCTTGAGTAGCTCCTGCCCGTCGTGGAGGTCCTTAGCCAAGGTCTTTCCGCGAGCTCGGGCAGCTTCCAGGGACTCCTCCAACGTGGATAGTTTCAGCTTCAGATTTGCAATGGAGTCGTTGGCGGAGGCGAGCTGTTTGATCTTCTCGGACGCGGCGAGCTGCATCTCCACCAGGCTGTGGAGGGTTTTCTCCTTCTCGGCCTCGAGGGCAGCGATCTTCTTGCCGTGTTCCTCGAGAATGGCTTCCAGCTTCTTCGCCTTCCCCTCCAGCGAGTTCTTGACGGTCTCCGCAGCCTCGGCAGCGTAGAGTGCCTCCTTGAGCTTGCCGGCGTGGTCTGCAGTCAGAGCGGCGAGCGCTGCCGTTTGGCTTTGTTCAAGCTCCTGGACCCGCCGCGCGACAAGACTTTCGAGCTCTTCATCCTTGTTGCGAAGCTTGGCGGCAAGCGCCGCCTCGCGGGCGGCAAGGTCTTCTTCTTGGGCGTCAAGGCTGATGCGGCGCTGCGTCAAGAGGGCTTCTGCCGTGGCGGCTTGCTGGGCGGCCTCCTCCTGCGCTTTCTCGATGTCTGATTGCTTCAGCAGGAGGACGTTCCGCTCTTCCGCCAGCTGCTCCCGATAAATATTCAGCTCTTGGAGGGCCTCGCCATACCAAGCCTGTGTCTCTGTGACGCGTTGTTGGAAGTCTCCTTCCGCGGCCTCGACGAGCGCTGCCCAGGAGTCCAGTTTCTCCTTCCGGGCGTGGTAGAGCGTCTGGAGCTTCTGATAATTGTCATTCATGGCCTGAAGTAGCTGCTCCTCCTTGAGCTCACTGACGGCAGCGACGGTGATTTCCCCGTCAAGATGCTCTCCTTCAACCAGCTCTTTGATGCTTGCCGACCCCGGCATGCTGACGACGTTCTTGCCGGCCCTGATATATTGGCTTGAGGGAGGGGCCTGGAACGACGAGGATTGGTCTTCGGCAGTCGAGGGCCCCGCGGCAGTAGAAGCGCCTGGCGCTCCTGCGGCGGAAGCGCCGTCAGTATTGCCGCGGGTCTCCTCGCCGGCTCCCTCGGCGGCCTTGGCGGCCTCGGCGGCAGTGGCCTTGGCGGCCTCAGCGGCAGCGGCCTTGGCGGCCTTGGCGGCCTCGGCGGCGGCATGCTTGGCGGCCTCTTCGGCAGCAACCTTGCCGGCTTCAGTGGCGGCATCCTTGGCGGTCTCTTCAGTGATGGCGTCAGTATCCATGAGCTCTGTCAGAAGAAGATTGAAGATCAAGGAGTTAATTAAGATGAAGCTGGGAAGGAAGTTCAAAAAAAAAAAAAAACAAGAGAGAGAAAAGATTTCTAAGGGCGAGTGGTTCACCTGCGTCAAGGTCGTCGCAGTAGAACCCGCCTGAAGATTCCTTTGTGGGCTGCGTGGTCGACGGGTGCGGCATGTCGAGGGTGGTCCTTGCCGGCGACCTCTGTTGCTGCTCTGTTCCTGCGCGCCCCAAGATGTTAGCTGTGAAGATTACCGCCCCGGCACTCGCCAGCGGAAAGAGAATAATTGGCTCACGCTGGGGGCTGTGCCGGGGGCTGCGGCGAGGATTGTGCCTTGGGCTTGGCTCCGGGCTGGACTCGATAGTCACCGGCTCTTCAGAAGTGCTTGCCGGCGGCTCGACGCCCGTGGAAATCTTGGCCTTCTTGGCCATCCTCTCCGCCAAGGTCTCTTCATCCCTGTGGAGGCAAGATCATCAAGATTAATCAAGGAAATTAGAAAGCAAGAACGGAAGCTGTGGCAGAACACTTACTCCTCTTCTTCCTCCTCGTTCTCGAGGATGGATAGGTCGAAGGCGGCCTCCGTCACAGTGCTTGGCGGAGGAGGAGAGGTCATTCTGGGGCGCTTGCCGGCGACGGTTTGCCGCGTTGCCTCGCCGGCAACGGCTTGCCGCGCCGCTTCGTCAGCAGCCTCCTTGCCGGAGGCTTCATCGTTTGGCGCTGGCTGGTAAGCAGGAGCGCCGGAGCTGGCCTTCCGAAGGATGCGCCTCCGTGCCTGTCGAAGAGCTGGGGGCTCCTCTTCCTCCTCCTCTTCCTCGTCGGCGGCCGCTCCAACAAAAGGGCCCCCGGCAGCGGCTCCGCTCGGCTCCCCGGCAGCCTGACCTCGCCCGGCAAGATTTTCCCGCAGCAAGTCCTCGCCCTCGCTGGACTCGGCGCTGCCGGCTTCTTCGGCAAGGTTCGCCTCTTCCGCCCTGTCGGCGATGTGGGCGAGCTCCTCCTCTGTGGTGGCGCGGACAAGGTCCTCCTCGCGGATGGCCTTCTCTGTCAAGTTGTCGAAGAACGCCAGCACCTGCTCCGCGGACGGCTCGATCCACCTCTTGTCGATGCTATGGGCATTGAACACCGGCATCATGGTGATGATGGAGGTGAGTGATGAGTTGTTGCACAGTGGAACGACGCCCGCCGGCAAGTTCCCCACTGTCCCAGAATTGAAGAGTTGTTGGCAGAGGGCTGCGTGCCCCATGGCTGTTAGATTATTATCCAGCCCAGGCCGCACCCTCATGACGTCGGCGGCATTCGTGTACTCCCAGGCAGGACGTCCTTTGTTCTGCAGTGGGGCGATGCGCCGGCGAAGGAAATCTGAAGCAATCATCTCCACCTTCAGCCCGGCAGCCTTGAGGCGGAGTATCCTGGTGGTGGCGATGGTCAGCTTGCTGTCGTCAGGGTCCGCAGCACCCCAATCCTTGCCGCGGACCACCTTCTGCTTCCGCACCTCGCAGAACGGTAGGGGCTCCTTTTCTCGGACCCAGCACCACTTGCTGCGCCACTCATCCCATCTCTCGCGATAGAGCCCCTCTGGGTACGTCTCCTTGGTCGCCGTCCTCGGAATCCAAGCGATGCTACCGGAGAGGGCGTCGCCCTTTTGGGTGCGGGGGTAGAAGTAGTGCCGGAAAAGTGCTGTGCTCGGGATGACCCCAACGAAATTTTCGCAAAGGTGCGCGAAGACGGACATGCAAGTCACGGCATTCGGCGTGAAGTCTAGCAGCTGGAAGCCGTAAGTGATCATGATATCTACGAAGAAATCCGAGTACGGAGGGCAGAGGCCGCACCAGAAGTAATCGGCAAAGAAGGGATAATCCCCTGGCTCTGCCCTACGAGAAGCTACACTCACTTTGGTGGCTGGATGCGCCGTGGTCTCCTTCGCCCATGCGAACTGGTACCTCTTCTTCAAGGCCTTCGCATCAAGCGTCGGGGGGAAGACATCGCGCTCCTTCCGCATCTTCACCAGCTTGCTCTCCGCGGCGGCCGCTTCCTCCGCCTTGCCCTTGCCCTTGCTCGGCTTGGGCGGCATGGTGGCTATGGGAGTGGGCGTTGAAGACGTCGAGAGCGCGGTGGAGGCAGGCGGAGGGAGAAAAGCTCTGTTTTGGGTGCAAGGAAGAAGACGGTGGCGACGGTTCTGAGATTGAGATTGGAAAGGTGAAAGCGATGGGGGGTAAATGAGCAGCGTCTCTGCGATTCCTTTTTTTATGGGGAAGGCGCGGGGCTGGCTCTTTAACCGCCCGCTTTTGCTGCGCGCCCACGTCTCCCGCGTCGCGCGATTAATGCGCGTAGTGGAGGGGCGTGGTAAAAGAGATCATGATTACGGACAGTTATTCCCTGCCACGTGCACCCGTGCACTGTTTTGGGCCTAGCCCAACAGGCCTGGCATCCGTGTATGGCCTAGGCCCGGGGGCTCCTGTCGGTGTACTAAAGTATGGGCCCCTTTAGTACCCCTTACTTGTGTACGGGCAGTTGTAGCCGAACCGCGGCAGGCCTTGCCGGGGAATAGCTAGGAGCAATCTCAAGACGAAGATAGTGCTTGCCGGCGAGGAGCGAGCCGGCAAGCCAGGAACCCGGCAAGCCTTGCCGGGAAGAGACGTTCAAGTCAACGACCGGACCAGAAGGCAGAAGGCCAAAGGGGTGCGAAGGCCCGGCAAGACCCTTGCCGGCAAGGCCTCGCGGCCGGCGAGACCCGGGCCCGGCAAGCCCCGGTCCCGGCAAGCATCGGACCCGGCAAGCCCCGGGCCCGGCGAGGATTCAGCCCCGGCAAGGCTCTGCACAGTGTAGCGCTATCGCTCCTGCGCAGCGGCCAGCCTTGTCGTTTAGGGTTTGTCCTCATGGTGACGTGGCGCGATGCTGGCCACGAGATGCTTAAGCGGTGCTGATGGGATGGCTGCTTTTGCCCATCCCCTGTAAAGCTTTTCCAAGCCCGAGACGCTGAGGGACACCTCGACGGACACCTCACGGTGCATTTAATGAGCTTGTCCTAAGCCGTCAGGGTTAGGTATGATAACACTGTAGTGACCCTGTAGCTACTTCCCACCTCATACCTTATCCCTTACGCCACTGTGGTAGCCCCTTTGACTCATATAAAAAGGAGGCCCAAGGCATAACTATGGGGAGGGCACTTCGGAAGCTCATTCTGCATGCGTAGCTGCTACTGTAGCTCCCAGAACTTGGCCAAGAATATCCACAATAATACCATCAAAGCAGGAGTAGGGTTTTACGCATCCGTGCGGCCCGAACCTGGGTAAATTCCCCGTGTGCTGTTCGCTAGTTCTGCTCTTCGTGCAATCCTCTCCCCTTGCCGAACCGTAAAGGGATCTGCTCGATAGCGATCCCATAGGTGTTCGTTTCCCACGACACACGGAGTAACAAATCCCAGTCTTGATCCATGCCCACTCAACAGACACCCTCGGAGATACCTGTAGAGCATCTTTATAGTCACCCAGTTACGTTGCGACGTTTGATACACACAAGGTATTCCTCCGGTGTCAGTGAGTTACATGATCTCATGGTCATAGGAACAGATACTTGACATGCAGAAACAATAGCAATAAACTGACACGATCATATGCTATGTTCATAGTTTGGGTCTTGTCCATCACATCATTCTCCTAATGATGTGATCCCATTATCAAATGACATCTCATGTCTATGGACAGGAAACCTTGACCATCTTTGATCAACGAGCTAGTTCACTAGAGGCTTACTAGGGACACAGTGTTGTCTATGTACCCACACATGTATTTGAGTTTCCAATCAATACAATTATAGCATGGATAAACGATTATCATGAACAAGGAAATATAATAATAACCAATTTATTATTTCCTCTAGGGCATATTTCCAACAGATGTCAAGGATTCAGTCAATCCCGTATGCAGTTCCCTTTGTCCATCGATATGTTGCTTGCCCGAGATTCGATCATCCGTATCTCCATACCTAGTTCAATCTCGTTACCGGCAAGTCTCTTTAGGGAAAACTTTGCTTTTGCCACTCTAGCTTTTGCCACTCTAGAATTTGACATCTCATTTTTGCCACTCTTTGCTTCTGATAATATATCACAAATGCTACTCTGTTACACATCCGTGAGTTGCCGTTTATTTGAAATAGTTGACCAGGAAAAGAGCTGTCAGTATTTCTAAAAATACCACAAGTTACCCCTACTGACTTATGGGGCCACTTTGCAAGTGACCCATAATAGGAAACATACACACTACACGCCACACATGGATCGAACCACACCACACACCCGTCCTCCCCATCCACAAGAATGACCAAACCCTAGCACGCATCCATGGCGCGGCGTCCTCATTCCCCCGACCGCCGTCGCCGCCGCCGCCACGTCCACACTCCACCATCCGCCGCAGCATCCACGTCCCCTCCAGACGCCCCGACATGCCTGTCTTCTCCAGCTCCGCCGCCGCAGCCCCTTCATCTCGCCTCGCCACCGCATCACGCCTCGCCTGACGCCCCGGCATGCCCTCCGTTGCGCCCTGCTCAGACCTTGCCGACGCGCCCTGCATCTCTGACCTCCATCCCTGACACGGTCCATGCCAGCGACCTCTGCTCCTCCGCTCCGGACGCCCTCCCCGGCGCGATCCGTACCTGCGAGGGCCCCTCCTCCGCCCCGGCCTCCCTCCCCGACGCAAAACGCATCAGCAGCGAGTGCCCTTCCTCTGCTCGGGCCTCCCTCCCTGACCCGGTCTGCACCAGCGGCCGCCCTTCCTCCCCCTTCAACAGCTCACATGGGATGGAGGGAGCCATGCCGTCGGCCATGGCGGCAGGAGCGGCACAGAAGGAGTCAAACCTGCTGGTTCCTCTACTTCATGGGCAAGTTCTCAACTCCTCAAATACCTTTATGTTAGAAATAAATTTTTTTCTATTCTCAAGCAGCTTTGTTTGCATTTAATTTTGTTCATTGGTCTTATTGGCCGGTGTGTCTAATAATTATACACATGCCCATGAGATGCATATGCATGATTATGGATATGGCTCATGTTTGAATGTTGTAGGTGCTTGTATCTTATGATTGAACCAGCGTGTTGACATGTTATTGTTGTACTTCTGTTATCATATTGCAACATGGCGGACTATTGTGTTGCATTGACTGCTATCAAATTTGTGTCAATGTAGGTCAAACATGCCACCTTATAAGCTGATTGTGACATATGGGGCGCGTTCTTACAAGAATTACAAGGGCGAGCAATGCACGGTGTCTTCTTGGAGCTGGGACATCCATGTAGAGAGGCAGACTAGTTACGATCAACTTGTGGGACTTATGCAGAGTAAATATCCATGGGGAAATGATGAGGGCGTTGTGTTCTCAAAGTGGGATAGTTGCAACCAATATTTTGTGCTAGTTCGCAATGATGAAGATGTTGTCAGCATGTATGATGAGAATGATGAAGAAAATATTATCAAGATACTTGTCCAGTTCTGCAAGAATGGTGAGGAGGAGGAGTTTGCTCTCAGTTTGCTTAAACCAATCTCACCTTCTCCAGCGAAGGAAATACCCAAGCTCATATTGGAAGATTTAACTCAAAATTCCCAATATGAGTATGAGATACCCGAGGAGAACTTGGCAAGGCAACAAAGATCTGAAGAGGTCTATCAAGGAGAGGACCATGTAGGAATAGATGAGGAGGACCAGTACCTTGATGGCGGTGAGCGGGAAAATGGAGGCGACCAAGCCAAAGATGCTTACCATAAGGCAACAAAAGATGTTCCCCAAGATGTTGAGGAGGATAGTGATGAAGGGGATGTTAGTGATGAGGATAGTGATGAAGGGGCTGTTAGTGATGAGGATAGTGATGGGGGCATAGTGGATGATATTCCAGCAATCAGTTATCACAAGGATAATCCACCTATGACAAAAGGGACATTGTTTCCATCCATCGAAGAGTTCAGAGTTGCACTTGCTACACATGCTATAATCAATGAGTTTAGTTACAAAACTGATAAAAGTGACCAGAAGAGGGTGTGAGTATCTTGTTCTTACAATCCACAGGAAGGGAAAACCACATGCAAGTGGAAGGTGAATTGTTCGATCTTATATGATGGAAAAATAGTTCAAGTGAAGAATGAACCCAAGATGCACACATGTCCTAGCACACAAAGAGATGGCAGAGTAAAGGTTGCTAAGAGAAAATGGATTGCGGCTAGGGTGACTGATTGGTTGAAGGGTGATCCAAGTATGACTAGCATCACTCTGAAGAAAAGGTTGTTTGAGAAATACCATGTTGATATCGATTATCAGAGAGTGCTTGCAGGTAGACACATTGCCTTGGACCAGATATTTGGGAAGTGGGAGGACAGCTTTGAGTGCTTGTACAACTGGCAAGCTGAGGTGCTTAGGAGGTGCCCAACAAGTATTGTAGTGGTAGACCACAGAAAGATCGAAGGGCAGCAATGCTTCACAAGGGCATTTGTGAGTTTTAGAGCTTGCATTGATGGATTTCTGTCAGGATGTAGGCCTTACTTGAGCGTTGATGCAACTGCCTTGAATGGGAAATGGAAAGGACAACTTGCGGTTGCTTGTGGTGTTGATGGACACAACTAGTTGTATCTAGTAGCTTATGCTGTCTTCGATTCAGAGACTAAAGAGAATTGGGATTGGTTCATGGAGAATCTGAAATCAGCTAATGGCACACCAGAAGGCTTAGTCATATGCACAGATGCGTGCAAAGGGTTGGAAACAGCAGTGCATACAATATTCCCCACGGCTGAACATAGGGAATGCTTTAGACACATGATAATGAACTTCAGAAAGAAATACCATGGTAAGGTTTTTGAAGAAAATCTATGGCCAGCAGCGTACACATATTCTCCTGCCAAGCACAATCACCATATGAAGAAAATTATGGAAGCCAATCCAGAAGCTATCGCATACCTTGATGAGTGGCATTCTAATTTGTGGAGCAGAAGTAAGTTCTCTACATCATGCAAATGTGACTATGTCATGAACAACATAGCTGAGTCATTTAATTCCATGATTAAGAAATTGAAGGGGTTCCCTGTTCTTGAATTATTGGATGTATTGAGAGAATGGTTAATGGTCAGATTTGAAATAAGAACTAAAATAGCGAAGAAATTTGTTCGTAGACTTCTAAAAATTCTGCCAAGGATAACCAACATGATGAACAATAGATCAAGGGGGATAGTGCTAGATGGGATCTCTAGAAGTGATGATTGCAAAGCAGAGGTCACCATAAAGATCCATGACTATAATTGGAAGCATTGTGTAGATTTGGAGAAGTGGGAATGCTCTTGTAGGCGTTGGCAAGTAACTGGACAGCCTTGCCTACATGCCATTGCATTCATTACAAGTATTGGAGGAGGTCGAGAGATAGATGACTATGTGCATGAGTACTACTCCGTGAAATCATTCAACAATGCATATGCGAAAAATGTGCCCACCATGACTGACAAGAAACAATGGCCAGTGGTCGATGTCGGGTTCAAGTTGCACCCTCCTGTGTTAAAAAAAGCTGCTGGTAGACCTAGGACACAAAGGATAAAATTATCCATTGAGAGCATATCCAAGAGGAAACACAAGTGCCCTGAATGCAAAGAATTTGGGCATTTGTTGAAGACATGTCCAAAACTTCATCCCGAACGCAAGGCAAGAAACGTGTAATTGCTAGCAAAGGATTGTACATTCAAAATTTAAATACAAAGAAATGCATAGTATAACTAAATTTCTCTATGTGAAATATGCTAGGAAAAGAAAAAATGTTGAGCCACAAGACATTGAAGACATAGAAGCCGATGCCATAGATGCTGAAACTATGGGCACTACTAGGTAAATATTCTGTTTTGCTTCAAACCATCCATGATTGTCTAAATTTTCCTGTTGTATATCTGCATTTGCCTATTTTGGGTCATCTATTTTTTCTTTAAACAAGTCAATGCATACAAGTCTAATTCTGCCAACTGTAAATCTGCATTTTGACACTCTTATTTTCATTCATTTCTAGTGTAAAAAATGATGCTACAAAGAAGAAAAAAGGAGGTGCTAAAAGGGCAAAGTCTAGCCCTGAGGCATCTAAAAAGACTTCTACTGCACATGATAGCCCAGCAAAGAACACCAGAAGTAAGTGTCCTCCGTCGAAGAATATAAGAAGCAAAAATTGTCCTTCGTCGAAGAGCACAAGAAGCAAAAAGAAACCGTGAACCTTGCTGTTTAGTTGATGGAACAACATGATATTTTGTGGAGCACTATGCATATGTGAACCTTGATGTTTGGCTGATGCAACTACATGTTGCTAGACCTTGTTGTAGTATGTTTTCACTTGTGTGGAGCTGCTTTTGGGGTGGTCCATATGCATGTGAACCTAACTATTTAGATTAGATGGTGGATTTGGCTCCTACTTTGCTGTTGGTCATGGTGTTACTATTGTGCTTACTTTTGGTCAAAATATTATGTAACTGTGTGTGATGGTTAGATTTTCAAATAGGTCATGCCGAAATTTCCTCTTTACCATGCTACTGGTCTGATGTTATTATTGTGCTTATTCCTCTAATGTTATTACTGTGCTTATTTCTGGTGAAAATACTGTGTGATGGTTAGCTTTACAAATAGCTCAGCCAAATTTGTGACCCATCAGCTAATAATATAGTTTGTATAGACTTTATTACTATAATGGCAAAAGCAATATTTGGCAAAAACGAAAGTGGCAAAAGCAAAACAAATAACCGAGGGGCAATATTGTCTTTTTTGTACTCTGTTTGGTCAAAACGTCCATTGACCTAACGGAATGGCATTTGTGATATATTATCAGAAGCAAAGAGTGGCAAAAATGAGATGTCAAATTCTAGAGTGGCATAAGCAAAGTTGGCAAAAGCTAGAGTGGCAAAAGCAAAGTTTTCCCGTCTCTTTACTCATTCCATAATACAAGTTCCCGCGACTAACTCCTTAGTCACAGTGCTTGCAAGCTTCTTGTGATGTTGTATTACCGAGAGGGCCCAGAGATACCTCTCCGTCATAAGGAGTGACAAATCCCAGTCTCGATCCATGCCAACCCAATAGACACCCTCGGAGATACCTGTAGAGCACCTTTATGATCACCCAGTTACGAAGTGACGTTTGATACACACAAGGCATTCCTACGGTGTCAGGGAGTTGCATGATCTCATGGTCATAGGAACAAATACTTGACATGAAGAAAGAAGTAGCAATAAACTAATACGATCAAATGCTATGCTTACGGTTGGGTCTTGTCCATCACATCATTCTCCTAATGATGTGACCCCGTTACCAAATGACAACTCATGTCTATGGTTAGGAAACCTTAACCATCTTTGATCAACGAGCTAGTCTAGTAGAGGCTCACTAGGGACACAGTGTTGTCTATGTATCCACACACGTATTTGAGTTTCCTATCAATACAATTCTAGCATGGATAATAGACGTTTATCATGAACAGGGAAATATGATTATAACCAATTTATTATTACCTCTAGGTCATATTTCCAACAGTCTCCCACTTGAACTAGAGTCAATAATCTAGTTCACATCGCCATGTGATTCACACCCAATGAGTTCTAGGGTTTGATCATGTTTTGCTTGTGAGAGAAGTTTTAGTCAACGGGTCTGCAACATTCAGATCCATGTGTACTTTGCAAATCTTATGTCATATTGTAGATGCTGCTACTACGCCTACTTGGAGCTATTCCAAATGACTACTCCACTATACGTATTCGGTTTACGATTCAGAGTCATCCGGATCGGTGTCGAAGCCTGCATCGACGTAACCCCTTACGACGAACTCTTGACCACCTCCATAACCGAGAAATATTTCCTTAGTCCTCTAAGGATAATTTTGAACGCTGTCCAGTGATCCACTCTTGGATCACCCTTGTACCCCCTTGCCAGACTCATGGCAAGGCAGACATCACATGCGGTACACCGCATGGCATAAAGTATAGAACATATGGCCGAGGCATAGGGGACGACCTTAGTCCTTTCTCTTTCTTCTGTCATGGTCAAGCATTGAGTCTTACTCAACTTCACACCTTACAATACATGCAAGAACTCCTTCTTTGACTGATCCATTTTGAACTCTTTCAAAATCTGGTCAAGGTGTGTGTTCTGTGAAAGTCTTATCAAGCGTCTTGATCTATCTCTATAGATTTTGATGCTCCATATGCAAGCAGCTTTACCCAGGTCTTCCTTTGAAAAACTCCTTTCAAACAACCCTTTATGCTTTCCATAAATTCTACATCTTTCCAATCAACAATATGTCATCCACATATACTTATCGGAAATGCTATAGTGATCCCACTCACTTTCTTGTAAATACAAGTATCTTCATAAACTTTGTATAAACACAAAAGCTTTGATCACCTCATCAAAGCGTATATTCCAACTCCGAGATGCTTTCACCAGTCCATAGAAGGATCGCTAGAGCCTGCATACCTTTTAGCATCCTTAGGATCGACAAAACCTTTCGGTTGTATCACATACAACCTTTCCTCACAAAAACCATTAAGGAAACGCTATTTTGACATCCATCTGCCAGATTTTTTAATCGAAAAATGCAGCAACTGCTAACATAATCCCAATAGACTTTAGCATCGCTACGGGTGAGAAAGTCACATCGTAGTCAACTCCTTGAACTTGTCGGAAACCTCTTCGCGACAAGTCGAGCTTTATAAATGGTGACATTACCATCAGCGTCTGTCTTCTTCTTAAAAATCCATTTGTACTTAATGGCCTGCCAGTCATCGGGCAAGTCTACCAAAGTCCATACTTGGTTTTCTTACATGGATCCTGTCTCGGATTTCATGGCTCCTAGCTATTTGTTGGAATCTGGGCCCACCATCGCTTGTTCATAGCTCGTAGGTTCACTGTTGTCTAACAACATGACCTCCAAGACAGGATTGCCATACCACTCAGGGGCGGTACGAGTCCTTGTCAACCTACGAGGCTCGGTAGTAACTTGATCCGAAGTTTCATGATCATCATCATTAGCTTCCTCTTCAATTGGTGTACACATCACAGGAACACTTTTCTGCGTCGCGCTACTTTCCAATTCAATTGAAGGTTCGATAACCTTATCAAGTTCTACCTTCCTCCCACTCACTTCTTTCGAGAGAACCTCCTTCTCTAGAAAGGATCCATTCTTGGCAGCAAAGACCTTGCCTTCAGATCTGAGATAGAAGGTGTACCCAATTGTTCCTTTAGGGTATCCTATGAAGACGCACTTTTCCACTTTGGGTTCGAGCTTATCAGGCTGAAGCCTTTTCACATAAGCATCGGAACCCCAATCCTTAAGAAACGACAGCTTAGGGTTTTTTGCCAAACCATAATTCATACGGTGTCATCTCAACGGATTTAGATGGTGCCCTATTTAAAGTGAATGTATTTGTCTCTAATGCATAACCCCAAAACGATAGTGGCAAAACGATAAGAGACATCATAGAACGCACCATATCCAATAGATTATGGTTACGATGTCCGGACACACCATTACACTGTGGTGTTCCAGGTGGCGTGAGCTATGAAACAATTCCACACTGTCTTAAATGCATACCAAACTCGTAACTCGGATATTCATCTCCATGATCAAATCGCAGACATTTTATCCTCTTGTCACGATGACCTTCAACTTCACTCTGAAATTTGCTTTGAACTATTCAAAAATTTCAGACTTGTATTTCATTAAGTAAATATCACAATATCTACTCAAGTCATCCGTGAAGATAAGAAATAACAATATCCACCGCGCGCTTCAACACTCATCGGACCGCACACATCAGTATGTATGATTTCCAACAAGTCACTTGCCCACTCCAATGTACCGGAGAACAGGGTTTTCGTCATCTTGCCCATGAGGCATGGTTCGCATGTATCAAGCGATTCAAAATCGAGTGATTCCAAAAGTCCATCAGCATGGAGTTTCTTCGTGCGCTTTACACAAATATGATCTTTAGCGGCAGTGCCACAAGTATGTGGTACTATCATTATTAACTTTGCATCTTTTGGCATCAATATTATGAACATGTGTATCACTACGATCGAGATTCAATAAACCATTCACATCGGGTGCATGACCATAGAAGGTATTATTCATGTAAACACAATAACCATTATTATTTGACTTAAATGAATAACCGTATTGCAACAAACATGATCTAATCATGTTCATGCTCAACGCAGTCACCAAATAACATTTATTTAGGTTCAACACTAATCCCAAAGGCAGAGGGAGCATGCAATGGTGATCACATCAACCTTGGAAACACTTCCAACACACATCGTCACCTCGCCCTTAGCTAGTCTCCATTTATTCCGCAGCTTTTGTTTCGAGTTACCAATATTAATTAGCAACTGAACCGGTATCTAATACCCAGGTGCTACTAGGAGTACTAGTAAGGTACACATCAATAACACGTATATCAAATATACTTTTGTTGACATTGCCAGCCTTCTTATCTACCAAGTATCTGGGGTAGTTCCGCTGCCAGTGACCGTTTCCCTCACAATAGAAGCACTTAGTTTCGGGTTTGGGTTCAATCTTGGGTTTCTAAAATGGAGCAGCAACTGGCTTGCCATTCTTGAAGTTTCCCTTCTTGCCCTTGCCAATCTTGAAACTAGTGGTCTTGTTAACCATCAACACTTGATGCTCCTTCTTGATTTGTACCTTTGCGGCGTAAAACATCGCGAATAGCTCAAGGATCATCATCTCCACCTTGCATGTTATAGTTCATCACAAAGCTCTAATACCTTAGTGATAGTGACTGGAGAACTCTGTCAATCACTATATTATCTGGAAGATTAACTCCCACTTGACTCAAGCGATTGTAGCACCCAGACATTCTGAGTACATGCTTACTGACTGAGCTGTTCTCCTCCATCTTGTCGGCAAAGAACTTGTCAGAGGTCTCATACCTCTTAACACGGGCATGAGCCTAAAATACCAATTTCAGCTCTTGGAACATCTCATATGCTCCATGGCGTTCAGAACGTCTTTGGAGCCCCGATTCTAAGCCGTAAAGCATGGCACACTAAACTATCCAGTAGTCATCAGAACATGTCTGCCAAACGTTCACAACATCCACAGATGACGCTTGAAGGGGTGGCGCAACGAGCGGTGCATCAAGGACATAAGCCTTCTGTGCAGCAATGAGGACAATCCACAGATCATGGACCTAGTTCGCATAATTGCTACCACCATCTTTCAACTTAGTTTTGTCTAGGAACGTATCAAAAACAGGGGAGCTACAGCGCGACCTACAACATAATTTTCCAAAGACATCTTTTAGACTATGTTCATGATAATGAGTTCAATTAATCATATTACTAAAGAACTCCCACTCAAATCAACATCCCTCAGGTTGTATAAGTGTGACATGATCCAAATCCACCAACCCAAGTCTGATCATATCGTGAGATGAGGTGGTTTCAATGGTGAACATCTATATGACTCATGTTCGACCTTTCGGTCTCCTGTGTTTCGAGGCCATGTCTGTACATGCTAGGCTCGTCAAGGTTAACCCAAGTATTCCACGTGTGTAAATTTGGCTTACACCCGTTGTATGCAAACGTAGAGTCAATCACACCCTATCATCATGAGGTGCTTCGAAACGATGATCCTTCGTAACGGTGCATACTCGGGGAGAACATAATTTTATCTTGAAATTTTTGTGAAGTGTCATCTTATAATGCTACCGTCGTCCCAAGCAAAATAGGATGCATAAAAGGATAAACATCACATGCAAATCATATAAGTGACATGATATGACCATCATCGTCTTGTGCTTTTGATCTCCATCCCCAAAGTACCGGCATGATCTCCATCATCACCGGCATGACACCATGATCTTCATCATCATGATCACCATCATCGTGTCGTCATGTGGTTGTCGTGCCAACTATTGCTTCTACAACTATTTGTAACTCATAGTGATAAATTAAAGCAAATGGCATTTAAACATAAAAGATGGCTGGGCAACTCGCCTCCTAGGAGCTCCCCCGATTTGAGCCTTCGATGGCCGTTCGATCTTGGTCAACGTAGTCTTTTTTTCAGTCTTGGCCGTTGGATCTTCGCTGTAGATTGACTTGTGTCGTTTTCACCGGGTGGTAGATCTTGGGCAGGGGATGACGTGTGGGCTCAGGCTGGCTCCGATTGGCTGGGTGCCATTTTTTGGGTGCGAGGGGCAGCCTCTCCTGCCACGCCGCGTGCGCGCGTCGGACGCATCGTGGGCGTTGCTCTGGCTTTGCCCCCCGCTCTTTGCTCTGGCTGGCTGCTGGTGCGACTGCAACTGGGCCTGCCTGCTCTTTGGTCCCACGCATCGGTTTGATAGTTGTGGCTTTTTCGTGTGCGCGTGGCCTCCCGCGTCGTGTCGCGTCCCGGGTCAAACACGCCTGGGACCGCCCTCGCGTGCTGCCCGCGTCGTGCGTTATGGGGAGCAGTTGCCAAGGGTGTACCGTTTGTCGGGCACTCGCTGGGCAGCTCGTGGGGGTCTGGATTCGCCAATCCCCTCCGCCCATGCGCCGCGCTCGTCCTGCGGAACGTGCAAAAGGGTCGAAACCCTAGCTGCCAACCCTTCTCGTCGAGCCCGCGCCCCCTCCGCCCCGTCTCCTTCATGCTCCCTCCTCTCCCACGTCGCCGCCTCCAGCCCGCGCCCCCTCCACCTCGTCTCCTACCCGCTCCCTCCTCTCCAACGCCGCCGCTCTCGATGCATCATCAGGACGTCGTTGATGGAGCTCAGCCCGAGCCCAGCAGAAGCCCAATCCTAACCCTGCTCGCTCGATTGACAAGGGCAGGGCAACGGGTTGGATTGAGGGCGCTCGCATGGCCTCGCCACCGTGGCTACCTGGATTCGCTAGCCGCCGCGTGGAGTCGCAGTCGCCTTGGCCGCCGCCTTGAGTCACCTCCGTCGCGGGCGCCCACATGGCCTCGCCGCCGCTGCCACCTGGATTCGACAGCCGCCGCATGGAGTCGCCCTGGTCACCGCCTCGAGTCACCTCCGTCGCCGCCGTGAGTCAGCTCCACCATTGCCGCCAAGAATCCCGTCCCCAACAAGGTAACTTCATTTGAATCCCTGCTCTCCCTGGTCCTCCTACCCTGCTTGATGCGCGTGTGTTGTGTGCATTTATCCATGATCTCCTCGATCAGGCTCAAGTCCGTTGACTTTTACAGGTACCATCCGCCTCCCTTCCGATCTTCAGATCTCCATATTTGGTGAACACGGTGATTACTATCTGTATTCGGGGATTAGCTGCGAATTGATGTTTTTAGTTCGAGCGTGGATACTCGGCAGTAGTGATTTAGGTCTTTTTATATAACAGAATGATTAACTGGTCTATTTCCGGAGAACTGCACTATAGTTCATATATCGTAACACTGAAAATGCAAAATTTACAGTATGGTGTAAATGTGGTTTGTGGGGAGTGACTTTTTTGCTGGCATTGTCCATCGTAGTTTTTGGATTTCTACTGAGTGGTACCGTGTTTTGATACTTGTTTTTGTGTGTTGCTGTCTGCAGGAAAATTCCTAGGGATTTGATTGACGGGGACATCACTATCCGTCGTCGTATTATGCATTTTTGCAGCACTAGGAGTGCTGTTTTTCAGTTTTTGTTTGGAATGGCCAGCTCTCAATTTATGTTTTGTTATCAACTATACTGTACTTCTTGTCAGGTTACATTATATTACTTGGTTTCATTCTATATGTAGCACAAAAATAGTTAACTTTCATGTTCGATTTGGTTTGTAGATTACACTAACGAACACCACCATAAGGAAAAGGGCATAGCACTTCTTTGTTTATAATTGGTCTGTTACTATTCGGTTTGCAGTAGTACGTAATTGCTACACCATTTCAAGTTATGTAGTCTAATATAACCCTTTCAAATGAACTTTTTAAATTGATCTTCAGAGCATCAACATGGTGGACTAGATTATGAAATCAAGTACGATCATGAGAACATGAAGCTATTTGTTACCTGAAGCTTTGATCTTTTATCACCTGACTTTTTTAGGCTGTTCGGATATTGATTTTGGCTGTTCGGATAAAAAATTGGGTGCAAATTGAGTACTGATGGTGAGGCTTATTCCATTTGTTTATCATTTTGGCCTCTGGATCAAGAACATCGCTCAGAGCTTACATGGTTGTTAATCTTTGGTGCCTTCTGCAGCCTTTCCATTTCAGGCATCATTTCAAAATTGTTTGGCATCCATGAATTTCCCGATGAGCTTGGTCTGCACCATGCTGCCCCATGTAGGAGTTTGGCACTTGTGATCTTCCTTGCTTAGGTGACCTGCCCCAATCCTTCTTCCCCGCCCCCTTCTCCCTCTCTTGCTGAGGTTTGACGCGTGTTCTTGTTTAAACTTAACATGATTTTTTGATAAAAATTCCATGGAGGACGATGGTTTTCTGTAGAAAAACATTCAAAGAAAAATAATGATACATGAGTTCACTGTGTTTTGTGAGTGGCACCATGATTGGATTTTTTGGACAAATGGGCATTGTTGCTTCACTGCTATATGTGGTTGATGCTTGGTTCAGAAAGGAACAAGTTCTAGATTGGTGGAAGAGTCTTTGTTCGAGTTAAATTGCTTTTGGCCATCCTTCATTTTTCAGGATGCATGCATCATAGGATGTGTATGGAAGCACAAAAGTAGTATCAACAATGAAAAGGGTCGTGGCACATTTTTATTAGAACTGTTTATACATTTAAGAGCTTAGCAAGATAATAGCCTCTTTGTTCCAGGAGAAGAATTAATGCTCTGTTTTTTTGCATATGCATGCAGCAGCAGCTCTTTTTCATTATGGTTCAAGAAAATGTTTACTATGTCAAGTGAGGAGTAGAATTGGAAAAAATGTGTATGAAAATGCAGCAGCAGCAACATTTTTATTAGAACTGTTTATACATTTTAGAAGCTTGCACATTTCTATTTAGGAATGAGATTTCTCTACTGAATATGTGATTCTCACTTCAGAGTGGTAAATTATTTGATCTTTTTGTCATCTACTTTGACTTGTTGGCATCTACATATCTAAGGAGCGGGAGGTGGAAGTTCGAATCAAAATTTCTGTTTTCGAATGCAAAGTTCTCTACTAAATGTAATTATCACTTTCGTGTGGTAATTGATTTCTGAGCCTATAAATTCTTTGATGCAGCAAACTCCTATGGTTGCTGATCCATCACAATATTGACCATGAACTTTGTGCCCATCTCTAAGGTTAGGGATTCCAGAATTCAAGTGGCACGTACTGCCGCAGAGAGTAAAAGGTGTCATGCTGATGCTATTGAGTACCATGATTCTGTCGGTTAGGTTCACTTCTAATTCTGAATTGTGCTTGCTGAGTGCCCTCTTTTTTTACTACCTTCCATTGGTGTATATATGTAAGCTATAGAGGTTTGTTGATCAATCTGGTTATAGCTTTATTCTCTTATTTTCTTGCTCATTGCCACGTTGTTTTAGTTATCAGAAATATAAACAAGCCATGTGAAAATAAGCTAGCTTCTTATTGGGAGATATTTTTGAGACACTTTGTTTTCTACAACAAAAGCTTTTTCCTGCTATGTAAATAACATTCTGTGCCCAACATCTTACCAAACTCACGTTTTTTTACCAATATTACTGGTTTGCATGCTTTAAGAAGGTGATTATAACATTTTTGCATTCATATCTCTCGCCGTCTGTGATGAGTTTTTTTGTTAATTGCTCATGCCTTATTTCAGAAAACCAAATCTGCACCATGCCGACATGCTTCGTGACGAAACAACTTGCTTTCACATGTATTGGACTACCACGTGCGTCGTCATCTTCGTCAATGAGAGGACGAGAGCAGCAGTAGAACCAGTCAACCAGCGATGAAGGTTGCTCATCTCTATTGCCGCGTCCACCTGCAACTTTCGTCGGGTTGTTCGTTACTTAGAAAACTTCTGGTGGCCATAAGGAATCTTAGTTGCTCGCTGTGATAATTTGAATGTATGCAGTTTCCCTCTCTGCTTGTGTGCTTCTATGTCTTTCCTGGTGTATTCCTAGTCTATGGAATGGTCATATTAGGCATGTAGTTCATTTTAATTTTTGTATCTTGATGCATCGAAAGTAATAATAGTAAATTATAAGACCTAATTTTCCAAGTGAAAGAATAGATGCACACTTGCTCTTTTGTTGTTTTCGACAGGTTGCCAGATGATACATTTGTTGTTTTACGCTAGCTTTAGATCCAATTTATTGACATGTGTTTGAAATGTATATTTAGCATAGAGATAATACTGCATTTCCTTCGGGGCCTTAGTTTTGGTTATATCCTTGCTTATAATCAAATCTGCACCATGCCGTCACTTCATATTCTACTCCGGATGGGCCACACACAGAATTGTTCCTGGGCCGAGCTAGGTAGCATATGGGCTTCCTTTCAAATACCTATACCTCCTCCATATGCACATGACAAGATTAGTTTTTTTTCTTGCACATGGAAAATAAAAGCTTGGAAAAAACACTGCTAAAAAAATACCTCCTTAACTGGTCTATAAATGTTATACAAATATGATGTTTTTCAAACTCATATTTCTCAATTTGGTAACCATATTTTCAAATAATAGATGCTTTCTTAACTGGTCTATACATGTTTTTTTCCAAACTCAGATTCCTTAGCGTGATAAACATATTTTCAATATAGCATGATTTAACACATGGGCTTTCTACTAACAATATCGAATATGTCCTTGCAAAATGAAACTATTTTCATCGATAACATGGCTTCAGTGGGCCTCTGCGCCATTTGGCGCAACGGGTCAACTAGTAAATGAATTAAAGACAACCCTATGGCTCCTACCGGTTGCCATACTCATCGACATGCAAGTCATGATAACTATACAAAACATGATCATCTCATACATCACATATATCAAATCACGTCTTGGCCATATCACATCACAACATGCCCTGCAAAAACAAGTTAGACGTCCTCTACTTTGTTGTTGCAAGTTTTACATGGCTACTATGGGCAACTAGTAAGAACCGTTCTTACCTACGCAAAGCCACAACGGTGATAATCAAGTTGCCTTTTAACCTTCTACAAGGACCGCCTCTGTCGAATCCAATTAAACTAAAGTGGGAGAGACAGACACCCGCCAGCCCCCTTTATGCAACTAGGTTACATGTCAGTCGGTGGAACCGGTCTCTTGTACGAGGACAAGTAAGGTTGGTCCGGGCCGCTTCATCCCACAATACCACCGAATCAAGATAAGACTAAGGTGGTAAGCAATCTGAACATCAACGCCCACAAACTCTTTTGTGTTCTACTCGTGCATATCATCTATGCATAGACCTAGCTCATGATGCCATTGTTGGGGAACGTTGCATGGGAAACAAAAAATTTCCTATGAACACCCAAGATCTATCTATGGAGATGTATAGCTACGAGGGGGGAGTGCATCTACATACCCTTGTAGATCGCTAAGCGGGAAGTGTTAAGAAACGCGGTCGATGTAGTCGTACGTCTTCGTGATCCAATCATGATCCGTCCCGATCTAGCGCCGAACGGACGGCACCTCCGCGTTCAGCGCACGTACATCTCGATGACGTCTCTGCCTCCTCGATCCAGCGAGCGAGGGCGGAGTAGTAGATGAGTTCTCCGGCAGCACGGCGACGTGGTGGTGGTGGTAGTGGACCAATCTCAGCAGGGCTTCGCCAAGTGCTGCCGCAGATGCTATCGGAGGAGAAAACTGATCTAGAGAGAGAAGGAGGGCTGCATCGTGGCTTGTGGTCCGGCTGCCCTTCCTCTCCTCTCATATATTGTAACGCCCAAGATGCGATCCTATCCTTATTTTGGCTCGAGGGCCTCGACAGGGATAGAAGCGCATCTCATCGCTTCGCAAGAATGGATATTGTTACAAGTACATGTAAAGAGGAGATGAGTATATGGAATTGGCTTACACTCGCCACAAGCAAATCATGATCACATCAAATACAACAATGCATTCAATCACCATACAGAAGAGCAGGGTCCAACTACGGACGAAATCAAACGATAAAAGTGACATCCATCCTTGCTATCCCAGGCTGCCGGCCTGGAACCCATCCTATGATCGATGGAGAAGAAGAAGAACTCCAAATCAAACAAAGCATCGCTTTCACGTCAAGGCATCACATTACCTGTACCTGCAACTATTGTTGTAGTAATCTATGAGCCATAGGGACTTGGCAATCTCATTTCCAAGGGTATCAAGACTAGCAAAGCTTAATGGGTGAGATACGGTTAAGTGGTGAGGCTGCAGCAAGCACTAAGCATTTATTTAAGTGGCTAACTTACGAGTACAAGAATAAGAAGGGTGATCTACACATGAACGGACGTGAACTAGTAATGATCACTAAGTGATCCTGAACACCTTCCTACGAGTCAAACATAACCCCACCGTGTTCTCTCTCGGTTCAGAACTCACGAGAAGAGACGGTCACGGTTACGCACATGGTTGGTGTATTTTATTAGAGTTTACTTCAAGTTTTCTATGACCGGATGTTAAACAAATTTCCAAGTCACCACATAACCGCGGGCACGGCTCTCATGAAAGATTTAACCCTGAAGGGGTGCTCCAACTCATCCATCACAAACTAACCACATGTTGCGTGGAAAACCTCAACCACGGAATAGTCCACAGTATCCTCAGAATCCCGGTGGAAAACCTCAACCTGGAGATAGCCCAAAGTATCCTCGGAATCCCGTGCACAAGACGTTCGAGAAAGGTAAAACAAATCTAGCAAGGCCGCCCGACATGCCGACAATCCCGATAGGAGCCGCGTATCTTGTTCTCAGGGCATGGCTGTAACAGCCCGAGACCGACGCTCCAGAAGATTCCCGTTTTATTCCGTTGCCATCATGTGATTCGTTTGTTTGTCGCATTCATCATCCCAACATTCACATCATTTGCATAGCATCGGCACTTCGTTGTTGTCATTTTTTTCAAAACTCGCATCCGTTCGTAGTTGCCGGTTCTCTCCGTTTTTGTGGTCGACCATTTCGAGGCCAACCACACACGCACGTGCCCGTGGCATCATGAAAAATATTGTTTTTAAAAAGTGCGTATAAAACATTCTTGGAATGGGTCGAAAGTTGGCGTGTGGTCTTAATTTATTGTAGATAGACCGCATGCCAAATTTCGTCGCATCCGGAGGTTGTTTGATACCCGAACCGTTAAACCTATAGCGGCTATCGCCGAATTATTTGTCGGACATTTTCGGTGTTTCAACCTGTTGCCAGGCATGCCCGCGCCTTTCCTCTCTTCTCATGCCTAGCCTTTCTGCACAGTGCACAGACCCCTCGCGCACCTGATAACTTCCCCAGACCCGAACCTGGCGGTCATGACCGTTGGATCCGGATCAACCCCGTAATACCCCAAACCATCATCTGTTTCTCAATTGAACTCCCTAACCCGTTTTATCTTAACCGTCCGATCTAATCAAATGGCTCTAAAACGTCTATGGGAAACCCTACCTATTTAAACAGTCCAACCCAAGATCCTAGGGACATGTCCCATCCATCCTACCCTAGCGCCGCCACCCACATGTCTTGTCTCCCTCGGGATCCCGCTCGATCCAATTACTGCGCCGCCCCAGGTCGCATCCTTGCTTTGCCCGCTGAGCCAACCGCAGCGCACAGCCAGCCAACCCCAATCCTCCTATGCCCGAGCGGACGCGTCCACGCACCCGCAGGAACCGCGCCGCCCGAGCAGCGGCGAGGCCAACGCCCAAGACAGCCGCATCCCCGCCTGCCCAACCGACAACCTCCACCAGCCTCCGCCTCAAGCCACCTGCCCACAAGCCGTGTCATTCCTAGCCATCAGGAGAGGAGCTCCTTGCCTCCTCGTGCTCATGCACTCCGCGTGCCCCGCCCCGAGCTCCTCCTCTCTCTAGAACCCGTCGGCCTCAGCACCGGACCACGCTGGAGCTTGCCTCCGCCAGCCGGCCAAAGCAGCAGCCAATGCTCGGGAGTAGGAGCTCCCAGAGGAGCACGCATCCGCTCCTTCCCGAGGACCCCGAGCGGGAGAAGTCCCACGTGTCCCAGCCGCCGCGTCGGGGCTCCGGCACCCAGCCGCCCATCGGGGTGGACGACCCTCGCCGTCTGGTCATCCTCCGCCCGTTCTCGGCGTGTCCCCGTCGCCAGAGGCTACCCCGCCATGGCCCCATGGCCACCATCGCAGCCCTGCATCATTGGTGTCCTCCGGCATCGACAGTTGGAGATGCAGGGGAGGACGAGCGCCTCGATCCCCTTTTGTTCGCTCGCACCTGGGCCAGCAGCGCCAAGCCACAGCAAGCCACGGGAGCGACTAATTAGGGAATACTCCCTCGGAAGCCTCCGAACGATCACTCCCACGCGCCGCCACTTGGCGCGTTCTCAGCCGCTGCCACGTGTCGCGCTCTCAGCGTTCCCTTCGGATTTTGTTTTTTTTTATTTTTTCGCACGCGTTTTTCGCCTTTTAGATTCTTTTTTTTGTTTTTTTTGGTGTTCCGGTTCTTTACCAGTCTTTCCTAGCTTTTGGACGAAAAAAATTCAAACAAAAAAATTTTTGCACGAAAAAACGTGTTTTCTGATTTTTTTTCGCGAGAGGCACGGTTTTGCTTTCGCGAGAAGCACGGCCGTGCCTCTCGGAAAGGGGAAAAACACGTTTTCTGTTTTTTTTTCTTTTTCGCGAGAGGCATGGTTTTGCTTTCGCGAGAGGCACGGTTTTGCCTTCGCGAGAGGCACGGCCGTGCTTCTCAGAAAGGAAAAAAACAGTGTTTTCTGTTTTTTTTCTATCGCGAGAGGCACGGTTTTTTCTTCCCGGTTTTTTCGTCCATTTTTTTTGTGAAAAAAAAGTTCGTCAAAACCTATCAACATGGGATCTAGTTTTGGCAAGCCGCAACCTCCCTTCGCCAGCCAAGCCCCGCACCTCCAGATCCGGCCCATGAGCATCCAGATCTATCCCTCGCCCCTATGCGTAGTTTAGCTATTTGCGCTCTCGTCTGTTAGGCCCAATAGTGCAGGTTTCGCCCCGATTCACGTTTTTTTGTGTGGAACAATTTATCCATTAATCCAGGACATTGTAGAATTACAAAAAAGCCCCGTTTTAAAATGTTAATAATTAATAAACCATGCATCGGATCATAATGATTTATATATGAAAAATGATTAGAATTTCGTGTAGTTCCACAATATCCAGCTTTCACACATGTTAAAAATGTTTAACTTGCTGTTTTAATTTAATTTGCATAAATGCCATGTTAAAACGGTTTATATCATGACTAAATAACCGTAGCTCCGATTAAAATGATCCACATATGTAACTTGACTAGAAAAATGTGTAGATTAACATGGTGCACTTTATTTTGCTGTTTATAAAATATAAAATATGCTTAGGACAGATCTGGACCAAATTCATAATTTGCATATGAGGTCGTTTCGGAAGTGCTATATGTTGCTTTCGGCCTCATTTAAAATGCCTAGATGATGTAGTTGTGTATGGTTCACCTCTTGCCATGATGAACAACATTTAAAATGATTGTTTAGTTAAACAACATTAACCACATTTCTCATAATATGGAGAGTTATTATTTTGTTATATGTATGTTCTCCTTCTCCATTTAAAATTGCTTAATTCCTTATTCACCGTATGCCATGACCATCCTTGTTAAACAACATTTAATATTGATGAGTACCTAAACGAGAGTGAACTAAATGATTCTAAAGTGGAGTTTCATCAATATGCAACTAGTTGCATATTGAGCTTCACTTAATGTGTAGTATTTGATTGTTGTGCTTTGCCATGCCTTGCATATTTAAACTTGACATGCATCATATTTGTTTGCGCATCATATCGTGAATATGGTTGTGGTGTTTATCATGTGTTGCTTGTTTGTTTCCGGATTGCTTTTTCTCGATAGAGTTCCAAAAGCGTTCGGAGTGTGAGGATACGTTCGACTACTCCGTTCGTCTACTTCACGGATTCGTTCTTCTTCCAAGCGGGATCTCAGGCAAGATGAACATTTCCCTGGATACCACTACTATCATTGCCATGCTAGTTGTCTCGTTTCTATCGCTTTGTCTCGCTACCTACCACTTGTTTTTTCAAGCCTCCCAAAATGCCATGAAAAGCCTCTAACCCCCTCCACATCCCAGCAAACCATTGTTTGGCTATGTTACCGCTTGCTCAGCCCTTCTTATAGCGTTGCGAGTTGCAGGTGCAAGTTGTTTCCATGTGACAACATGGATATTTTTGAGATATCACAATATTATTTCTATTTAATTTAATGCACATATATACTTGGTAAAAGGTGGAAGGCTTGACCTTTTTCTCGGTGTTTTGTTCCACTTTTGCTGCCCTAGTTACTTGTGTACCGGTGTTATGTTCCATATTGAGCGCTCCTAACATGCTTGGGATTGTTATGGGGATCCCCTTGATTTTAGTTTTGGGATAAAACTCGTCTGGCAAGGCCCAACATTGCTACTACATTTGCCTAATAACTAATAAAATTGCATAGGGACTTTCCGGACCCCGTGGAAAATTAATCAACCCCCAGGCCAGTGCTCCTCATGAGTGTTGGTCCAACCTAGAGCACCGTGCAGGGCAAACCCGGGGCAACTCGGAAGATTTCTATCAGGCCACCGTAAGCTTCGCTTATCCGTCGTGTCCTGAGAACGAGATACGCGGCTCCTATCGGGTTCGTCGACACGTCGGGCGGCCTTGCTGGATTATTTTTACCTTTCTCGAACGTCTTGTGCACGGGATCCCGAGGATACTTTGGGCTATCTCAAGGTTGAGGTTTTCCACCGGAATTCCGAGGATACTACGGGGTTATCCCGCGGTTGAGGTTTTCCATGCAGCGTGTGGCTAGTTTGTGATGGATGAGTTGGAGCACCCCTGCAAGGTTAAATCTTTTCGAGAAGCCGTGCCCGCGGTTATGTGGCAACTTGGAAATTTGTTTAACATACGGTCATAGAAAACTTAAAGTAAACTTAAATAAAATACACCAACCGTGTGTGTAACCGTGACTGTCTCTTCTTGTGAGTTCCGAAACGAGAGAGAACATGGCGGGGTTATGTTTGACCGTAAGTAGGTGTTCAGGATCACTTAGTGATCATTACTAGTTCATGACCGTTTATGCGTAGATCACCCCCCCCCCCCCTATTATTCTTGTACTCGTAAGTTAGCCACTCAAATAAATGCTTAGTGCTTATTGCAGCCTCACCACTTAACCATACCTTACCCATTAAGCTTTGCTAGTCTTGATACCCTTTGAAATGAGATTGCTGAGTCCCTGTGGCTCACAGATTACTACACCAACAGTTGCAGGTATAGGTAATGCGATGCTTTGACGTGAGAGCGATGCTTGTTTGATTTGGAGTTCTTCTTCTTCATCGATCATAGGATGGGTTCCAGGCCGGCAGCCTGGGATAGCAAGGATGGATGTCGTTTTTATCGTTTGATTTCATCCGTAGTCGGACCCTGCTCTTCTGTACGGTGATTGAATGTATTGTTATATGTGTGATGATCATGATTTAGCTTGTGGCGAGTGTAAGCCAATTCCATATACTCATCTCCTCTTTACATTTACTTCTAACGATATCCATTCTTGCGAAACGACGAGATGCGCTTCTATCCCTATTGAGGCCCTCGGACTAAAATAAGGATAGGTCCGCATCTTGGGCGTTCCAAGTTGGTATCAGAGCAGTACCGACCTAGGAGCCCCCTTGATTGATCGAACTTGGCCGAGTCGAGTCTAGAAAAAAGAACTATTTTGAGTTTAGTTATATATCGGAGAGTAGGATTCTTTTTACTCCTCTTCCCTGCTTTGGTGAGGAATCCTGACATAGGAATTTTCATTCTACCCCTCTTCTCACTCAAATTTTTTTAGGATCACGCGGGTATTTTGGAACCTCTATGATGTCGATGTGACCGGAATTCTGTTCTTGGTGCCTCCTGACCGTATGGATTGGACCCGGGGAGTTGAGCTCTAGGGGATTCTTGACACATTGTAATCGTTCAGTTTCCTTAGTATCTCAGGACGTGGATGTTCGAAATTGCTTCAATACTAATTGTGGCGAGTGGAGTTTGGCGTCACCCAGTACTGGGGAGAGCATCCAGATGTACTGCCATGTTTATTATCGTTGTGATTACGAGGGTCTGAGGTAGATGAATTTCCGAGAGCTCTGGTTGTGTGTTGACAGATGTGATACATTGGAGAGTAGTATTACTGCTAGGAGTTGAGTGATGGATTTTACTCCGTGTATCCGTGGACCCGATTGCATAACCAAAGATTTCAGGAGTTCTTAGGTGGGAATTCAAGTAGTTACCTAGGATTATCCTTCCAACGAATGCATAATGGGTTATGTATTTGTTTCTGTCTTAAATTTGCAAGCCACATCCTTTGTTTTGTTGGAGTATGGTAATTCGAGTTGCTTCGATGTCAAGTGGTGAATTCAAATCTTTCCTAAGCGATGTTCTCATATTTCTATGGGAATGCTAATCTTTTTGCTCGATCAAATTGTCATGTCAATTCCTTTCCATCCAGAGTGCCTCTCTCCAAGTGAATTCAATCCTTTCCAATATTTGCAAGATGAATCCTTGTATTTCTTCCCGGAGTTCTCTTCATCTGTCCTAAGTTTTCTTTTTTTCCCACCCTCCCACCCTTTCTTTCAACGAGTAAATTATCATCCAAGTTCCTTTCTTTTAATTGATGCTTCCGGTATCTTATCTTTCATATGGTACCCGGTGATTCGTCTGAAGATGCTCAATGGCTAAGTTCATCATTCTTCGTTCTTGTTTTCTTTCCCGGTGGATTCAATTCAAGCTCTCAGTATTCATCATATCCTTTTCATTCGTTAATGCTTCCCGTGTTGGGAATTCTTATCCAAGCCTCTCTTGTTTATTCATCTCTCTTTATTCTATCCGGAGTGCTGAAGATATCTCAGAAGATTCATGTGTTCATTCAAAATCCTTTGAAATTATTTTGAGGTTATCACCTCATCATGTTTTCAATTGTACCGGTGCAATCCCTCTTCCTAAGCAATCGTTTCAACGGTGTTTTCTTTGAGTGGGCCCATAACCCACACATTTTCCCCAGGATCTTACCTGGCCCTTCTAATCTTTTTCCGGAGACCTCAAGTTCTTGTCAATATGACGTAAGAATGAATTTCATCAGTCATATTCCTTCTCGAAGATCGCTGCTAAATCATTTTCATCATTGGCTAAACCTTTCCTTATTCATTATTCCAGAATATCTCAGTAATTCTTGGTGTTGTTTATCGTCATCATTCTCAGCGTTGAAGACCGAAGAAGAGCTTCTCTTAAATCTTTGACCGTTCTTTTGGAGATCCGTCATCTCAGCTTCGTGCTACCATCTTAAATCGTTTCCATTAATGAGTATTTCCTTCAATATCTATTCGGAGCATTTCAGTATTGTGTTCATTTCTCGATCCTCCGAAGGCCATCATTTCAGAAGATTTCTTCGTTCTCAGCTTTCAGCTTTTGGTCTCAAATTCTTCTCAATTGTTGTTCCTTAGTTCGTATCTCAATTATTCCGGTGGCTCATTCTAGTTCTGCTAGACGGATCAGGATCTCTTCGTTCTCATGTATCTTCATTCATTCTTAGTATCCACATTCGTTCCAAATTCTTACCGGTGGGTCGTTCAAGGATTCTTCAAGTTCATGCTATCCTCCCCCAATCTTTTAAAGAAGAATAAGTTGTGTGCCAAATCCGTTGCTTGTCATCAATTTAACTTGATGAAGGATAAGCATAAGATAATTCTTATTCTTGTTTCTTTGATATGATTTCAATCCTTCTTCCGGAGTTGTTCATGATATCAATTCTCGATTCTAAGTTGTTCATCTTTTCATTTTCGGAGTTCCAAGTTTCTCAAGTATCTTTTCGTGAAGTTCCATCTAAATCTTTGCATGACCCAATCTTGTTCTTTTTCAACCTTCAACTCTTTTTATCATCATTTCATTCCGGAGTTCTTCTCGAGGGTTCTTTATGGTGGTTCATCAAGGATTTTCTTCATTCTCGGAGTGTTCTTCAAGATTCTTGTTGGAGAGGCTCAAGTATCATTCGTCTTGAATTCCGAAGTGCTATTCGTTCTCCCTTATCTTTTTGGATGGTGCTATAGCATTCTTGTTTCATGAGGAGTCTCGAAGAGAATTTGTCAAGGATGATATATGTAAACCCATCATTTCTTTCTTCGAATTATCTTGGATTGGATTTCACCAAAAGCATTTCCTAAGGATTGTTGTTATCATGGTGCTTATCAATGATCCAAGTTCTCAAGGTAACTTCTTGGTGAAAGAAGTTTTGCATATCTTGATGCTCGCAAGCAATCTTTGTTTTCGTTGGTGGCCGGGTGTCACCTCATAATTTTGAGATGTTTTCCATAAGCCCACAACAAGCTTGTTCTTTTCGTTGTTGATTTTTCAACAACTCCGTTCAATCCTTCCTTCTAAGGATGCTTTTCAAATTCAAATGTGGTAGAAGTTGTCATTTCCTTCTCCATTCTTTCTTTCCATCGATCTAGCTTCTATTCTTTCATTCTGGAGGAAGTGTGATGTTTCTCTCTTCGACCATCATCTAATTTTCTCAAGATCTTGTTCTTTTCCTTGCTTATTCGATCAATCGGAGTGTTGTGAAATCTTTTCAAGTTCTTTCCATCTTATCAAGTTCTGCTTCTCTTTTCTATCGAAGTGCTGCCCAAATTTCTTTTGGAATTCTTGTTGTTCCTCGTGCCATTCTTCATCTCTTTTCAACCTTGAAGTTTTGTTGGTTTCATTCGTTTGTCAAAGAAGCAACTAAGTTTTACCTCTTCCATTTTCTCTTCCTCTTTCTCTGCTCATTCTAAGATCTCGGGGCGAGATCTCTTATTAGTGGAGGAGAGTTGTAACAGCCTGAGACCGACGCTCCTGAAGATTCCCGTTTTATTCTGTTGCCATCGTGTGATTCGTTTGTTTGTCGCATTCATCATCGCAACATTCGCATCATCTGCATAGCATCGACACTTCGTTGTCGTCATTTTTTTCAATACTCGCATCCCTTCGTAGTTGTCGGTTCTCTCCGTTTTTGTCATCGACTGTTTCAAGGCCAACCACACACGCATGTGCCCGCGGCATCGTGAAAAATATTGTTTTTAAAAAGTGCGTATAAAACATTCTTGGAATGGGTCGAAAGTTGGCGTGCGGTCTTAATTTATTGTAGATAGACCGCCTGCCAAATTTCATCGCATCCAGAGGTTGTTTGATACCCGAAACGTTAAACCTATAGAGGCTATCGCCGAATTATTTGTCGGGCGTTTTTGGTGTTTCAACCTGTTGCCGGGCATGCCCGCGTCTTTCCTCTCTTCTCATGCCTAGCCTTTCTGCACAGTGCATAGACCCCTCGCGCGCCCGATAACTTTCCCGGACCCGAACCCGACGGTCGTGACCGTTGGATCCGGATCAACCCTGTAATACCCCAAACCATCATCCGTTTCTCAATTGAACTCCCTAACCCGTTTTATCTTAACTGTCCGATCTAATCGAATGGCTCTAAAACGTCTGTGTTTAGGAAACCCTACCAATTTAAACAGTCCAACCCTAGATCCTAGGGACATGTCCAATCGATCCTACCCTAGTGCCGCCACCCACCTGTCTTGTCTCCCTCGGGATCCCCCTCGATCCAATCAGTGCGCCACCCCTGGTCGCATCCTTGCTTTGCCAGCCGATCCAATCGCAGCGCACAGCCAGCCAACCCCAATCCTCCTATGCCCGAGCGGACGCGTCCACGCACCCGCAGGAACCGCGCCACCCGAGCAGCAGTGAGGCCAGCGCCCAAGACAACCGCTTCCCCGCCTGCCCAACCGACCACCTCCACCAGCCTCCGCCTCAAGCCTCCTGCCCGCAAGCTGTGTTGTTCCTAGCCATCAGCAGAGGAGCTCCTTGCCTCCTCGTGCTCATGCACTCCGCATGCCCCGCCCCGAGCTCCTCCTCTCTCTAGAACCCGTCAGCCTCAGCACCGGACTACGCCGGAGCTTGCCTCCGCCGGCCGGCCAAAGCAGCAGCCAACGCTCGGGGGTAGGAGCTCCCAAAGGAGCCCGCATCCGCTCCTTCCCGAGGACCCCGAACGGGAGAAGTCTCGCGTTTCCCAGCCGCCACATCGGGGCTCCGGCACCCAGCCGCCCGTCGGGGTCGACGAACCTCGCTGTCCGGTCATCCACCGCGTGTCCCCGTCGCTAGAGGCTACCCCGCCATGGCCCCATGGCCGCCGTCTCAGCACTGCATCGCTGGTGTCCTCCTGCATCGATAGTTGCAGATGCAGGGGAGGACGAGCGCCTCGATCCCCCTTTGTTCGCTTGCACCTGGGTCAGCAGCGCCAAGGCACAGCAAGCCGCGGCCTCCCTTCGCCAGCCCAGCCCCGCACCTCCATATCCGGCCCATGAGGCATGGTGAGCATCCAGATCTATCCCTCGCGCATATGCGTTTTTAGCTATTTGCGCTCTCGTCTGTTAGGCCCAATAGTGCAGGTTTCGGCCCGATTCACGTTTTTTTCGTGTGGAACAATTTATCCATTAATCCAGGACATTGTAGAATTACAGAAAAAGCCCCGTTTTTAAAATGTTAATATTTAATAAACCGTGCATCGGATCATAATGATTTATATATGAAACATGATTATAATTTCGTGTAGTTTCACAATATCCAACTTTCACACATGTTAAAAATGTTTAACTTGCTGTTTTCATTTAATTTGCATAAATGCCATGTTAAAACGGTTTATATCATGACTAAATAACCGTAGCTCCGATTAAAATGATCCACATATGTAACTTGACTAGAAAAATGTGTAGATTAACATGGTACACTTTATTTTGCTGTTTATAAAATATAAAATATGCTTAGGACAGATCTGGACCAAATTCATAATTTGCATATGAGGTCATTTCGGAAGTGCTATATGTTGCATTCGGCCTCATTTAAAATGCCTAGATGATGTAGTTGTGTATGGTTCACCTCTTGCCATGATGAACAACATTTAAAATGATTGTTTAGTTAAACAACATTAACCACATTTCTCATAATATGGAGAGTTATTATTTTGTTATATGTATGTTCTCCTTCTCCATTTAAAATTGCTTAATTCCTTATTCACCGTATGCCATGACCATCCTTGTTAAACAACATTTAATATTGATGAGTACCTAAACGAGAGTGAACTAAATGATTCTAAAGTGGAGTTTCATCAATATGCAACTCGTTGCATATTGAGCTTCACTTAACGTGTAGTATTTGATTGTTGTGCTTTGCCATGCCTTGCATATTTAAACTTGACATGCATCATATTTGTTTGCGCATCATATCGTGAATATGGTTGTGGTGTTTATCATGTGTTGCTTGTTTGTTTCCGGATTGCTTTTTCTCGATAGAGTTCCGAAAGCGTTCGGAGTGTGAGGATACGTTCGACTACATCATTCGTCTACTTCATGGATTCGTTCTTCTTCCAAGCGGGATCTCAGGCAAGATGAACATTTCCCTAGATACCACTACTATCATTGACATGCTAGTTGTCTCGTTTCTATCGCTATGTCTCGCTACCTACCACTTGTTTATTTCAAGCCTCCAAAAATGCCATGAAAAGCCTCTAACCCCCTCCACATCCCAGCAAACCATTGTTTGGCTATGTTACCGCTTGCTCAGCCCTTCTTATAGCGTTGCGAGTTGCAGGTGCAAGTTGTTTCCATGTGACAACATGGATATTTTTGAGATATCACAATATTATTGCTATTTAATTTAATGCACATATATACTTGGTAAAAGGTGGAAGGCTTGGCCTTTTGCTTGGTGTTTTGTTCCACTTTTGCCGCCCTAGTTACTTGTGTACCAGTGTTATGTTCCATATTGAGCGCTCCTAACATGCTTCGGATTGTTATGGGGATCCCCTTGATTTTAGTTTTGGGATAAAACTCGTCTGGCAAGGCCCAACATTGCTACTACATTTGCCTAATAACTAATAAAATTGCATAGGGACTTTCCGGACCCCATGGAAAATTAATCAATCCTCGGGCCAGTGCTCCTCATGAGTGTTGGTCCAACCTAGAGCACCGTGCGGGGCAAACCCGGGGTAACTCGGAAGATTTCTATCAGGCCACCGTACGCTTCGCGTATCCGTCGTGTCCTGAGAACGAGATACGCGGCTCCTATCGGGTTCGTCGACACGTCGGGCAGCCTTGCTGGATTTGTTTTACCTTTCTCGAACGTCTTGTGCACGGGATTCCGAGGACACTTTGGTCTATCTCGAGGTTGAGGTTTTCCACCGGAATTCTGAGGATACTACGGGGTTATCCCGTGGTTGAGGTTTTCATGCAGCGTGTGGCTAGTTTATGATGGATGAGTTGGAGCACCCCTGCATGGTTAATTCTTTTCGAGAAGCCGTGCCCGCGGTTATGTGGCAACTTGGAAATTTGTTTAACATCCGGTCATAGAAAACTTAAAGTAAATACACCAACTGTGTGCGTAACCGTGACTGTCTCTACTCGTGAGTTCCGAACCGAGAGAGAACACGGTGGGGTTATGTTTGACCGTAAGTAGGTGTTCAGGATCACTTAGTAATCATTACTAGTTCACGACCATTTATGCGTAGATCACCCCCCTCTTATTCTTGTACTCGTAAGTTAGCCACTCAAATAAATGCTTAGTGCTTGCTGCAGCCTCACCACTTAACCATAGCTTACCCATTAAGCTTTGCTAGTCTTGATACACTTGGAAATGAGATTGCTGAGTGCCTATGGCTCACAGATTACTACAACAATAGTTGCAGGTACAGGTAATGCGATGCTTTGACGTGAGAGCGATGCATGTTTGATTTGGAGTTCTTCTTCTTCTTCATCGATCATAGGATGGGTTCTAGGCCGACAGCCTGGGATATCAAGGATGGATGTCGTTTTTATCGTCTAATTTCATCCGTAGTCGGACCCTGCTCTTCTGTACGGTGATTGAATGTATTGTTGTATTTGTGATGATCATGATTAAGCTTGTGGCGAGTGTAAGCCAATTCCATATACTCATCTCCTCTTTACATGTACTTGTAACGATAACCATTCTTGTGAAATGACGAGATGCGCTTCTATCCCTATCGAGACCCTCGAGCTATAATAAGGATAGGATCGCATCTTGGGCGTTACAACGGCAGATGAGCTACGCGTACAGTGGCCTGATAGAAATCTCTTGAGTTGCCCCGGGTTGGCCCCGCACAGTGCTCTAGTTTGGACCAACGCTCATGAGGAGCACTTGCCCGGGGGTTTATTAATTATCCGCGGGTGCCGGCGGGTCCCTATGCAATTTTATTAGTTATTAGGCAAATGGAGTACCAATGTTGGGCCTTGCCAGACGAGTTTTATCCGAAAACAAAAATCAAGGGGGTTCCCATAACAACCCCAAGCATGTTAGGAGCGCTCAATATGGAACATAACACCGGTACACAAGTAACTAGGGCGGCAAATAAGGTGGAACAAAACACCGAGCAAAAGGCCAAGCCTTCCACCTTTTACCAAGTATATATGTGCATTAAATTAAATAACAATAATATTGTGATATCTCAAGATATCCATGTTGTCACATGGAACAACCTGCACCTGCAACTAGCAACGCTATAAGAAGGGCTGAGCAAGCGGTAACATAGCCAAACAAAGGTTTCTGCGAGACATAGCAATAGAAACGAGACAACTAGCATGGCAATGATAGTAGTGGTATCAAGGGAAATTTTCATCTTGCCTGAGATCCTGCTTGGAAGAAGAACGAATCCATGAAGTAGACGAACGGGACGTAGTCGAACGAATCCTCACACTCCGAACGCTTTCGGAACTCTATCAAGAAGAAGTGATCCGGAAACAAACAAATAAATGACACGGTTAACACCACAACATATTCATAACATGATGCGCAAACAAGTATGATGCATGTCCGTTTTAAATAGGCATGGCATGGCAAGAACAACAAACAACTACTACAAATTAAGTGAAGTTCAATATGCAACGGTTTGCATATTGACGAAACTCCACGTTCGAATCATTTAGTTCACTCTCGTTTATTTACACGGCATGTTTAAATGTTTTTCAAACATGGCAAGAGGTGAAGCATAAACAACTACATATTCAGGCAAGTTTAAATGAGGCCGAAACACCGAATAACAATTCCGGAAAGTCCCCATACATTATTTTTGAATTTGCCCCTGTTTGGCATATACACAATTTTAGAGTTGTTAAACAGAAAAAGTAATGCCACGATGTGATTCTACACATTATTCTTTGCAAGTTACATATGAAGATCATTTTAATCGGAGCTACGGTTATTTAGCTATGAAAGAAACCATTTTAACATGGCATTAGGCAATTTTTAATGCAACCAATATTTCAAATGTTTTAACCATGCATGAGGATGACAAATTTGAATTAGATGCAATTTTATGAAAATGTTGACATAAAACATGACATGAAGCATTTGTCGGCATGGCGGAAGAATTGGGTGCCACGGCGACGAATACGAAAACGGTGCCACGACAATGTTTCGGTTCCAGCAACTCATTGAGATGACAGTGCAAAAGAACAAGTGTGGTCGTGTGCGTGTCATGCAAAGATGATGGGGTGATCCCGGTTACCGGGTTCCCACGTGTCGAGGGCGTGGCAAACGTGAAACGTGCAGGTAACAATACGAACACGGAGCAAGCATAGGCATACAACACATGCACCAAAGGCTTTACTTGGCACAAACACTAATTAAAACATAAAAACAATATCATTACAGAGGCAATAATCATGTTATAAAAAACAAACAGAAAGTAAAAAAGCAAAAATAAAGATAACTGTTGGGTTGCCTCCCAACAAGCGCTAATGTTTTACGCCCCTAGCTATGCACAATGCATAGTTTCAAGTGTTGTCATCTTTGACATCAAGCTCCTCAATAACAAAACCATGGATAATATGGACAATAGGAGGCTTGGAAATATGATCTTTTATAACGTTTATAAAGTTGGGATGAACACTAACCATTTTTAGATCTTCGTTTCTATTGGTAGGAGGTGTACTAATGCTCTTAGGAATATATATGAACTTGGGGATTTTGTTTCGAGAGGTACTAGCATTAGTTTTAGAAGGTGTGAAAGTGGAACCTACTTTGTCGATGACCTCCTCCATTTTATCAATTCTATTCAAGCCTTGTTCTATCCTTTCATCAATAATAGTGTCCTTTTCCTTTAAAGTTTTCAAAGTCATTCCTACATGTGACCCAAATTGAGTGATATGATTACGAAGTTTTTTATCTAACTCCTCAATTGGTTCATTCGTAATAATTTTCTTTTCAATAGCATCAAGCCTTTGCATAACATGTTCCAAGGTCAAACTAGTTGCATTAACAATAACGGGTGGTGCCCCAACGAGACTTTCAATTGCGTTATAAGCATCCAAGGTGTGTCACATTAAAAAGTTCCCACCGGTGATGGTGTCAAGGACAAACCTATACCAAGTTGTCACACCAACATAAAAATTATGAAGCAAGGTAGTGGTGGATAACTTATTAGTTGCTTTATTTTGAGCGAAGCAAATCCTATACCATGCATCTTTCAAACTTTCTCCTCCCCTTTGCTTTATTTTTGATTTTTATGAAACAAACTATATATAACAGCAAATAAAAAGAAGAACAAGTGAATGATAATTTGTGTGAAGTTACTTGATAGTTGATGATGATATTCCCCGGCAACGACGCCAGAAATCCTTCCTGATACTTGTGATCTGCGTTGGGTTTTCCATGAAGAGGAACGGGTAATCTAAGTATTTTCCTCAGTTATGAAACCAAGGTTTATCGAACCAATAGGAATATCAATCCTCAACCGTCTTCGGCGGCTGCACACAAAAGAGCAACGACTTCCACCCAACGCGGGCAAGAGGGTTGTCAATCCCCTTGATCTCGTTATTTGCAAGCAAATGAGTTGTGTAGATAATTGTAAATTGCAAAATAAAATAAAATACAAATAATGGCAGCAAGATAATAATAGCATTTGTGAATTTATAAGTGAATAGACCCGGGGGGGGGCATAGTTTTCCCTAGCAGCATCTCTCATGTAGGCAACATACGGTGGGTAACAAATTACTGTTGGGCAATTGATAGAAGAGTGGATAGTTATGCGATTTTCACGGCAATGATCATGTGTATATAGGCATCACGTCCATTAACAAATAGGCCGACTCCTACCTGCACCTATTACTATTACTCCACTCATCGACTGCTATCCAGCATGCACCTATAGTGTTAAGTAAAACAAAGTAATGCATGGAGAACAATGACATGATGTAGACAAAGTAAACTCAAGCAATATGAATAAACCCCATCGTGTTTTCCTTAGTAGCAACAACACAAAGATCCAACTTGTCCCCTTCTGTCACTGGGATATACAAACTCGTTGGGTTGAACCTACTACAACGCACCTCTCTCACTTAAGAAAGATCAATCTACTTGGCCAAAGCAAATCAATCGATCGGAGAGAATTACGAAGCTATAATGATCATGCAAATAAGAATCATAATAATTTCAAAGAATACTCAAATACTATTCATGAATAATCTGAACATAAACCCACAATTCATCGGATCCCAACCAACGCATCGCACAAAAAAATTACATTGGATAGATCAAAGCGAAGATGCGATGATCATTGTATTGAAGATCAAGAGAGAGAGATTGCCATCTAGGTACTAACGACGGACCCGTAGGTCTGTGGTGAACTACTCACACGTCATCATGAGCGCAGCAAGGTTGATGAAGAGGCCCTCCGTGATCGACCCCCCCTCCGGCAGGGTGCCAGAACGGAGCTCCAGATGGCCTCCCGACGGAAAAGAGACTTGCGGCGGCGTAAAAAGTGTTTCGGGACTGCCTCCAAGGTTTTTATAATATATATGAATTTATAAGCCAGAGAATGGGGTCGGGAGAGCCACGAGGGGCCCACAAGCCATCAGGCCACGGCCCCCCCAGGTCACGTCCTGTTGGCTTGTGGGGCCCTCGTGTGGCTCCCGGCTTCCTTCCGAATCTTCCAGGTCTTAGTTTTGTCCAGAAAAAATCACCAAAAAGTTTCGTGGCAATTGGACTTCGTTTGGTACTGTAAACCTGAAAAGTGAAAAACATGCAGAAAACAGCAACTGTCACTGGGCACTGAGTCAATAGGTTAGTGCTCAAAAATAATATAAATTGGTAAATAAATACTTAAAAAGTATCCTAGAATGATAATATATCAGCATGGAACAATCAAATATCTAGATGAATTGTTGTTGAACCCATCAATGACATCTTCATCCGTTCCATGATTCATGCTGGACATTAGACTAGTGCTGGAAACTTTGTAGGTAATATCTTCGTGTTCCGTACATGAAGTATATGTTTAGTGTAAGAAGTGACTTACTCTTAGTTCACGTGCATATGGTGCAAGTTGCCGCCGTGAATTTGAGAAAGTTTGTTTTGCTTCCTTTGGAATCATCCCAAGTCATTCATGCTTGTGCGAATGTAAGCTATGGTCTGTCAGATTAATTACCTCCATTCCATAGGTATTCCCTAGCACCCAAGCCACTGATTGATTTGTACAAGGAAAAGAAGTTAAGTGCTAATCCTGAAGGGCCCAGACGGACGTGCACAAGGGTTCGTTACCCCCAACGATGGTTCCTAACCCGAACTTGATGGTGTTTTGTTGTAAGAATTCCATGTAGTCACGATTGTCTTAGACAGTGTGTCCATGTGAGTCTTGCAATCTCGTTGATTTGTGATGCAAACTTTATTTTCCAGACATGCTGAGTCTGAATTATCCTGACACCAACCTGATCTGAATCTCAGGCAGATATAATGGTTGGAACATTTCCCAAGAATTATAATATTGGTATCTCTGTAACCCGGAAAGGTGATGTTGTGGCTAACACACCTAGCCGTAAGACCCATTATTATAATATCTTGTATCAGCAATATTAGCCACTTCTTGAGGATTTCATACAACTTATTCTAGAAGTTATTCCTCATGGACCCTTTCAGACCCCGAAGTCCAACATTTATTTGATGTTTGAGATACCAAACATTACCTATAATTGGGTTATGATAGTACATCAAGGAGAACATTAGAAGTGGAGTGCTAAATGTCTCTCGGTCGATCATCCAGATTTCGTTCCCTTGACATAACTAAGGTGAAATCTGAGAAAGTGTTGCCTTTCTTTGCAGCTGCATCCTCCATTGTTATTCATCATGGTAGTACGAGGTGTCACCAAGATCTTGGCATGGATGTTGGTAAAACCCTGATGAATATGGAAATGCTCAAGTTCTTGAGAGCACACTCAGACACTTGGTTATATCCTCGGTATCAATTGGAATGTGCCTTCCATTTACCGAGCTGTCCTATAACTATAGTTTTCTTTCCAAACTGAGCATGCCATTTCTTCGAACTCTTTCAAACTATCGTTTGAAAATTGCCTTATCCTGGTATGAAGAGTTCCAATGATCTCTGTATCAAAAGTAATTCTTTTTGTCACTTAAGGGAATAACTCTACATATCACCTCGCCTAAGGTGTCCCGTTATGGTATAAAGGGAAATTAACCCCTCGCTACATTGAAACTTCGTCACCATCTGTTTTAGCGTGGAATTGTTGCCTACCAATTCAACCTTCGTCATCTACCTCATTCCATCGTTATCGATGTGTGTCTTGTGTCTCATCTCAAGAGATGTTCTTACGTCTCATTCCATGAGTGTATCATGAATTGCTCGATCTTCGAGAAGATCGATTCTTGTAGAGTTTTACGTTCTCTTCGTCGTCATGTTGGGTGAAGATATCAAAAGCGGAGATGTCAAGATCAACATGACGCAGTGAATTAACATCTTCGAGAAGGGCAAATGGATCAAGAATATTGTATTAGTTTGTGTCCCCTCTATCCTCTTACACTACGCCTGAATCTCGGGATGAGATACTTGTTTAGTGGGGGTGAGTTGTCACAGCCCTAGAACTTTGATTGTAAATAGTTGCATCAGCATCCATGCATCATGATAAAATTCAAATGAATTTATAATGGGGATTTTTAAACTCTAGCACCAAATGAAATTCAATTAGGTGCAAATAAAAACTTTTTCAATGAATCCAAAATGGCGTTCAGAAAAGTCCATAAATTTTGAAAAAGGTGAAAACCTCTGGCAAAAATGATGCATAGAATTCTAGGAAACTTTTGGGTTTTTGAATTAACTCATATTGTATTTGAAATGGAGCATTTAAATCCTATAATTATTATATTTGCTCCAACAATTCTGAAAATAGTTGAGGGCCTTTGGAATAATCCAAATAGTGTCCACAATTTATTTCACAAGTTTTAAAAATTATTTAGTATTTTTACTAAATCAAACATACAAAAGAAAAATATAAAAAAACAAAAATAAATGGAAAGCAGAGAGAGAAGAACTTACCAGGCCGAGCACTGTGCGGCCCACTGGCCCACAGTGCTAGTCGTCTTCCACCTCGCGCCAGAAGGACGCGAGGCGCGTGGTTGCTGGACGCCAGCTACCTCCTGCTTGCCAATGACGCCCTGGAGCCAGATAAGCATGCCACGCACGCCCCGTTCCCAACCCCCTCACTCTCTCCCTCCCACGCTCTCTTCCTCTCGCTCTCCTCGCCATGGCTGAAGCGGCCGCTGATGTCTACTACGCAACTTTATTCTTGTAGACTTTGTTGGGCCTCCAAGCGCAGAGTTTTGTAGGACAGTAGCAATTTTCCCTCAAGTGGATGACCTAAGGTTTATCAATCCGTGGGAGGTGTAGGATGAAGATGGTCTCTCTCAAATAACCCTACAATCAAATACAAGAAATCTATTGTGTCCCCAACACACCCAATACAATGGCAACTTGTATAGGTGCACTAGTTCGGCGAAGAGATGGTGATACAAGTGCAATATGGATGGTAGATATAGGTTTTTGTAATCTGAAAACATAAAAACAGCAAGGTTGCAAGTAACAAAAGTGAGCACAAACGGTATTGCAAAGCTTGAAAACAAGGCCTAGGGTCTGTACTTTCGCTAGTGCAATCTCTCAACAATGCTAATATAATTGGATCACATAACCATCCCTCAACGTGCAATTAAGAAACACTCCAAAGTTCTTATCTAGCGGAGAACATAAGAAGAAATTGTTTGTAGGGTGTGAAACCACCTTAAAGTTATCATTTCCGATCGATCTATTCAAGAGTTCGTACTAAGATAACATCAAGTTATCCTTTCCGTTCGATCTATCTAAGAGTTCGTACTAGAATAACACCATATGACACGCATCAACCAACTCTAATGTCACCTAGATACTCCGATGTCACCACAAGTATCCATGAGTTAATTATACGATACGCATCAAACAATTTCAGATTCATAATACTCAATCCAACACAAAGAACCTCAAAGAGTGCCCCAAGATTTCTATTGGAGAACGTAGGACAAGAACGTGCATCAACCCCTATGCATAGATTACCCCAATGTCACCTCGGGAATCTGCAAGTTGAGTACCAAAACATACATCAAGTGAATCAATAGAACACCCCATTGTCACCATGGGTATCCATATGCAAGACATATATCAAGTGTTCTCAAATCCAATATTCAATCCAACATAACGAGATCTCAAAGGGAAAGATTCAATTCATCACAACATGATAGCAAGGGAATAACATCATATGATCCGACTATATTAACAAAGCCCATGATACATCAATATCGTGACATCTCAAGAACACGAGAGGGAGAGATTGAACAGATAGCTACTGGTACATACCCTCAGCCCCGGGGGTGGACTACTCCCTCCTCTTCATGGCCTCCGCCGGGATGATGAAGATGGCCACCGGAGATGGATTCCCCTCTCTGGCAGGGTACTGAAACGTCTCCAGATTTGTTTTTCGTCGATACAGAGAGTTGCGGCGTCGGAGCGGAGAGTCTAGGGTTATTTATGATGGTTTCTATATTTATAGGATTTTTGAACGTCGGTTTCACGCGAAGATGGGCCACGAGGAGGGCACAAGACACCAGGGCGCGCCTGGGCCCTCTGGCGTGCCCTGGTGGGTTGTGCCCACCTCGTGGCTCTTCTGGCCCTCCCACGAAGCGTCTAGTGCCTCTTTTGTTCCAAAAAAATCATCAAAAAGTTTCGGGCGATTCCGAGAAATTTCATTTTCTACACAAAAACAACACCACGGTAGTTCTGCTGAAAACGGCGTCAGTCCGGGTTAGTTCTAAATAAATCATATAAAGTGCATCAAAACCATATAAAAGTATTGTAAACATAGGTGAATATGGCATGAATACTTCATAAATTATCGATACGTTGGTGACGTATCAGCATCCCCATGCTTAATTCCTGCTCGTCCTCGAGTAGGTAAATGATAAAAGTACTAATTTATGAAGTGTGAATTCTAGCATAATATATAAGTTTGATCATTGATAATTTCAGTCAATTTTCTAGCATCATAACCAGCAACTTTCTCTCATAAAAATCATCATGATAGAGCAATCAATTCACATGTCATGGTTCAAATAATGAATTCTCTTGAAACTTAACAACCTATGTTCTTAGTCACCAAACAATTGCAATTCAACTTATTCTCAACAAAGTCTAAGTAAGAGCTCCACATACTCAATCATCATATAGTCTTCTATGATTGATAGTACTCAAAGCATATTTTTAGAACAAATGGCATCCATCGAACACAGAGAAAGATAGGGGCTTAATGTTTCTCCTCCCAACTCATTTATCATAGAGATAATTGTCAACAATAATAAATCATGATCAAATATATTTGACTGGATATATATGTTTGGATCTTTCCCCACCACATGATGCTTGCCAACTAATAGAGTGAGGTTGGAATAAGTTGACTCAACATGAATATTAAATAACATGAAAGTAAATAGATTGTCCCTTCGCAGAGGGAAGCAGGGATTTGCAAAGGTGCCAGAGCTCAACGCTTAAATCAGAGATAAATATAATTTTGGGAGGTGCACCCTTCCTGTCAACGTTACGACCAAGAGTTATCAATATCTTCCATGTTAAACACATTAGCGGCGGTTCCCAAGCGGTAAAAGTAAAGGTTTACTCCCCCTCCACCAACAAACACACTCCACGGCTAGCCGAAGCCACGGGTACCGTCCATACCAACAACATTCCTGGGGGAGTTTTGTTTAATTATTTGCATTTTTTTATTTCGGGACTGGGAATCCCTATTACCGCCCCTCTCGTGCAAGGACGAGTGAATAAACACTCATCCTGAGAATAACCCGCTTAACATGGAAGATACTGACCGCCCCCCGTCGCTCCATGAGCGCTCCAGGCACACGAAACAGATGTTTATTTGAATGTTTAGAGGTGGCACATGCAAATTTACTTGGAATGGCAGTGAAATACTTATATAGGTAGGTATGGTGGACTCTTATGGAAGAAACTTGGCTCAAGGATTTGGATGCACAAGTAGTATCTCTACTTAGTACGAAGTGTTGGATAGCAAAAGGTTCTAAGCAAGCACCACATGTTGGAGGATCCATAACAATATAACTTCTATGCAAATATACACAACCATAACTCATTACGTTGTCTTCCTTGTCCAACTTCAAGTAATTTTCTCAAGTTTGAAAATAATTAATGGGTATTCACAATCATAGAAGATGTCCAAGATAATATATTTGTATGTGAAAGTTCTCTTCCTTATACTAATCATTCAGGAATTGCTTGTATGACCAATATTGTGATTGTTAAACTTCAATAGATTTTCCTTTATAAACCAAATGTGAACTTGCTACTAAGAATTTAGCACATTGATAATTTCAGATTTATGATATTTCATTCATTCACAATTTACTCTTAGGATATAAGTGAAGCACATGAGTAAACATCAAACTACTCTCAAAAGATATAATTGAGGATCAATGAGTAGTCAAACAATTAAGTAGATATGTGAGGACTCTCTCTCAATAAATAGTTTCAGATCTGAGTATCTTATCCAAACAGAAAACTAAATAAAAATTCATTCCAAGAATAGCACATATCATGTGGACAAATAAAAGTTAGGCTCAACATAGGCTAACCGATATTTGACGAAGAGAGGTGGGATGCGTAGCATCCCCAAGCTTAGATGCTTGAGACTTCTTGAAATATTTACTTGGGGTGCCTTGGTCATCCCCAAGCTTGAGCTTTTGTATCTCTTTCAATCCTCTAATATCCTGGTTTCACCTATTCTCAAAAACTTCATCCACACAAAACTTGAAAAAAACTCGTGAGATAGGTTAGTGCACATAATAATAAATCAACTCTTTATGTACTGCCAAGACAAGTTGCATAATAATTTCAACATCATATAATTTTTACTATCATTTCCACAATTTATATCTACCAATATCGGCTATGAAAACTATAGGATAAGCAGATAACAAAACTATGACAGCAATCTGTCCAAACAGAACAGTCTGTAGCAATTTATGAAAACAGTGTACTTGTGTAACTCAAAAAATTAAGAAAATTTAGGACATGCTAAATTATTTACATGACAACACTTAGTAAAAATTTCAGAAACTTTCCACGTTCCAGTAAAATATGAAAATTCAAACACTACAGCAAAAGTTTCTGTTTTTACACAGCACACATCAAACATGCAATGCAAGCATCCTAAGGAAGTTCTTGGATTTTTTATTGAAAAACAAGATTATAAATAACACCTAACAGAAAATAACAAAATAAAATGATGCTCCAAGCAAAGCACATATTATGTGACGAATAAAAATATAGCTCTACGTAAGATATACCGATAATGTTGAAGACGAAAGAGGGGATGCCTTCCGGGGCATCCCCAAGCTTAGGCGCTTGAGTATTCCTTGGATATTACCTTGCGGGTGCCTTGGGCATCCCCAAGCTTAGGTTCTTGTCACTCCTTATTCTTCTCATATCGGTGTCTCACCCAAAACTTGAAAACTTCAATCACACAAAACTTTACGAAATTTCGTGAGATGGGTTAGTATATAAATAAAGACCATTCACTTAGGTACTGTCAAGACAAGATTCATAATTTTAATCACATAATTCCTACTGTATTATACCATTCCCATAATTTATACCACTAAATATAAGCTATGGAAACACTAAAACAAGCAAACTATGCATGCAAAACAGAATCTGTCAAAAACAGAACAGTCTGTGAAGATATGTAGTGTAACCATACTTACCTGTCTCTAAAAATTCTGAAAAATTATGAAAACCTGAAGAATTTGTATATGAAGACGTTGTAAAAATTTCAGATCATTATCACGCTCCAGTAAAAACCGAAAATTCCTGTACTGGAGTCAAAAGTTTCTGTTTTGGTTCAGCATCAATTCTACTCATCTTGTGAGTCATCCCAAAGGCTTTACTTGGCACTTTATTAAAATAAAAGGCAAAAAACATGATTACTACAGTAGCTTAATCATGTGAACACATCAAAACAGAAAGTATAAGTGTTGGGTTGTCTCCCAACAAGCGCTTTTCTTTAATGCCTTTTTGCTAGGCATGCTGATTTCAATGATGCTCACATAGGAATAGTATTTGAAACATGTAAGAGAGTATCATGAATCTCATGACAAGCACATTTAAGTCTAACCCACTTTCTATGCATAGGGATTTTGTGAGCAAACAATTTATGGGAACAAGAATCAACTAGCATAGGAAGGCAAAACAAGCATAACTTCAAAACTTTGAACACATAGAGAGGAAACTTGATATTATTGCAATTCCTACAAGCATATGTTCCTCCCTCATAATAATTTTCAGTAGGATCATGAAGGAATTTAACAATATAACTATCAGATAAAGCATTCTTTTCATGATCTACAAGCATAGAAAATTTATTACTCTCCACATAAGCATATTTCTTCTCATTCATAATAGTGGGAGCAAACTCAACAAAATAACAATCATGAGATACTTGATTGACATAACCATATTCAGTATTAAAATCATGATGACAAGTTTCATGGTTACTATCACTCTTTATAGCATACATGTCATCGGCATAATGATCATAGATAGCAGGCATGTCATCATCATAATAAATTTGCTCATCAAAACTTGGGGGATAAAAAATATCTTCTTCATCAAACATAGCATCCCCAAGCTTGTGGCTTTGCATATCATTAGCATCATGGATATTCATAGAATTCATACTAGCAACATTGCAATCATGCTCATCATTCAAGGAATTCTCATTAAGTATTTTTCATAATTTCTTCCTCTACCAATTGAGCACAATTTTCTGAATCCTTATTTTCACGAAAGACTTTATAAAGACGAGACAATTGATGCAACCTAAACTCCATTTTTTAGTTTTCTTTGATAAAACCAAACTGGTGAAAAACAAGAAACAAAAAGATTTAATTGCAAGATCTAAATATATACCTTCAAGCACTCACCTCCCCGGCAACGGCGCCAGAAAAGAGCTTGATGTCTACTACGCAACTTTATTCTTGTAGACTTTGTTGGGCCTCCAAGCGCAGAGTTTTGTAGGACAGTAGCAATTTTCCCTCAAGTGGATGACCTAAGGTTTATCAATCTGTGGGAGGTGTAGGATGCAGATGGTCTCTCTCAAACAACCCTGCAATCAAATACAAGAAATCTCTTGTGTCCCCAACACACCCAATACAATGGCAAATTGTATAGGTGCACTAGTTCGGCGAAGAGATGGTGATACAAGTGCAATATGGATGGTAGACATAGGTTTTTGTAATATAAAATATAAAAACAGCAAGGTAGCAAGTAACAAAAGTGAGCACAAACGGTATTGCAATGCTTGAAAAAAGGGCCTAGGGCCCGTACTTTCGCTAGTGCAATCTCTCAACAATGCTAATATAATTGGATCACATAACCATCCCTCAACGTGCAACGAAGAATCACTCCAAAGTTCTTATCTAGCGGAGAACATAAGAAGAAATTGTTTGTAGGGTACGAAACCACCTTAAAGTTATCCTTTCCGATCGATCTACTCAAGAGTTCGTACTAAGATAACATCAAGTTATCCTTTCCGTTCGATCTATCTAAGAGTTCGTACTAGAATAACACCATATGATACGCATCAACCAGCTCTAATGTCACCTAGATACTCCAATGTCACCACAAGTATCCATGAGTTAATTATACGATACACATCAAACAATTTCAGATTCGTAATACTCAATCCAACACAAAGAACCTGAAAGAGTGCCCCAAGATTTCTATCGGACAACGTAGGACAAGAACGTGCATCAACCCCTATGCATAGATTACCCCAATGTCACCTCGGAAATCCGCAAGTTGAGTACCGAAACATACTTCAAGTGAATCAATAGAACACCCCACTATCACCACGGGTATCCATATGCAAGACATATATCAAGTGTTCTCAAATCCAATATTCAATCCAACATAATGATATGTCAAAGAGAAAGATTCAATTCATCACAACATGATAGCAAGGGAATAACATCATATGATGCGACTATATTAACAAAGCCCGTGATACATCAAAATGGTGACATCTCAAGAACACGAGAGAGAGAGAGAGATTGAACACATAGCTACTGGTACATACCCTCAGCCCCGGGGGTGGACTACTCCCTCCTCGTCATGGCCTCCGCCGGAATGATGAAGACGGCCACCGGAGATGGATTCCCCTCTCCGGCAGGGTACTCGAACGTCTCTAGATTGGTTTTTCGTCGATACAGAGAGTTGCGGCGGCGGAGCGGAGAGTCTAGGGTTATTTCTGATGGTTTCTATATTTATAGGATTTTCGAGCGTCGGTTTCACGCGAAGATGGGCCACGAGGTGGGCACAAGACACCAGGGCGCGCCTGGTCCCTCTGGCGGGCCCTGGTGGGTTGTGCCCGCCTCGTTGCTCTTCTGGCCCTCCCACGAAGTGTCTAGTGCCTCTTTTGTTCCAAAAAAACCGTCAAAAAGTTTCGGGCGATTAAGAGAACTTTCATTTTCTGCACAAAAACAACACCATGGTAGTTCTGCTGGAAATAGCGTCAGTCCGGGTTAGTTCTAAATAAAGCATATAAAGTGCATCAAAACCATGTAAAAGTATTATAAACATAGGTGAATATGGAATGAATACTTCATAAATTATTGATACGTTGGAGACGTATCAGCCGCGAGCTTGCCATCGCCATTGCGGTGGCCACCCCGCTCCCCTTGACCTCTCGCAGCGCTCAGAAGAACCGCACCGTCGCCCTCTTCCTCTACTCCAAGCTGGGCATCGCCAGAAGCTGTGCATCGCCACCCCGCCGTCGTCTTCCTCCTCGGGATGTCGAACACCGCCGCCTTCGATTTGCCGTCCACCGAACCTCCCCAAGCATCTCTACCCATCCCCTCCCCTAATTCTTCTGCTCCCGAACTCTGGCACTGCTTGCCCGCCATGGCCCAAGGTCACCGTCGTCATCGTTGTGGTCCACCACCGACGCGTCCGATCTCTAAAACGAGCTCCTGGCGCTCTGTAGAGGTCGTAGAGACCTTAAGCCAGCTCGCCCATGCCCTGCAGCCTTGCCTACCTCATCTCCACCCAGCTCCTCCCCTTAGTCCCAATCGACGCGGGATGAGTCCCAGGACTCCACCCGTAGTCTCTGCCACCCATTTGGTCGCCGGAGTGGCGTTTTTCGACAATCTCCGTCGTGTCTGCTGTCACCGGCGTCGAACCGCCGGCGGGTTTGACCCCGCTGACCAGCATTTGACCCCCCGGGAGTGAATGACAGGTGGGGCCAGCCCCTGGCTTAATTAGTTTAACCAACTAATTAAGTTAGTTAATCTCTGTTAGCTAATGAGCCACTGACCAGTGGACCCCACTGGTCAGGTTTGATCCCGATGGCTCAGTTGACCAGCTGACCCTAGGATGATGTCATCTGATGCAGTAATAATTTTCTGGAATAAAAATAAATTATAAATGATTTATTATTTTCAGAAAATGTTTAAAACTTCTAAATATCATAGAAAATAATCTATAACTCAGATGGAAATAATTTATATATGAAAAATGATCAGAAAAATCCAATGAATTTGTTTAAGCCATGATCATGCATATTTGAGAAAGTTAACATCACCAAATAGGACATTTCATGATTAGGATAATTTGACAAATAGTGTTGGAGTTTGAATTTGATGTATATTTGAATTCCACTTCACTTAACTTGACTAAATGTTGCATTAGCTCAATTTAGTACCTTAATATAAAATATCATTCACTTGATTGTGCATTACATTGATTGTGGTCGTGCCTCTTATTATTTGTCGGTGTTGTCCCTCTCGGTAGACGATGCTTCCAACGTTATGATCGTTGACACTGATGAAGAGAAGTACTATCTTCAGAACCGTCAGGCAAGCAACCCCCCCTTGATCATACTTATATAAACCCACTCTCTCGTTCCTGCTCTCTTTTACTGCATTACAACAACAACAATTCAACTGTTACATGTTCCCGGTAGTTGAACCCATTCCCTTGCATGACCTGTCTTTGTCCCGATAAATAGTTGAAACCACTTAGCATGAGTAGCAACTGCTTGAGCCTTGTTGTGCTTACTCATCCATGCTTGCTTACTGTGCCTGCTATGCTTAGAGTCGTGTCGGGTCTGATCCATCTGGGCGATGAATCGGAATTGTGTAGGACCGAAAGTATGTCTATAGGGGGGTGATTAGACTACTTGACTAAATAAAAATCTACTTTTTCCCAATTTTAAGTGTTGGCAGATTTTAGCATTCATAGCAAGTCAAGCACACCCTACACATGCATGTCTAAGAGTATAGCAGCGGAAAGTAACAACAAGCATGAGTAGTAAAGGAAGGGTAGGAAGATCAAACGCAATTTGTAGACACGAAGATTTTTCCCGTGGTTCCGATAGGTGGTGCTATCGTACGTCCACGTTTATGGAGTCTTCAACCCACGGAGGGTAACGGTCGCGAGAGTCCATGGAGGGCTCCACCCATAAGGGTCCACGAAGTAGCAACCTTGACTATTCCATAACGGCTTCCGTCCACGAAGGACTAGCCTCAGTATGGGTAGATTGATACGTCCATTTTGCATCATGCTTTTATATCTATATTTATTGCATTATGGGCTGTTAATACACATTATGGTACAATACTTATGCCTTTTCTCTCTTATTTTACAAGGTTTACATGAAGAGGGAGAATGCCGGCAGCTGGAATTCTAGACTGGAAAAGGAGCAAATCTGAGATACCTATTCTGCACAACTCCAAAAGTCCTGAAAATCTACGGAGAATTATTTTGGAATATATAAAAAATACTGGGCGAAGAAAATACCAGAGGGGACCCACCAGGCAGCCACAAGCCTGTAGGGCGCGCCCTACCCCCAGGGCGCGCCCTAGTGGCTTGTGGGCCCCCTGGCAGGTCTCCGGTGCCCATCTTCTGCTATATGGAGGGTTTTGACCTGAAAAAAATCAGAAGGGAGCTTTCGGGATGAAGCGCCGCTGTCTCGAGGCGGAACCTGGGCAGAACCAATCTAGGGCTCCGGCGGAGCTGTTCTGCTAGGGAAACTTCCCTCCCGGAGGGGGAAATCGAAGCCATCGTCATCACCAACGATCCTCTCATCGAGAGGGGGTCAATCTCCATCAACATCTTCACCAGCACCATCTCCTCTCCAAACCCTAGTTCATCTCTTGTATCCGATCTTTGTCTCAAAACCTCAGATTGGTACCTGCGGGTTGCTAGTAGTGTTGATTACTCCTTGTAGTTGATGCTAGTTGGTTTACTTGGTGGAAGATCATATGTTCAGATCCTTGATAATCATTAATACTCCTCTTATTATGAACATTAATATGCTTGGTGAGTAGTTACGTTTGTTCCTGAGGACATGGGATAAGTCTTGTTATAAGTAATCATGTGAATTTGGTATTCGTTCGATATTTTGATGAGATGTATGTTGTCTCTCCTCTAGTGGTGTTATGTGAACGTCGACTACATGACACTTCACCATTGTTTGGGCCTAGAGGAAGGCATTGGGAAGTAATAAGTAGATGATGGGTTGCTAGAGTGACAGAAGCTTAAACCCTAGTTTATGCGTTGCTTCATAAGGGGCTGATTTGGATCCACATGTTTCATGCTATGGTTAGATTTATCTTAATTCTTCTTTCGTAGTTGCGGATGCTTGCGAGAGGGGTTAATCATAAGTGGGAGGCTTGTCCAAGTAAGGACAACACCCAAGCGCCGGTCCACCCACATATCAAATTATCAAAGTAACGAACGCGAATCATATGAGCATGATGAAAACTAGCTTGACAGAAATTCCCATGTGTCCTCGGGAGCGCTTTGCTTTATATAAGAGTTTGTCCAGGCTTGTCCTTTGCTATAAAAAGGATTGGGCCACCTTTCTGCACCTTTGTTACACTTGTTACTTGCTTTCCGTTACGAATTATTTTATCACAAAACTATCTGTTACCGATAATTTCAGTGCTTGCAGAGAATACCTTACTGAGAACCGCTTGTCATTTCCTTCTGCTCCTCGTTGGGTTCGACACTCTTACTTATCGAAAGGAATACGATAGATCCCCTATACTTGTGGGTCATCAAGACTCTTTTCTGGCGCCGTTGCCGGGGAGTGAAGCGCCTTTGGTGAGTGGAACTTGGTAAGGAAAAAATTATATAGTGTGCTGAAATTTACGGTCACTTGTTACTATGGAAAATAATCCTTTGAGGGGCTTGTTCGGGGTATCTTCACCTCGACCGGAAGCACAAAGAGTTGCTCCTCAACCTGTTGCACCTACTGAAAATATTTATTATGAAATTCCTCCGGGTATGATAGAGAAACTGCTAGCTAATCCTTATGCAGGAGATGGAACACTACATCCTGATTTGCATCTGATCTATGTGGATGAAGTTTGTGGATTATTTAAGCTTGCAGGTTTGCCCGAGGATGATGTCAAGAAGAAGGTCTTTCCTTTATCTTTGAAGGAGAAGGCATTGACATGGTATAGGCTATGTGATGATATTGGATCATGGAACTACAACCGATTGAAAATGGAATTTCATCAGAAGTTTTATCCTATGCATCTGGTTCATCGTGATCGGAATTATATTTACAATTTTTGGCCTCGTGAAGGATAAAGATTCGCTCAAGCTTGGGGGAGGCTTAAGTCAATGTTATATTCATGCCCCAATCATGAGCTCCCAAGAGAAATTATTATTCAAAATTTTTATGCTCGGCTTTCTCGTAATAATCAATCCATGCTCGATACTTCTTGTGTTGGTTCCTTTATGAAGAAAGATATTGAATTCAAATGGGCTTTATTGGAAAGAATTAAACACAACTCTGAAGATTGGGAACTCGACGAAGGTAATGAGTCAGGTATAAACCTTAAGTTTGATTGTGTTAAATCCTTTATAGACACCGATGCTTTTCGTGAATTTAGCACTAAATATGGACTTGACTCTAAGATAGTAGCTTCTTTCTGTGAATCTTTTGCTGCTCATGTTGATCTCCCTAAGGAGAAGTGGTTTAAATATCATCCTCCCATTGAAGTGAAAGTAGTTGAACCTATTAAAGTTGAAGAAAAAACCATTACTTATAATGTTGATCCTGTTGTTCCTACCGCTTATATTGAGAAACCACCCTTTCCTGTTAGGATAAAGGAACATGCTAAAGCTTCAACTGTGGTTCGTAAGAGTTGTGCTAGAACACCTACACCCCCTGAACAAATTAAAGTTGAACCTAGTATTGCTATGGTTAAACATCTCTTGGTTGATAATATTGATGGGCATGTTATTCATTTCTGTGATGAAACTGCTAGAATTGCTAGACCCGATGCTAAAGATAAACATAGACCCGTTGTTGGCATGCCTGTTGTTTCTGTTAAAATAGGAGATCATTGTTATCATGGCTTATGTGATGTGGGTGCTAGTGTGAGTGCAATTCCCTTCACCTTATATCAAGAAATTATGAATGATATTGCACCAGCTGAATTAGAGGAAATTGATGTTACCATTAAGCTGGCTAATAGAGATACTATTGCACCAATTGGGATTGTTAGAGATGTTGAAGTCTTGTGTGGGAAAATAAAATATCCCACTGATTTTCTTGTTCTTGGTTCCCCACAAGATGATTTTTGTCCCATTATATTTGGTAGACCCTTCTTGAATACTGTTAATGCTATGATTGATTGTCAGAAAGAAACTATTACTGTAAGTTTTGGGGATGTGTCTCATGAGTTCAATTTCTCTAAATTTCGTAGACAACCCCATGATAAGGAATTGCTTAGTAAAGATGAAATTATTGGTCTTGCTTCTATTGCTATGCCTCCTACTGATCCTTTAGAACAATATTTGCTAGACCATGAAAACGATATGCATATGAATGAAAGGAATGAAATAGATAGGATTTTATTTGATCAGCAGCCTATTTGGAAACACAATTTGCCTGTTGAAATACTTGGGGATCCTCCTCCACCCAAGGGTGATCCCGTGTTTGAGCTTAAACAATTACCTGATACTTTGAAATATGCTTATCTTGATGAAAAGGAGATATATCCCGTTATTATTAGTGCTAACCTTTCAGACCATGAAGAAAAGAGATTATTGAAAACTCTAAGGAACCACCGTGCTGCTATTGGATATACTCTTGATGATCTTAAGGGCATTAGTCCCACTCTATGTCAGCATAAAATTAATATGGAGCCTGATGCTAAACCGGTTGTTGATCACCAACGACGGTTGAATCCTAAAATGAAAGAAGTGGTAAGAAATGAAATACTAAAGCTTCTGGAGGCAGGTATAATTTATCCTATTGCTGATAGTAGATGGGTTAGCCCCGTTCATTGTGTTCCTAAGAAAGGAGGTATTACCGTTGTTCCTAATGATAAAAATGAATTGATCCCTCAAAGAATTGTTATAGGATATAGAATGGTAATTGATTTCAGGAAATTAAATAAAGCTACTAGGAAAGATCATTACCCTCTACCTTTTATTGATCAAATGCTAGAAAGACTATCCAAATACACACATTTTTGCTTTCTAGATGGTTATTCTGGTTTCTCTCAAATACCTGTGTCAAAAGAGGATCAAGAAAAGACCACTTTTACTTGTCCTTTCGGTACCTTTGCTTATAGATGTATGCCTTTTGGTTTATGCAATGCACCTGCCACCTTTCAAAGATGTATGATGGCTATATTCTCTGACTTTTGTGAAAAGATTGTTGAGGTTTTCATGGATGATTTCTCCATTTATGGAACTTCTTTTGATGATTGCTTCAGCAACCTTGATCGAGTTTTGCAGAGATGTGAAGAAACTAATCTTGTCTTGAATTGGGAGAAGTGCCACTTTATGGTTAATGAGGGCATTGTCTTGGGGCACAAAATCTCCGAAAGAGGTATTGAAGTTGATAAAGCTAAAGTTGATGCTATTGAAAAAATGCCGTGTCCCACGGATATCAGAGGTATAAGAAGTTTCCTTGGTCATGCTGGTTTCTATAGAAGGTTTATTAAAGATTTCTCTAAGATTTCTAGGCCTCTCACTAATCTTTTGCAAAAAGATGTTCCATTCGTTTTTGATGATGATTGTGTAGAAGCATTTGAAATTCTTAAGAATGCCTTGATTTCCGCACCTGTTGTCCAACCACCTGATTGGAACCTACCCTTTGAAATTATGTGTGATGCTAGTGATTATGCTGTTGGTGCTGTTCTAGGACAAAGAGTTGATAAGAAATTAAATGTTATCCATTATGCTAGTAAAACTCTAGACAGTGCTCAAAGAAACTATGCTACCACTGAAAAAGAATTTTTAGCGGTTGTGTTTGCTTGTGATAAGTTCAGACCTTATATTGTTGATTCCAAAGTAACTGTTCACACCGATCATGCTGCTATTAAGTACCTCATGGAAAAGAAAGATGCTAAACCTAGACTTATTAGATGGGTTCTTCTACTACAAGAATTTGATTTGCATATTATTGATAGAAAGGGTGCTGATAACCCCGTAGCAGATAACTTGTCTAGATTGGGGAATGTTCTTGATGACCCACTACCTATTGATGATAGCTTTCCTGATGAACAATTGGCTGTCATAAATGCTTCGCGTAATGCTCCATGGTATGCTGATTATGCTAATTACATTGTTGCTAAATTTATACCACCTAGTTTCACATACCAACAAAAGAAAAAGTTCTTCTATGATTTAAGACATTACTTTTGGGATGATCCACACCTTTATAAAGAAGGAGTAGATGGTATTATTAGACGTTGTGTACCTGAGCATGAACAGGAACAGATCCTACGCAAGTGTCACTCCGAGGCCTATGGGGGACACCACGCTGGAGATAGAACTGCACACAAGGTATTACAATCTGGTTTTTATTGGCCTACTCTCTTCAAGGATGCTCGTAAGTTTGTCTTGTCTTGTGATGAATGTCAAAGAATTGGTAATATTAGTAGACGTCAGGAAATGCCTATGAATTACTCTCTTGTTATTGAACCATTTGATGTTTGGGGTTTTGATTATATGGGACCTTTTCCACAGTCTAACGGGTATACTCATATTCTAGTTGATGTTGATTATGTTACTAAGTGGGTAGAAGCTATTCCAACTAGTAGCGCTGATCATAACACTTCTATTAAAATGCTTAAAGAAGTTCTTTTTCCTAGATTTGGAGTCCCTAGATATTTAATGACTAATGGTGGTTCACACTTTATTCATGGTGCTTTCCGTAAATTGCTTGCTAAGTATGATGTTAATCATAGAATTGCATCTCCTTATCATCCTCAGTCTAGTGGTTAAGTAGAATTGAGCAATAGAGAAATTAAATTGATCTTGCAGAAGACTGTTAATAGATCCAGAAAGAATTGGTCTAAGAAACTTGATGATGCATTATGGGCTTATAGAATTGCTTACAAAAACCCTATGGGTATGTCTCCGTATAAAATGGTTTATGGTAAAGCATGTCACTTGCCTCTTGAACTAGAACATAAAGCTTATTGGGCAATTAAAGAGCTCAACTATGATTTCAAACTTGCTGGTGAGAAGAGGTTATTTGACATTAGCTCACTCGATGAATGGAGAACCCAGGCCTATGAGAATGCCAAGTTGTTTAAAGAAAAGGTTAAGAGATGGCATGATAGAAGGATACAAAAGCGTGAATTCAATGTAGGTGATCATGTCTTGCTATACAATTCTCGTTTAAGATTTTTTGCAGGAAAACTTCTCTCTAAATGGGAAGGGCCTGACATTATCGAGGAAGTATACCGTTCCGATGCCATCAAGATCAACAACGCCGAAGGCACAAACCCGAAGGTGGTAAACGGGCAAAGAATCAAACATTATATCTCAGGTACTCCCATAAATGTTGAAACCAATATTATCAATACCATGACTCCGGAGGAGTACATTAGGGAGACCTAGCAGAACGTTTCAGACTCCGAAAAGGAATAGGTATGTGGTATGGTAAGCAAACCGACTCCAAAACTTTTCCAATAGCAATTTTTCTCCGTTTTGGAATATTTAAAAAATTAGGAAAATTTAAAGTAGTCCGAAAAGTGCACGAGGAGGCGACAAGCTAGGAGGGCGCGCCCTACCCCCCTGGGCGCGCCCTAGTGGCTTGTGGCCACCCCGTGTACCCTCCAGACTCCGTTTTCTTGTGGTATACTCCTTCGGGTCGGTAAAAATTCATTATATAATTTCCCGTTTTGATTTTCGTATGACGACAATACCTCCTGTTTTCGTTTTGAGCTGTTTCTGCAGCAGATTAAGAGCAATATGTCATCCGAAGATTCAGATGGGGAGAGCTATATATCGCATTATCTTGCCAATCCCAAGCTCTATGGGGACTTAGATCCTTATGGATTATTCTCGGAGGAGGAACAAGAAGGCAAGTACGAGGAAGAAAGCTCGGATGAAGAAGAGGCCGCCCTGCCTCAACCAGGAGATATGCACGAGGAGGCGAAAACCCAAGGTCCTATTTATCCCTTCTCGTTTCCTGCAGGAGAGTAAGGAAGAATTATGTCAAAGGATATTGAAGCTCGAGCAGGAAGTTGATGATCTGAGGGAACAGAACTTTATGCTTAAGAGGAAACTGGACAAGCTTCCAACCTCATCAACAACTCCAACATCACCACCTCCGAAGCAAGACAACTAAATACATGGGTATGGGCACTCCCCTTGGCTTGTGCCAAGCTTGGGGGAGGTGCCCCGGTATCGTATCACCATCACATCTTTTATTTTTATTTTTATTGTTTTTCTTAGTTCGATCTTTTTGGTTACATCTTGATCTAGTAGAATAAAGTTTTTAGTGCGATCTGGTTTTGAGTTTTGCTTTATGTTCCCCCTATGTAAGCAAGTCCGAGAGTTATATAATAAAGAGTAGTTTTGAGTTGAGGGCTTTACTTGCTTGCTATGATCTTGGAAAAAGAAATAGAAAGAAGTATAAAATAGCAGCAAAGAAGATATATGATGATCTTATGGGGGGTGATGACTTCACATATAAAAAGTATGCCGATTGAAATTTGTTGTGAGTTAACAAACATAGCTATTGGTCATTGTTGCAATTAAAAGGAAGTAATAAAGAAAGAGAGGTTAACATATGAATATATTATCTTGGACATGTTTTATGATTGTGAGCACTCATTAAAATATTATATGCTAAAAAGTTGATGTTGGACAAGGAAGACAACATAATGGTTTATGTTTGCTTATTTCCGAATAGAAGTTATATGGTTATAGATCCTTCAACATGTGACACTTGCTTCCACCCCATATCAGCCAAAACTTCCGCACCAAGTAGAGATACTACTTGTGCATCCAAACACCCTTAACCCAGTTTTGCCATGAGAGTCCACCATACCTACCTATGGATTGAGTAAGATCCTTCAAGTAAGTTGTCATCGGTGCAAGCAATAAAAATTGCTCTATAAATATGCAAGATCATATAGTGTGAGGAAAATAAACTTTATACGAACTTGTGATATGGAAGAAATAAAAGCGACGGACTGCATAATAAAGTTCTTTATCACAAGGGGCAATATAAAGTGACGTTCTTTTGCATTAAGGGATTGCGCATCCAACTATAAAAGTGCATGACAACCTCTACTTCCCTCTGCGAAGGGCCTATCTGTTACTTTTATTTTCTCGTACTTACCTTTATGCAAGAGTCGTGGTGATCTTCACTGCTTCCTTTATTTCGCCTTTATCTCTTGGCAAGCGTCATGTGTTGAGGAAAGATCTAGACACATATATCCACCCGGATGTGAGTGAGCATGAGTTATTTCTGTTGACATTACCCTTGAGGTAAATAGTTGGGAGGCAAAACTATAAGCCCCTATCTTTCTCTGTGTCCGATTAAAGCTTTGACCTCATAGGTACCGCGTGAGTGTTAGCAATTATGAAAGACTAAAAGATGATTGAGTTTGTGGATTTGCTTTACAAGCTCTTATATTGACTCTTTCCGATGTTATGATAAATTGGAATTGCTACAATGACTGAGATCATAGTTTGTTGGTTCTCAATAGAGTTATTGATTCATACTTTACCTTGTGAATGAATTGTCACTTTAGCATAAGAAATTATATACCAATTTATGTTGCTGTTCTTAAGATGATCATGATGCCTTCATGTCCGCATTTTATTTTATCGACACCTCTATCTCTAAACATGTGGGCATATTTATCGATTTCGGCTTTCGCTTGAGGACAAGCGAGGTCTAAGCTTGGGGGAGTTGATACGTCCATTTTGCATCATGCTTTTATATCTATATTTATTGCATTATGGGCTGTTAATACACATTATGTTACAATACTTATGCCTTTTCTCTCTTATTTTACAAGGTTTACATGAAGAGGGAGAATGCCGGCAGCTGGAATTCTGGACTGGAAAAGGAGCAAATCTGAGATACCTATTCTGCACAACTCCAAAAGTCCTGAAAATCTATGGAGAATTATTTTGGAATATATAAAAAATACTGGGCGAAGAAAATACCAGAGGGGACCCACCAGGCAGCCACAAGCCTGGAGGGCGCGCCCTACCCCCCAGGGCGCGCCCTAGTGGCTTGTGGGCCCCCTGGCAGGTCTCTGGTGCCCATCTTCTGCTATATGGAGGGTTTTGACCTGAAAAAAATCAGAAGGGAGCTTTCGGGACGAAGCACCGCCGTCTCGAGGCGGAACCTGGGCAGAACCAATCTAGGGCTCCGGCGGAGCTGTTTTGCCGGGGAAACTTCCCTCCCGGAGGGGGAAATTGAAGCCATCGTCATCACCAACGATCCTCTCATCAAGAGGGGGTCAATCTCCATCAACATCTTCACCAGCACCATCTCCTCTCCAAACCCTAGTTCATCTCTTGTATCCGATCTTTGTCTCAAAACCTCAGATTGGTACCTGCGGGTTGCTAGTAGTGTTGATTACTCCTTGTAGTTGATGCTAGTTGGTTTACTTGGTGGAAGATCATATGTTCAGATCCTTGATAATCATTAATACTCCTCTGATTATGAACATTAATATGCTTGGTGAGTAGTTACGTTTGTTCCTGAGGACATGGGATAAGTCTTGTTATAAGTAATCATGTGAATTTGGTATTCGTTCGATATTTTGATGAGATGTATGTTGTCTCTCCTCTAGTGGTGTTATGTGAACGTCGACTACATGACACTTCACCATTGTTTGGGCCTAGAGGAAGGCATTGGGAAGTAATAAGTAGATGATGGGTGGCTAGAGTGACAGAAGCTTAAACCCTAGTTTATGCGTTGCTTCGTAAGGGGCTGATTTGGATCCACATGTTTCATGCTATGGTTAGATTTATCTTAATTCTTCTTTCGTAGTTGCGGATGCTTGCGAGAGGGGTTAATCATAAGTGGGAGGCTTGTCCAAGGAAGGTCAGCACCCAAGCACCGGTCCACCCACATATCAAATTATCAAAGTAACGAACGCGAATCATATGAGCATGATGAAAACTAGCTTGACAGAAATTCCCATGTGTCCTCGGGAGCGCTTTGCTTTATATAAGAGTTTGTCCAAGCTTGTCCTTTGCTAGAAAAAGGATTGGGCCACCTTGCTGCACCTTTGTTACACTTGTTACTTGCTTTCCGTTACGAATTATCATATCACAAAAGTATCTGTTACCGAATTTCAGTGCTTGCAGAGAATACCTTACTGAGAACCACTTGCCATTTCCTTCTGCTCCTCGTTGGGTTCGACACTCTTACTTATCGAAAGGACTACGATAGATCCCCTATACTTGTGGGTCATCATAGATCTTCACGAAGTAGGCGATCTCCTTGCCCGTACAAACTTCTTGGTTCAACTCCACAACACGAAGTAGGAGGCTCCCAAGCGACACCTAACCAATCTAGGAGGCACCACCCTCCAAAAGGTAATAGGCTCGGCAATGTCGATGAACTCCTTGCTCTTGTGCTTCAAGATGATAGACTCCTCTACACACAATCACTCTCTCACAGATTTGGCTTGGTGGAAGAGATTGGATTGGTGGAAAGCAACTTGGGGAGGCTAGAGATCAAGATTCATATGGATGGAATGGAATGGATGATCTCGACACATGAGTAGGTGGCTCTCTCTCAGAAAACTGGATGGGGCAAGTATGGAATAGTTCTGAGTGCTTCTCTCTCGAGTAGGTGGTGGTGAAGGGGTATATATAGGCCTCCCCAAAAATCCAACCGTTACACCTTAAGTGACCAACTCGGTGACACCGATGTGTGAATCTCGGTGGTACCGAGTTGCTCCAAAGGTGGCAACTTTTGAATCTCGGTGAGACCGATATATAAATCTCGGTTGCACCGATTAGGTGACCAACGGTCAGATTGCCCAATCTCGGTGACGCCGATTCAACAAACTCGGTGGTACCGATTTTGTGAATCGAGGTAATAGAAAGTTGGCAACCCAAACTCGGTGGCACCGAAGTGGAATCGGTTGCACCGATGTGCTAGGGTTTGGCATGGGTCTGTCTGAGTTTGAGAATCGGTGGCACCGAGTGGAAAGTGTTGGTTGCACCGATTTTGGATATTTGACTTTGGAAAGACTTTTGTGGAAGAGCTTGTGGGTGTTTTTGGTGACTCTCACTTGTGCACGTATGAGCATTTTGTTCACCAACAGTACCTTACCCCCTTTTAATAGTATTGGCTTTCCTATGGACTCAAAGTGATTTCTCACAAAGTAAAATGTAGAGTCCTCTTGCTTGAAGCTTTGCCAATCCATTTCCTTGCATCTTGGGGTATTTCCACAATCCTTTTGCCAACCCATCATCGAACTTTTCCTAAAATATGCTTAGTGGAAACATTAGTTCAATGACATATATGTTGTTAGTAATTACCAAAACCACCAAGGGAGTAAATGTGCTTTCAATCTCCCCCTTTTTGGTAATTGATGACAACATATAGATCAAAGCTTCGACATATGATATAATCAATGAATAGAATCGTCGCTTTGAGAAGTATGTGATAAGCAAGAGCTCCCCCTAAATTTGTGCATCATTTTGAAATTTGCGTTCGAATGCAAATGCACAATCGATTAGGTACATGGGGCACTTCTTCCATGTCACATACATCTTGGTGGTGTGCGAGAATAATAAGAGTTAATATCATAGCACAACACAATCAAGCAAAGGTGAATGATCATCTCATAAGCAACATAATGATAGGAAATAGTAGCAACACACATTAAGCGTATGATCAAACACCACATAGTTCAACACAAACAAACCAAAAGACCAAATGTTTTTGAAAAAGCGATAAAAAACAAACGCTCTCTCACTCGAAGCCTATAGATCTATATACACTTCTCCCCCTTTGGCAACAAGTTACCAAAAAGTTCAAAGGGATATAGCTAAACGTTCTTGGGCTGATCTCCTCCGGCTGTTGATGAAGGAGTTGAGAGAAGTGCGTTGGCGAAGATGTCGGCAGACGTCATGGATGGAGTTGGAGTAGCAACGGGAGGCACTGGAGGAGCTGATGGAGCTGAAGTAACTGCAGCAGGTGCTGATGAAGAAGGCCTCAAATCTGGAGCTGGCACTGTGGCTGATCTGGCCTGGGTAGTGAAGTGAGTGCCTGGCCTGAGAGGAGAGTCATCCTCATCATCATCATCATCATCATCTGTAGAGTGAGGAAGAGGCACAGAGTCAACTTCCTTCTTAAGCTCGTTCACGGTCTTGGTCAGCCCATCCACCTTGTCATTGAGGGTCTTGATCCTGTTCTCAAAGATCCTCACAAGACTATTCTGGTTCTCCAGTAAGTCCTTGATGTCCTTCTGCATGCATTGAACGGTTGAGATCAAAAGATCCATTTGCTCGTTCCTGGATCTGGGGACCTGAGCACTAGTGGCTCTAGCTGCCTCTGCCTCTGCCTGTGCTTAAGTTGCAGCTGATGTGGGATGTTCTGGGTCCATCACCACAATGTTGTCCTCTAAATCTGGCTATAGGGGTAATTGGGGTCTGTCCAGAGCAAAGATGTGCTTCTCCAGCTTGGAGTTGATGAGCATCTGAATGTAGGGTGCATAGCAGCATGAGCGCTTCTGATCAGCAGCAACCCTCTTCACTGTCTCCACAATCAGATCCATCACCCTTATCCTGGTGTCTATCAAGATGGATCAGCATGTTGATTGAATGGCCTCGAATCATCTTCTCATCTCCTGACTTAGGCATCAAAGTATGCCTCAAGATGGTGTTCATGGTGCGGAGGCCAGCCTGGAGGAAGTAAATAGATCCTAACTTGTGAGATTTCAAGTTAGCAGCAGGGATAGCATTGTACATGTCCTTCATAGCATCATGGCTCTCCTTGGATTCAGAGTAGACATCCAAGTCACCATCTTGCACCTCTGGGACTCCTAAGATGGCAGCCCATTCATCAACAGTGGACTCATATCTAGCTCCTTCTCTCATCCATACAATCCTACCGTCTCCATAGAAGTGAGCAGTGGAGTAGAATTGTATGATCATCTCATCGTTCCATGCAGTGAACTCTTTGCCAACAAACTCATCTAGGCCAATGCAATGAAAGTTGTCTTGAACATTTGGAAAATAATCTTCATTAGCCTTGATATACTTCCAGTCAACATATCTCATGTCACTCACAGCTGGACTCTTGTCAAGCAGCACAGTCTCATAGAAATCCTGTTGCTCCTTGGTGTAGAACCTGTAGTCCACAACTGTTTTCCTTCTCTAGGCATAAGGATCAATTGCTCTCCATGCCCTCAAACCAGAATCCTTCCTCTTCTTCATGTCTTCAGCAAGTGGATGGCTGGCATTATGCTCTGGAAGGTGTGGTCTGAGCTTCATCAAAGCAGACATGGCATCCTCATCCATATCTCTGGAGGTAGTTCCCTTGTTCTTCTCAGAAGCTGGAATCTGTCTGGATGACCTCTTGGACTTTTCAGCAGCAGCCTTCTTGGGGGCAGACTTGGTGCTCTCGGAGGGACCTTGCTTTGGCATAGCATCTGCCAAAAGCTTCTTTTGCTTCTTCTTGGGAGGGGCCTTGACAACTTGCTCTCCCTCCTCCTCCTTAGCAGCAGCACCAGCAGTCTCCTCTGGGTCCTCATACATGGATGTAGCCCTGCCTGTAACATAGACAATCCTCTTTCTGGCATGCTTCTTCTCTCCTGCCTTCTTAGGCAATGACCTCCTTGGGGGCTCAATGGTCATGGTAGCCCTAGCACTCTCAGGGGCTCTCATAGCCTTAGAACTGGCATATGTCTTGCTGACTACTCTCCTGGAAGAGGTGGCTTCATTTGCAGACTTCCTGGCAGCTTTGTCTTGCTTCTTGGCAAGAGCTTCCTCTGGAACAAAATCAGAATCCTCCTCATCTGAATTCAGCTTCTTCCTGGCCCTAGTAGCAGCCTTGGGCAACCCATGAGAACTGGGGGGTGCCTGGATCTGAAGAGGAACTAGACTCGGGACTAGTGCCTGAATCCAAATCAACACTCTGCTCTCTGAAGTTGTTCTCACTGTCCTCAGCCTCTGACATATCTGACCCTGTGAATAGAGTGTAGAAGAGTAGAAGAAGATAAGTCATCACAAAATGCAGCTATTTTTGAAAGTTTGAACAGAAAAATCTTAGATGTAGTTCACAGCAAAAAAGAATTTCGGTGTCACCGAGTAAAAACTTTCGGTGCTGCCGAGACTGACAATACTCTTAACAGAAACTTGGCAGTAGTTTCGGTCGGACCGAAAACTGCCACTCGGTTTCACCAAGTACTGTCCTCAGTAGCACAAAAATAAAATTGGTGGATCCGACTTTTCTGACTCGGTATCACCGAGATGCGATTTTGCGGGCAACTAAACCTAAAATTTTTCGGTTCGCTAATCTAATGAGCTTTCCAGTGGATGGAGAGGTTTGCAAATGGTGGATTATCGATGTAATAAACTTCAGTGCGCAAGATTCGGACGGGGAGCGCAAAGAAGGGCCGGATCCATACCCTAACTTGGTGACGGATCCGCTACGGCGGCGACGGGGGTGATGATTCCGTCGGCGGCGGTGATTCCCAGCGGCGGAGACGCATGGGGAAGCAAAGGCGACGACCAGGGGTCACGAATCGGCAGCGTAGGGTTTTGGAGGGGGTGACGGTTTGAAGGAATTTTCAAAGGTCGGGTTCGCCTCTTATATACCCTCGGCTGTCGGTGACACCGATTCTAAATTTTCGGTGTCACCGAGTTCCTCAACTGTCAGCTGACAGGGAAACTTAGTGTAACCGAGAATATGGAATTGGTGGTACCGAGATTGAAAACCAGATCAACCCTAGGCATTCGGTGGGACCGAGATTTTGGGTTGGTTCCACCGAGATGCACTTGGGAGGTTTTAATGGTCAGTCCTTTGTCGATACGGAACTCCGAGTGCTCCTCACACAGAGGGATCGAAAAGTACTTGTTCAAATTTTGTGATGCAGCATGAATAGAATATGAGGTGAGAAAGCATAGATAGCTAGAGAGTGGTCCTAGGCATTCTTGTCCATCCAATTGGCAAAAGAGAAAACAAAAGCCAAATAGCAACAATTGGATGTCCTCGAATGAGTAAATAAATGCAGACCAACATGCTCACACAATAAGATGTCAAATGAAATCATGGCAAACATGCACATACATACTAGCATCTATCAAGCATTTTAGCGATGACGGAGTCATCTATATATGAGTATATTGACTTAGGAGCCAAGTAAGAATACTTGATCATAGGTCATACTCATCGTTTAAGCACAAGTGGGGTACCACTTTTACATAAAGCATTTAATGTTGTCACATACTAAGAGATGCTTTGACTCAAGTCTTAGAGTAAAGCTCCCCCTTAATGTGACATCCCCCCATAGGAGGGATAAACTAACCTTGGGTTTTGTCGATGAAGACTTCATGTTGGTGAGGTAGTGGTGGATGCTCAAGGTTGATGAAGATCACCAAGAGTTGGGAGCATCCTTGTTGTTTCCTTACTCTTCTCACCTACATGGGTTAGTCCCAACACACAAGAGACAAATACAAGGATATCTATGGACATGGAGTGCAAAGCATATGTGATGATGTCCATTGATTTGTTGATTACCTTGTCCCTTGCTTACCTTTGAGGGAATGTGTGACTCCTTGAACTATTGCATAGAGTTGATGTTGATTCCAAATAGTTATCGCCAATAATGAATGTGAGTGAATTTCATTGGTGGAGTCACCCCTCAAGAACTTTCTAGTTCTTCTTCTTGGGGACCCACATCAACTTGATGGGGATCCTTGGTGTTGAAGTAGCCCTTGTTGAAGTTGAGCTTGGAGTAGCCTTGGGAACCCACTCCACCAAAGCTTGGGATTCATCTTCATATGAGTCAATGTCCTCTTGAAGCTTGTTCTTGCCCTTGAGCTTGTGGTCTTGTGGTGGAAGGTCATCTTGAGTGTTTGTTCCCTTGGGAAGAGTATTTTCATACTTCTCCTTTTGAGGAACAAACTTGGGCTTGGGGTATTGACCTTCTTCCCATTCAACTCCATTAGCATTGAAGTAGCCAATGCCATGTGTCGGTGTCAAAACTGGCGGATCTCGGGTAGGGGGTCCCGAGCTGTGAGACTAGGATCGATGGTAACGAGAGACGAAGGGGACAAGGTTTTACCCAGGTTCGGGCCCTCCTATGGAGGTAATACCCTACGTCCTACTTGATTATATTGATTGTATGGAGATTACAGAGTTGATCTACCACGAGATCGTATGACTAAAACCCTAGATGAGTTCTGTTGGCCTACAACCTAAAACCCTCCGGCTTATATAGACGCCGAGGGTACCTAGGGTTTACACATGGTCGGTTACACGTCGAAGGGATAAACATGCCTATTCACTACTCCAAACGTGGAGGACAAGCCACAATTCTCGAAGCTTCCTTCTTGGAGATGAGGTCTTCAATTCTTCTAGTATTCGGCAAGTGGCCCATACAGTCCGGCCCATAAGACATAGGCCGGCCTCCCAAGGACCCCCTAAACCAGGACTCCCTCAGTAGCCCCCGAACTAGCCTCCAACGCCAAGGGTCCAGGCTCCAGCTGCTTTGAGTGATCAGAGTCTTCAGCTTGCGAGGCGAGTTCCTTTCTCCAAACAGTGATCGGCCCGGGATATAGTTCGGCCTCCGTCGACGTGTAATGTTTCCGATCATAGATCGTCCGTATACCATGAGTAGTTTGGCCTTGAAGGCCAAACGTCAGAGAACCAATAGTGTTTTCTGACAACTTTTCAGATGAAAGGCCACGGCCCACCACGACCTCTAAACCAGTCGTGAGGACTCGATTCGCGGTTCGAGGCCGTTTCCACCAGCACGATCCATTAATGCACAAATCGTGCCCCGTTTTACACGGGATAAGTTTAATCATGCGCATATAACGGCACGCACGCCTTGGGAAGCGGATAGATTCATGGCTTCGTGAAGGGAGGCTAACCAGCAGCAAACCTCAATAAAAGGGGAAGAAAACCCCAAGGCTTATCCGCACCTTCCCATTCGCATCCCAGCTTCCCCAATCTTCCGAGCTTACCGAGCCCAGATCTAGGTCTTCCATTCTTCCCCCTCCGAGCTTAGCCATGGCCAGCTCCGGCTCCAATGGCAAGTGGGAGGCGTCCACGGTCACAGACCAGGACATCCGGGATCTCAAGGACGCCGGCTACCTCCCTGCCAATGTCTTCCACCGCGCCGCAGAGGAGGGCCAGATGATCCCCACCCCCAAACCAGGCGAGAGGGTGGTTTTTGTCCCTCACTTTATCCGGGGACTGAGCTTCCCGCTCCACCCCTTCGTGAGGGCCTCATGTTCTTCTACGGCCTCGACTTCCACGACCTCCCACCGAACTCCTTCATGCATATATCGGCCTTCATCATAGTCTGTGAAGCTTTCCTGCGAGTCGAGCCACACTTCGGACTGTGGCTCAAGATCTTCAACATCAAGCCGAAGTGTGTCGCTGGCGCACACGCGGATTGCGGCGGGGCAGTCATCGACAAGCTTCTGCGTGCAGTGTGGCCATCCGGTACCTTCATCGACACTATCAAGACTTGGCAAAAAGAGTGGTTTTACATCACCGAGCCAAAGGAGGAGGGCGGAACTGTTCCTACCGAATTCAGATCTGCCCCCCCGACCAGACTGACGTCATGGGTCCGAAAGGGCCTTGACTGGGGGTCGAACACAGAGGTGGAGGACCTGCAGAGGGGCATCGCCTCCCTAATCAGGGAGGGAGTCGGCCTGACCAATGTGGTCCAGGTTATGCTTCGGCGGCGCATCCTCCCCTGCCAGCGCCGGAGCTCTCCTATGTGGAATTATCGGACTGACGACGATCCTACAGTTCGTCAACTCTTCCGTACCACGCGGGAGAAGCTATGGAAGGCGCTGTTCAAGGCGCAGGAGAATTGGCCGGGCAAGAAGGAGGACAAGGGCTTGAGAGCCATCAAGCCCGCACCCGAGGTATAGCATAGTTTCATTTCACCGGTTCTATCTTCCCAAAGATAGTCTAAGCATTTTCCGATCACCTTTCATAGGAATGGTTGAGCAAGGCCATGGGCATCAAGTGTCCGGCTCCACAGCCCGAAGACCCCAAGTTTCCGCTGCTGTTGGAGATGCTTGTCGTGGCACCTTACAAGGCGCCAGAGAAGAAGGAGAAGAAGAAGCCAGGCCGAATAGGCCTACGCAACAGGGACCAACCAGGGGCTGCGTCCGAAGAGACTCATGCCTCCTCGAATCCAGAGGAGGAGCACGAGGCTGAGGGGGGAGGCGATTCCCACCTCACAGGAAAGAGGGCGGCGTCATCGGACGCCTCGGAGGAGATAGCTCCTCCCGCCCAGAAGAAACCGCGCCGGACACAGGTAGCCCTGTCCGACGATAGTTCGGACTCGAACACTGAGTCCGAGGACTTTGAGAGGGTTCCGCGGAGGAACCTCAGGGTCATGCCCCCACCTCGAAGGTACAGATCCGAAGACCTTTCCGAGTTATTAGTGCTAAGTTTTGAATATTACTAACACGTGAGCGCTTACTGACTTGCAGCCCACCGCAAGTCCTACCCATCGATCAAGTTTCGGACGGGGAGACCCTACCCGCCGAGCTAGAGGAGAGCGGGTCCACATCGCACCCCTCTCCTCCGGGCGCCGCGAAGGACACTGCGGAGGCGTCCTCTCAACAGGCTCCTTTGGAGCTGGACTCTGGAGGCAGGGGCGACGAAGTCATGGCCGAGGCAAACACTTCGGCCGCCGAAGACCCGGGGGAGAGGCCCCTCCCGGATACTGAGGAGACCGGACCAGAAGTCGTCCAGTCACCTCCAAGGCGGTCTCCGGAGCGTACCATGCCTCCGGAGGTACCGATTCAATCTCCGGTTGGAGATCGGGTCAACCGATCCCCACCGGCGCCACCGACAAATGGGTGGAAGGCCATGGGGGAGGCTCTATCGAGCGCCTCCATCTCCGGGGAGCACCGCACACTTATGGGTGCAGTACTGCAGAGCATTCAGTCCGTGGATTCTGGACTGAAGGAGGCCTTCAACGGTCTCCTGACGGGCTTTCAGGTAAGCCAAGTAATGCTCTACTTTGTGAAATATTAATTTCTGTAAGTTATGATTATATGCATGGCAGCCCCCGAGCCCTAGGTGAGTTTGGAAAAAACTTACCTGGGGGTCAAATCATAGATCCTTATCCGAACTATGCATAGGACAATATATGTTCGGATCGTTCTGTCAGCCCTTAAGAGGACCGTTCACAGGATTATTTTAGTGACAGTTCGGAGGTTGTAAGCCCCTGTAACGTTATATGATGTTGTTTGTTATAGGCTTCGTCGACGGCAGTGGCCAATAACGCTGCCAAGCTAGAAGAGCTAAATCGGAAGCTCAAGAGCTCCGAAGACGAGCTTGACGCTCTAAACAAGAGATTCGACGAGGCGCAAGGTAAGTCGAATTAGAGTTAAAAACTCTTTGTTATCGTACTGTCAGTGCAGTGTTGTTTTTTATGCTTAATGCTTGTGCAACCTCGGCGAAAGAGATTGAGAAGCTCAAGATCGAACTTGAGAAGGCCAAGCAAGAAGCTGCAGTGGAGAAGGCGGCTGCCAAAGAAGCAGCTACCGCGCTATCCTCCCTAAGAGCCACCAGCGACAAGCACGAGGCTCGGGTGGAGGAAATCCAGCAGGAGCTCAAAGACGCTGGGCGGAAGTGCGAGGATCTGGAGCAGAAGGGCAAGGAGCAGGCCGCCGAACTATCCACCCAGAAGACCAATCTCCAAAAGGAGCGGGTGGATAGGCGGTCATTTGAAGATGAGCTCCGCCAAGCCAAAGCTATCCTGGATGGTAAGCCGTATTCATTGCAGTGTATCTTCGGGGACAGCAAGTTCGAGTTGCTTACCCAAGTATGGCATTCCTCAGGCGCCTGCTCGGACCTCTAGAAAGACTTAGTGGATGCGAAGCAGTTCTATGCTTCGCGGGGAGAAGGAGATGAAGCTCGGCTATTCTGGGCGCAATTCGAAGCCCCCGAGTGTTCTCCTCTCCTTGTGGAGCGGCTGAAGCAGCTGATGGAGCTACACCGGATGGCGGAACCAGCCATGAAGGATCTCTGTATCCAGCTATGGCCCAATGAGCCACTGCCGGGCAGCTACTTCGGCCTGGTGCAGAAGCTAAGCGACGCCACTCCTCGGATCAACGCCTTGAGGCGGTCTTCCTGCATCGAGGGGGCTAGGATGACCTTCGCGAAGGCCAAAGTGCACTGGCCGGGGCTGGATCCGATGAAGGTAGCCACAGCTCCTCCGCCTCCCGGAAAGGGTCATAGGCGCCCCGAGCTGTACTTCTCCGGAGTTATGGAGGGTGCTCGGGCCATAGAATCACAGTGTACGAGAGAGAATGAGTATGAATAGAGTGTTGTACTATGTCCGAAGACTTGTCAGCGTGTATGTATTTAAAATGCATGGTTTATCATGTCTTATATGTTTTGCATCCTTTATAACTTCTTTTGTGGCCGTTAACCCTGAAAGCTGCGAGTCGTCGGCTTCAGCCCCCGTGTAGATACTACACAAGGTGTCTCTTCCAACCGCACTATAACCCTTAGCCGAACTATTGGCACCCGAAGGCGGTAGTGTGGAGCGGACAAGGCAATCGGACCATAATGCTTTATTGCTTTCACTTAGCCTATAGGGGCGTGAGAAAGGAGTGCGGGAGCTGATAACTAGCCCCCAGGTGTTTGTGATGTTCGGATGAACCGCGACCAAAGCCTATATCACCTGGTTTGTGCTAACACCAAACCCATCGTATGACACGGAATAACCTCTGACGAGATTTAGTTAAGCTCGGATTCGCAGACCGGTTCTCGCATACCATGACAGTCAGTTTTCGGCTTTCTCCGCTGAGGCGCTGAACCAGACTAGCCGGAAGCACAATCGCAGCGGTGCTCCCTTTGCCCTTTTGGCCGAACGAGCGGAACATAAAGGGGCAAGCACAGGAGCCGGGCAACCCAACTATTGACCCAAGACACGGTTCGGAACCAATGCATATAAAGCGGAATTCCAAGATGCCGAACACTTAAAGAAATTTGTGATTAGGGCGATTTTTAAGGTCGAGCCCCCAGTCTATTAGCCGGTTGCATCGTACAGTATACCAAACAGGTTCGCAAGAAGAGGGAGAAGACAGAAAGTGTTCCGAAAAGGGACAGCAAAGTGAAAATGATATATCTGTATTTTACTCAACAACTCTTATTATTCAAATTGCCGATACAACTGTGTACAGGTATTTGATAAATGAAATATGAATTTTACAGGAGAGTTTGTACCAAGGGCCTTCGATAGGTGACCTGACATCCTTGATGTGCTCTGTCGCTCATCTGCTCCTGCAGCTCCTAAGGAGGTTTATGCCTTTATGGGCTTTGTTAGTTCGGCGAACGGACCTTGAAGAAAGGGTCTTGAGAAGTCGCCAAGGTATGGATGAGCTTGACGCCTTTAGCAGGCACTTTACGATACCTGTAGTGTGTCCGAAGATGTGTTGACGGTAATAGTTCGGTCCAGCCGAACACCTACCCTCTGTTAGTATGTCCCCACCGCTGCCCATGGAATTTTGAGCGCAAAGTTGTGCCTCTGTGGCACGTACCTTGCCGGTTCTAGGGCCGTGCGATGGGGGGCGAGTCCCTATTTACAGGGAGTGGAAGGTTCTGGTACCTCGGATTGAGACCGAGCTCTTTTCCCAGCCTTGGGTGCCTTGACGGCAGATGTCGGTGATTGCCAATCATCGGTGTAATGGAATTCGGCCGCCAGGGCCAACGCATGTTCCTCAGTTCGGAGGGAGCGCTCTATATTGCCATTAACTGTAATGACCCCCCCTAGGGCCGGGCATCTTGAGCTTGAGGTATGCGTAGTGAGGGACGGCGTTAAAGCGACCGAACGCTGTACGACGGAGCAGGGCGTGATAGCCGCTGCGGAAAGGTACGATGTCGAAGATCAAGTCCTCGCTTCGAAAGTTATCGGGCGAGCCGAACACAACCTCCAGGCTTACGAAGCCTGTGCACCGGGCTTCAACGCCTGGGATCACTCCTTTGAAGGTAGTGTTGCTGGGCTTGATCCTTGACGGATCTATGCCCATCTTTTTCACCGTATCTGAGTAAATCAGATTGAGGCTAGTTCCACCGTCCATTAGGACTTTAGTGAGGTGGTACCCATCTATTATCGAGTCTAGGACGAGTGCGGCCGAACCCCCGTGACGGATACTGGTCGGGTGGTCGCGTCGATCGAAAGTGATCGGATATGCCGACCATGGGTTATACTTTGGGGCTACAGGCTCTATGGCATAGACATCTCGAAGAGCGCGCTTCCTCTCCTTTTTGGGTATATGAGTGGCATAGATCATGTTTACTGTCTTTACCTCTGGAGGGAATTTCTTTTTGACCGCCACCGATCGGACCACGGGGCTCATCCTCTTCCTCGCTGCACGGGCTCTTGCCTTGGTCCTCGGATGCGATCTTGCCGGCCTGTTTGAAGACCCAACAGTTACGGTTGGTGTGATTGGCGGGCTTCTCTTGAGTGCCGTGGATCTGGCAAGGCCTCTCTAGGATCTTATCCAGCGGGGTGGGTCCATCGTGTTTGCCTTTAGAAGGCTTCTTCCGCTGCCCAGGACGGGAATTGCGGAAGCCGGTGTTGACAGCCGTGTCATCGGCATCACTATTATTGTGTCGTCGCTTGTTCTTGTTGCGCTTCAGTTTCCCGTTTCCATCCCGAACTTCAGAGGTTCCGGGGTCTTCGGGGTTATGGCTACGTCTAGCTAGCCAATTATCCTCGCCCACGCAAAAGCGGGTCATAAGTGATGTGAGGGCGGACATTGTCCGTCATTTTTCCTGGCCGAGCTGTCGAGCCAGCCATTCATCCCGAATATTATGCCTGAAGGAGGCTATAGCTTCGGCGTCCGGGCAGTCTACGATCTGGTTCTTCTTGGTCAGGAAACGATTCCAGAATAGCCACGTGGACTCTCCTGGCTTCTGTACGACGCTTAGATCGGAGGAGTCCGGTGGCCGAACATAAGTGCCCTGGAAGTTAGATCGGAATGCCTCTTCTAGGTCCTCCCAACACCCAATAGAGTTTTCGGGGAGGCTATTTAACCAGTGCTGAGCTGGCCCCTTGAGCTTCAGGGGTAAGTACTTGATGGCGTGGAGGTCATCTCCTTGCGCCATGTGGATGTCGTGGAGGAAATCCTCGATCCATACGGTTGGGTCAGTTGTCCCATCGTATTGTTCTATGTTTACGAGTTTAAACGCTTCCGGGAACTGATGCCGCATTACCTCGTCTGTGAAGCACAGTGGGTGGGCGGCGCCTCTGACCCGAGCTATGACGCGCCGGTGATCGGTGTCTGTCCTAGCTCAGGCTCGTTCCCGATCTTCATTGCGGTCGAGCCAAGGCCTGTACCCTTCCCGTCTATCGGGTGAGTATCCTCTGGATCCGTAGATGGATCGCGTACGGCCTGCTCTATAGTCCAGGTTGTGTCGCAGGTCGAACCTGTCATCGGGCTCTAGTGGCTCCTTTCCCCGTCTACGGGGTATCGTCGGCCTATAGCCGGTATCATCAGCCGTCCTGTCGCGTCCTCGAGGGGGGCGGTCTGGCCTGTCATATGGGGTATGCTTGGGAGACGGCGTATCAGTGAGCTCGTCGTTGAATTGTGGCAGCAGCCTTCTGCGTGGGTAGCTCTTAGGTTGGTCCGATAGACCAGTGCCGTATTCTTCCTCAGCAGAGAGGACTCTCGTCCATCGGTCGTTGAGGTCGTCTTGTTCAGCTCTGAGCTGCCGCTCTTTTGCTTTCAGGCTGCGAGCTGTGGATATGAGCTGTTGCCTGAACAATTCCTGATCTTCAGGATTGTCGGGGATGGCGAAGTCATCGGCAGCCGCATTATCCCCCCCCTCGATAGAGCGGAGGTAGTCGTTGTCCTCAGGATCATCTGGATCATCGGGGTTGCGACGGTCTTCGGGTCTCTCCTGACCCTCCAACGGGTGTTCAGGGATTTCGGGACCGCCGATGTCTTCCGGGGTGTCTCCGTCCCCGGTGCCATCGATAGACTTTCGCCCCTTTTTTTCCTTTTGACCGTTTATGCGGCTTTCGGCGTCTTGACGACGCTTCATCCGATTTATCACCGTTGTTTTTCGGAGTGTCCACCATGTAAACGTCGTATGTAGAGGTGGCAGTCCACTGCCCGGTCTTAGCGGGGGTGAGGGAGTGATCTTCCTCATCCATGTACTCTGCTTCCTCGGAAGCGTAGTCTAGCATGTCGGTTAAATCCTCGACAGTGGCTATCAAGTGGGTGGTGGGTGGGACGAAAAATCTGTCCTGACCCGTCTGAGGCCCGATCTGAGAATAGATCGGGATTGGGTCATCGTTGATCTTCATCGACGAGATCCGATCTAGAGCCTCGTCGAGTATCGAGAGCTCGATCGGACCGGTCTGCCCAGAGCTTCCGGAGTGAACCTCCGATGCGTCCGTGCAGGGAGTGTGTTCGGCAAGAACCGATGTCCGGACGTCGGGTACTATGACCTGATCCGGACTGAAGGTCGGGCCCTCGCCGGGGTAGATCCCATAGGCGTTGCCGAAAGATGGGTCTGGGGTTGAGGCCTCAGAGTCTTCGGGCATGGGAGGCAAGACTGCAAGCCCGGTTAGTGACAGATCACCTCGAGAGTCTACGGAGAACTCTAAGTTCCCGAATTTGACCTCTTGATCAAGGGCAAAACTTCCGACACGGCCTAGATGGCCGGTCGGGTCGGCGTGCAGCACAACGCTGCCAAAAGCAAAGATCTGTCCGGGGACAAAATTGCCCGGATTGCGGACCTCTTCGTTGATGACTAGGCGAGCCATCGATTCCTTCTGGCGATCACAGCGGAATTCTCAATGAAAGCACCAATGTCGGTGTCAAAACCGGCGGATCTCGGGTAGGGGGTCCCGAGCTGTGAGACTAGGATCGATGGTAACGAGAGACGAAGGGGACAAGGTTTTACCCAGGTTCGGGCCCTCCTATGGAGGTAATACCCTATGTCCTGCTTGATTAAATTGATTGTATGGAGATTACAGAGTTGATCTACCATGAGATCGTATGACTAAAACCCTAGATGAGTTCTGTTGGCCTAGAACCTAGAACCCTCCGGATTATATAGACGCCGAGGGTACCTAGGGTTTACACATGGTCGGTTACACGTCGAAGGGATAAACATGCCTATTCACTACTCCAAACGTGGAGGACAAGCCACGATTCTCGAAGCTTCCTTCTTGGAGATGAGGTCTTCAATTCTTCTAGTATTCGGCAAGTGGCCCATACAGTCCGGCCCATAAGACATAGGCCGGCCTCCCGAGGACCCCCTAAACCAGGACTCCCTCACCATGGTTCTTCCGGTATCCTCCGTGCTTGCGTACAATTTCCTCAAATTGCTTACACCTGGCAAGACTCTTGTAGATACCTTTCTCTATAATTCCTTTCAATAAAGCATTTTCTTGCTCAAGTGTAACTTGGCTAAGAGAATCATCATTAGTGGAATCAATAGAACTACTAGGAGCAACATCATTAGGTTTAGCATTTTTATTGTTGCTACTAGATGAAGAACCTTTCTTGCCTTTGTTACTAGTTTGTTTAGATTTAACTTGTGGCATGAATGTAGACAAGAGTAGTCGTTTGGCTAGATAAGATGATGTCTTCTTTCGGAGATCGTCATTGATAGCTTTAAGAAACTCATGCTCTGCTCCAAGTTGAGCTTCTTGAAGCGTAGCTTCTCATGAGTCCTTACAAGCTCTCTACGATCTTCGAGAGTAGATTCATGGGCTAACTTAAGAGTGTTTAATTCTTTAGTTAGTTGTTCTATTTTCATCTTATCATCATCAAATGACTTATCTTGACTAGCATGAGAATTATCAAGTTCATTTTGACTAACATCACTAGTTTCATCAAAGTGCAAGTCATCATCACAAAGTAAATCATCTTCATCACTATTGAAATCAAGATACTCGGGGTGTGATACCTTGGGGCCTTTAGCCATGAAGCAAATTCCACTCCCTTCATTTGGTGAAACAAATATATCATAGGAGTTGGTAGTCACTAGTGCAAGTCCGGCAACACCTTCATCTTGACTATAGTGGGAGTTGGAGTGATAGCTTCTCTCGGAGTTGTTGTCGGAGTCGGAGCCGGAAACCCATTCACCAACATGAGCTTGATGTTTTCTTCTTGTGTAGATCTTGGTGTACTTGTCCTTCTTCTTCGAATCCCTACTTCTCCTTGAGGGTCTTCGTTCATAACGATCATCTCTACTCCTTCTCTCTCTTTGAGGTGATTCATTCCTTGAGCTTCGTCTTGTAGGTGACTCTTCTCTTCGTTTGTAGGGAGCCGTGCACTCATTGGAGTAGTGTCCGGGCTTCCCACAATTGTAGTAATTGCGGTCACGACTTGACAAACGCCTCTCTTCATATCTTGAGTTGGAGCTTCGTTCTTTGCCTCTATTCTTGTAGAACTTGTTGAATTTCTTGACATGAGGCTTATCTCTTCATTGGTGACAAGGTTTTCGCTTGAAGTTGCGGGAGCATCACTTGTGGCTTTGTAAGCACCGCTAGACTTGTTGTGAAGCTCTTCTTTGTCTTTGAGTGTCATCTCATGAGCAACAGTCCTTCCAATGACTTCCATAGGCTTGAGATCTTTGTAGTTTGGCATCATTTGGATCAATGTGCACACGGTGTCGTATCTCTCATACAAAGCTCGAAGTATCTTCTTGATGATGAATTTGTCGGTCATTTCTTCGCTTCCTAAGCCGGCAATCTCATTGGTGATGAGAGCTAGCCTAGAGTACATCTCCGCGACTCCTTCACCATCCTTCATCTTGAACTTGTCAAGCTGACTTTGAAGAACATCCAACTTGGATTCTCTCACAGACTCGGTTCCTTCATGCATATCAACCAAAGTATCCCAAATCTCTTTTGTATTCTCAAGATGGCTGATTTTGTTGATTTCTTCGGGGAATAGACAGTTGAAGAGAATGCCGCATGCTTGAGCGTTGTATTGCAACATCTTCAATTCATCCGCGGTCGCTTCACGATCCGGTTCCTTTCCATCACCAAAGAATTCACCTTGCAAGCCAACACGAACAACAGCCCAAACGGCAGGGTTATGACCAAGAATATGCATTTTCATTTTGTGCTTCCAACTAGCAAAATTAGTGCCATCAAAGTACGGACCTCTATGGTGATAATTTCCCTCACTAGACGCCATACTCTCCTAGGTTGTGAAACCAATGCAATGGAGACCAAAGCTCTGATACCACTTGTAGGACCAAAAGTATGTCTAGAGGGGGCGTGATTAGACTACTTGACTAAATAAAAATCTACTTTTTCCCAATTTTAAGTGTTGGCAGATTTTAGCATTCATAGCAAGTCAAGCACACCCTACACATGCATGTCTAAGAGTATAGCAGCGGAAAGTAACAACAAGCATGAGTAGTAAAGGAAGGGTAGGAAGATCAAACACAATTTGTAGACACGAAGATTTTTCCTGTGGTTCTGATAGGTGGGGCTATCGTACGTCCACGTTTATGGAGTCTTCAACCCACGGAGGGTAACAGTCGCGAGAGTCCACGGAGGGCTCCACCCATAAGGATCCACGAAGTAGCAACCTTGACTATTCCATAACGGCTTCCGTCCACGAAGGACTAGCCTCACTATGGGTAGATCTTCACGAAGTAGGCGATCTCCTTACCCGTACAAACTTCTTGGTTCAACTCCACAACACGAAGTAGGAGGCTCCCAAGCGACACCTAACCAATCTAGGAGGCACCACCCTCCAAAAGGTAATAGGCTCGACAATGTCGATGAACTCCTTGCTCTTGTGCTTCAAGATGATAGACTCCTCAACACACAATCACTCTCTCACAGATTTGGCTTGGTGGAAGAGATTGGATTGGTGGAAAGCAACTTGGGGAGGCTAGAGATCAAGATTCATATGGATGGAATGGAATGGCATGATCTCAACACATGAGTAGGTGGCTCTCTCTCAGAAAACTGGACGGGGCAAGTATGGAATAGTTCTGAGTGCTTCTCTCTCGAGTAGGTACTGGTGAAGGGGTATATATAGGCATCCCCAAAAATCCAACCGTTACACCTTAAGTGACCAACTCGGTGACACCGATGTGTGAATCTCGGTGGTACCGAGTTGCTCCAAAGGTGGCAACTTTTGAATCTCGGTGAGACCGATATATAAATCTCGGTTGCACCGATTAGGTGACCAACGGTCAGATTGCCCAATCTCGGTGACGCCGATTCAACAAACTCGGTGGTACCGATTTTGTGAATCGAGGTAACAGAAAGTTGGTAACCCAAACTCGGTGGCACCAAAGTGGAATCGGTTGCACCGATGTGCTAGGGTTTGGCATGGGTCTGTCTGAGTTTGAGAATCGGTGGCACCGAGTGGAAAGTGTTGGTTGCACCGATTTTGGATATTTGAGTTTGGACAGACTTTTGTGGAAGAGCTTGTGGGTGTTTTTGGTGACTCTCACTTGTGCATGTATGAGCATTTTGTTCACCAACGGTACCTTACCTCCTTTTTAATAGTATTGGTTTTCCTATGGACTCAAAGTGATTTCTCACAAAGTAAAATGTAGAGTCCTCTTGCTTGAAGCTTTGCCAATCCATTTCCTTGCATCTTGGGGTATTTCCACACACTACTGGAATTCAGCAATTTGCCGTCTGCCAACTCTTTGCCGTCTGCTGGCAGATGGCAAAGAGAGCCTTTGCCGTCAGCTGAGTAGGAACGGACGGCAAAGAACAGGCTGACGACAACGAAACCATTTGCCATCCGCCAGGGCTTTGCCGTCAGCCAGCTGACGGCAAAGGGCCCGAAGGCAGACGGCAAAGAACCAACCTGGGCCCCACTGGCCCCGTGGCGGTGGTGGGCCATATGCTCGATCTTTGCCGTCTGCCTGGGGACTCTTTGCCGTCCGCCAACAGACGGCAAAGCTAACGGCTAGTAACGGCTATAGCCCGACCCCCACCCCATCCCCTCTCACTCTCTTTCTTTGTCTCTCTCTCGCCCCGATTCCCCACCGCCGCCCCCGCACCCGCCGCCGGCCGCCCCCGCACCCGCTGCCGGCAGCCCCGCCGCCAGCCGCCCCCGCCCCCGCACCCGCTGCGGGCCGCCCCGCACCCACTGCCGGCCGCCCCCGCACCCGCCCCCGGCCGCCCCCGCACCCGCTGCCGGCCGCCCCGCAGCCGGTCGCCCCGCCGGCAGAAGCCCCGTCGCCGGCCGCCTCACCGCCAGACGCCCCCGCACCTGCCACCGGCCGCCCCGCTGCCGGCCGCGCCGACGCCAAAAGCCCCCGCCCCCGCCACCGGCCGCTACGCCGCCCCGGCCGCCCCCGGCCCCGCCGCCCCGCCGTCTCCGGTGAGTGCCGGGACGCCCCCCCTCACATTTTTTCCTGTTTTTTTAGTTAGTTTTTTTCTGTTAAATTAGATAGTTGGTTTGTTAGGTAGGAAAAACTTAGATAGAAAAGAAAAAACTTAGAAGAAAAGTAGAAAGGAAAAAAACTAGAAGAAAAAAGAAGAAGAAGAAGAAGAAGAAGAAGAAGAAGAAGAAGAAGAAGAAGAAGAAGAAGAAGAAGAAGAAGAAGAAGAATAAAGAGGAGAGGAGTAGAAGGAGAAGAGGAAAAGGAAAAGAAGAAGAAAAAGAAGAGAAGAAGAAGAAGAAGAAAGAAGAGAGGAGGAGAAGGAGAAGAGGAAAAAGGGAGAGAAGAAGAAAAAGAGGAGAAGAGGAGAAGAAGAAGAGGAAAAAGGAGGAGAAGAAGAAGAATAAGAATAAGAAGAAGAAGAAGAGAAGAAGAAGAAGAAAAAGGGGAGAAGAGGAGAAGAGGAGAAGAAGAAGAGGAAAAAGGAGGAGAAGAAGAAGAATAAGAAGAAGAAGCTGACCAGTATGCGTCTGACCCCCGCACTCCGCGCAACTGTTAATGCGCCGCCCCCGACGCCACTGACCCCCGACCCCCGACACCTTTTTGGCCTCCTGTTGACCGAAAAGGTGCTCTTCGTCCTTCCAGAGGGCGATGGGGTCATAGTTTTGTAAATCATGTGTTAGGCCATATATTTTCCGATTTTGTTATGGAAAACATCATATTTGTGTTGATCGGGTGGATTTCAATGTGCAGTTGTTTCGTCGCTGCGAGGGTCTGTTGTTCGACGACCTCCCAGTGCGTTGGACGAGCTCCGCCCCTGCGTTAGTGGGTGAGCACAAATGACTTCTCCTCCTTCCCCCTTAATTTGCTCTATTCCGGTCTTCGTGCCGATGAAACTTGCTAGCTATAGGTGTCTTCAATCATCAGTATGCGTGACCAGTATGCGTCTCCCGTTCGAAAGGATGACATCTATAAATATGCATGTCTTTGCATATTTATAACCGCCGTCATTTCGAATTGTCCAACATTATCCATGGACAGCCCGAGTATGTGTAGATTGGGTTCGTTTTCCCATATGCTCTGCTCCGGATCCTATGCAGAATTTCGTCAGTGCCTCCCTGTTGTTCTCCGGGTACACATCCTCTCTACTTATTGCCGAGTCGTGTATCAGGAGAACATCGGGGAGGTGCTGTCGAAATTCTGCGTCAGATCCGGAGCAGTGCATGGGAAAACGAACCCAATCTACACAAACTCGGGTGGGATTAGGACCTATCTTAACCTATTAGCGTGTAGGTTGCATGGACGTAATAAAACTGACAAACTTGATTAACTGATGAATATATATGCTGAAATATATATATATATTTCTTGTGTGTCTAGTAGCTAGGCAAGATGACTGATCGTGCGTGGATGTACACCGGTCACACCAGTCAGAAAGACATGACCAAAGAATGGTTAATAAATACCAAGGGGATTGTGAGAGCCGCATTTGCAAATGGCCAGGAAAAAACATGGTGTCCCTGTCCCCGGTGCGACAACTATAAAAGGCAGACAGAGGGTGAAATGGTTAAACACCTACAGAAGTGGGGTTTTAGGCCTAATTATACGGTGTGGACTTTTCATGGTGAGTCTGCCCAACGTGCCAGAGCTGAGGTGGTTCGTCATCGCACCGACGAGCATGGTACCGGGATCGAAGACATGGTGCAAGACTTTGATGATGCTAGGGATTCAGACGATGAGATGGAGGAATCTGCAAAGGCCTTCTATGAAATGTTGGAGTCTTCAAAACGTCCTCTCCACGAGCACACTGAGCTTTGTCAGCTGGATGCCATTGCGCAAGTAATGGCTCTGAAGGCTCAGTTCAACCTGGGCAGAGAATGCTACGACGCGATGATGACAATATTTGGACGCTTTCTACCCAAAGGCCATGTATTGCCTGCAAACCTGTACCAGTCGGACAAAATCCTACGCGCGCTTAAGATGCCCTATGAGAAGATAGATGCCTGTGAGAATGGATGTGCCTTATTTAGGCTTGAGTATGCGGGCTTGAACTTTTGCCCCATTTGCATGTCTTCCAGGTATGTTGTGGTAGACAACGGTATGGGTGAGAAGAGTCAGACCAAAATCCCAGTTAATGTTCTTCGGTATATGCCAATCATACCAAGACTTCAACGTCTTTTCATGGTCGAAGAGACGGCCAGACAGATGACGTGGCATAAATTGGGCAAAAGAACCGAACTAGATGCAGATGGGAATCAGATGTTGGTACACACTTCAGACGCTTGTGCGTGGAAGCACTTCGATGCATTACATAACGATAAAGCGGCAGATCCAAGGAATCCTCGAGTCGCCATAAGCATGGATGGGTTCAATGTGTTTGGTATGACGGCAACCCAATACAGTTGTTGGCCTGTATTTGTCATTCCACTCAATCTCCCCCCCGGAGAGATTATGAAAAGAAAGAACATTTTCTTGACGTTGATAATTCCAGGGCCCAACTATCCGGGGAAGAATATGAATGTGTACATGCAGCCGCTTAAGGATGAATTGCAACAAGCTTGGGATAATGGGATCAAGACATACGACGCCGCTACCAAAAAAACCTTTAAAATGCATGTGTGGTACATGTACTCGATGCATGACTTGCCGGCGTATGCCCTATTCGTTGGCTGGTGTGTGCATGGAAGGTTCCCGTGCCCCACATGCAAGGCAACTCTCCAGTTTCGTTGGCTGTAGGCAGGTCGCAAGTATTCTTGCTTCGACATGCATAGACAGTTCCTGGATCCTCGCCATAAGTTCAGAAAAGACAAGAAGAATTTCATCAAAGGTAGAGTTGTCAAAAACTCTTCACCACCCGCGTTGACAGGCCAACAGCTCCTGGATCAGTTAAACGCTCTCGAGCCGGATCCAAAACGTCCTGGGTATTTCAAAGGGTATAATACGGGACACGCATGGACTCACAAGTCATACTTATGGGATCTGCCTTACTTCAAAGACCTCCTTTGCCCACACAACATCGACGTGATGCACACTGAAAAGAATATCGCCGAGGCCATTTTATTGATGATAGTGATGATGATGATGCATTTATTGATCCTGGAGAATATATAAACGATCAAGATTATTATTAATTCATGTCAGGTAATCAACTTTTAGTTCATGTTAGGTATATGATGATACACTTAAATTATATACATTTTATTATTCATGTCGGTATTCAATTTTATGTTGTACTAATTTCGTTTACTATTTGTCATGGCAGTTGTTGAAAGATGGTGGGAAAGGGTCGAGAGCACTCCGCGGCTCCTTCGTCGGAGGGTGGTGGGATGGGTACTGCGGACGGCAAATGAGAGGTTGGCAGACGACAAAGGCTCCGTTAGCCACTAACGGGGTTAACTCAAGTTTACGCCGTCCAGTCGCTTTGCCGTCTGCTGCCTGACGGCAAAAACACTTTGCCGTCCGCAGTACAAAGGCAGACGGCAAAGCCCTCCTTTACCAGGGTTCTCAGTGCCGGAAATTTGGCCGTCTGCTGCCGGACGGCGAAGGCTTTGCCGTCGGTGGTCCTACCCTTTGCCGTCTGCTATGGCAAACGGCAAAGTACCTGATTCCAGCAGTGACAATCCTTTTGGCAACCCATCATTGAACTTTTTCCTGAAATATGCTTAGTGGAAACATTAGTTCAATGACATATATGTTGTTATTAATTACCAAAACCACAAAGGGAGCAAATGTGCTTTCAAATGGATGTGTTCATGTCGTACTGTGTGAGAGCTAAGTGTGTGAACACGATTTGGTAAAGGTAGCCATGAGAGGCCATGTAGCAGTATATGGCGGGTTGTCTCATTTGGACCATCTTTAAGAACTGAGTTCTATGTATGTTATCCAAGACAAGATACTGCCACACATTGGGTTCTGGTAACTCCACCCCTCTCGGCTTATTAATCGCATTGATCTCTGTCTAGGAGTTGCAACTAGTTTCTGGTGTTTGTAGGAAAAGTGCTGGCGGCCGTGCTTAGCGCTGCCCGACGGGGTGGGCTTCAATGCGGTAGATGCACAGTGGCACGGTGTACAAAGTGGAACCCAAATGGTGGGCTTGTGGAACCCTCCTCACATCGTTTGGGGCCGTAGAGGAAACTCCGGTCGGACTTCCTTGCGGGTTCGGTCTCAAATAGGCGATTAACCTATACTAGAGTCTTGTGTGGTTAACGATCGTGGCCGACGCCCACGCCAGTGCTTCCGTTTGAAGGCTGCCGAGATGCATGACGTGCATATGGTGATAATTGGTGAGAGCGTGTGTGAAGAAGTATACCCCTGCAGGGTTAATTCATCTGTTCGAATAGCCGCGTCCTCGGATATGGACTACATGGAAAGCTTATGTGGTTCATAGGCAACTTGAAATGGATACTCTAAAATGTGCAAGATAAGTGTGAGTGCTATGGATGGCCCTCTCATAGGAAGACGGGAGAGGATCCATAGTGGTGTATTGTGGCGAATATGTGGACTCATGTGCGCTATCCCACCTCAAAGAAAGTACTCGTAGTCATAGTATAGGTTAGCGAAGAGTCAAAGCTGGCTTGCTGCAATAAACTCCGCAGCCCCCTTTGTTGACAATGATGCATTTGTAGCTAGTTCTGATGTAAGTATTGCTGAGTACCTTTGTACTCACAGTTGCTTAATTTATGTTTTTGCAAAGGAGACGTCAGTCTTATTAGTGGTTCTTACGACGTGAAGTTTGATGTTGACCGGATTAGCTTGGGATTCCCAGACAGAGGTCTGGCTCCTTTGGTAGGGTCGTTGTAGCTTTTCAGGCTCCTCCAGCCACTTTAGTAGATGTTTGTACCCAGACATGTTTTGCTTCCGCTTGTTGCTTGTATGACTTGAGTTGTTGGGTCATGTGACCCCTGTATGTAATATAACACTATGTTGGCTCTTATGAGCCTTTAATAAATACTTGAGTCATAGAGTTATGTTGTGATGCCATGTTGTATCTACGCATATCGTGCATATTGTGTGTATGTTTGAAATGCATTGGTATGTGTGGGATTCGACACCTAGTTGTGTGCCTTTAGTAGCCCTCTTTACAGGGAAATGCCTCTTTGTGCCTCCACCAAGCCTTTGTAGCTTGCTACTGCTCCGGACACATTGATTGACCGGCGTGTATCCTTCTTTGCTGTTGTGTCTGTCCCTACCAGGAAATGTCATGCAGTGTAATGGAGTCCGTGTAGCCTGCTATGACTCGTCTACACACGATGATGACAGAAATGTCACACGGTGTAATGGAGTCCATGTAGCTTGGTATGAGTCCTCTACACACGTTGATGACTCACACCTGCACTGTTGGGTTATGTGTGCATGTTCCTGGACGGATGTGCCACTTGGGTCTATAACTAGCCATGTTGACTCGGGTTTTTAGCGTATGATTACAAGCGACATATTCATATACGTGTGCCAAAAGACGCAAACGGTCCCCGCCAAGGTAAGGTGGCAGCCATGGGGATTACCGTGTGTGAGGCCGCAAAGTTATGTGATATGTTACAAGCTCGATTCATATGACTTAGGATCGGGTTCCCAACAGCACAACACTTTGATGTGGCATGCACGTGACTCGCAAAACTGGACAAACCCCCTTGGATTTGTACATATATAAATACTAGCTAGCTGGTTAAGGCCATAGAGTGCCTCCCCCCCCCACACACGTACACTTCGTGTCAGCGGGACGCATGCACTCATATTATACTTAGGTCGGGCATGTACAACACGACCTACCATAACACGGACCAAGGGAACCTATGTTGTTTTAAATAATTATGCATAATAAATGAGTTTAATTCAAATAAACCATTGCCATTGCAATGCCATCCTTGCAAATGAATGTTGTGGCTTGCCTTAGTTCAGAGGAGTGTCACAATACTCTTGGTCCTCTCCAAGGCAATTATTTCTTCTGAAAATAATTTAAATACAAAAATAAAATGTCACATAAAGCATTTTATTGCACCAGAAATTCTAAATAGCAAGGAAAATTCTCAAACTATATGAATTTAAAGGATATAGCTGGTCAAAGTCTGGTCAAAATATATAAATTTAAACATAAATTAGGAAAAACCAGAAGTGACCACGTCGAAGGCATATTTTCAGAAGGCGCCTCCACTCACACCGCTTCGGGCGAGAGAGAGAGAGGCTGACAGGGGGGTCCCCACTGTCAGGGTTAAAGAGAGAGAGAGGGGAAACAGAGAATGGCGGCTCTGTCACCGGTGGTTCTCCGGCGACGAGACCACAGTGGTTGCCGGCGAGAGAGAGAATGGGTCCAGCACGTCCTGGTGAACACGTACGTACCTGAAACGGCGGCTAAGGTGGACGAACGGTGGTTCGGGCTTCTTCTCCAGAGACGGCACGCGGTGGAGCTCATCGCAATGGGCGATTCCGGTGATGATCCGACAAACCAGCGGCACCGTCGTGCTGAGGAGGTCACCACGAGCACGCCTGAGGAGGAGGGCAAAGTCGGAGGTGGCTGGAGTGAGTCGACGATCGATGAGGATCTACGACCAACTCCAGCGATGATCAGTGACAGGAGGCCCTCCCGGCCTTGCCGCGCTTGACGAGAGTTGATTTGTGGCCAGGTGAAGTGGTGCGGATGGCTAGAACGTCTCCGGGTGGCCCTATTTATATATGGCGAGGTGGCCGAGCTCGAGCTCCCCCGGAGATGAACTATAGAAGCAATGGGAGGGGTAGGATCTCGGGCGCGACATGGAGACGATGTAGAGGAGGCCAAAGCACAGTGCATGCACGCGCCCAAGGCTGCAGCGCACTAAGTGGAACAGGGCACGCAAGCAGGCACACTGTTCTAAACATACGCGTTGTGTCCGCGTCCGGCGTGCGGCCTACCGGCGTCGGGGAAGAGCAGAGGGGTGCTAGGTGGAAGGATAGGAGCGCGCTGAGTGGCATGGGAAAGTTGCGGTGGCACGAGGAGGGCGAATGGGCGACAGCAGAGGGCCCCGACGTCTAGAGCGCGCCGATTGCATGCCGAACACCTTGCACACGCGCGATCATCGCGTGCACTGGCACACGCGGGACTTTAGGCGATGCCACGCCGTGTCTAGGGTGTAGTCCCTTCAACGCGGTGCTGCTGGTTGCCCTTAGCTGGACACCTAGCTTGGGGAGCAGAGGAGGTCAGTAGAAGCAAGAAGGGCAGCCTCCAACAAAAAAATGGTGTCTGTCAAATCACCCCAATTTACCTGAGGGCAGAGGTTTGCATGATGATATGTCTGCATGCCAACCAGTATAGGAATATTGCCAAGGGATAGGCCAGTCACCAAGTGCATGCGGAGCCCCAGGTCATCCTTCGTGACCTGCTGATTGTAAAGACAACTCGGATCCATCAGCCGCCTAAACTCAAACATGGGGAACTCCCTAGATCCCAAGGGCTGGATGTTACTCTCCAGCTAGGTCTTTATAATGTGAATACCAGAGAGGCCTCGGTCTTGGAGCTCGTAGACCACCTCTATCATCATGGCGGCCCCAATTAGGCTTCTGCTCGTAGGGCATGTCGGTGAATCCAGTGATTTTGACCTCAGTATGATGCCCCACAAGATCCAGGGCATAAAAACAACCCCACTCACATGCTTCCATCTCTAGGTGTGTCGCGAGCTCGAAGTACCCAGAGCCCAGTTGACGCTGGATGACCGCTCTTCCACAGTCCAGAATCTTGCCCTCCTTCAAACAGGGCATGACGTTGATGAGGTGTTTCCAGAGGACAACATATGGAAGGACCCTGAGAAAACACTCGCAAAGGGTCGTGAAGGACAAAAAATGCAGTACTCTACCCGGGGTCAGATGGTGCAGCTGCAGACCATAGTGGGTCAGGATCCTCGGGGTAAAAGCATCTAGAGGAAGATGTAAACCCCCAGTGAATGAATGCAGAGTGCACCACAAGGTCCCAAGCAAGGGGCATGGAAATGGTATTGTTGCAGAGAGGCACTTGCCAGAATAGCATCTTGCGCTCTAGTAACCACCCTATCTCCACCAGCTAGTCCATGTCGTGTCTGGAGACAAAAGACTGTCTCCAATCATTGGACCACTCGGGTGGGTTGACCAGCGCTAGAAAGGGGACGACATCGGACTGGCGGTTGGCTCCTGCACAATTCTTTGCCCACATGACGTGGAGGACAAGACGGATGTATGCTCAATCACATGAATTTTTAGATCTAATGTCAGCAGACGTAGAAATCTCAAGGAGGAAGAACAAAGGATAGTTCTGGAATCCCTGTCACAATTTATGGTAATGGTTCCCCGCGATCTCGCTAAACACCAGTGACAACACGTGGAGGATCCAACTAGCTGGCCAAAGACAGCCTAGCTGCTATTCGATGGCTTGACGATTCAGAAGAAAGAAAGAGTCTGACGGCCGCATGCCGCAACATAGGAAGCCATGAGCTAGAGGCAGGGGCTCAAAGAATCCAGCAAACCTCATGGACTGGCACAATGTAAAGGAGGATCCCGCTGGAGGTCTTGAAGACCAGCTCCTGTGACCTTTTCCTTGCTAGAGGGGCTACAGATGGTGTCATACACCGGGGGTGGCTCATCGAGAGGAGCCCATCAGAGGGCTCGTTGGACCTAATAACTGAGGGAGGTCCGTAGAGGAGTACAACCGCCTAGCCACCAATTTGACCTGCAAGATAGAGGTCGCAGCTAATCTAGATCGCTTCTCCCTCTATGGAACCCTAGACTTCATCGTGTATATAAGGGGAGGCTAGGGAGCTCTACTCCTATCTATTTTATGATAAACCAACCCTCATTAGCTATCTCATCTACCTCGCACGACGTATCCCTCCACCATAAATAACAAGAAGAAGAAAGACGTAGGGTATTACTCTCCGGAGGCGTGAACATGGGTAGCTTGTGTGTGCGGACTCCGTCCCGGTGACTTCTGATCACGTCACACACCCTACCAAGGGATCTGATGGTTTCTGCATCGTCAGTTGTATCAGAGAACCCACATTCCACTACTATTGTGCACCAACAATTGAGCATTTTTGGGGATAACCTCTCCATTTTCCTCCTGTACCTTCACTTTATTCTCCCATTTATCTTGTTCCTTTCTTCTTTCACTTCTTCCTGCACTTCCTTAGCTTATCTTCTTCCTCTTCTCTCTCCCCTTCACTCTCCATCTCACCTACTTCCGTCCTCTCCTATATATGGTGCCGGTAATGGATACACCGGAGCTTAAAGCCCCCGGTACAAACCCACGTCGTTCGAGGTCGCCGGAATATTGGGCCTCTTGGTCATGGTTGAGCTCCGCGCTCTCCTATTGGCTCGCCCTTGAGTACACCGACGTGGCCTATCCAACCGGTGTCTGGCATGCGCTCCAATAGTTCCGTCATCAGAGTGGGCGAAAAATCTAACACCACTGGGGACCTAGCCCCCCAAAATTTTGCAATGCCACCCATGCTCCTTTATAGCCGGCGAACCTCGCACACACAATGGAATCCAAATAGATACTTCTTCACTTCTACAGGTTGTGGAACCAAGGTATAACTGAAAGCACTTTATTTTTAAAAATTTAGGCATAGATAATCTCGTTATTCACATCATTATGTATAGATATGTAGAGTGGATTTTTTTGCAACACATGAATATTTTTCGATTTGGTAATTTAATACATAAGCGAGTTGCACAAGTACTACTATGGATCACTTAGACGTCAACTAGATGAGATGCAAATCGAAATCGATGAGATGCAAGCCCAAGAAAATGAGATGTGGGCCCAAATAAGGAAATTCAAGAAATTTGATATGCACTTCTAGCCGCCATTATGATTGGGTTCGTAGTCCCAGCTGGAACGATAACAACATTTCTTCTTGAGGGAGACACTTGAGTTATGATGTTCTTAGTTTAGGCAATTAGATAAAGTAACAGTTGACATATAGCTTTTAAGGTAATATGATTTCGTAGTAATATATACTCGGATTGGTAGCAATAATAGTTCTTATAGTTTACAAAATTATTTTGGGTTACAATTAGCATTTATCATTTAGAACTATTTTGTTTTCTTAGTAACTAATTTGTACCCTTGATCAACAACAACATTTCTTCTTGTGGTAGCCATTGAAAGTAAGATGTCTATATTCAATTTATAAAAGGGGTTTTTATTATTTCTCCAGTAGTTCTTTCACACTACTCAATTTTGCTACAAGAAGCTCCAACACCTAAAAGTTCTATATTTCTATTAAACATGTGTTAAAAAATGCCACTTGACACCATTACTGCTTGGTCAAAGGCCATTGACTGGGGTGAAGTGACCAAAATACTCTTGGACCCCACTTGCCTGCGCTCCCATATAACATGTGGGTCATAGTTGTCACCACATAGAGAATCAAATTGAAGAAGAAAAAAGATAGGCACAGATATCACCCACCCGAGAAGCTATTTTTGCTTCTAATTTTATTCTCTTTCTACTCAAAATTAGGATCCCAAAAGGTTACAGTGAGTAGTAGAGGGGACACTAACAATTGAGGATCTGGGGTATTTTGGTCACTTCACCCCAGTCAATGGCATTTGGCTTGATGGTAATGATGTTGAGTGCCATTTTTGAACAAATTCTTAATAGAAGGATGTAATTTTTTAGTAGCAGAAACGTCTAGTGAAAAATTGGAGTAGTGTGACACAACCTATGGGAAAACCGATTAAAGCAATAAAACTATCATAGTGAAATAACCAGATAACCTTGAATAAGTATACTAACAATAAATATAGTAAATTAGCCCTAAACAAAAAATCTAGCCCAAAAAACCTAAAATTAACAAATTAACCAAAATTGTAAATATAGTAAATAACCTAAAATGTAGCAAAATAACCCTAAGAACTCTAGCCTAAAAAACTAAATGTAACTAGAATGACCCTAAATATAGCAAAATAACCAAAACAAATCTTAAGTAGAATGAAATAACATTAAATATAGAAAAAAATAAACTAAAAGTTTACCCTAGACAATACTAAATAAAAATTACCAGAAAATTATAATAACATATTAGCTTAAATGGTACTAGTGGCATGCATCTCGGATCCACACGACACTAGTAAAAACTGATCCAAATAGTCCCCCACCCCTGGCGCACTCGCAGGCCCCCTCATCTGCATATACTCTCTCCCTACATCCATCTCTCTTTTTTTCCAAATTACAGATGTCGGTCACATTGATCGCGCCGCACCTGCCTTGCCCCGTTGTTGGCCCGCCACACCGGCCTTGTGCGAATCCACCACCATGGCCTTGCCAGCACTGCCGGCACACGTCCTTATAGCCTATTGATCTGCTAAGTGCCATGTGTTTAACTCCTATTCTAGTGCCAAATGTCATGACCCTATATTTTTTTTGCTAAGTGACTACTATTTAAAATTGCCTGATTTCAATTAGGTTCACTTTTTAAGTTAGTTACTCTACTAGATTTAGTTCATTTAGGTTTAATAAATTTATTCTATATTTCTATTTTAGTGGATTTGGGTATTTTGGGTAGATTTGGCTAGGGTTTGAATGAATTTTAGTTTCAATTGGAATGAAGATTTGTAGTGGTATTCCGTCCATCGAAACGTTCATTGATTAATGAGTTCCAATGTTTTGGAGAAATATTGATTAATTTATGTTCCATAATTTATGGCACACAATATATTTAACTTCTAGCAATGTTCATGCCGAGTTTTTCTATCAATTGAAAAAATGTTTGAACTTATTTCATAGCTCTCTGGTGTGAGCTTCCCCAACATCGGTCATGTCGCAACTGCCACTTCTCTTGTGGTACTACGGTGTGGGGGAACGGTCATGGGACACATGAGGGCGCAAATCACCATCCCTTTCATGCACCGGTGGCTTGGCACATTCGACACTGCAGAGAAGGTGGAACACACCTACGAAAGGATGACTATCTAGTACTACAGGATAGCTAGAGCAATTCTCAACTTCCCAGACCAGCCCATGCTCGCGGAATTATTCCCACCTCCCATTAGGACAACCTTCATTCTGATGATTACATCATAATTATGCAGTGCACGAGATATCACTCATGATAGTTTGTATTCACTTGATGCTTGATTTTGAGTTAATAAAAAATGCCCTTTACCGAAAAGAAAGTTATCATGTTGTGTTACCTATAAAAATCCACATTGGGTTAAGTTATTTTGAGTATGCAGCAAGAAATAGGATGCTACTAAATAGAATTAGCAGTCAGGTCATAAGCCGTGATTTATGTAATATAAATCATTTTTTTCTTATATCTGCAAAACCTTTCAGAAATATGTTAGCATGATTACATCATCACATGGACCCAAACTATTCATAATCATTTATAGTCAGTTTCAAATGCCATTTTATGCTTCATTGAGTAGAATAATGCTTCAGTTTGGAACACACCTACAGTTACATTCTCTTAGGATTTTCTCACAGGATCTTCCTTTAGCGCGTTGATTAAGATAATCATGCATGGTGCAAAAATTTGTATCTGCATGGATGTCTGACAGTGACAGCAAGTTGGATTAAGAATTGACACCTTATATAAATGACCACGTCAGGCTAGTTATTTAGTTGATAATTGCATGGGAATATGGATGATGGAAAAACGAAAAATCAGGTATGAGCACATGGAAAATGGAACGGTTTTATGGCAATTCTAGTGACTCGAGGATGACAAGATAGTTGCCACACACGACAATTTTCTATCAAAATATAAAGTGAAGCATGAAGTTCCCAGGCTTGCCAACTGAAGTTGTCATCCTCGCATCACTAAACTTGCCATAAAAAATGTTTGATTTGCCATGTGCAAACGTTTGGGCGTATCACATTCCTAAAAAAACAACAATCTGCATTGCATGTACAATTCTTATTTTTCTATAGAATTAGCCGACAACCAATCTTGTCTTCTGTCATATTATTTTTGCTGGTATAGAAAGACATGTCATCATAGTGTTAGCACTAGTTCATCCACTAGACATGATCACCGCGAATCATAATAAATGCACGAAACAAGAAACGGTAATTCCTAAGCTGCCAATGTTTTAATTATGGAATGTTTATTGGAGCCAGATAATTCTTGAAAGTAGCATCCAATACAGTCAGCTGGATACATCACACTTAATTACTCATGGTACCTGATATGTCCATTTTGCATCATGAGTTCTTATTCATATTTATGTTATTCTTGTCCATTATTCCTGATTATGCTACAATTCTTATGCCTTTTCTCCGTGAATATGCAAGGTACATCACAAAGAGGGAAATCACTGGAAACTGGAATTCTGGACCTGAAAAACAAGAAAATGGCTGAAAATTCACTAGACTTCAAATGACCTGAAACTTCATGGCGATTTTTTATGGAATACTCCCTCCTTTCCAGAATATAAGGTGTATTGATTTCCGTGCAAGTCAACCATTTGAAAGTTTGACCAAGATTATAGAATAAAATATCAACATCCACAATATCTAATAGATAAAATATGAAACTACTTTTCATGATGGATCCAATTATATAAATTTGGTATTGTGGGTATTGATATATTTTTCTAAAAACTTGGTCAAACATGCACACGTTTGACTTTTCAAAAAACAAATACACCTTATGTAAAGGAACGGAGGGAGTATATAAGAATTGTTGGGCCAAAAAATACCAGAGGGGGGCACCTGCTGGCCACAAGCCAACAGGGCGTGCCCTGTTGCCTTGTGGGGGCTCAGTAGGTCTCCCGGCCCCCTCTTCTCCTATATGGTGTGTTTTACCCTAGAAAAACATCAAGAAAATACTTTCGGGATGAAGCACCGCCGTCTCGAGGCGGAAACCTAGGTAGAGGCCCTTTTGCTCTCCGGCAGAGAGATTCTGCTCGGGAAACTTCCCTCCGGGAGGGGGAAATCGAAGCCATTGCCATCACCAATGCTTCCTCCTGCGTGGGAGGACCAATCTTCATCAACTTCTTCACCAACACCATCTCACCTCAAACCTTAGTTCATCTCTTGTATTCAATGTTTGTCTCAAAACCTCATATTAGTACCTATGGGTTACAAGTAGTGTTGATTACATCTCACAGTTGATGCTTGTTGGTTTACTTGGTGGAAGATATTATGTTCAGATCCTTGATCTCCATTATTACACCTCTGATCTTGAACATGTCGATGATGTGTGCATAGTTACTTTTCTTCCTGAGGACATGGGATAAGTCTTGTTATAAGTAATCATGTGAAGTTGGTATTCGTTATATATTTTGAAGATGTGTATGTTGTTGATTCTCTTAGTGGTGTCGTGTGAACGTCGACTACACAACACTTCAGCATGTTATGGGCCTAAGGGAAGGCATTGTGGAGTAGCAAGTAGATTATGGGTTGCGAGAGTAACAGAAGCTTAAATCCCAGTTTATGCGTTACTTCATAAGGGGCTGATTTGGATCCACACGTTTCATGCTATGGTTAGATTTATCTTAATTCTTCTTTCGTAGTTGCGGATGTTTGCGAGAGGGGGTCATCATAAGTAGGTTGTTTGTGCAAGTAAGAACAGCACCTTAGCACTGGTCCACCCATATATCAAATTATCAAAGTAAAGGACGCGAATGAACTCAACATGATGAACATGATTAGACAGTAATTCGCATGTGTGCTCGGGAGCGCTTGCTTAATATAAGAGTACTTTCAGGTATGTCCTTTGCGATAAAAAGGATTGGTATACCTTTCTGCACCTTTGTTACTATTTCTACTTGTCACTTGTTATGAATTATCTTGCTGCAAAACTATATATCACTGTTACTCACAACACTTGCAGAGAATACCTTGCTAAAATCTTCTTATCATTTCCTCCTGCTCCTCGTTGGGTTCGACACTCTTACTTATCGAAAGGACTACGATTGATCCCCTATACTTATGGGTCATCAATACTCTTTTCTGGCGTCATTGCCGGGGAGTGAAGCGCCTCTGGTAAGTGGAACTTGGTAAGGAAACATTTTCTATACGAGCTGAAATTTATTTTTGCTTGTTGCTATTGTCGGTCACCCTTTGAGTGGCTTGTTGGGGGAATCTTTGCCTCGACCGGAAATTGAAAAGGTTGCCTCTCAACCTACTGAACCTACTGAAAATATTTATTATGAGATTCCTTCGCGTATGGTAGAGAAACTGCTAGCTAATCCTGATGACGGTATGATACTTGTGATCTGTGTTGGGTTTTCAGTGAAGAGGAACGGGTAATTGCAGCACAAAGCGGATACGTATTTCCCTCAGTTATGAAACCAAGGTTTATCGAACAAAAAGGAATATCGATCCTCAACCGTCTTCAGCGACTGCACACGAATGAACGAACGACTTGAACCCAACGCGGGCAAGAGGGTTGTCAATCCCCTTGATCTCGTTATTTGCAAGCAAATGAGTTGTGTAGATAATTGTTGATAAATATAAACTGCAAAATAAATAAAAAGTAAATAAAGGCAGCAAGGTAATAATAGCGTTTGCGAATATATAAGTGAATAGACCCGGGGGGCATAGTGTTCCCTAGCGACATCTCTCATGTAGGCAGCATACGGTGGGTAAACAAATTATTGTTGAGCAATTGATAGAAAAGCAGATAGTTATGCGATTTTCACGGCAATGATCATGTATATATAGGCATCACATCCATAAGCAAATAGGCCGACTCCTGCCTGCATCTATTACTATTACTCCACTCATCGACCGCTATCCTGCATGCATCTAAAGTATTAAGTAAAACAGAGTAATGCTTGGAGAACGATGACATGATGTAGACAAAGTAAACTAAAACAATATTAATGAACCCCATCATTTTATCCTTAGTAGCAACAACACAAAGACACATCTTGTCCATTACTTTGTCACTGGGATATAGAAATTCGCCAGGTTGAACCTACCACAACACAGCACTCCCACCGGTGAAATATCAATCTAATTGGCCAAAGCATATCAATAGATCAGAGAGCATTCGAAGCTATAATGATCATGCACATAAGAGATAATATAATTCAGAGGCATCTCGAATACTTTTCATGAAGAATCTGAACATAAACCCACAATTCATCGGATCCCAACAAACACACCGCACAATAGAATTACATCAGATAGATCAAAGCGAAGATGCGATGACCATTGTAATGAAGATCATAAGAGAGAGAGATTGCCATCTAGGTACTAGCTATGGACCCGTAGGTCTGTGGTGAACTACTCACACATCATCATGAGGGCAGCAAGGTTGATGAAGAGGCCCTCCGTGATCGATCTCCCCTCCGGCACGGTGCCGAAACGGAGCTCCAGATGGCCTCGCGATGGAACAGAGACTTGCGGTGGCGGAAAAAGGGTTTCGGGACTGCCTCCAAGGTTTTTAGAATATTAGAGAGTATATATGCCGAAGAGGGACGTCGGGAGGTGACCGAGGGGTCCACCACATATCAGGGTGCCCCCCAGGGCGTGCCCTGATGTGTGGTGGGGCTCTCGTGCGCCTCCCGGCTTCCTTCCGAAGCTTCTAGGTCTTCATATAGTCTAGAAAAACCTGCAAAGGCAAAAACACGCAGAAAACAACAACTGGCAATGGGCACTGGGTCAATAGGTTAGTGCTAAAAAATATTATAAATTGGTAAATAATGACCCAAAAAGTATCCTAGAATGATAATATATCAGCATGGAACAATCGAAAATTGTAGATACGTTGGAGACGTATCAAGCATCCCCAAGCTTAATTCCTGCTCGTCCTCGAGTAGGTAAATGATAAAAACAGAAATTTTGATGTGACATGTTATCCACTATGTAATCTTATTCAAGTATGCTCATTGAGAAAAGATGAATCAACAAATATTAACATAGCAATATTCAAAGTGTAAGAAACAGAATTGTTAATTCCTAAAAGTATATGATTCTAAAGAAATGTTTACCCCCCCCCATTTATCTTATTGTATTAGCAAGGCATGGCTCCATCTTCACCATATTAATACAAATGTTAAGCACCACGGTGTCCAAGTCAGGCAATTGGTTCGTATTTCTTCAATATGCATCAAATTTTTATTCTTCACGCAATACATGAGCATGAGCCATTGGACATAGCATTTAGGTGGAATAGAGTATGGTGGTAGATATCAAAGGGGTAGGAAGTGGAGAAGATAGTCTCACATCAACTAGGCGTACCAACGGGCTATGGAGATGCCCATTGATAGATGTAAATGCAAGGAGTAGGGATTGCCATGCGAATGATGCACTAGAGCTATAAGTGTATGAAAGCTCAAATGAGGCTAAGTGGGGTGTGCATCCAACTTGCTTGCTCATGAAGACCTCGGGCATTTGAGGAAGCCCATCATAGGAATATACAAGCCAAGTTCGAAATAATGAATAGGTAATTCCCACTAGCATATGAAAGTGATATATCATGAGACTCTCTACATGAGGAACATGGTGCCACTTTGAGGCACAAGTGTGGTAAAGGATAGTAGCAAAGTCCCTTACCTCATTTTCTTTCATTCTTTTTTGAATGGATGGTGGGCTAATTTGACCTCCCCCATCTTTATTTTCATCTGGAGTCTCATCTCGACTTATGGGAGAATCATCGTCTCCATCATTCTTTCCTCACTGGGACAATGCTCTAATAATGATGATCATCACACTTTTATTTACTTATGACTGAACATGGAGAACTGATATGAAGATATGACTTTGTATGAATGCCTCTGGCAGTGTACCAGGATGTGCAATGATCTAGCGTGACATGTATCAAAAATATTATGAAGGTGGCTTTGCCACAAATACTATGTCAGCTCTATATGATCATGCAAAGCAATATGACGATGAATGAACTAGTCATGTGAAGTGACGATGGAATTTGCATGGCAATATATCTCCGAATGGCTATGGAAATGCCATGATAGGTAGGTATGGTGGCTGTTTTGAGGAAAGTATAATAAGGCCTATGTGCAATAGAGCGTATCATGTCACGGGGTTTGGATGCACCGGCGAGAGTTGCACCGATCCTCAAGGTGAGAACGGGCTATGCACGGTACCGAAGAGGCTAGCAAATTATGAAAAGGTGAGATTGCCTATGTCCATGGTTTCACATTAGTCATAAATAACTCACATACTTATTGCAAAGTTTTATTAGTTTATCATAAATAAAAGTACTCATCGCATGCCACGAGGGAAGAGGTTGGTAGGAGTTAACCATCGCGCGCTTCCGACCCGAAACAACATTAGGATTTCAACAAGGAATAGAAATGCTCACACATCATCACCATGCATCTTTAATTTTTAGATGAATAAAAAGGTTAACCCCTCTTAATATCAAAACTTCTACGGTTTAACAATTATGAACTCACACCTATTTCATATTACTACATCAATATCATTAACCCACAATTTCTTTATATGTGCTACATGATGGTTTTGATTATCACTCTTTGAATACCTAATATTTTTGGACTAGTCTGTATGACCCATGCAAATTACCATCACTATTTATTAACTCTCAAACAAATATAAGTGAATAACGAGAGTGAAATCATTTCTTTAAAATCTACACGCCACCGTGCTCAAAAAAATATAAGTGAAGTACTAGAGCAACTTCTATGCTCCAAAGATATAAGTGAAGCACATAGAGTATTCTAAAAAATTATGATGAAGGTGTGTCTCTCTTAAATAGGTGTGCCCAGCAAACAATGATTGTGGCAAACTGAAAGTAAAAGCAAACAAAAGCAAACGACGCTCGAAGCAAATCTCATATCATGTGACGAATAAAAATATAGCTTCAAGTGACATACCGATGGATTTGAGACGAAAGAGGGGATGCCTTTCGGGGCATCCCCAAGCTTAGACGCTTGAGTCTCCTTTAAAATATTACCTTGGGGTACCTTGGGCATCCCCAAGCTTAGGCTCTTGCTACTCCTTATTCCTGTATCCATCAAGATAACACCCAAAACTTGAAAACTTCAATCGCACAAAACTCAACAAAACCTCGTGAGATCCATTAGTATAAGAAACATATTGCACACTTTAAGTACTGTTGTAAATTGATTCAGATTTCATAAATGCATAATAGGTACTGTATTCTAACTTCTCCATGTCTTATACCCCCCGATACAATCCATAGGGTAATCAAAATAAGCAACTATGCAAACAAAAACAGAATCTGTCTAAAACAGAACTGTCTGTAGCAATCTATAGAGACCCTATACTTATGTAACTCTAAAAATTCTGAAAAATTAGGAAAACCTAGAAAATTTGTATATAAACACTGTGTAGAACTTTCAGATCATTATCACACTCCATAAAAAAATGAAAATTCCTGTACTGGAGTCAAAAGTTTTTGTTTTGTTTCAGCATCGATTCTACTCATCTTGTGAGTCATCCCAAAGGCTTTACTTGGCACAAACACTAATTTAAACACAAAAACATAATAATTACAGAGGAAATAATCATGTTATTATAAATAAACAGAAAGTTCTAAGCAAAAATTTAAAAATAACTATTGGGTTGCCTCCCAACAAGCGCTATTGTTTTGTGCCCCTAGCTCGGCATAATGCATAGTTTCAAGTATTGTCATCTTTGACACTCCACCCATAAGTGGCTCTCATAATTGATTAATAAATTGGTTTACTTCCCTTTCTAGGGAAGTGTTCCATCCCTTTATTTAATGGGAATTGGAACCTTATGTTTCCCTCTTTCATGTCAATGATTGCACCTATAGTTCGTAAGAATGGCCTTCCAAGTATTATGGGACAAGAAGGGTTGCAATCAATATCAAACACAATGAAATCTACAGGCACATAATTTTTATTTTCAATAATAATCACATCATTAATTCTACCTAAAGGTTTCTTGATGGTAGAATCCGCAAGATGCAAGTTGAGGAAACAATCTTGAATATTATTGAGACCGAGTACATCACAAAGAGTTTTAGGATTAGTTGAAACACTAGAACCAAGGTCACACAAAGCATTGAATTTATATTTATTGCTCTTTATTTTGATAGTAGGTTCCCACTCATCATGCTATTTTCTAGGAATAGAAACTTCAAGCTCAACTTTCTCATCATAAGCTCTTATCATAGCTTCTACTATATGTTCGGTAAAAGCTTTGTATTGTTCATAAGCATTGGGTGAGCTAATAACGGATTGCAACAAGGAAATACATTCTACTAAAGAGCTATTATCATAATTAAAGTCCTTGTAATCCAAAATAGTGGATGCATCACTAGTTAAAGTTTTGACATCTCCAAACCCACATTTTTCAGTTTTAGCATTAAAATCGTCACCCTCCAAGCAAACGGGACGCTCCTCTACTAAAGTTGACTCATATCCAGTCCTTCATCATTTATATTCAGAAAGGTAAATAAAGATTCAATAGGAGAAACACCAATCATTTTAAGATCTTCATCATGATTCCGGTAAAAACCGGGTGGAAGAGCTTTTTCTAAGAATTCCCGCTTAGCTATCAACTTAGCGGCCCTCTCCTTACTTTCATTGTTAGATATTTGGGTAGATTTAATGGCATCATTGAAATCATGCTTGGGTGGCATAGCTTTATTTTTAAGAGTTTCCACATCAAGAGCAATTATATCAAGTGTCAACTACATGCAATTTTTCTTCTACCATAGTGTTGAAAACTTTTTGAGAATTAATAAATTCTTTAATTGTGTTCTCAAGATCATAGGGCATCCTATTAGCATTTGTAGAAGAATTTCCATAAGAGTTTCCATAGTTGTTAGATGAATTACCGGGATACGGTTTAGAATTGAAATTTCCTCTGTAAGCATTGTTATCCCTATTAAGGAAATCGTTAACTCGTAATTGCTCGCTCGGGTTGGGAGTAGCGATTAATCGTTGAATCGGCCTATTAACTGGACTAATCAGTCGACCATTAATCGGTGTAATTTTGAACTCAATAGAAGCAAATATTGTATGGAAAAAAAATCTACATTGCAAATATGAAGCAAATGGCACAATTTTATTTTCTCAATACATCACAAATATGTATACAAGAATAATCATCCATGTGGGCGTAAAACAAATCATCAACAAACATGTACACAACAACACTTTTTGCTGATTTCGGCTTGGGACACAACTCTGAGAGATGGCGGCCACACGACGGCGATAGACAGAGGGAAGGTGATGGCGGCCACATAGGGCACCTAAATAGTTCGGTTGTAGGAGGTGGTACGTTGTGAAGGAGGAGGGGAAAGTAACGGCCTGCTGAGGTAGAAGAGAAAGCAGCGACAAACAAGGGAGGAGGGGAAGCGGTGGTGGGCCAACGAGGACCTGGCCATCTGCCATCTAGGTTGGGAGGGAATGAGAGGAGCGAGAGGGGTGGGTGGAGGGCTAAACCCTAGCTCTTTAGGAACGGCAGGGGCTGGGAGGGGTTATGGGCCAAAAAATTGGACTTTCTTTGCCCACGAGTTAACGTGCCAACAAGGATTAATCGGCCTGACAACCAATTAATCGGTCTAATAGACCATTTAATTGGTCTGACATACCATTTAATCGGTCTGGCAAGTTAATGCGATGAATAGGTGTTATTCGATTCAGCCACCCGATGAGTAGCGATTAACTGGCCAATTAACTGATTAATCAGATGAATTCTTGAACAGTGATTGTTATTGAAATTATTTCGCGAGACAAAGTTCACATCAATATCATCATTATTTTGCTCAATCAAAGTAGACAAGGGAACATCATTGGGATCAACATGAGCATTTTTACTAGCAACCTCATTCATAAGGGCATCCACTTTTTCACTCAAAGTAGCGATTTCTTCAACAGAATTTACCTTCTTACCGGTTGGAGCCCTTTCGGAATGCCATTGAAAATAATTTGTCATGATGTTGTCCAGAAGTTTTGTGGCCTCTCCTAAGGTCACATCCATAAAGGTACCGCCTGCAGCAGAATCTAGAAGATTTCTAGACACAAAGTTTAGTCCAGCATAGAAGTTTTGGATAATCATCCACATATTTAAACCGTGAGTTGGGCAATTCCTTATCATTAATTTCATTCTCTCCCAAGCTTGTGCAACATGCACTTGATCTTGCTATTTAAAATTCATTATTTGATTTCTAAGGGAGATGATCTTAGCAGGAGGAAAATACTTGGCAATAAAAGCATCTTTACACTTATCCCATGTTCCAATACTATTACGAGGTAAAGATGAAAACCAAGTTTTAGCTTTATATCTTAGTGAAAAAGGAAATAATTTTAATTTCACAATATAATTATCCATATCCTTTTTCTTTTGCATGTCACATATTTCAACAAAGGTATTAAGATGTGACGCGGGATCCTCATTAGGACTTCCCAAAAATTGATCTTTCATGACAAGATTTAGCAATCACTGGTTCAACGACGTGCTATACAAACGGTTTTTAACCCCTTTCCGCGACGTAGTTGTAAACCGTCACCTTGCATGTGTGGGCGATAGGGGGGGTCCATCCCACATGACATGACAAACCCGTCGGTGATGGTGGCCAACGAACGCAAACGTTTGACAAAACTAAGCATATGGGATGTCCGCATCTATCACAAACGAGGGTCACCAGGCAATCATTTGAGATATGGTGTATTTCTCATGAGGTTCATCCTTGCAACTTGTGTGAGATCACACTAACATCGCATGCGCTATTCTGTGGCGCGCCGTTTACGATGTGCACCGAATCGCAAACAGTTCACTGTTATAAAGCGTGTATGATAAGGGGGCTAGCACACACATTTAGTTCCACTATGACCGTCTGTGATATGATATAAGAGTGCATACGTTTGTCATTATAAAACCGTATGCGAAGGTTGAATCTATCCCACACGCGGCGTTTTTGATAAACGTTTGTGATTTACAAAACGTCCCAAATGTGTGATCCATACTTCCCACACATGTCATCTAGACTAACTGTGTCGGATGAAGGCCTATCGCACGCGTTCTTCTTTGACCAACGTTTACGATGGACACGATATCATACACAGTTCAAAATACCAAATTGTGTGTGATAAGGAGACTAGCACAAACACTGGTGTTGTTAATCTCACACGTTCTTTCTCGTCTGACCGTGTGCGAAGATGAGACTCCTCACACATGCCGCAAATGGAGAAACGTGTGTGATGTTGAAGTTGATCGCAGACATTTTGCTTTCTCAAACTGTGTGCATTGTAATGGCCTGCAGAGCATGATTTGCCCCTAATTAAATACCTTTGTTCATAATTCACATAATTTACATTTGAAAGTAGGAATTCGTGTATTTCATATCGAATCATGTTTAAATGTAGGTTTAAGAACGAATGCATAATTCGATTCACATGTACATATACTCAAGAACTACATAAGCATCAATTCTCAAAAAAAGGAAAACTACAGAAGGGACAAATAAAGAATGATGGAACCACGGTTGTATTAAATATAGTAAAGAGAGAGCCGAAAGACATTCTGGTTGCTGGAGAAGGTGAAGCGGAATGCCCATATTCTGCCCTCCTCCATGCCTAACGCACGAATGACTCTAGGCCAGCCCCTAGTGATGGCCGCCCGCCCATCCTTCACTGTCTTCATTACGATTTCTCAATGCTCATTGTAGTCTCGATGATATATTTTAACCTTCATTGCATGTCCAGCAATCATGTACTTTGCGCGGTAATCTTGAGTAAACTGCTTTGGGAACCACTCCAAAAGAAAAAGATTCAGACATTGTTGTGTGACAACTCATTATGGGCAGTAATAATAGAATCCTACAGAGTTCGTAGTTACCATCCTACAGCTCACTGTTGTGTTGGATAGAGCGTAAACAAATAGTCTAATTGGCATTGTTGGTCTCTTTTCCCTAACAATCATTTTCAGTTTCCTCACTTGATGCTGGTTCATGAATATTTCATTGCCCCACACGCAAAAAGGGTCCAGGAATGGATCTTTACCTAAGACATATGTACCTACAAGCAAGAAGCCGATATTAGAAGCTAAAATGTAGTTGCAGAATGGTGTAATATATTACTCCATCAGTTCCACAATGTGTTGCCTATAAACATTTTGAGAAGTCAACATTTACTTACTTTGACCAAGTTTTTAGAGAAAAACATTTACATCTAGAATTGCAATTCCATTTCATTAGATACATCACAAAATTTCATATTGTATACATTTTAGATGGTATATGTAGATACATCAAAAAAATCTATATGCACTACATGATGGAACGGATGGAGTATAAGCGGAGGGATGAAAAGAACCTCGGTGGAAAACGTTGGCCACTCCCATTGTTGTCCTGTGCAAGTACATGTAAAGTCATGATAAGTATACGAGGTATCTGCTTGAAATAAATAAGGCATATATGCTCACTATAACAACCAAATATAGCCATTTGATACTGGATAAATGCTCAATGGAACCAACCTAATAACCAGATAACGAAAAGCAAGGCGTCTGCTTGAAAACTAGACAAATGCTCACTGCAATCAACCTAACAACCAGATACAAAAAAGCAAGGCATCTGCTTAAAAACTAGACAAATGCTCACTGCAACCAACCTGGCAACCAAATTCAGAGAAACAAGGCATAAATGTTTAAAGTGGGAGTTAAGGGCACATGTTAACAACACCAGGCATAACAGGTGGTATTGATGAAATTGAACTGCACAGTTCACACTTGCACATAATGAACATCATATTGTGAATAACTGAAAGAAACAAGGCATTCATGCTCACTGTAACAACCAACTACAGCCATTGAAAACTGGACAAATACTCAATGCAACCAACCTAACAACCAAATACAGAAAAGCAAGACATCTGCTAGACAACTGGAGAAATGCTCAATGAAACACCGCATGATTATCGCATGGCAAAAGCTACTACAACAATGGGTACGAGATGGCTAGGTAGAAAAGGTATGATTTGCTCACAGGATGTTGCCTCACTTGGTCATGGATGGGCTCCTTCCACTTGGGATATGAGGTGCCCAGGGTGCGCTCCCTGATGTCGCAGATGGGATGTTTCCCCTTGTAACAGCCATAGTGTGTGCCATATCTTGGTGGATGAGATCTGACTTTGGAGCTAAGGATCCCAAGCCACCGCCGTAGAACGTTTCCTTCAGAAATGACAAAAGGGGCTCGATGGCGTAGAAGGATCGCAAATCCATGACCGCGAGGCGGAGGAGATCAGGGGCGGGGCCTTTGAATAGATCGACGACGGTTGAACCAGAGGCGTTGCCGGTGAACCACTTAACTTGTGACATGGCCCGAGTGAAGCCGGTGATGTTGACGAGCTTTAGGTCGTAGCCGGCTCTCCTGAGATACAGGAATACGCGAGCCCGTAGACTTGAAGCCTTCGGCATGGCAACGTAGGCATCGTCCTCACCGGCTCCCGCGGCGAGGTGTTCGTCCGGGATCGAAGGGTCGGCACGGACGATGCCCACCTCGCCAGCGTACGGCGGAGAGGCCATGATAAACCTCTTTTTGCTCGTACAGTCCTCGAGCTCCACGGGCGATGTGGTCGGGCTGATTAGGTTGCGACTCTCTGGAGTACGGGATGTAGATCTGGGGGAAAGGGACACCGCCGGCCTCATCTAAAAACTCAGGGAGGCGATGGTGTATGTGGATCGGTGGGGACCCTCAACATGTTTAGCTATGAGGCACGGGCAGACCGGCTGAGGTTGCTGGTGGAAGGCGGCGGCGGGGGTGAGCTAGGGTTCAAGCAGGGGAGGAAGGGGGAGGGGTGGTGTTGTGTTCACGGGGGGTGTTTGCGGATGTGCCGCCGCTGCTGAAAATTTAGTAGTAATGGTGTGGGTGGAGATGGTGATGAACGAGGGATGGCGACGGTTGAAATGGCTCGACAGCTGAAATACCGCTTCCACTTAAATTTTGGTAAAGGAACTGGGCGGGAGCAACCAAGATCGCACATGGTCCTAACATAATAAAGTGTGTACACTATAACGAAATGCCGTGCCGCAAAACCACGAATTTTTGCATCGCTCAAGGCAGGTAGCTCTTTCTGAGATTTCTCAAGGAGGGTTCATCTCACACGGTTCATCCTCAATTTTAGTCGCAGACGTGAAATTCATCCTAAATTTCCACATGCCCACAAACAGATGACACAAACATTTCATAATTTTTCACCACAAAATGTTTTATTTTGCAGCGGATTAGTTGACGTTAGTTCATACGCTCAGTGATTGACAAACAGTTCGTCAATTTACATGAAGATGAACTGCACAAAATATTCACTACGCCATGGATGCATACAAACGCCGCGCCTCCAACGTCATCATGACCTTCCTCGGCTCTGAACAAGTATTCAGAGGAACTTGTCAAGTCGATGAGCTCCACTGGTTGCACGGCGGAGACCGACGGGGCTACCTCGGCCGGAGCGACCGCGGCGCCTCTCGCCAGGTCTGCCGCTGTCGACGAAGATGTCATGGCATCCACGTGGGCCATCGGGATATAGACGGGCACCGCACTCGCTAGACCCTTGTCCCAGGTCACCGTGACCGCTGTTGCCAGGATTGCCGCCGCAGCTGCAAGGCCTGCACTGGCCTGCAACGCGGCTGAGAGGCATGCGGCGGCCGTCTCTGCCGCTTTTGGTCCTGCTCCCGCCTCTTTTTGCCCTCTGCATCTGAGTTCAGCTTCCTCTTCGCACTCTCCCACCGTTTCTGCCGCTTCAGATCCCTAGCCGCATTGCGGATGGCATCCGCAGATGCGATATATTGTTCCACACCGACACTGAGACGGTGCTCGTCCTCGCCGCACAGGAACGCACCGAGGCCCGATTCCTGGACGGACAGAGCGATGGCCATCTACATCGAACGCTGAAACACGGGGTCATCGTCGTCGTCGTCGGCAGCGGAAGATGACATGGAGGACAGCGCGTCGGAATCCTCTATCCCGTCGTTGTCGGCCACGGCAGCTGGCTGTTTGCTATTGCCCGCCATGGCAGCCAACGCATCAGAATCCTCTATCACGTCGTCGTCCAACACTATCAGGACGGTTCCATTTGGTGTGTGTGGTGGTGGTGGCGAGCTATCGGCGGAAAAAATAGCTGTTAGCCGCCGTCGGCGAGATCTTTTATAGGTCGCTGTCTAGTTTGAGTTTTTATTGTGCACATTACCCCTTTGCACTGGCTGACGCTGGCGGTTGCCACCACTTGGCAAAGCCGATTTTGCTGTCTCGGGCATCGCACACGGTTAGAGTAGCACACCCGTGCCTGTTGAGGATACAATCACATACGGTTGTTTCGTCAGTTTCGTTTGCTATTTTACATAATACTAGCATCTTTGGGATAAACGACAAAAAAACGCAAGACAGGGTCAAAACACAACCACGCCCGCTAGTGGCCCAAATATATACTCCCTCCATTCCTAAATATAAGTCTTTTGAGAGTTTAAAAAAAGTCTTTTTAGAGATTCCAGTACTAACTATATATGTACGGAGTAAAATAAGTTAATCTACACTCTAAAGTACGTATATATACATATATATATATATATATATATGTAGTTCGTAGTGAAATCTCTAAAAAAGACTTGTATTTACGAATGGATGAAGTGTGTATATATATATATATATATATATATATATGCACGAACATGGTGTTGTCATGGTTAAATTCGCAATGCGCAACTTTAATGTGTGGCACATGTTGCATATGTGCATGCCTAAAAGTATCCAATGTGACAAAAAAGGGTTTCATGACAAACGTAGGGTGTTGCCCCCGACACTATGTGCCGAAGGATGGGGTCCTATGAACACATGACCTGGTTCAAACTTTGTCACACATTTATCCATGTCTGATTTTTCGTAAGACAACCAAGAGAATTTATACCTTAATTTGGCCAAACCATCACATATTGTTGTCGGACAAGAGGGATATATAGATCGCGCGGTCCCACGAGTTGGCGCGTCGTCGAAGATCAGTTGAGCAAGACTAGAAGAACACCATCCCCCTGCATATGGCCAAACGTATATGCGAAAATGGTGTGATCCGGTGTCTCAATTAATACACAATGCACAACACTAGCTATGATGTGGCATGCACCTAGCTAAGATAACTGGACATATATACTCCCCTTAAGATTGGTTATATATATACTACCTAGCTAGGTCGTTACGGACGTATATATATATATATATATATATATATATATATATATATATATATATATATATATATATATATATATATGTTCCCCTCCCCCACCCCCACCCCCACACACACATGACACGTAGCAGGGTGACGTTCCAGCGTTGTCAGTCAAATGGATGATATATAGCGAACCATCGATATATAAGCGCGTCGTCGAAAACCGCACAATGGAGGCATGCATGGTCCACACACACACATACACACACACACACACACACGCACACACACACACACGCACGCACACGCACACACACACCGTCACCCATCCTTGGCCTTCCAGCGTTGTCAGTAAAAGGCATGACATACCCTAAGGGCCCACCGATAGGTTTGTCATCAAGGAACCGCACAATGTAGGCACATGGTCCACACATAGGCATGGGTTCACACACACACACGCACACACGCGCGCACACACACACACACACACACACACACGTGCACACACACGCGCGCGCACACACACACACACACATCATCACCCATCCTTGGCCTTCCAGCGTTCTCAGTAAAAGGCATGATAGACCCTAAGGGCCCACCGATAGGTTTGTCGTCGGAAACCGCACAATAGAGGCACATGGTCCACACACACAGGCATTGGTTCACATTGTTGGGTTCTACCGTAGGTGCATCGCATGCAAATTAAAATTTTCCTACGCGCAGAACAACCAAGAACATGCTACGGAGATGGATCACAGTTCGTTACCACTAGACGCGCAGTGCCGTGCAGCGGAAGTAGAGTTGGGGCAGCGCGTTCGCGTGGTCCGTCTCCTCCTCGTCCGATCTCCCTCGAACGGCCGATCCGATCTCCCTCACGCAGCCAGTCGCCGGATCCAACCTACAGGTTCGCCGGAGCGGCGCAAGTGCACCGCCTCTAATGGTATCCGCGCGTGTAGGAGGAACACCGTGCGGCGGACTGCTAGGTCCGATCACACAGTCTGCGGCGGCAAGTGGAGGTGGCTAGCTGCAACACATGCAAAGCCCTAATGACGGCGCCGAAGCGATCAACCAAATGGGTGTGCCACACCTCCACTATATATAGGCATCCGGCACGGGCTCAACTCTTGGGCCTCGCACGGATCCTAAAGCCCACGTGTTCCTTCCCTTAAGCGCGCGACCCCTTAGGTTCTCGTTCACTTGGTCACGAGTCAGATCACATCCGACTCGACTAGTCGGTAGCGGCCTCTAGCAAAGCATGCCGACTCCAAGTGTGCGATGAAGCTGGTTAGGCGAACCTGTACATCACACTTCCGTTCCCTTTGCCACACGATATATGTTGTCGTGCTCAAGGCGACATGGTCATCCTTGTTGCAGCACGACCGCTTTCTCGTTCCGGTGAATCCGACCAACACTTCGGATTATCACCTAATCCTCATCGCATGGCCATGCTTATCCAGGTCGGATCACCCGAGGGGGCCCAGATTATATCTCTCCTCATCGGAGGGGCAAATCCCATCTTGCTCGACCATGTCTCGCAGCATGGGTCTGGACAAGCCCGAAACCTACCTTTATAACTACCCTGTCACGGAGTAGCGTTTGGTCGGCCCAAAGCAATTCTGTCACCATCTCAAGTACACGTGCCAGCTCAGGTCTTAGGACACAGAACGTATGTTGTACTAGAGACTCACAAATGACCTATCACTGCGTCTCATAGTTGGGTATGTCCAACTCAGACCTTATCTTGACTCGGATCCGACTACGTCGAATCCGACCAGATCTTTCTGAGTCCATATTATCTGGCTAGCATCCAATGCTACATGGTTAGTGAGACCGGACCATCCACCGTGTCATATGCTAGTCTAACTGGTTGTGCGTCCACACAGCCCTTTCGATTAGGGACCATTTAGGACAGTTATCATACAATGCATAGTCTCACAAACAAGTCATGTACTTGTTAATACACATCACTGATAATGTACAAGGACTATCTTTATTAATAAACACATAGGAAATATCATCATACATGATTGCCTCTAGGGCATATCTCCAACACACACACACACACACACACACACACACACACACACACACAGATATACACACACACACACGGGTCATCGACCCTTGACATTTTTCAAAACAGCAAAAGAAAATCATGGATATTTTCAAAACAAGGATCTGGCCTTCCAGCGTTGTCAGTAAAAGGCATGACAGACCCTAAGGGCCCACTGATAGTTTTGTCATCGAAAACCGCACAATGTAGGCACAAGGTCCAGACACATGCATTGGTTGACAGACACACACACACACACACACACACATCATGGATCCTTGACATTTTCAAAACAACAAAAGAAAATCATGGATATTTTCAAAACAAGGATCTGACCTTCCAGCATTGTCAGTAAAAGCCATGACAGACCCTAAGGGCCCACCGATAGGTTTGTCGTCGAAAACCGCACAATGTAGGCACATGGTCCACACACAGGCATTGGTTCACCGACACACACACACACACACACACAGAGACACACACACACGTCATCGATCGTTGACATTTTCAAAACAACCAAAGAGAATCATGGATATTTTCAAAACAAGAATCTCAAGATTTATTTAGCCGGAATGACATATCACTACATGCATTTTATTTATGCCTATAGTGATCATATCACACCGCCTAAATGAACCTTAAAATCTAGCAACTTCCGAACCGGTCACCCATCCTTGACTACTCCATCGAAAGCACGCTTAACCTTCGAGTTCCATTTGACTGGGTTATGGGCTAGGAAGCTGCGTCTTGCTAGTAAGAGTTGCCTCCTATCATTTACAAGGCGTGCCCCGATGGGCACCTGGTGGGACCAGATACGTATCGCAGACGTTTCTAGTAGTACTAGAAACCATGTGTGATGGTGGCATGGAGGCTCATGATGACTTCTCGCTCATGCTCGATGGCGTGATGCCACTTTTGCGTGCTCTCCGGCCTGCTCTGTCTCGTCCTCCTCGTCTAGAAGGTTGATGACGGGGCCGGCGCTTCGGCGGGAAACCGATTGGGGGAGTGGCGGGAGAAGCGTGTTTGGTTAGAACATCATTTTAATACAAATTGGATAACTTATGAAAGAAGGAAGCTCGAGCTAGCAGGACACGCGCACACCGTGCTTACACACGTACGAGCTTCAGACGGGCGTATAGAACTGCTTTAAATTATTCATGGTTCGTTTAGTTTTTTGTATACTACACTAATTAAGTTTCTAGACATTTAATGTGCATAATTCAAATTTGAACTAAAAGAACATGCTTCGTGTCACCAAAATGGGTTGAAAAAAGATATTTGTGTCCTTGGGTTCCTTGTTTAGGTCCCATGCAATGAACGTGAATGGATTACAAACATCTCGGAGTCGTGACGAGGCCACAAACATTGAGAAACTTGGCTTTTAAATCATCATAAATCCAAAACTCGTCTGAAATTCTTGAAACTTACCCTGGTGTCATTACACGGCACTTATACGACATGATAATTTTTTGTCCAATTTGGGACAAGTCTCTTGCACACCAAAACTTCTCTTAAGAACCATCGTGGTTTCGATACGGAACATGTCACCTTTGTGGAGGGAACGACATTCGATGTCTCTTCTTGTGTTGATATTTCTTCTACATGCAACACAGACTAATACAAGTGCAATGCTAAAATGTGGAAATATTAACGGCTCGTTTGGGGACCTTTATACATTAATTGAGCTTTTCTATATCCGTTTAATGTGCATAATTCAAATTTGAACTACAAGCACATGCTCCAGGGCACCAAAATGGGTTACAAACTCATTTATATGTCCTTGGGTCCTTGTTTAGGTCCCATCCAATGATTAAAAACATCTTAGCATCGTGACTAGGACGCAAATGTTGAGAAACATTGCTTTTAAATCCCCATAAATTCGGAACTCGTCTGAAATTATTGAAACTGGGGTGTCGACATGACACTTATAGGACATGGTAAAAAATTTTACCAGTCTGGGACAAGTTTTGGGACAAACCTCTTACAAATTGGAGCTTCCCACAAGAAGCATGGTGGTTTCGATATGGAACATGTCGCCTTTGTGGTCGAAACGACATTTGAGTTTTCTAGGCATGCACTTAATGTGAAGAACTCAAGTTTGAATTACAAGCATGGGCTCCAGGGCACCAAAATGAATTAAAAACCATTTTGTGTCCTTGGGTCCATGTTTAGATCCCATGCACTGATGGTCACTGAATTACAAACATCTTGGTGTCGTGACAAGGCCGCAAACATTGATAATCTTGGTTTCAAAGTCCGAGAAAACCCAAAGCTCACCAGGAATTCATGAAACTTACACAGTGTCATGCCACGACACATATATGGTGTGCATTTTTTTTGACGAATTTGGGACAAATATTGGGACATGCATCTTACAAGCCAAAGCTTATTCCAGAAGCCTTGTGATTTCGATAGGGAACATGTCACCTTTGTTGGTGAAACTACATTCAATGCATCGTCTAGTGCACCAATTCGGCCCCTTTTATACATTAATTGAGTTTTCTAGGGATTTAATATGCGTAGTTCAAATTTTGAACTAGAAGCACATGCTCTAACCTCGTGGTTTCGATAGGGAACATGTCACCTTTGGTGGCAAAACTACATTCAATGTGTCCTCTAGTGCACCAATTCGGCCCTTTTTATACATTAATTGAGTTTTCTAGGGCCCTTTTCATATGAATGTGAATGAATTAGAAACATTTAGGCATGATAGCCCGCCGCAATCATTGATAATATTGGTTTATTGAATTCCCATAAATTCAAAACTCTTATGATAACCATTTGGTGCCACGCGTCCAATTTTTTTACTCCCTCCATTTCTTTTTACTTCGCATATAAGATTTGGTCAAAGTCAAGCTAAACATAGTTTGACTAAATTTATACAAAAAATATATCAACATCTACAATGCTAAGGTTATATAGTATGAAAGTTAATTTGACGATGCATCTAATAATATTGATTTTAAATTATAAATATTTATATATTTTTCCTATAAAGCTAGTCAAACTTTACAAATTTTGAATTTGACCAAATTTTATATGCTAACTAAAAAGAACCAGAGGGAGTACTTGATATGGGGGTGTCGTGCGTGTAGCTACATGTTGATGACAGGACGCATGCGAGCTGTCCGCCGCGCAGGCTCAACGGGACGCGTGCGATCTGTCCGCCACGCAGGCTTGACAGGATGCATGAGAGCTGTCCACCGTGCATGCTCGACGGGACGCATGAGAGTCTACTACGCATGCTCATCGGGAAGCGATACTTTGACCTCCAACCCCCCCCCCCCCCCCCCCGCTCGCCTCGCTCCCAACTTCTGCATTAATGGCGTTCGACCCGCTGTTTATCATGTGGTTAATGCGCCTGGACGGAGGGACTAGTTTGCTTGTGATCATTGTTTTGTTCGTGCCTCGCCGAGAACTTTGACGTTTTGTCTGTTTTCGACTCGTATACATGTACAAACGAATGAAATAATATAACAACTAATTCACACCGGCAAAGGATAATAATTCTCTTACATATGCATGATAATAAAAAATGCCACATGCGGAAACTCCCCAAAGACACAGGGGCAAAAGAAGAAGGAAGAGGTTGAAGAAGGAAGACAAAGAAAACGATCTGGCCCGCTACTATCTAATTCTTCATGGATTGTTGGGCACGAAATTCCTCAATCTCCTTCTTCATCACCTCCATGACCTCCATCTCCTCTTGCCTCTCATCCGACATCTTACGCATTGCGGCCATGGCGCGGGCTCTTTGCTCGAGAGCGTCGATGCTCTGCGTCGCGTACGCATGAAGTTCCTTCACACGCTCCATGGATTCCTTCACCAGCCCCTCGTGCTCGATGTAGAGCTTCACCAAATCTTCCAAAAGTTCCTCGGCGAGTTCTTTCAGCCTCCCATCCGAGGCACTTTTCTTCTCGAGCAATTTCTTCCAGGCGTCGTTCTCCTTCATAAGTTTCTCCACGAGGCTGGTCGCCCTGTCAACTAAGGCGTCACTATTCTCCAGCAGCTTCACCAAGTCATCGGTCATCGCATCCTTTCTATCGAGGTCAGCGCGCATGTTGTTGCTGGCCGAGGAATCCAAGAATGCCAACTCGTCCAGTTCGCCTCCAAGGAGAATGCGCTTGTGATTGTGAGAGCCGTCGCCTGTCCGCGAAAGATCCTCCCGGGCGTCCGTTGCGCCACCGGACATCTCTGCTGTGGCCAAAGCGTTGTGGCTGGAGCTCTCTGGCCATTCCGCGGCGCGGCTACGGGACCTCTCGGTTGCTTCCACGGCCTTGGTCTTTCTTGCCGGGTTATATCTCGACCCAGAACCCCCCTCCTACCAGCCATGGCAGACGGAATGAAGGACTAACAAAGAAAGGCATGTTTTTTGGTGGCGGGGGTGAGGAATGTGCGGTAATTTTCGAGTACGTGTTTGTGTTTTTATAGCCTACTACAGTAAATAGCTGCTAAGTGGGAACACGTTTAGGTTTGGTAGGTGTGAACTGATTTGCAAAAAAAATAGCGTGTGGTAATTTGGAATGTGAAAGGAAACAAGCTCAATATTTATTGATGGTTTTAGTTCCCAAGCACAGGACACTTTATGATTTTTAGAAACCATTTGGGATGGCGTACGTGGCCCTACGTTCTCGGATGTGTGTACGTGTGTGCCCACTATTACTGCGGGGTCGGGGCCAAGACCGATGATGGTGTCGTGGCGGGTTAGACGGCCGCCACTATGGTGGCGGCCTCGGCGGCTGCCCGTGGGGTGGCGGCCAAGGCAGCCACGGCGGCCGTCGGCAGCAACTGCCTTCGGGCATCCGTGGCGGAGCGTAGTGGGTAGCGCGCTTTTGTGCGCGGGAACGGGCTCATCAAGCAGACGCATGGACCTGCCTGTCAGGGAAATGTGAAAATTAACGTAAAACTAAGTTTTTTTATAAATCTTTAAAAGGTTTGTAAATTCTAATCTCAATAATAAACATAACGTGTTGTGGGTGCAGGTTTGATTAGACGGGACGCGTGCGAGGAGTCCGCCGCGCAGGCTCAAAGGGATGCGTGCGAGCAGTCCGCCGCGTAGGCGCAGCTGGCTCACCGGGAATCAAGCCCTTGGACCTCGAACCTCCACCCACACAGCCCTATTCTCTCTCAAGTTCTCCATTAATGCTACACCTTCTCCTCCGATCTTATCTATAAGGGCCGCCGCTGAGGATCGCCTCCTTTTTCGATGGACGATGAGGCGGGCAACAAGCGGGGGCGGGTCGAGGCTGAACCACACGAGCCTTCGGCGAGCGTGGACTTCATCAGCAGCCTCCCCGACGAGATATTGGTAACCATCATGTCCCTCCTCCCCATCAAATCTGCCGTGCAGACCACCATCCTCTCTAGGCGGTGGCGCCCCCTATGGCACTCCACCCCCCTTGACCTCCTCGACGACGACGAGCTCTGTAGCGGGGATCGCAAACGCTTGGACGCATTGTCCCACATCCTCGCCACGCACACTACGCCAGCCAGACGCCTTGCCATCGGCACTTTCCGCTCAAACTGCAAGGCTGAACCCAAGTTTCACGAGTGGTTCTTATCCCCCGCCCTAGATCAACTCGAGGAGCTCAACTTTGTTGCTGGACATGGGCGCTCGCTACCTCTGTCCGTCCTCCGCCTCGCGCCCACGCCGTGCCACGCTACGTTCATGCGGTGCCTTTTCCCCAAGATTAATGCCGCGCACGCTCTTCATCTCCCTAAACTGAAGCACCTCGAGCTCATTGCCATCAGCATCTCGAAGTCAGATTTGGAGCGCCTGCTCGGCGGCTGTACAACACTCGAGTGCCTTCGTCTTTAGATGATGTTTGGGTTTAGTAGCCTCCACATCGCTATGACGAATCTCCGTACGATTTATGTGCACGGCTGGTGCCGCAACACGCTGTCAGTTGGGGAGTTTCATGATATGGTCATTAAGAATGCGCCTTTCCTAGAGAGATTGTTTGTACTTGATAAAGAAGGTCGAACAAGAATTGGGGTCATTGACGCACCGAAATTGATAGTGTTGGGCTATTCGTGTGCTGAATTCTCCGAACTTGTTACAGCTGGATCCATACCCGTTCAGGTACAACAATCTTCTTCTCATTCTTATTATTGTACAACACATTTTATCTAGTTTTTGTTGATCTATGTTCGGCTGTCATCTAGAAAATGATTCCCACAAGCCTCGCATTGTCTCTGCGCATAGTAAAGATCTTGGCACTCCAATCTATCGGCACCAATCTGGATGAAGTTGTTAAGTTCCTTATATGCTTTCCGTGCACGGAGAAGCTATACATCGAGGTGATGTTCCTTTCCTGTTAATTGTTAACCACAACGGAGTTCAATTTGTTGGTAATTTTACCCATGATTACAATGATAGATGTACTATACATTTTTTTGAGATGTTAATCATGACCGATCGAAGATGGCATGTCAATCTATTAATGTATTTTATAAATCATGCAAATCAAAGAGGCCTGTAGTGTTCAATACTGCATCTAAGCATTGATATGTTGTCTTCGTTTGCAGATACAAGCAGGACTTGGAGTGGAAAAGGTGGTGCAATATAACAATCCCATGGAATGCCTTGAATTCCATCTCACGGAAATTACTTTGAACGAGTACCGAGGCACCAATCCATAGATTCAATTTGCCAGTTTCTTTGTTCAGAAAGCAAGGGTGCTCAAGGTAATGAGGTTTGCACTATATTTAGTGCGCCACAATGGATGGTTTACTGACCAGCGGAGGCGCCTACAGCGGAATGGAAAAGGCTCTGCAGAAGCTGATTTCACTTTGGAAGTTCATATGATAGATTATTCGGAAGCGATTCTATCGAGCCGATATATGACTTCTCGGTGGATGATCCCTTCGTAGAAATATTTCATCCCATGGATCCTGAAGATTGGATTTGATTTCTAATATCATTTTGTACCTTGTAATCTTTGAATTTGGGCCTTGTTATGCTGGAATTTGAACCTTGTAATATTGCTGGTATTTGTGATACAATATTTGAAATTGCATTGTGTTCTTTTTTGTTTATGCAATCATGTTCTTATAAGTACATATGTTGTTGTTCTGTAGGCACATCATTGATGTTGTGCAGACCGAGCAAATCACAGTACACACGGACTAAACTACAAAATCCGTCGGTGATGATTTCATCAATCGCTGACAATTGTATACCAGCAAACGTTTTCCCACAACACACATAGGTTATTAGCACCAATCGTCTGTGTTATTTCTGGTGTTCGCACACGATTCTCGTTACTCACCTGTTTGCTGTATATCGCACACATCTTGTTATGCCGAATCGTTTGTGTTCTGCTGTATCAGCGCACACAGTTTATCCGAGTGAATTGTATGCCGTACTTCGCACACGTATGTAGTTTTGCTAACTGTTTCTGTTATCTTCGCTAATCACAAATGGTTCATAAGAACAGACTGTCTACCGTAGATCGCACACACAACTACTTTCTGAATCATATTTGATGGATCCACCTTCGCACCCAATTCACGCCATTAGCGACGGAGCTTGAACTATACCGTTTGCGATTCATGCATCGCACACAGTTTCGTTGAAGTGTCTCTGATTGATTTGTCGTCTTTGGACCATTCTGTAGTAGTGAATGCAACATTAATATCAAAAGCCTCCGCACTAGTGGCGGGTGGTATAGGTGTAATAATAAAATCATTATTATCAGTATTTGAGAAGTCACACAACTTAGTAGTATCTTGAGACATGGTGACCGAACAAGCAAAGTAACAAGCAATACAAGTAAACTAGAAAGCGAAGAAGTGAACTAGCAACAAGCAAAGGTAAATATTTTTTGTATTTTTTATTTTTATGTGACAAGATAAATATAACAGCAAATAAAAAGAAGAACAAGTGAATGAAAGTTTGTGTGAAGTTACTTGGTAGTTGATGATGATATTCCCCGGCAACGGCGCCAAAAATCCTTCCTAATACTTGTGAACCGCGTTGGGTTTTCCGTGAAGAGGAACGGGTAATTGTAGCACAAAATGGATAAGTATTTCCCTCAGTCATGAAACCAAGGTTTATCGAACCAATAGGAATATCAATCCTCAATCGTCTTCAGCGGATGCACCCAAATGAACAAACGACTTGCACCCAACGCGGGCAAGAGGATTGTCAATCCCCTTGATCTCGTTATTTGCAAGCAAATGAGTTGTGTAGATAATCGTTGATAAATATAAATTGCAAAATAAATAAAGAGTAAAGAAAGGCAGCAAGGTAATAATAGCGCTTGCGAATATATAAGTGAATAGAACCCTGGGGGCCATAGTGTTCCCTAGCGACATCTCTCATGTAGGCAGCATACGATGGGTAAACAAATTACTATTGAGCAATTGATAGAAAAGAGGATAGTTATGCGATGTTCACGACAATGATCATGTATATATAGGCATCACGTCCATAAGCAAATAGGCCGACTCCTGCCTGCACCTATTACTATTACTCCACTCATCGACCGCTATCCAGCATGCATCTAGAGTATTAAGTAAAACAGAGTAATGCTTGGAGAACGATGACATGATGTAGACAAAGTAAACTCAAACAATATGAATGAACTCCATCGTTTTATCCTTAGTAGCAACAACACAAAGACGCATCTTGTCCCCTACATCGTCACTGAGATATAGAAATTCGCCAGGTTGAACCTACCACAACGCACCACTCCCACCGATGAAATATAAATCTACTTGGCCAAAGCATATCAATAGATCGGAGAGCATTATGAAGCTATAATGATCATGCACATAAGAGATAATATAATTTAGAGGCATCTCAAATAATTTTCATGAATAATCTGAACATAAACCCACAATTCATCGGATCCCAACAAACACACCGCACAATAGGATTACATCGGATAGATCAAATCGAAGATGCGATGACCATTGTATTGAAGATCATAAGAGAGAGAGATTTCCATCTAGGTACTAGCTATTGACCCATAGGTCTGTGGTGAACTACTCACACATCATCATGAGGGCAGCAAGGTTGATGAAGAGGCCCTCCATGATCGATCCCCCCTCCGGCAGGGTGCTGGAACGGAGCTCCAGATGGCCTCGCGACGGAACAAAGACTTGCGGCGGCGTAAAAAGGGTTTCGGGTTTGCCTCCAGGGTTTTCAGAATATTAGAGAATTTATAGGCCGAAGAGGGACGTCGGGAGGTGCCCGAGGGGGCCACCACATATCAGGGTGCACCCCCCAGGGCGCGCCCTGATGTGTGGTGGGGCTCTCGTGCGCCTCTCGGCTTCCTTCCGAAGCTTCTAGGTATTCATATAGTCCAGAAAAAATCATCAAAAAGTTACGTGGCAATTGGACTTTGTTTGGTACAGTAAACCTGCAAGGCAAAAACATGTAGAAAACATCAACTGGCACTGGGCAGTAGGTCAATAGGTTAGTGCTCAAAAATATTATAAACTGGTAAATAATGACCCAAAAAGTATCCTAGAATGATAATATATCAGCATGGAACAATAAAAAATTATAATACGTTGGAGACGTATCACGGTAAAACTCATCCTGATTACCACTTGATATATGTAGATGAGATTTGTGGATTGTTTAAGCTTGCAGGTTTATCTGAATACAAAGTTAAGTAGAAGGTTTTCCCTTTATATTTGGAGGGAAAAGCACTGATGTGGTACAGGCTATTGGATGACATTGGATCATGGGTTTGGAATTGCTTGAAGCTGGAATATCATCAGAAGTTTTATCTTATCCTAGTCCATCATGATCGGAACTTTATATATAATTGCTGGCCTCGTGAAGGAGAAAGCATCGCTCAATTTTGGGGGAGGCTTAAATCTATGATGCACACTTGCCCCAACCTTGAGATTTCAAGGGAAATGATTATACAAAAAATTTATGCCCGGCTTTCTCATGAATTATCTAGTAAGGATGAAATAATTGGTCTTTCTTCTATTGTCGTGCCTCCTGGTGATCCATTAGAACAATATTTGCTAGACCATGAGAATGACATGCATATGAATGAAATAAATGAGATAGATGGTATATTCCTTAGACAAACACCTATTCTTAAACACAACTTGCATGTTGATATATTAGGGGATCCTCCTTCACCCAAGGGAGATACCGTGTTTGAGCTAAAGACATTACCTGATACTTTGAAATATGCTTATTTGGATGAAAAGAAGATATATCTTGTTATTATTAGTGCTAAACTTTCAGAGCATGAAGAAAAGAGATTACTTAAATCTCTGAAAAAGCACATGGCTGCTATTGGATATACTCTTGATGATCTTAAGGGCATTAGTCCCACTCTATGTCAGCACAAGATTAATATGGAACCGAATGCTAAACCCGTCATTGATCATCAATGCCGCTTAAATCCTAAGATGAAGGAAGTGGTAAGAACTAAAATACTAAAGCTTCTGGAGGAAGGTCTAATTTATCCTATTCCTGATAGTAGATGGGTAAGCCCTGTTCATTGTGTTCCTAAGAAAGGAGGTACAACTGTTGTTCCTAATGTTAAAAATGAACTTATCCCACAAAGAATCATAACTGGTTATAGGATGGTAATTGATTTTAGGAAATTAAACAAAGCTACTATAAAAGATCATTACCCCTTGCCTTTTATCGATCAAATGTTAGAAAGGTTATCTAAGCACACACACTTTTGTTTTTTTGATGGATATTCTGGTTTCTCTCAAATACCTGTGTCAAAAGAACACCAAGAGAAAACTACTTTCACATGCCCTTTTGGAACTTATGCTTATAGACGTATGTCTTTTTATTTATGCTATGCACCTGCTACCTTTCTAAGATGTATGACCGCTATATTCTATGATTTTTTTGAAAATATTTTTGAGGTTTTCATGGATGATTTTTCCCTTTATGGGACTCTTTTTATGATATCTTGAGCAACCTCGATCGACTTTTGCAGAGATGTGAAGAAACTAATCTTGTCTTGAAATGGGATAAGTGCCACTTTATGGTGAATGAAGGTATAGTACTTGGTGATGACCCACAAGTATAGGGGATCAATTGTAGTCCTTTCGATAAGTAAGAGTGTCGAACCCAACTAGGAGCAGAAGGAAATGACAAGCGGTTTTCAGCAAGGTAATTTCTGCAGGCACTGAAATTGTAGGTAATAGATAGTTTGATAGCAAGGTAATTTGTAACGAGCAAGTAACGGTAACGGTAAACAAGGTGCAGCAAGATAGCCCAATCCTTTTGAGGCAAAGGATAGGCTAGGACAATCACTAGTAATAGGCAAAGTGTTCTTGAGGGTACACGGGAATTTCGTCTAGTCACTTTTATCATGTTGGTTGATTCGTGTTCGCTACTTTGGTAATTTGATATGTGGGTGGACCGGTGCTAAGGTGATGTTCTCACTTGAACTAACCACCTACTTTTGATTAACCCCCTCGCAAGCATCCGCAACTACGAGAAAAGTATTAAGACAAAGTCTAACCATAGCATTAAACATGTGGATCCAAATCAGCCCCTTACGAAGTAGTGCATAAACTAGGGTTTAAGCTTCTGTCACTCTAGCAACCCATCATCTAATAACTACTCCACAATGCATTCCCTTTGGCCCATGAATGGTGAAGTGTCATGTAGTCGACATTCACATGACACCACTAAGGGAATCACAACATACATATCATCAAAATATCGAACACATATCAAATTCACATGATTACTCGCAACATGACTTCTCCCGTGACCTCAAGAACAAAGGTAACTACTCACAAATAATAATCATCCTCAAGATCAGAGGAGTAATGAATAGCATAATGTATTTGAACATATGATCTTCCACAGAATAAACCATATAGTAATCAACTACGCAAGGTAATCAACACTACTAGTCACCCACAGGTACCAATCTGAGGTTCCGGTACAAAGATTGAACACAAGAGATGAACTAGGGTTTGAGAGGAGACGGTGATGTTGAAGATGTTGATGATGATTAGCCTCCCAAAGATGAGAGGGGTGTTGGTGATGACGATAGCTTCGATTTCCCCCTCCGGGTGGGAAGTTCCGCCGGAGGGCAAAAGTGCTCCTGCCCAAGTTCCGCCTCGAGGTGGCGGCGATTCGTCCCAAAAGTCCTCCTCCTAATTTTTTTAGGTTTTTTGGGAATTTATACCAGAAGATGGGCTCCGGAGGTGGGCCAGGGTGAGCACCACCCACCAGGCCGCGCCAGGGGGTGCCTGGCGCGCCCTGGTGGGTGTTCCTCACCAGGTGGCCCCCCTCTGGTAGATTTTAGCTCCAGTATTTTTTATTAATTCCAAAAATAATCTCCGTAAAGTTTCAGCTTCATTAGAGTTGTGCAGAATAGGTATCTCTGACGTGCTTTTCTTGGGTCCAGAATTCCAGCTGCCGGTATTCTTCCTCTTTGTGTAAACCTTGCATATTATGAGAGAAAAGGCATTAGAATCACTCCCCAAAGCATTATTATTCAACAAAAAAAAGTAAATAACATTAGGAAATCATGATGCAAAATGGACGTATCAGCTCCCCCAAGCTTAGACCTCGCTTGTCCTGAAGCGAAAGCCGATATTTCAAATCATGTCCACATGGTTTGAGAGAGAGGTGTCGATAAAAACAAAATACGGACATAGAAGCATCATGCTTATTAACATAACAGCAACAAACTCTAACATAAGAACATATTTCAATATATTTTTATCATAAAGCTTCTCATGAACAAGTAACAATTCATCACAACATAGAAGTATGAAGCATAAACCTTATTGGAAACCAACAAACTGTGTTCTCAGTCAACTTTGCAACTACAATTCATCATATTTTCAGGAAGGGTCTCATGTCGGAGCCTTTTGGCAAGTCCACATACTCAACCATCATTTAGTCTTCTATGATTGCTAACGCTCACGTCATACCCATGAACAAAAAGTTTCAACCGGACACATAGGAAGATAGGGGCTTATAGTTTTGCCTCCCAATGTATTCACCTCAAGGGTGATGTCAACAATAATAACTCATGCCCACCCATATCCAACTGGGTATATGTGCCTAGATCTTTCCTCACCACATGATGCTTGCAAAGGAAAAAGTAAAAAGGAATAGGGAAGAATACTTTGACTCTTTCATAAAAGTAAGTGCATAAAAGTAAAAGATAGGCCCTTCGCAGAGGGAAGTAGAGGTTGTCATGCGCTTATTGGTTTGTGTGCCCAATCCCTTAATGTAAAAGAACGTCACGCTATATTGCCCCCTATGATAGCAACCTTTATTATGCAGTCCGTCGCTTTTATTACTTTGCCATCATAAGTTCGTATAACGCTCAATTTTCTCTTACACTAATTGATCAAAACACTTTTAGAAGCAATTTTTATTGCCTTGTTGCACCGATGACAACTTACTTGAAGGCTCTTTCTCGATCCATAGGTAGGTATGGTGGACACTCAAGGAAAGAGTTTGGGTTTGGGTTTTTGGACGCACAAGTATTATCTCTACTTAGTGCGGAATTTTTGGCTAGCAAAGATATTGAGCAAGCACCACATGTTAAAGGATCTATAACAATATAACTTCTATGTGGATATGAACAAACATAAATCATTATGTTGTCTTCCTTGTCCAATGTCAACAATTTTGACATATAATATTTGATGGGGGCTGACAATCATAAAAGATGTCCAAGATAGTGTATTTGCATGTGAATCTTCTCTTCCCTAATTAATTCCTTCATGAATTGCATCATTGACCAATGCTATGTTTGTCAATCTCCAATAAATTTTACTACTTATACTTTTCCTTATGTGATGTCATTACTCACCATAAGATTAGCATATGATTCTTTTCATTTATTGTCTTTCTTTTATTTGATTGCAACAAGAAAGTAGAGAAGCAAAACTCAAACTAAACTTTATTATATAACTTTCACTCGATTACATAGATAGGTAGGCCACAAAACTAACACACGAAAATAGATCACGCTAAAATTTTATTCAACTAAAGCAAAGGGAAACTAAAGATAGAGCTAAAATAGGTAAAGGTGAATAAAAGTGGTGGTGATACGATACCGGGGCACCTCCCCCAAGCTTGGCTCAAGCCAAGGGGAGTGACCATACCCATGTACTCAAATCTCCTTTGGTGGCGGTGGTGAAGAAGGTGGAGCTGTAGAAGAAGCCTTCTTCTTCAACTTATATTTAAGCATAAAGTTTTCCTCCCTTAGATCATCATTCTCCAATTCAAGCTTTAATATCCTTTGGCATAAGGCCTCCTTGCTTTCCTGCAAAAAACGAGACGGGATAAATTGGACCTTAGGTTTGTATCTTCTAGGGAGGCTTGACTTCTTGAATTCCACATGCATGTCTCCGGGTTGAGGCAATGGATCATCCTCTTCCTCAGAGCTGTCATCTTTTATTTCCTGCATGGTAGAATCTTCTTCCTCCTCCGAGGTCCATAGATAGGGGTAAATCTTCGTAAAGATCTCCTTGTCTAGAACATACGGATCAACATGGCTCTCCCCATCTGAATCTTGAGACGACATATTTTCATATCTGTCAGGAAAACAGCACGAAACAAGAACAGGGGATTTTTCTGCAATACGGTCGTCAAAACACTCGGGGCTATATATAGAGAATTTTTATTCTTGGGAAACAAGTATTTGGAAGGAAAACGGAGTCGGGAAGGCATCCGAGGTGGGCACCACCCACCAGAGCACGCCCAGGGGTGCCTGGCGCGCCCTGGTGTATCGTGCTCACCTCGATCACCTTCCGGTTTATTTTTTTATTCCTAAAATTCTAAAATATTCCAAAACTGACAGAAAATATTTTTGTGGATTTTTCGGAGTCCGTTTACTTACCGTATCACGTACCTCCTATTTTTATGTATTCTGGAGTATTCCGGAAGGTTTCTTTTATGTGTTCCTCCGGTGTCATGGTTTGGATAACATTGCTTTCAACGTTAATAGGTGTACCTAAGATATAATGCTTAATTCTTTGGCCATTGACCACATTCGGGTTAGTACCTTCGGCATTATTAATCTTGATAGCTCCAGAACGATAAACCTCTTCGATAATATATGGTCCTTCCCATTTGGAGAGAAGCTTTCCTACAAAGAATCTTAAACGAGAGTTGAATAAAAGAACATAATCTCCTATTTTGAATTCCCGCATTTGGATTCTTTTGTCATGCCATCTTTTTACTTTTTCTTTGAATAGCTTGGCATTTTCATACGCTTGGGTTCTCCATTCATCTAGTGAGCTAATATCAAATAGCCTCTTCTCACCGGCAAGTTTGAAATCATAATTGAGTTCTTTAATTGCCCAAAATGCTTTGTGTTCTAGTTCTAGAGGCAAATGACAAGCCTTTCCATATACCATTTTATATGGAGACATACCCATAGGATTTTTATAAGCAGTTCTATAAGCCCAAAGTGCATCATCTAATTTCTTAGACCAATTCTTACGAGACCTATTGACAGTTTTTTGTAATATTAATTTTATTTCTCTATTGCTAAGTTCTACTTGACCACTAGATTGAGGATGATAGGGTGATGCAATTCTGTGGTTAACATCATATTCAGCAAGCATCTTACGGAAAGCACCATGAATAAAGTGTGAACCACCATCGGTAATTAAATATCTAGGGACTCCAAACCTCGGGAAGATAACCTCTTTAGGCATTTTAATGGAGGTGTGGTGATCAGCACTACTAGTTGGAATAGCTTCTACCCACTTAGTGACATAATCAACCGCAACTAAAATATGAGTGTACCCGTTAGAGGAAGGAAAAGGCCCCATGTAATCAAAACCCCACACGTCAAATGGTTCAACAACAAGTGAATAATTCATAGGCATTTCTTGACGCTTACCGATATTACCAATTCTTTGACATTCATCACAAGACAAGACAAACTTACGGGCATCCTTGAAGAGAGTAGGCCAATAAAAACCAGATTGCAATACCTTGTGAGCAGTTCTATCTCCCGCATGATGTCCTCCATAAGCTTCGGAATGACATTTCCGTAGGATTTGTTCCTGTTCATGTTCAGGTACACAACGTCTAATAATACCATCTACTCCTTCTTTATAAAGATGTGGGTCATCCCAAAAGTAATGTCTCAAGTCATAGAAGAATTTTTTCTTTTGTTGGTATGTGAAACTAGGTGGTATATATTTAGCAACAATGTAATTAGCATAGTCAGCGTACCAAGGTGTGTTGTGTGAGACACTTATTGCAGCTAGTTGTTCGTCAGGGAAACTATCATCAATAGGTAGTGGGTCATCAAGAATATTTTCTAACCTAGACAAGTTATCAGCTACGGGGTTCTCAGCTCGTTTCCTATCAACAATATGTAAGTCAAATTCTTGGAGTAAAAGAACCCACCTAATGAGTCTAGGTTTAGCATCTTTCTTTTCCATAAGGTATTTTATAGCAGCATGATCGGTGCGAACAATAACTTTGGAGTCAACAATATAGGATCTAAATTTATCACAAGCAAACACAACTGCTAAATATTCTTTTTCAATAGTAGCATAGTTTCGTTGAGCACTGTCTAGAGTTTTACTAGCATAATGGATAACATTCAATTTCTTATCAACTCTTTGTCCTAGAACAGCACCAACAGCATAATCACTAGCATCACACATAATTTCAAAAGGCAAGTTCCAATCAGGTGGTTGAACGATAGGTGCAGAGGTTAAGGCTTTCTTGAGTGTTTCAAAAGCTTCCACACAATCATCATAAAAAACAAAAGGAATATCCTTTTGCAAAAGATTAGTAAGAGGCCTAGAAATTTTAGAGAAGTCTTTAATGAACCTCCTATAAAAACCAGTATGACCAAGGAAACTTCGAATACCTTTAATATCTTTAGGACATGGCATTTTCTCAATTGCATCAACTTTAGCTTTATCCACCTCAATACCTCGCTCAGATATTTTATGCCCCAAGACAATACCTTCATTAACCATAAAGTGGCACTTCTCCCAATTCAAGACGAGATTAGTTTGTTCACATCTCTGCAAAACTCGATCAAGGTTGCTTAAGCAATCATCAAAAGAAGTCCCGTAAACGAAAAAATCATCCATGAAAACCTCCACAATCTTTTCACAAAAATAAGAGAATATAGCAGTCATACATCTTTGAAAGGTAGCAGGTGCATTGCATAAACCAAAAGGCATACGTCTATAAGCATAAGTTCCAAAAGGGAAAGTAAAGGTGGTTTTCTCTTGATCGGATTGTGACACAGGTATTTGAGAGAAACCAGAATATCCATCAAGGAAACAAAAGTGTGTGTGCTTAGACAGTCTCTCTAGCATTTGATCAATGAAAGACAAAGGGTAATGATCTTTTCTAGTAGCTTTATATAATTTTCTAAAATCAATTACCATTCTATAGCTAGTGACAACTCTTTGTGGAATGAGTTCATTCTTATCATTAGGAACAACGGTAATACCTCCATTCTTAGGGACACAATGAATGGGACTTACCCATCTACTATCAGCTATGGGATAGATTATACCTGCTTCCAGAAGCTTTAATATTTCAGTTCTTACCACTTCTTTCATCTTAGGATTCAACCGCCGTTGGTGATCAACAACGGGTTTAGCATCAGGTTCCATATTGATCTTGTGCTGACAAAGAGTGGGACTAATGCACTTAAGATCATCAAGAGTATATCCAATAGCAGCCCGGTGCTTCCTTAGAACTTTCAATAATCTTTCTTCTTCATGTTCTGAAAGGTTAGCACTAATAATAAAAGGATATATCTTTTTCTCATCAAGATAAGCATACTTCAAAGTGTCAGGCAATTGTTTCAATTCAAACACGGGATCACCTTTAGGTGGAGGAGGACCTCCAAGAGTTTCAATAGCCAAATTGTGTTTCAAGAGAGGTTGTTGTTCGAAGAAAATTTGATCTATTTCATTCCTTTCACGCATGTGCATATCATTTTCATGGTCGAGCAAATATTGTTCTAAAGGATCAGTAGGAGGCACAGCAATAGAAGCAAGACCAATTATTTCATCTTCACTAGGTAACGCTTTATCACGAGGTTGTCTACTAAACTTGGAAAAATTAAATTCATGAGACACATTACCAAAACTGACACCGACAGTTTGTTTTTCACAATCTATCTTAGCGTCGACAGTGCTCAAGAAAGGTCTACCAAAGATAATGGGACAAAAGTCATCTTGTGGGGAACCAAGAACAAGAAAATCAGTAGGGTATTTTATTTTCCCACACAAGACTTCAACATCTCTAACAATCCCAAGTGGTGTGATAATATCTCTATTAGCAAGTTTAATAGTAACATCAATATCTTCCATTTTAGCAGGTGCTATTTCATTCATAATTTCTTGGTATAAGGTAAAAGGGATAACACTCACACTAGCACGTAAATCACATAAACCATGGTAGCAATGATCTCCTATTTTAACTGAGACAACGGGCAAGCCTTCTATAGGTCTATGTTTATCTTTCTTATCAGGCTTAGCAATTCTAGCAGCTTCATCACAAAGGTAAATGACATGTCCATCAATATTTTCTTCCAAGAGATCTTTAACCATAGCAACACTAGGTTCTACTTTAATTTGCTCGGGGGGTTTAGGTGCTCTTATATTACTCTTACGAACCACGATTGATACCTTAGCATGTTCCTTTATCCTAACAGGGAAATGTGGCTTTTCAATATAAGCAGTAGGCACAACTGGATCCACATTGTAAAAGATGGTTTCTTCTCTAGCTATGACCGGTTCTTTAATTTCTTCTTTAACAGGGGGATAATATTTAAACCACTTCTCCTTAGGGAGATCAACGTGAGTAGCAAATGCTTCGTAGAAAGAGGCTACTATCTCAGAGTCAAGTCCATATTCAGTGCTAAACTTGTGAAAAGTATCGGTATTCATAAAAGATTTAACACAATCAAATTCAAGCTTTATACCTGACTCATTACCTTCGACGAGTTCCCAATCTTCAGAGTTGCGTTTAATTCTTTCCAAGAGATCCTACTCTAAATCACTAGTCTTCTTCATATAAGAACCATCACAAGAAGTATCGAGCATGGATTGATCATTATGAGAAGGCCGAGCATAAAAATTCTGAATGATAACTTCCCTTGGAATGTCATGATTGGGGCATGAATATAACATTGACTTAAGCCTCCCCCAAGCTAGAGCGATACTTTCTGCTTCACGAGGCCAAAAATTATATATATAATTCCGATCACGATGAACTAGATGCATAGGATAAAACTTTTGATGGAATTCCAATTGCAAACGATTCCAGTTCCAAGATCCAAGGTCATCATATAGACTATACCATGTCAATGCTTTCCCTCCAAAGATAAAGGGAAAACCTTCTTCTTAACTTAATCTCCGGATAAACATGCAAGCTTAAATAATCCACATATTTCGTTCACATATAAGAGATGCATATCAGGATGTTCAATTCCATCTCCGGCATAAGGTTTAGCAAGCAAGTGTTCTAGCATACCCGAAGCAATTTCATAAGCAACATTTTCTGTAGGTTCTGTAGGTTGAGGGGTAACTAATTGTGGTTCCGGTCGAGGTGAAGATACCCCGAACAAACCCCTCAAAGGATTGTTCTCCTTAGTAGCAAGTAGCAATAAATTTCAGCACGTAGTATAAGTTTTTCCTTACCGATTTCCACTTACCAAGAGCGCTTCACTCCCCGGCAACGGCGCCAGAAAAGAGTCTGGATGACCCACAAGTATAGGGGATCAATCGTAGTCCTTTCGGTAAGTAAGAGTGTCGAACCCAACGAGGAGCAAAAGGAAATGACAAGCGGTTTTCAGCAAGGTAATTTCTGCAGGCACTAAAATTGTAGGTAATAGATAGTTTGATAGCAAGGTAATTTGTAACGAGCAAGTAACGGTAATGGTAAACAAGGTGCAGCAAGATAGCCCAATCCTTTTGAGGCAAAGGACAAGCCAGAACAATCACTAGTAATAGGCAAAGTGTTCTTGAGGGTACACGGGTGTCGTCGTCCTGGGAACGAGGGTACCCAGACTTGCCTGCCTGCAGCCTAGGGCATGGCCCACCTCGATGACCAAGTACGGCCCAGCGCGGCCTCACTCAGCACAAGGCCCTCGCAAGACCCCGAGCTCGCGAGGGAAACAACGCCAAGACCTGCTGGGGGTAGGCCTCCTCACGAGCGGCGGAGATCTCTATGCAGTGCTCGGCCTCGGGAGGTCAAGGGTGACGCCAGCCAGGCGAGCGCCAGCGCGCCAGAGGGGACAGTTTCCCCTTTGGTGCAAAGGAGGCAGGGGCGCACGCAAGTTCCCAAAGCGCCCCCAAAGGTTTCCACTCCGGTGCAACAAGACCAAGACCCCGAGCCCCGCAGGACGGACGTCATCGCCGAGCCTACCTCTGCATCACCACCGGCTACTTTGTAGCCGAAGACCACCTTTCGTCAGGATAAGATGTACCTCCTGTCCCCTTTCGAATTTGGCCGTTGTGGGATCCCTTCCCGCCATTGTGATAAGGGAGGAGGACCCGGGCCACTATAAATAGAGGCTAGGCTGCTCGGTAGAAGGCAGAGACAACACACCACCCCGAACGCACCCGCGAGGCAACTCACCACTGTACTTGTTCATCCACAAACCTCCTCGTGAGGCAATCCACCAAAAGCAGGAGTAGGGTTTTACGCTTCACAGCGGCCTGAACCTGGGTAAACTCTCATGTGCTATCTTCTTCCTCGCCATCGAGCGGGGTCATCGCGTTGTGAGCTTGGAGGTGTGAAGCTGTTGGGGATCTTTGCACATGTCCCTGGGTTCGAACTTCGTAGGGTTTTGCAGAGCCCGAAATCCGACAACGGGAATTTTGTCTAGTCACTTTTATCATGTTGGTTTGATTCATGTTCGCTACTTTGATAATTTGATATGTGGCTGGACTGGTGCTAAGGTGCTGTTCTTACTTGAACTAACAACCTACATATGATTAACCCCCTCGCAAGCTTCCGCAACTACGAGAAAAGTATTAATACAAAGTCTAACCATAGCATTAAACATGTGGATCCAAATCAGCCCCTTACGAAGTAACGCATAAAGTAGGGTTTAAGCTTCTGTCACTCTAGCAACCCATCATCTAATAACTACTCCACAATGCATTCCCTTAGGCCCATGAATGGTGAAGTGTCATGTATTCGACGTTCACATGACACCACTAAGGGAATCACAACATACATATCATCAAAATATCGAACACATATCAAATTCACATGATTACTCGCAACATGACTTCTCCCGTGACCTCAAGAACAAAGGTAACTACTCACAAATAATAATCATGCTCAGGATCAGAGGAGTAATGAATTGCATAATGGATCTGAACATATGATCTTCCACCAAATAACCATATAGTAATCAACTATGCAAGGTAATCAACACTACTAGTCACCCACAGGTACCAATCTGAGGTTCCGGTACAAAGATTGAACACAAGAGATGAACTAGGGTTTGAGAGGAGATGGTGTTGTTGAAGATGTTGATGAAGATTGGCCTCCCAAAGATGAGAGGGGTGTTGGTGATGACGATAGCTTCGATTTCCCACTCCGGGAGGGAAGTTCCCCCGGCGGAATCGCTCCGCCGGAGGGCAAAAGTGCTCCTGCCCAAGTTCCGCCTCGAGGCGGCGGCGCTTCGTCCCGAAAGTCCTCCTCCTAATTTTTTTTAGTTTTTTGGGGAATTTATACCAGAAGATGGGCTCCGGAGGTGGGCCAGGGTGAGCACCACCCACCAGGCGGCGCCAGGGGGTGCCTGGCGCGCCCTGGTGGGTGTTCCTCACCAGGTGGCCCCCCTCCGGTAGATTTTTGCTCCAGTATTTTTTATTAATTCCAAAAATAATCTCCGTAAAGTTTCAACTTTATTGGAGTTGTGCAGAATAGGTATCTCTGACGTGCTTTTCTTGGGTCCAGAATTCCAGCTGTCGGTATTCTTCCTCTTTGTGTAAACCTTGCATATTATGAGAGAAAAGGCATTAGAATCACTCCCCAAAGCATTATTATTCAACAAAACAAAGTAAATAACAGTAGAAAATCATGATGCAAAATGGACGTATCACTTGGGCATAAAATCTTTGAGCGAGGCATTGAGGTAGACAAAGCTAAAGTTGATGCAATAGAGAAAATGCCATGTCCTAAAGATATTAAAGGTATAAGAAGTTTTCTTGGTCATGTTGGTTTTTATAGGTGTTTTATTAAAGATTTCTCAAAGATTTCTAGGACACTAACTAATCTTCTTCAAAAAGATATTCCTTTTGTTTTTTATGATGATTGTGTAGAAGCCTTTGAAATACTTAAGAATGCCTTGATTTCTGCACCTATTGTTCAAGCACATGGTTGGAATTTACCTTTTGAAATTATGTGTGATGCTAGTGATTGTGATGTTCATGTTGTTCTAGGGCAAAGAGTAGACATGAAATTGAATGTCATTCATTATGCTACTAAAAATCTAGACAGCGCTCAAAGAAATTATGCTACTACTGAGAAGGAATTTTTAGCAGTTGTCTTTGCATGTGATAAGTTTAGACCTTATATTGTTGATTCTAAAGTTACTATTCACACTGATCATGCTGCTATTAAATACCTTATGGAAAAGAAAGATGCTAAGCCTAGAATGATTGGGTGGGTGCTGTTACTTCAAGAATTTGACCTGCACATTGTTGATAGGAAGGGAGTGTCGGTGTCAAAACCGGCGGATCTCGGGTAGGGGGTCCCGAGCTATGAGTCTAGGATCTATGGTAACAAGGGGACGAAGGAGACGATGTTTACCCAGGTTCGGGCCCTCCTATGGAGGTAAAACTCTACGTCCTGCTCGATTATATTGATTGTATGAAGGTTACAGAGTTGATCTACCTCGAGATTGACTAGCTAAAACCCTAGATGAGTTTTTTCTGCCTTACATTCTAAAACCCTCTCGGTTTATATAGACACCGGGGGGTACCTAGGGTTTACACATGATAGGTCTCCTGCCGAGGATGGAAATGTCGATTTCGTCATCTTGACTTGGAGTGCACGACACGCCTTCCCGGCTTCCTTCTGGAACGTGGGGTCTCGATGTATCCAGCCCTTCCCGTGATAGCTAGAGAGCGGCCCATCGAGCCGGCCTATTGGGAGATAAGCCAGCGGCCCGAGGACCCCTTAGTCCAGGACTCCCTCAGTAGCCCCCGAACTAGCCCCCAACGCCAAGAGTCTCAGCTCTGGCAGCTTCTGTGACCAGAGTCTTCGGCTTGTGGGGTGAGTTCTTCTTCCCGTAAATGATCGGCTGAGACCAATCCGGCTTCCGATGACACGCATTTCATCCGATCCTACGATCGTCCGAACACCATGAATTGCTTGGCCCTGAAGGCTAATCGTCAAAGTGCAAATAGTGTTTTCTGATGCCCCCTTCTGACGAAGGGTCGTGGCCTACCACGACCGCTGAACCAGTTATGAAAACTCGATTCGCGGTTCAAGGCCATTTTTTCATTGACACGACTCATCAATGTATAGATCGTGCTCCGTTTCACACGGGATATAATCAGAACCCTAGGCTTATTTTGCGCGTGCATAACGGCACGCACGCCTTGGGAAGCGGAGAGACTCGCGGCGCGGTAAAAGGAGGCTAATCGGCATAACGCCTCATAAAAGGGAAAAAAACCCAAGGATTGCTCACGCTTCCCATTCGCATCCTCTGCTTTCCCAATCTTCCCAAGCTCCAAGAGCCCAGATCTAGTTCTTCCTCAACTTCCCCTCCGAGCTTAGCCATGGCGGGCTCGGGCTCCATGGGCAAGTGGGAGGCCTCCACGGTCACCGACCAGGATATCCGGGAGCTAAAGCTTGCCGGCTACCTCCCTACCAACGTCTTCCACCGCGCTCCAGAAGCGAAACAGGTCGTCCCCACCCCCAAGCCAGGCGAAAGGGTAGTTTTTGTCCCCCATTTCATCCGGGGACTGAGCTTCCCGCTCCACCCCTTCGTCAGGGGTCTCATGTTCTTCTATGGGTTGGACTTCCATGATCTTCCCCCGAACTCCTTTATGCACATCTCGGCTTTAATCATTCTTTGCGAAGCCTTCCTGCGGGTCGAGCCGCACTTCAGCCTGTGGCTCAAGGTCTTCAACGTCAAGCTGAAGACCGTCGCGGGCAAGCACGCAGACTGCGAAGGGGTGGTAATCAGCAAGCTCCCCCGCGTCGAGTGGCCTACCGGCACCTTCATCGACACAATCAAGATCTAGCAGAAATAATGGTTCTACATCACCGAACCAAGGGATGAGAGCTGGGCGGCGCCTGCCGAGTTTAGATCCGGACCCCCTACGAGATTGACCTCATGGCTCAGGAAGGGCCTCGACTGGGGGTCGGATGCAGAGGTGAAGTTGCTGCAGAAGCGTATTACCTCGGTGATCGAGGCCAAGGTGGAGCTGGTCAACGTGGTCCAGGTCATGCTCCACCACCGTATTCTTCCCTGCCAGCGCCGGGCTTCCCCAATGTGGGCTTATCAGACTAAGGACGAGCCTACCGTGCACCAACTCTTCTGCACTACCCCTGAGAAGTTGTGGAAGGCATTATTCAAGCCTCGGAAAAGCTGGCCGGCCAAGGAAGAGGATTCGGGCCTAAGTGCCGATAACCCACCGACCAAGGTACGGTATAATTTTAATCCACTGACTCTGTTTCTTCGACAAAAAGACTGAACGCCTTCTCCCTTATTTTCGCAGAAATGGTTGAGCAAAGCCGCGAGAGATAACTGCCCGGCTCCACAACCCGAAGATCCCAAGTCGGAGTTGTTGACGGCGATGCTCGTTGTGGCGCCGTACTCGGCGCCCGAGAAGAAGGAGAAGAAGAAGAAAGCCAGAGAGGGTCTCCGCATAAGGGACCAGCCGGACGCCGCATCCGAGGAAACCCATGCCTCCTCTAGTCATGAGGAAGAGCATGAAGACGCGAGGGAAGGCGTTTCCCCCCTCACAAGAAAGAGGGCGGCGTCGCCGGACGCCGCGGAGGATGCAGCTCCTCCTGCCCTGAAGAGGGCGCGCCGGGCGAGATTGATCCTGCCCGACGACAGCTCGGACTCTGATGCTGAGTTTGAGGACTTTGAGAGGGTTCCCTGAAGGAACTTAAGGGTCAAGCCCCCCGCTCAAAGGTATGAATCCGAAGACTCCCTGGGTCATTTATGAAAAGTTTTTAATGTTTTAAATGCAAGAACATCTTTCAATCTGCAGCCCACCACGCGTTCTCCCTACTAACCAAATATCGGATGGGGAGTCTCCGCCCGCAGAGCTGATGAAGAGTGGGACTGCATCGCATCCCACACCTCCAGGGGCCGCGAAGGATGCCGTAGAGGTGTCATCCCGCCAGGCTCCTTTGGAGCCGAACACAGGCGGTGGGGGTGACCATGCCATGGCCGAGGTTGATGCCTCGGCCGCCGAAGGCCAGGGGGAGGAAACTCTCCAGGCTGTTGAGGACCAGGGGGAGAATACTCCCCTGGCCGCCGAGGAGGAAGGGCGGAAGGATGCCCAGTCCCCTCCGAGGACCTCTCCGGAGCATGCTGTGCCTCTAGCGCTACCGACTCAGTCCCCGATCAGAGATCGGGCTGGCCGGTCACCACCGGTGCCACCGACGACTGGGTGGCCGGTCATAGAGGAGGCTCTAGCACGCGCCCCCATCTCCGAGGATCACCGCACTCTTATGGGTGCGGTTCTGCAAGGCATTCAGTCCGTTGATAACGGACTGAAAGAGGCCTTTAATGGTCTCTTGATGGGCTTCAAGGTGAGTCACGTAATACCCTTTTCCTGAACCATTTTAATTTTATTAAGTTTATGCTATCCTTATATATGCAGTAGCCCCCGAGCCCCGGGTGGGTTTGCAAAAATGCACCCGGGGGTCATATATTCAGGAGTGACCAACTTGTATAAGGCACCATTAGGCCCACAATGTTCTAAAAGCCCTTAAGAGGACCGAACATGAGGTCATATCCTTGATAGTTCGGGGGTTGGAACGCACATAACCGGATATATGTTTTTATTTTTTGTAGGCCTTGTCATCGGCGGCGGCCGTGAATGCCAATGAGCTTACCGAGCTAAATCGGAAGCTCAAGATCTCCGAAGAGGAGCTTGATAGCCTGAAAAAGAGGTTCGACGAGGCACAAGGTAACCCGAATTGTGACATCCGGGCTGTATATCGGTAATGATCCGCACTGGTGAACTAGTGTAAATATTTATTTATTGCTTCCACAGCTTCCGCTTCGGAGGTTGAAAAACTCAAGGCCGAGCTCCAGAAAATGAAGCAAGAGGCCGCGGATGAGAAGGCGGTCGCCGAACAAGCAGCAGCCGCGCTTTCCACTTTGAAAGTTGCGAGTGCCAAGCATGAGGCCCGGGTGGAGGAGGTGTAGCAAGAGCTCAAGGATGCCGGCACGAAGTGCGAGGCCCTTGAGCAAAAAGGCAAAGAACAAGCTGCCGAGCTAGCCGCACTGAAATCCGAGCTCCAGAAGGAGCGGGTGGACAGGCGGTCCCTTGTAGAGGAGGTTTGCCAAGTCAAGGCTATCGCAGATGGTAAGCCGTATTCACTACAATGTGCCTTTGGTGGTAGCAGGTTTGCTTTGCTCACCCAGGTGTGGCGTTCCTCAAGCGTCTGTGCGGATCTCCAGAAGAGTGCAGCGGACGCGAACAAGTTCTATGCTTCGCGGGAGGAGGATGATGAGGCTCGGCAATTCTGGGCACAATTTGAGTCCCCCGAGCGCTCTCCTCTCCTGATCGAGCAGATGAATCAACTGGTGGAGCTGCACAGAATGGCAGAGCCGGCCATGAAGGATCTCTGCATCCGGCTATGGCCTGAAGAGCCGTTGCCGAATAGCTACTTCGGCTTGGTGCAGAAACTATGCGATGCTGCGCCTCGGATTGACGCGCTAAAGCATTCTACATGCATCGAGGGAGCTCGGATGGCCTTTGCAAAGACCATGGTGCACTGGCCGAAGCTCAAGCCGACCGAGATGGCCAACGCACCCCCGCCTCCTGGAAAGGGGCATAGGCGCCCCGAGCTATACTTCTCCTCAGTGATGGAGGCTGCTCGGGCAATAGAGGCCCAATGCTCCAAAGACGTTTTGTATGAATGAGCACGTTTGTAATATGTCCGAAGACTTTTTAACGCTTTATAATTAACGTTGCATGGTTTATCATGTATTATAAGTTTGTAGTATTTATTTTGACTCCCATGTGGCCATTTAATCTGAAAGTTGCAAGTCGTCGGCTTCAGCCCCCACGTAGATACTACGCGAGGTGTCTCTGCCTCCGCACTGTGACCTTTATCCGAGGTATCGGTGCCCGAAGGCGGTAGTGCGAGGGGGACAAGGCAATCGGACTATCATGCTTTATTGCTTTCACTTAGCCGTAGGAGCATAAAAAATTCGGGGGCCGATAACCAGCCCCCAGTGTGTTGTGATGTTCGGATGTACCGGGGCCGAAGCCAGCATCACGTGGTTTGTACAAGGACGAAACCCATCGTATAAAACGGAATAACCTCTATCGATCTTGTAGTATGACACTTATGCTTGGATTTGCAGACCGGTTCTCGCTTACTATGACGGTCAGTTTTCGGCTTTCTCCCCTGAGGTGCTTGACCAGGCGAGCTGGAAACACAATCACAGTGGTTCTCCCTTTGCCCTTTTAGCCGAACGAGCGGAACGTAAGAGGGCAAGCACAGGAGCCGGGCAACCCAACTATTGACCCAAGACATAGTTCGGATACGATGCATATAAAGCGAAATCCAAGAAGCCGAACACACGACCAGTTGTGCTGGGGTGATGCTCAGGGCGATTTTTTAAATTCGAGCCCCCGATCTATTAGCCGGTTGCATCATAATGTATACCGAGCAGTTGCGCAAGAGGCATTGTTAGGAACAGAGTATGTATAAAATACAACGAAGTGGCCATGTATAATGGTCTTGTATTTGCTCAATAATTCTTATAGCTCAGATTGCCGAAGCAACTGTTTACAGGTATTTGAAGATGAGATATAAAATTTACAGAGGAGAGGTTGTACCAGGGGTCTTCGATTGATGGCTTGACGTCCTCGATGTGCCCTGTCGCCAAGCTACTCCCGTGCCTCCTAGGGAGTTGTGTTCCTTTAAGGGTGATGCTGTCGGCGAGCGGACTTTGGGAAGAAGATCTTGAGAAGTCGTCGAAGGGTGGGTGAGCTTTATGCTTTAACAGGTCCTTGACGGTACCTGTGATATGTCCGAGGACGTGTACTGGTAGTAGTTTGGTCCAGCCGAACACTTACCCTTTGATAGTTATTCCCCATTGCTGCCCATGGAATCTTGAGTGCAAAGTTGTGCCTTCTCGGCACGTGTTTGACGGGCATTCGGGATGTGCAATGGGGAGCGTGTCCCTATTTCTGCAGAGGACAAGATTCTTGGAGTTCGGACTGAAACCGAGCTTGTTTGTCAACCTTACGTGCCTTTATGGCAGATTTCGGTGTTCGCCGATCGTCCTCGTAATGGAATTCGGCCGCCAGGGCCAATGCATGTTCCTTCGTTCGGAGGGAACGCTTTGTGTTGCCGTTGACAGTAATGACCCCCTTGGGCCCGGGCATCTTGAGCTTGAGGTATGCGTAGTGTGGGACGGCATTAAAGCGAGCGAACGCTGTGCGGCCCAGCAGGGCGTGATAACCACTGCGGAAGGGGACAATGTCGAAGATCAAGTCCTCGCTGCGGAAGTTGTCGGGTGAACCGAACACTACTTCCAGGCTAACAGAGCCTGTGCACCGGGCTTCGACACCTGGGATCACTCCTTTAAAGGTAGTGTTGCTAGGCTTTATCCTTGACGGATCTATGCCCATTTTTTCACTATATCTGAGTAAATCAGATTGAGGCTACTTCATCCGTCCATTAGGACTTTAGTGAGGTGGTACCCATCGATAATGGGGTCTAGGACGAGGGCCGCTGACCCCCCATGACGGATACTGGTCGGGTGATCTCATCGATCAAAAGTGATTGGGTAGGCCGACCATGGGTTAAACTTCGGGGCTACAGGCTCTACGGCGTAGACCTCTCGAAGGGCGCGCTTCCTCTCCTTTTTAGGTATATGAGTGGCGTATATCATGTTCACAGTCTTTACCTCGGGAGGGAACTGCTTCTGCCCTCCATTGCTCGGACCGCGGGGCTCCTCGTCGTCCTCGCTGCGTGGGCCCTTGCCTTGCTCTTCGGGTGCGAGTTTGCTGGCCTGTTTGAATACCCAACAGTTACGGTTGGTGTGGTGGCCGGGCTTGTCTTGAGTGCCATGGATCTGGCAAGGCCTCTCCATGAATTTGTCCAGTGGGGTGGGTCCGTCGCGATGGCCTTTTGGAGGCTTCTTCCGTTACCCGGACCGAGGGTTGCGGAAGCCGGCATTAACGGCCGTGTCGTCGGCGTCTCTAGTGTTGTGCCGGCGTTTATTTTTGTTGCGTCGCGGTTTCCCGTTTCCATCCCAGACTTCGGAGGTGCCGGGGTCTTCGGGGTTGTAGTTTCGTCTCGCTAGCCAGTTATCCTCGCCCACCCAAAAGAGAGTCATGAGTGATGTAAGGGCGGACATGGTCCTAGGTTTATACTGACCGAGCTGGCGTGCCAACCATTCGTCCCAAATATTGTGCCTAAAAGAGGCTATAGCCTTGGCATCTGGGCAATCGACGATCTGGTTTTTCTTGGTCAAGAACCGATTCCAGAATTGTCGAGCAGACTCTCCTGCCTTTTGGACGACATTGCTTAGGTCGGAGGAGTCCGGAGGCCGTACATAGGTGCCCTGGAAGTTAGATCGGAATGCATCCTCGAGATCCTCCCAGCTCCTGATAGAGTTTTCGGGGAGACTGTTTAACCAGTGCCGAGCTGGCCCCTTAAGTTTAAGGGGTAGGTACTTGATGGCGTGGAGGTCGTCTCCTCATGCCATGTGAATGTGGAGGAGGAAATCCTCGATCCACACTGCTGGGTCAGTTGTTCCGTCGTATTGCTCGATGTTCACGGGTTTAAACCCTTCCGGGAACTGATGCTGCATCACCTCGTCAGTGAAACACAGTGGGTGGGCAGCGCCTCTGACCCGGGGTGTATCGCGCCGGTAGTCGGTGTCTGTTCTGGCCCTGTTTTGGTCCCGACCTCTATTGTTTCGGTCGAGCCAGGGCCGGTACTCATCCCGTCTACCGGGGGAGTACCCTCTAGATCCGTAGATGGATCTCGTGCGGCCTGTTCTATAATCCAGGTCGTGTCGCAGGTCGTACCTGTCCTCAGGCTCCATTGGCTCTTTTCCCCTTCTGCGGGGCATCGCCGGCCTATAACCTGCATCGTCAGCCGTCCTATCTCATCCTCGGGGAGGGCGGTCCGGCTGGTCGTATGGAGTGTGCTTGGGGGACGGCGTATTAGGGAGCTCGTCATCGAATTGTGGCAGCAGCCGTCGGCGAGGATAGCTCTTGGGTTGGTCCAATAGACCGGTGCTGTATTCTTCTTCGGCTGACAGGACCCTCGTCCATCTATCATTGAGGTTATCTTGTTCGGCCTTGAGCTGCCGTTCCTTCGCCTTTAGGCTTCGAGCAGTGGCTATAAGCTGTTGCCGAAACCGTTCCTGATCCTCCATGTTCTCGGGGACGATGAGGTCCTCGGCTTCCGGGGTGTCCTCCTCCTCTACAGGGGGGAGGTAGTTGTCATCCTCGGAATCATTTGTATCTTCGGGGTTGCACTGGTCCTCCGGCCTTTCCTGGTCCTCTAGCGGATGCTCGGGGAAATCGGGATCGCCGAGGTCTTCCGGCGTATCGTTTTCCCCGGTGCCAGCAATAGCTTCCCTTCCCTTTTTTGTCTTTGATCGTTTGCGTGGTTTCCGGCGCCTTGACGGCGCTTCACCCGATTCATCACCATTGTTTGCGGGTGTGCGCTCGCCGTTATCGGCTGGAGTATCCAGCATGTAGATGTCATAGGTGGAGGTGGCAGTCCATCGCCCGGTGTTGATGGGGGTGGGAGCGTGATCGTCTTCATCCATGTCTTCTGCCTCCTCAAAGGCGTAGTCCAACATATCGGTTAAGTCGTCGATAGTGGCTACGAAGTGGGTGATGGGTGGGATGAAATTTTTTTCTTGACCCACTTTAAGACCGATCTGAAGGTGGATTGGGGTTGGGTCGTCAGTAATTTTCATCGATAAGATCCGATCTTGAGCTTCGTTGAGCATCGAGAGCTCGATCGGGTTAATTTGCTCGGAGCTTTCGGAGTTATCCTCCGATGCGTTCGTACAAGAAGTGTGTTCGGCAGGAGCTGGTTCCCGGCCCACTAGCGCTACGGACGGATCCGGACTAAAAGCCAGACCATCGCCGGGTTTAGTCCTGTGAGTGGGGTCGAGAGCAACATCCGAGGTCAAGGCCTCAGAGTCCTCGGGTGCATCAGATGAGACCGCGAGCCCGATGAGTGAAAGATCGCCCCGCGAGTCTACGGAGAAATCTAAGTTCCCGAATCTTACCTCTTGATAAGGGGCAAAACTCCTGACCCGGCCAAGATGGCCGGTCGGGTCAGCGTGCAGCACAATGCTGCCGAAAGCGAAGATCTGTCCAGGGACGAAGGGGTCCATGTTCCGGACTTCTTCGTTGATGACCACGCGAGCCATCGATTTCTTTGGCGATCATAGCGGAACTCTCAATGAAAGCACCAATGTCAGTGTCAAAACCGGCGGATCTCGGGTAGGGGGTCCCGAGGTGTGAGTCTAGGATCGATGGTAACAAGGGGACGAAGGAGACGATGTTTACCCAGGTTCGGGCCCTCCTATGGAGGTAAAACACTATGCCCTGCTCGATTATATTGATTGTATGAAGGTTACAGAGTTGATCTACATCGAGATCGACTAGCTAAAACCCTAGATGAGTTTTTTCTGCCTTACATTCTAAAACCCTCTCGGTTTATATAGACACCGGGGGGTACCTAGGGTTTACACATGATAGGTCTCCTGCCGAGGATGGAAATGTCGATTTCCTCATCTTGACTTGGAGTGCACGACACGCCTTCGCGGCTTCCTTCTGGAACGTGGGGTCTCGATGTATCCAACCCTTCCTGTGATAGCTAGAGAGCGGCCCATCAAGCCAGCCTATTGGGAGATAGGCCAGTGGCCCGAGGACCCCTTAGTCCAGGACTCCCTCAGGGAGCTGGAAACCCCGTAGCAGATAATTTGTCTAGGATGGAAAATGTTCTTGATGACCCACTACCTATTGATGATAATTTTCCTGATGAGCAACTCGTTGTTATAACTGCTTCCCATAATAGTCTTTGCTATGCAGATTATCCTAATTACATTGTTGTTAAATATATACCACCTAGTTTCACCTACCAACAAAAGAAAAAAAATTCTATGATTTAAGATATTACTTTTGGGATTACCCACATCTTTATAAGGAAGGAGTAGATGGTGTTATTAGACGTTGTGTACCTGAGCATGAACAAGGACAGATCCTACGGAAGTGTCACTCCGAGGCCTATGGAGGGCACCACGCTGGTAACAGAACTGCACACAAGGTATTACAATCTGGTTTCTATTGGCCTACTCTTTTCAATCATGCTCTTAAGTATGTCCTTTCTTGTGATGAATGTCAAAGAATTGGTAACATTAGTAGACGTCAGGAAATGCCTATGAATTCTTCACTTGCTATTGAACCATTTGATGTCTCGGGCTTTGATTACATGGGACCTTTTCCTTCCTCTAATGGGCATACTCATATTTTATTTGTTGCTGATAAAGTTACAAAGTGTGTAGAAGCTATTCCAACTAGTAGAGCTGATCATAGCGATCCTATTAAAATGCTTAAAGATGTTATTTTCCCGAGGTTTGGAGTCCCTAGATATTTAACGACTGATGGTGGTTCACATTTTATTCATGGTGCTTTCCGTAAGCTTCTAGCTAAATATGATGTTAACCATATGATTGCATCACCTTATCGTCCTCGTCGAGCCGCCAAGTTGAGTTGAGCAATCGAGAAATAAAATTGATCATGCAAAAGACTGTTAATAGATCTAGAAAGAATTGGTCTAAAAAAACTCGATGATGCTTTATGGGCTTATAGAACTGCTTATAAAAATCCTATGGGAATGTCCCCATATAAAATGGTCTATGGAAAAGCATGTCATTTACCTCTTGAGTTAGAACATAAAGCTTATTGGGCAATTAAAGAACTTAACTATGATTCCAAACTTGTCGGTGAAAAAAGGTTATTTGATACTAGCTCATTAGATGAATGGAGGACACAAGCTTATGAAAATGCCAAGTTGTTTAAAGAAAAAGTTAAAAGATGGCATGACAAGAGAATCCAAAAACCAGAATTCAATGTAGGAGACCTAGTTCTTTTGTACAATTCTTGTTTCAAGCTTTTTGCAGGTAAGCTTCTATCCAAATGGGAAGGCCCTTATGCCGTCGAGGAGGTCTATCGCTTCGGTGCTATCAAGATTAACAATTTCGAAGGAAAAAAATCCAAGAGTGGTAAATGGGAAAAGAATTAAACACTATATCTCAGCTACGCCCGTCAATATTGAAACTAATATTATTCAAGTTATGACTCCAGAAGAACACATAAAAGAAACATTTCGAAACACTCCAAAAAGCTGAAATGGGGTAGGTATGTGACATGGTTAGTAAACTGACTTCAAAAATTCCAAAAACTATGTTCTGCTGATTTTAGTATTTTGGAAAAATTCCGATAATAAAAATGAGTCAGGGGGACCCACGAGGGAGCCACAAGGCAACAGGGCGCGGCCACCACCCTGGGCGCGCCCCGATAGCTTGTGGGCCCCTCGTGTTCCTCCCGGACTCCGTTTTCTTTCTGGACACATATTCTAACCATAAAAAAAATCATTATATATACTCCCGTCTGTTTTGACTACCGCATTGCATGTTTCTCCTTTGTTCTTGTTTCAGGATGTTTTCCTGACATATTTGGAGATGATATGTCATCAAAAGACTCAGAGGGAGAAAGCTACATTTCAGATCTCATTGCCAATCCCCAAGTTTATGGGGATATGGACCCCTATGGGTGGTCAAAAGAGGAATAGGTAGAGACTGACCTAAAGAGAATTGAACCTTCAAGTGATGATGAAGAAGAAGAAGTACCTCTGCCTCAACCTTAAGACATGCACGTGGAATTCAAAAAGTCAAGTTTACCAAACAAGGTTACACCTGCCAATACACGTTTTACCCCTTATCGTTGTACGTAGGTAGACACCACTGTTGCCTCCTCCAACAAAGCCCCTGCTTTGATGGACGGTGCAATGATCATCACCAACAAACTCCGCAAGGAGAATCTAGACCTTAAGCGAGAAGTTGGCAAGCTTAATGAGAAGATCCGTATCCTAAGAGGCATTATCGCTAAAAGGACCACATCATCATCACCATAATCACCCAAGAAGGACGCTTGAGTACATGGGTATGGGCACCACCCTTAGCTTGTTCCAAGCTTGGGGGAGGTGCACCGGTATCGTATCACCATCACTTTTACCATTATCATCTATCTTAGTTTGATCCTTAGTTATGTCGTGATTTAGAGAAACAAAATTTCAGATTTGCTTTGCTTAGAGTTTTTGCTTTGATATCTACCTATCCTTGTAATCGAGTATGAGAGATATATAATAAAGATTAGTTTGAGTTTGCTTGCTTTACTCTCATGCATCAATCATCGCAATTAAATAAAAGAAGTAGAAAAATCATATGCTAATCCCATGGGGAGTAATGACTTCACATAGAAGAAGTATGCTAGATAAAAGTTGTTGGGAATAAACAAACATAGCATTAGTCATTGATACAATCTATGCAAGATTATGATTGAGGAGAGGAGATTCACATACAAATACGCTATCTAGGACATCTTTTATGATTGTGATCCCCCAACAAATATTATATAATGATCGAGTGTTGATGTTAGACATGGAAGACAACGTAATGATTATGTTTGTTTACATTCACATAGAAGTTATATGGTCATGGATCCTTTAACATGTGGTGCTTGCTTTAGATCTTTTGCAAGCCAAAAAATTTCCGCACTAAGTAGAGATACTAATTGTGCGTCCATAACCCCTTTTAACCAAGTTTCTTTCCCTGAGGGTCCACCATACCTACCTATGGATTGAATAAGATCCTTCAAGTAAGCTGTCATGGGTGCATGAAGCGATAAAGATTTCTCTTAAATATGCATGATCTTTTATTGTAAGGGAAAATAAACTTTGTACAATCTTGTGATGGCAAAGAAATAAAAGTGACATATTGCATAATAAAGTTTGCTATCATAAGGGGCAATATAAAGTGACATTACTTTCCGTTAAGAGTTTGCACGTCTGAAAATAAAAAGCGCATGACAACCTCTGTTTCCCTCTGCAAAGGGCATAGCTTTTACTTTCATATACTTACTTTTATACAAGAGTCAATAATGTTTATCCCTATTCCTACCTATTAACTCTCTAGTTGGCAAGCATCATGTGTTGAGGAAAGATCCAGATATATATATCCAGTTGGATGTAGGTGATCATGATTCATTATTGTTGACATTATCCTTGAGGTAAACGAGTTGGGTGGCAAATACTATAAATCCCCCATCTTCCCATGTGTCCGATGAAAACATTAGCTCCAAAAATATGCAATGAGTGTCAGCAATCATAGAAGACTAAATGATAGTTGAGTATGTGAACTTGCTAGAATGAAAGCTCATACATAGACTCTTCTCTCGAATATGATGAATTGTGGTTCTCTCAATGACTAAGAACATAGTTTGTTGATTGTCAATAAAGTATATGCTTCATACTCCAATAATTGTGGATAGATTGTTACATGTTTATGAGAAGTTATATGATGAAAAACTTGCTGCTATGTTAATATTCATGATGCTCTCATGTCCTTATTATGTATTTATCGACACCTCTCTCTCAAATTATGTGGTCATTATTATCGAGTTCGGCTTTTCCTTGAGGACAAGCGAGGTCTAAGCTTGGGGGAGTTGATATGTCCATTTTGCATCATGAATTCTTATTGATATTTATGTTATTCTTGTCCATTATCCCTCATTATGATACAATTCTTATGCGTTTTCTCTCTGAATATGCAAGATACATCACAAAGAGGGAAATCACTGGAAACTGGAATTCTGGACCGGAAAAACAAGAAAATGACTGAAAATTCACTGGACTCCAAATGACCCGAAACTTAACGGAGAATTTTTATGGAATATATAAGAATTATTGGGCTAAAAATATAACAGAGGGGGCCACCTGCTGGCCACAAGGCAATAGGGCGCGCCCACCCCCTGGGCGCGCCCTGTTGCCTTGTGGGGACCCAACAGGTCTCCCGACCCCCCTCTTCTCCAATATGGTGTATTTTCCCCTAGAAAAATCATCAAGATACTTTCGAGACGAAGTGACGCCGTCTCGAGGCAGAAACCTGGGCAGAGGCCGTTTTGCTCTCCGGCAGAGAGATTCTGCAGGGGAAACTTCCCTCCGGGAGGGGCAAATTGAAGCCATCATCATCACCAACGCTTCCTCCTTCGTGGGAAGAACAATCTTCATCAATATCTTCACCAGCACCGTCTCATCTCAAAACCTAGTTCATCTCTTGTATTCAATCTTTGTCTCAAAACCTCAGATTGGTACATGTGGGCTACTAGTAGTGTTGATTACATCTCATAGTTGATCCTTGTTGGTTTACTTGGTGGAAGATATTATGTTCAGATCCTTGATCTCCATTATTACACCTCTGATCCAGAACATGTTGGTGATGTGTGAGTAGTTAATTTTCTTCCCGAGGACATGGGAGAAGTCTTGTTATAAGTAATCATGTGAAGTTGGTATTTGTTCGATATTTTGATGATGTGTATGTTGTTGCTTCTCTTAGTGGTGACGTGTAAACGTCGACTACACGACACTTCACCATGTTATGGGACTAAGGGAAGGCATTGTGGAGTAATGAGTAGATGATGGGTTGCGAGAGTGACAGAAGCTTAAACCCAGTTTATGCGTTACTTCATAAGGGGCTGATTTGGATCCACACGTTTCATGCTATGGTTAGATTTATCTTAATTCTTCTTTCGTAGTTGTGGATACTTGCGAGAGGGGGTAATCATAAGTAGGTTGTTTGTTCAAGTAAGAACAACACTTTAGCACCGGTCCACCCACATATCAAATTATCAAAGTAACGAACGCGAATCAACTCAACATGATGAACATGATTAGACAGTAATACCCATGTGTCCTCAAGAGTGCTTGCTTAATATAAGAGTACTTTCAGGCCTGTCCTTTGCTACAAAAATGATAGGGATACCTTGTTGCTAGTTTTTTACTATAGCTACTTGTCACTTGTTACAAATTAACTTGCTGCAAAACTATCTATCATTGTTACTCACAACACTTGCAGAGAATACCTTGCTGAAATCTGCTTATCATTTCCTTCTTGTCCTCGTTGGGTTCGACACTCTTACTTATCGAAAGGACTATGATTGATCCCCTATACTTGTGGGTCATCAAGACTCTTTTCTAGCGCCGTTTCCGGGGAGTGAAGCGCCTCTGGTAAGTGGAACTTGGTAAGGAAACTTTTTTGATACATGCTGAAATTTACTGTTGCTTGTTGCTATGGACGGTCACCCTTTGGGTGGCTTGTTCGGGGTATCTTCGCCTCGAACAAAATTTGAAAAGGTTGCCTCTCAACCAACCTACTGAAAATATTTATTATGAGATTCCTTCGGGTATGGTAGAGAAACTTCTAGCTAATCCTGATGACGGTACAACTCATCCTGATAACCACTTGATATATGTAGATGAGATTTGTGGATTGTTTAAGCTTGCGGGTTTATTTGGAGACAAAGTTAAGAAGAAGGTGTTCCCTTTATCTTTGGAGGGAAAAGTATTGATGTGATACATGCTATTGGATGATATTAGATCATGGCACTGGAATCGCTTGAAGCTAGAATTTCATCAGAAGTTTTATCCTATGCATCTAGTCCATCGTGATCAGAACTTTATATATAATTGTTGTCCTCATGAAGGAGAAAGCATCGCTCAAGCTTGTGGGAGGCTTAAATGTATGATGCACACTTGCCCCAACTATGAGCTTTCAAGAGAAATGATTATACAAAAAAATTATGCTCGACTTTTCTCATGATGATCAATTACTACTCTATATGAATGCCTCTGGCAGTGTAGCAGGATGTGCAATGATTTAGCATTACATCTGGATAATGATGAACGGTGGCTTTGCCACGAATACTATGTCAGCTATATGATCATGCAAAGCAATATGATGATGAACACACAAGTCATGTGACGGAACGGTGGAAGTTGCATGGTAATATATCTTGGAATGGCTATGGAAATGCCATAATAGGTAGGTATGGTGGCTATTTTGAGTAAGATATAAGGAGGTTTATGTGTGATAGAGCATAAAATATCACAGGGTTTGGATGCAACAGCGAAGGTTGCACCGACTCTCGAGGTGGGAATGGGCAATGCACGGTACCGAAGAGGCTAGCAAATTACGGAAAGGTGAGAGTGCGTATATCCATGGATTCACATTAGTCATAAAGAAATCATATGCTTATTGTAAAGACTTATTAGCTCTCTCGAAGCAAATTACTACCGCTGCCCCTAGGGAGGAGGTTGGTAGGAGTTAACCATCGCGCTCCCCCGATTCGAACAACACGATAGGATTTCATTTCAGACATAAAAATGATCACACATCATCACCATGCCATAGTTAATACTTAGATGAATAACAAATAACAAGCTTTAATTACCGGTATTTCTACTAACCAATAATCATGTACTCATGCCCTTTCATATTACTACATCAATATAGTCAACTCATCTTTCTTCTTTTGTGAGCTACATGAAAGTTTTTATTATATCCCACTTGAATACCTATCCTTTTTGGACTAGTCTTATAACACGTGCCCATTACCATTCCTATTTCTTATATACTCTCAAAAAAAATTATGTGAAGCATGAGAGTTCAATTATTTCTACAAAACCTGAACGTTGCCGCGCTCTAAAAAGATATATGTGATGCACTAGAGCCGTTGCCTAGCTCAAAAGATATAAGTGAAGCATATAGAGTATTCTAACAAATTATGGTGACCGCATCTATCTCTAAAATATTTGTGTCCAGCAAACAATGATTGCAGCAAATAAAATAAAAGAAAAATATAACACACGATGCTCCAAGCAAAACAAATATCATGTGATGAATAAAAATATAGTTCCAAGTGATATACCGATATATTGGAGACGAAAGAGGGGATGCCTTCCGGGGCATCCCCAAGCTTAGACGCTTTGGCATTCCTTGAATATTACCTTGGGGTGCCTTGGGAATCCCCAATATTAGGGTCTTGCCACTCCTTATCCCTTCATCCATCGTTCTCTCACCCAAAACTTGAATACTTCAACACACAAACTCAACAAAACCCCGTGAGACCCGTTAGCATAATAAACATATCAAATACTTTAGGTATTGTTATGAATTGATTCATATTTTATTATTGCATAATATTTACTGTATTCTAACTTCTACATGGCTTATACCCCCCGATACAATCCAAAGCATCATCAAAACAAGCAAACTATGCAAGCAAAAACAGAATCTGTCTAAAACAGGACAGTCTGTAATGATCTGTACTAAAACCATACTTGTGTAACTCCGAAAATTATGGAAAATTAGGAAAAGCTGGGAAATTTGCATACCACTATTGTGTAAAAACTGAGATCAAAAAGATGTTCCAGCAAAATCATAGAAATTCATCACTGGACGCAAAAATTCATGTTTTTGCAGAACATCAATTCTACTATCTTCCAAATCATCCCAAAGGCTTTACTCGGCCCAAACACTAATTTAAAAATAAAAACACAATCATTATAGTAGCAATAATCATGTAAACACACCAAAATAGAAAGTAAAACAAAAAAAATAAGATAACTATTGGGTTGCCTCCCAACAAGCGCTATTGTTTTATGCCCCTAGCTAGGAATAATGCATAGTATCAAGTATTGTCATCCTTCACATCCAATTCTGCAATTATGCAACCATGCTTCCTAGGAGATTTAGCACATAAGTTATTCATAATCATGCTCCTAGGTACAAAGAGAGGAAGCTTAATGATAGGTTCCTTTATTACATCTATGAAATTGGGGTGCACACTAATCATTTTAAGATCATCATTCTTTTTACTAGGTGCACCACTTGTAGGCTTAGGAACATACATAACCTTGGGGCTTTTACTTATGGGAACCTCATCAATAGTTTTAGTAGAACAAAAGTGGAGCCCACTTTATTAAGGATTTCTCCCAACTTATCGATTCGGGGTGGACTTTGTCTTAGTCATACAATAATCATTGGCTCGCTATCTTTTAGCATCTTTAGAATACTTCCTACCTAGGAACCAAATTTAGTAACTTGATTATGGACCTTCTTGTAATTTTCAATGTGCTCAATTGTAGGTATTTTATATTCTATAGCATCTAGCCTACACATAACATCTTCCAATGTCAATACAGTTCCATTAACAATAATAGGGGGTGATCCTCCTAGATTTTCCATAGCATTAAAAGTATTCAAAGTATGACTCATTATGAAATTACCAGCGGTAATAGTGTCAAGCACAAATCTACTCCAGGTAGTAACACCCGCATAAAAATTACAAAGCAAAATAGTGATGCATTGCTTACGAGTTGATCTATTTTGAGCATTGCAAATCCTATAACACGCATCTTTTAAACTCTCTCCTCCCCTTTGTTTGAAATTAAGAACTTCATTCTTGGGAGTACACGGAACAATAGAAGAACTAGCCATAATGATAAAGAAGCAAACAAACAATCAAACAAATAATCTAGATAAATAAGCAAGCATGCAAATAGAAATATTTTTGTATTTTCCATTTTTATATAAGTAAAATATAACAGCAAATAAAAAGTAGAACAAGTGAAAGATAATTTATTTGTAGGAACCTCATGAGAGTTTGATGATGTCTCCCCGGAAACGGCGCCAGAACTTCTTCCTGCTACTTGTGAGCTGCTTTGGGATTTTCCTCAATGAGGAGAGGAGATGCAGCACAATAGAGATAATTATTTCCCTCAGTGAGAACCAAGGTTATCGAAACAATAGGAGAATCAAGCAAACTCCCTTCGACAACACCTACAGACACAAAACCAAACACTTGCACCCAAAGCGGGTAAGAGGGTTGTCAAGCTCCTTGAACTCATTACTTACAAGGATTAAATCTTGATAGAGATAGATAATGTAAAGGCAAAGTAAAATATTGCAGAAAAGTATTTTTAGGGTTTTTGCATTTATGTTTAAGTAGACCCAAGGGCCATAGTGTTCGATAGACTCTGAAAAATAGCATACTGATACGTCTCCATCGTATCTATAATTTTTGATTGTTTCATACCAATATTCTACAACTTTCATATACTTTTCGCAACATTTTATATTATTTTTGGGACTAACTTACTAATCCAGTGCCCAGTGCCAGTTTCTGTTTTTTTGTGTGTTTTTTGTTTTGTAGAAATTCCATATCAAACGAAGTCCAAACGCGATAAAAATTTACGGAGTTTTTTTTGGAATATATGTGAATTTTAGGAAGAATAATCAACACAATACGATGCCCGAGGGCCCCACGACCCAACAGGGTGCAGCCAGAGGGGTCAGCCGCGCCCTGTTAGCTCGTGGCCACCCCTTAAGTCGGTTGGGGCCCTACTTTCGCCGCAAGAAAGATATTTTTGCGGTAAAAATCCCCTCAAAATTTCAGCAAGATCGGAGTTAAGAATTTCTGGATATTTAACAAAGGGTGGAGGGCCAGAAAACAACAACGAAAAAAGAAGAGAGACAGAGAGATAGATCCAATCTCGGAGGGGCTCCTGCCCTCCGGGAGCCATGGCGGCCATGGACCAGAGGGGAAACTCTCCTCCCACCTAGGGAGGAGGCCAAGGAAGAAGAAGAAGGACGGGGGCTCTCTCCCCTCTCTCCCGGTGGCGCCAGAGCGCCGCCGAGGCAACCATCGTGACAGCGATCTATACCAACAACTTCGCCGCTGTCATCACCACCACCATCACCTTCCCTCATCTATCTACAGCGGTCCACTCTCCCGCATCCCGTTGTACCCCGTACTTGAACATGGTGCTTAACACTATATATTATTATTCAATGATGTGTGGCTATCCTATGATGTTTGAGTAGTTCCTTTTTGTCCTATGGTTTGATTGATGATATTGTTTGGTTTGAGTTGTGTGGTTTATTTTGGTGCTGTCCTAAGGTGCTTTCCGTGAGGCGCACACATGAAAGATTCACGCTGGAGGGTATTGCAATACGTTCATGATTCGCTTATAATGGGTGGCTAGAGTGACAGAAGCTTACACCCGAGTAACGGGATTGTTGCGTATGGGAGTAAAGGGGACTTGATGTTTAATTCTATGGTTGGGTTTACCTTAATGATTTCTAGTAGTTACGGATGCTTTCTAGAGGTCCAATCATAAGTGCATATGATCCAAGTACGGAAAGTATGTTAGCGTATGCCTCTCCCTCATATAAAACTGCAATAATGATTACCGATCTTGTTATCAATTGCCTAGGACAATCTCGCTAATCATATGACCACTTTTCCACACTAGCTATAGTTACTTTATTGTTCTTATATTAAAACAGCACCTAACTTTTATTTCTACGTTCTTTATTACCTTGCAAAACTATCCATTACTTCTACAAAGTACTTCTAGTTTTATTCCCGCAAAGTAGTTTCATACTTGTTCTAGGTAAAGTAAGCGTTAGCATGCGTAGAGTTGTATTAGTGGTCGACAGAACTTGAGAGAATATTAATTCTACCTTTAGCTCCTCGTTGGGTTCGATACTCTTACTTATCGAAAAAGGCTACAAACGATCCCCTACACTTCTGGGTTATCACATACTGTGGGTAGACAATTTACTATTGGGCAATCACTACTAGGAAAAAGCCTAGTAGTAGCGTGGGTAAAATAGATAGTAGTAGCGCGGGTGCCCGCGCTACTACTACGACGCTATAGCTAACTGGTAGTAGTAGCGCGGTGCATCCCGTGCTACTAGTACATGTGTTAGTAGTAGCGCGGGTACCACACGCGCTACTACTAACTATCTGTAGCGCGTGTCTGTGACCCGCGCTACTACTATTAATTTCAAAAACCAAAAAAAATCATGACCCATGCTGGATAAGAGGCCCGCTTCGAGGAGTAGGTCCTGTGCACCGCCGACCGGAGATGGGGAGATAAGCCATCGCCATCCTGTACACCAACGAATGGGAAGGAAACCCATCAGAGGAGGGAAGGGAAGGGAAGAGCAAATCGGAGATGGGTGAGAGAGTACCGAGCTTGACGAGCAGCGACGCCCGTGCGAGAAGAAGGACATGGAGAGGAGGAGCTCCATGGGGTCGTTGGCCGAGCAAGAGCGCACGTACGTCCCGGCGCGCGACTGTTGTGACAAGTTGGAGCTCAAGGTCGAAGCCCATGGCGGATCTGCGAGCGGGCACCATGGCCGCCGCCTGACTTTCTTGCAGCTGGAGGGGAGGGGAGGGTACAAGATGGGAGGAGGAGAGGGTGGGGGCGACGGCGGCGGTGGAGGAGAGAGCGGGGGCCATTGCCGGCGGCGGCGAGGTCAGGGGGAGATGGGACGGCGATGGGTGGTGGCGCCAATGCTTGAGGGGAGGGAAGGGGAGGAATGAATCGGGGAGAGGGGGAGAGTGACAGGAGAGAGGAGGGATTCGGGGGAGGATATGGGGACTTCGGGGCTGTTAACCTACCTTTTACTTAGTAGTAGCGAGGGGTATAACCCCTCGCTACTACTATCGCATGTCCCGGTGGGGGCATGGTAGAGACCACTTATTAGTAGCGAGGGGTATAAACCCGCGCTACTACTTTCAACTTAGTAGTAGCGCGGGTTTATACCCCTCGCTACTACTATGGCATGGCCCCGGGGGGCACGGTAGAGACCACTTAGTAGTAGCGAGGGGTATAAACCCGCGCTACTACTATCAACTTAGCAGTAGCGAGGGGTATAAACCCGCGCTACTAGTAAGTAGCAGTAGCGAGGGGTATAAACCCGCGCTACTAGTAAGCGTCTACCTATAAGCTTTTCCCTAGTAGTGAATTGACAGAATTACACATAGTTATGACATGTTATTCACATCAATGATCATGTATATAGGAATCACATCCATAAACAAGTAGACCGAAATGATTTTGCATCTACTACTATTACTCCACCAATGGACCGACTCTTGCCTGCATCAATGGTATTATGTTCATGATAAACAGAGTATTGCTTGGAGCAAGGTGACATGATGTACAGAAAATAAGACAAGCAATATGCTCAGATCCCGTTGTTTTATCCTCAATGGCAACAATACAAATACGTGACTTGTCCCCTTCAGTCACTGGGATATAGAGCACCGCAAGATTAAACCCATTACAACGCACCACTCCCACTGAAGACAAATCAATCTTCTTGGCCAAACCAAACCAATAGATTAGAGATAAATACGAAGCTATAACAATCATGCATAATAGAATTCAGAAAAGACTCGGTTACTTTCAATGAATAATCTGATCATAAACCCACAATTCATCGGATCCCAACAAACACACCACAAAAGAAGATTACATCGGATAGATCACTGCAGGAATCGCGGTGAACATGTTATTGAAGATCAAAGAGAGAGAAGAAGCCATCTAGGTACTAGCTATGGACATGTAGGTCTTTGGTGGACTACGCACGCATCATCATGGAGGTAGCAAGGTTGATGTAGATGGCCTCGATGGTCGATTCCCCCACCGCTAGAGTAACGAAAAAGGTCTCTAGATGGCCTCCCGTCGGATTCGAGGCTTGCGACGGCGGAAAAAGTGTTTCGGGTGGCTCCCTATTGGTTTCCCGATTTTAGAAAATTTATGGAGGTGGAATTAGGTCAGACAGAGCCACGAGGCGCCCCACAAGGCATAAGGGCACGCCTACCCCCTGGGCGCGCTATGTTGCCTTGCCATCTCCTCGTTGTCGGTGTCGAATCAGGCATATCTCGTAGTAGGGGTCCTAAGTTAGGCGTCTTGGAGCGATGGTAACATGGACACAGGATTTTACCCAGGTTCGGGCTCTCTCAAGGAGATAATACCCTACGTCCTGCTTTTGATTGTATTGATATGGGGATAGTACATAGTACAGGTATCTACCACGAGATTGTAGTAATGAATATGAGATTGTCTATTGACTAGCCTGGCCCCGGTTTATATAATACCAGAGGCCTAGGGTTTAGAGGAGTCTTTGTCTTGCGCGCCAAGTCTTGTGGAATCTCCCTTGTATGCGTCATGGGCTGCCCGAAGTGGCCCATTAGTGAATCATCATGGGGTCCTCGGCCCGACCCACTGGTCAGGAGACGACGTGGTGAGTACCCCCTAGTCCAGGACACCGTCAGTAGCCCCCTGAACCGGTCTTCAAGTTGAGGACGCTCCTCGGTTCTTCCGAATAATTCTTCGTCTTCGATTGTCGGTCTTGAAAACTGGTTCAACAAATCTTCCCATGTCTGATCTTGAGGATCGCCGAGCTGAATCCGAAGAGTTTACATGTCGGGCATCCGAGGAGCCCCTTTAAGTTATCGGCCTTTATCAATGCCTTGTAATTTTTTACGCCACACCTGGGGTTTGAAGTGTTTCCCGTGCGGCGGCGTCCTCTTGCGTTCGAGCTCCAACGATGAACTACATCCGAGGTGTCTTTTCACAGCCGAGCTCCAACACTATTCGGCATTCAAGGTATCCTCTTGTGTCCGAGCTCTAACGCCGGACTGCATCCGAGGTGTCTTTTGGCAGCCGAGCTACAACGCTGGTCGGCGTCCGAGGTGTCATAGATTACCTCGGTCTCTGAAAATTTGAAGGAGTTCATCCGAGCTTAAATGCCGGAAAAGTATTTTATGGAGCCAGTATTTCGTATCCGAGCTTTATGCTGGACTGCTTTCGAGGTGTTTTGCGCAGCCGAGCTCCAATGCTGGCCGGCATCCGAGGTGTCATAGATTACTTCGGTCTTTGAAAAGGTTGAACGTGTTCGGTCGAGCTTAATGCCGGCAATGCCCTCTATTGAGCCAACAACCTACATCCGAGCTTTACACCGGACTGCTTCGGAAATAGTGCACCACCTCGGCAGTGGGCTGATTTTTCATGGAAATAATTTCCGATCACTGGAATTTATTTACTACCGAGATTTATAGCTGGTAGCCCTCAAGGTGTGTGTCGGTCTATAACCTGAGATGCACCTGAAGGAAAAAATAATAATCAAAATAAAACCACTAATCCCAGTAGCCCCTGAGACTTAGGTCGATTTGCAAAATCGGCTTGAGGATCAAGTTCTTGCTCGGCGGCATACGTTAGGGATGTAAACGCGGTACGTAGTAGTTTCTGAGACTCGGGTTGGGTGCGGCCGACCAACCTAAGGATCGAATCTCCTCGGAAACCATATTGGTCTTTGGATTTGCTGCATTGAATAGGTAAGGCAGTAGCCCTCGAGCCTTAATTTAGGCAGGGGTGGTCGAATTAAGGATCGATATTTGTTTGACACAAACTTTGTTACGTTCGACACAATTTATGTGTAATGATTCTACGTATCCAAGTACTTTACATCATTAATGCTCGGATCCGCATTGTACAAGACTTTGCTGACCGACCATCGGCTTCAACCTCCTCGTCCAGTAGCCGAGGAGTGTTTGTCCTACTTTATAAAGCCTTTATAAGGACAAAGAGTTACGACAAACAAGGCAATCCGGCCATATGGTTTTATAAACAAAGGTACGTGAAGAGATATGTTATATTACTTATTTAACATAAGAAACATCTTCTGGAAAGATAGTTCATTTATAAGTTCATTTTCCCAGGATATCATGTTGACCATGATCGTGAAACCTCAACTCCGATCAATGTGGGAGGAAAATATTGAGGATTTAGTTCGGGGAATGTTCTCGAACTCTGTGGTCTTTAATGAACCGAAATTTTCACTTCCGTCGTTGCCGACCAATTATTTTCTTAAGACGGCTAGCTTTCGGCTTCACCCAGTCTGAGGTACTAACTCGGATGACCCGAAAGTAACAATCACAGAGGTGCTCCCTTTACCCCCTAGCCGAACAATCGGGAACGTAGGGGGTAAGCACAGGAGCCAGGCAACCCAGCTTGGCTAAAGTCTTAAGTCAAATTGATGCATATTTATGGCTTTATAATGATCACTACGGAAGGCAGCTTTCGTATAATAAATACAAACGCTGATGATATGTTGGGCTCTCCCGGAATCCCGATGTATCTATGCTGAGGGGCCACAAGGAACCCTCAGTATGGTTTATTTTGACTCCATCGCGACTGTTTATAATATGAAAGTGGCCTATCGTCGGCTTCCACCCCTTTGTAGATGCTACGCAGGGTGCTTCCGTACAAACAAGGCAACCCTTAGCCGACGTCTCGGTGCCTAGAGGCGGTTGTGTTTGTGGAAACGAGGCAATCAGATATTCGGGCTTTATAACTTTCACTTAGTCATAGGAGCATATGTTTGGGCCAACTTAATAGCCCTCGGTATACGTCGACTCCTTGGATTATTAGAGGTCGAACCACCCACAACTTGGCCTTTTCAAGAAAGAGAGGCCCTTCGTTTTACTTGGATAACCTCGATCGGCTATATTTGGTTGAACACCGCCTATGGCTCGTTGACCGATTTACGCTTGTTGTGACAGTCAGCTTTCGGCTTTCTCCAACTGAGGCACTTAACCAGTTAAACCGGAAGTGACAATCGCAGTGGTTCTCCCTTTACCCCTTAGCCGAACAAAGCGGAAACGTAAGGGGTAAGCACAGGAGCCGGGCAATCCAGCTATAGACCAAAGACACAACTCGAAATCAATGCATATAAATGCGAAATACCGAGGACATCTTGCCGAGGACTGCATGGAGTACCTCGGTTTTTGGTGGGTTCGATGCTACCCGCAGACCCCCTTTAATATTGTCGATGCGTGAAATGCATCTGGCGTTGTACTGCGAGAGTTATGCTCGGAAAAACCAAAAAACTTATGCAAAAAACTTTATTTTTATATAAAAGAAAATTGTGCCAATCCGTAATTGGTCTAAAATTTAATTTGTGCTTCGGTCGTGCTTTAACAAGATACATCCGATTTCCAGACTTCAAGCGGGTCACCCTTCGGCTTCAACCTCCGTATCCCGAAGGCGGAGTGTTTCTCCAAGGCCAGTTTAGCAAACTAAACACGACCAACTCTAGAGAGAAACCATGCTATCCGGCTATTGACCACACACTCGCGTCGGAAAAAGGAGTAGTAGATAAATACTTTGCAACGACCAAGAAGAAAACACATTTATTATAAATCGACTCATATAAATTTAAGAGCCCCCGGTTAAATCGGGTAAAGAAATTTTTTAACAAACAATTTTTTTGTTTTAACAAAAAACATAATGTTCGGTTGAACCGAACAAAAAGTAAAATTTCTAAAAGAGCTGAGCACGAAAACGACTTATCTGGTTAATGTGCTCGGTGCGCTCCAGGTTTGTGGCGGGACGTTAACGTAGAACTCGGCCTGGCTGAGGTCCCAACCCCCAAGCCCGAGGTAATCGAGTGAATAGCTCGGATGGAGAAGTGGCAACGCACCACATTTGTTGCGGTGAGGTGAAGCCCCCGGTCCAGCCGAGCAGACAGAGTAGTTCGGCAGCGTGACGACAAAGCCCCCGATTACCATAGGAAAATGAAGTGTTTTTAACAAACAAACTTTTTTATTTAACACAAATATAATGCTTGGTCGAACCGAACATAAATTAAAAATTGAAAACATTTGGGCATGAAAGCGACTTAGCTGGTTAATATGCTCAGTGTTGATGAAGTGGGCCGAGCTTGCGGCAGGTCGAGGTCCCAACCCTCAAGCCGGTCCCGAGGTGCCCGAGGGAAGATCTCGACACTCCAAAGCGGCGACACAACTCAACCGATGTGTCGAGGCAAAGCCCTCGGTCCAGCCGAGGTAATGGAGCGGGTTGGCAGGGTGATGCCGAAGTCCCTAGAATAGGTTGATGACGCGATGCCGACGTGCCCGACCCGAGCGATCCGTGGAGCGATGATGTCATCGGTTTTCCGAACTCTTGGTTGGTTGACCAAGATTACAACATAGTTCGGTTGTTTTTATTTATCTGCAAACATTAGAGTGTGCAAAATCAAAGTAAAAATAAAAATAGAAATTTCTTTGCACAATTAATTTACGCAAAATAAATAATTTGATAAATATGGCCTAAACACATAGGTTGATTTGAAGGCATAATGGCGTGACGGCACGCGGAGGTCGACGCGAGTCAGAGTTCGACGAACATTGGCGACGAGGCGCTTGGGATGACGTCGTGACGAAGTTCATGTGCACGACAAATCGTGCATGCAGTGTCCGCCGACCTGCGGGCAGGAATCTAGTCTCCAAATTAACAACGATTAGCATACTTTGATGAAGTAGGAAATACTTCTGTGTGATATAGGCCACTAATACTAGTACGTGAAAAGTACATGAAGACACAATTAGTCAAAAGTATAGCCTGTCATCACCCTTAATACTTAAACAATAAAAAGAAATAAGGGTCGAATCTTCCCTGTACGCCGCCGCCAGGAGAGTTGATGCCAGCCCACTTGCACTGCTTCCGTGCTGCTTCATATCAGCAGTACTTTCTCTACGCGAACTCCTTAGCTGGATCGCCATTGGTCGGATTGCATTTAATTTTTGCGTTGACCGCATCATAGGTCGGATCCGACATAATGCAACCAACGTTGATGCAGATCTGAATTCGCCACATGACGATGTCTGCATGGTCCGATGACAGCACGATGACCCTAATGCCGTGTGGTTTCCCTGACATCAAGTAGTACGTGCAAAACTAGATGCAACATTAACTAATCAAACTTTAAAGAACATGCTGCAAATTAGTTCCATACTAGCACATTAGTGCTTGCCCTATGCATGTTCAATCAGACGTGGCTGTCCACAACCGGCAACGTAAAGAACATATTAAAAAAAAGGAGGAAGAGAGACTCCCTGGCGCCTGTGTCCAAAAACGCAGCTTTGTCCACCAGCGGGTAGACCTGCAACTAATTTGTAGCAGCCGACCAGATTGGATCGGTTTTGAGCATCACCTTTGCCCGGTCTACGACTGCTCTTAGGACTTTTGATAGAATAATGTTCGGAGGCATCTGTATCCGCTTGGATTGATTGACGAGTGATCTGGTTTCGAACACAGCGATACGATGTCTCACCAAGAACCGCCGCCCAACAATTTCTGACATAATTTTAATTCTGCAGACACGATTGTGTGGAGCAATAATTTGCAAATAAAGATAATATACGTTTAAATAGATCTAATTAGAAAAATATCACTTGATCAGCCCACCGATCCATGGCGATCACCCAGCAGGCTCTCAATGAAAGCACCAATGTCGGTGTCGAATCCGGCATATCTCGTAGTAGGGGTCCTAAGCTAGGCGTCTTGGAGCGATGGTAACATGGACACAGGATTTTACCCAGGTTCGGGCTCTCTCAAGGAGATAATAACCTATGTCCTGCTTTTGATTGTATTGATATGCGGATAGTACATAGTACATGTATCTACCACGAGATTGTAGTAATGAATATGAGATTGTCTATTGACTAGCCTGGCCCCGGTTTATATAATACCAGAGGCCTAGGGTTTAGAGGAGTCTTTGTCTTGTGCGCCAAGTCTTGTGGAATCTCCCTTGTAAGCGTCATGGGCTGCCCGAAGTGGCCCATTAGTGAATCATCATGGGGGTCCTCGGCCCGACCCACTGGTCGGGAGACGATGTAGTGAGTACCCCCTAGTCCAGGACACCGTCACTCGTCTCGCTTCCTGATTCCTCTCGAAGCTTCTTGGGTCTCTTTTGTCTAGAAAAAAATCATCAAAAAGTTTCGTAGCGTTTGGACTTCGTTTGGTATAGATTTCTTGGAAAATCAAAAACAGGCAAAAAACAGCAACTGGCACTATCCACTGGGTTAATAGGTTAGTTCCCAAAAATGATATAAGTTAGCATATTATTGCATATAAAGTATCCTAGATTGATAATATAATAGCATGGAACAACAAAAAATTATAGATACGTTGGAGACGTATCACGTATTTAGCTTTTCTATTTTTCCTCTTCACTTACTAACAAGGATTACACTTGAACGTGGGCTACTAAACTGCCCTAAACTTGAACTATGATGAGTATAAGCCACACCATCCCATGACCCACTCACCACAACTCTTTCAACTCCTAACAGAAAGCAAACAAAACAGTCATGCCAACATGGACATGCCAGCAATCCATGCCATGCAGATCACAAGAGATGCATGCATGTTTATTCAGTAAAACGGGAAACAACTAAGGAACGAGTTATTCCTAACAATTCAGCCCCTAATCTCATTGCTTCCATAGACCTCCATGACGTGGAGCTTCAAATGCATCTCGTTGAAACGCACCTTGCCCAGCGCCTTAGTCAGAACATCCGCTAGTTGCCCATTTCTGCCAATGTGATCAACCTCAAGTTTCCTTTCGTCAATGCAGTCCCGAATGTAGTGATACTTGATATCTATATGCTTGCTCCAGTCATGATGAACGGGTTTCTTCTAAAGGGAAATAGCTAACTTCATGTCAATGAGCAGCTCAAACTTGACCGGAGCACGACCTGTCAGACTCCGAGTGAGCCTACTAAGCCACACCCCCTAACATGTCGTCGTTGTTGCTCACCTCGCATGAAGATAGAGCCACCACCCTCTGTTTCTGTGAGGACCAAGACACGGTGCCGCAGCCGAGGTAGAAGATGATGCCGGTGGTGCTCTTCTTGTCGTCAATGTCCTCGGCGAGATCACTGTCGTAAAAACCCAATACATCACCGTGACCTCCATTCTTCTTGTAGCAGCACCCATAACCTAGAGTGCCTCGGATGTAGCACATAATTTGCATCACCGCGGCCCAATGGTTGGTGTTGGGTGCCTCGATGAATCTATTGACCACGCCCACTTCAAGTGCAAGATCTGGCCACGAATTGACAAGATAGCGAAGGCACCCGATAATGCTTTCGTATTCTATGGCGTCCACAGTTTTGCACCATCATTCTAGCTGAGTTTCAGTATACATTCCATCGGAGTGTAGCTGGGGTTGCAGCTTCCCATGTCGGCGCGCTCCAAAATCCTTTAGCGTAGCTCTTTTGGTTGATGGAGATTTGATACGTCTCCGTCGTATCTATAATTTTCGATTGTTTCATGCCATTATCCTACAATTTCCACATACTTTTTTCAACAATTTATGTGATTTATTGGACTAAGATATTAATCTAGTGCCACTTCCAATTCTTTTTTTGCATGTTTTTGTATTTTGCAAAAAATCCATATCTAATGAATTCCAAACGTGACAAAAAATTATGGTGATTTTTTATTGAATATATGGGATTTTTTGGCGCAAGAATCAATGCAAGACGCGTGGCGCGCAATATGATAATGGGCTCGAAGGCCCCAAGAGCTCTCACTATGTGCCCCTACCCTAGGGCGCGCCACGCGGGCTTATGGCCACCCCGTAAGTCAGTTGGGACCCACCTTCTGCAGAAAGGACACTAATATACGGATAAAAATCCCCTCAAAATTTCAACCCAATTGGAGTTCCGGATCTCTGAGAATATAAGAAACGATGAAGGGCAAGAAACATGGTCGCGAAATAGAGAAGAAATAGAGAGAGAGATATCCAATCTCAGAGGGGTCTCCTCCCTTCCCGGATCCATGGCATCCCAGGACCATAGGGGAAAACCTTCTCCCATCTAGATAGAAGGCCAAGGAAGAGGAAGAAGGAGGGGGGACCTCTCCCCCTCTCCTCAGGCGGGCCCAGAGCACCGCGAGGGGAACAATCGTGATGGCAATCTACATCAACAACTTCGCAACCGTCACCACCAACTCTTTCCCCCTCTATGCAGATGTGTAACCCTTCTTTTCCCGCTGTAATCTCTACTTAAACATGGTGCTTTATGCTTCATACTACTATCCAACAATGTGTTGCCATCCTAGTATGTTTGAGTAAATTCGTTTTGTCCGATGGGTTGATTGATGATCGTGTTTTGTTTGAGTTGTTGGTGTTGTCCTATTGTGCCTTCTATGCCGCGCACACATGGGGAATTACCAATGTAGGGTGTTGCAATTTGTTCATGATTCTCTTATAGTGGGTTGCGAGTGTGACATAATACTTAAACTCGAGTAAGGGAATTGTTGCATATGAGATAAAGGGAACTTTATACTTGAGGCTATGGTTGGGTTTTACCTTAATGATCTTTAGTAGTTGCAGATACTTGCTAGAGTTCTAATCATAAGTTCATATGATCCAAGTACGGAAAGCGTGTTAGCTTATGCCTCTCCCTCATATAAAATCGCAACGATGATGACTAATCAAGTTATCAATTGCCAAAGTACAAATACTTTTCTTGTGTTACAAAAAGCTATCTACTAAAACAAACTAACTAAATTTTTCTTTATCTAAAAAGCCCTAACTTTTATTTATGTGTTCTTTAATATCTTCAAAACCTTACTAATTAAACCTACAAACTAGTTTTGTTTCTTGTACTAGGTAAAGTGAACATTGTTGCGCAAAGAGTTGTATTGGTGGTCGATAGAACTTGAGAGAATATTAATTCTACCTTTAGCTCCACATTGGATTTGACACTCCTATTTATTGAGAAGGCTACAAATTATCCCCTACACTTGTGGGTTACCAAGACATTTTCTTGTGTCGTTACTAGGTTGTAATAGCGTAGGGTGAATATTCTCGTGTGTGCTTGTTTCATTTATGTCTAAGTAATTTTAATTTCTGTTCTAAGTTGTTTTATATCTTTAGTTATGGATATGGAACATGAAGCACCAAGAACATTAGTTTTACTTGCTACTCATGGAGATGGGGAACCTCCTAAAACCCTCAATGTTGGTTATGTGTGGAACATTAATTACTTCTTTGATAATCATGATAAATCTCCATTCAATATGATAATGGGATGCAACTTAGAGCAACACGAATACTTTAGGGATTATTTATTGGCTCAAAAAGGGAAACTCTTGTGGGATTAAATAAAGATGCTATGTTGGTATGTCTTGAATATGTGCTCTATGTATGATTATACTTGTTGCTCCAAGATGGAGGTTTCACACCTTCCCTTTTCATGTGAATTTAATGATAATGACCCATGGCATGTTATGCCAAAGGTATATATGATTACTATGATACTGAACAAACAGAAGAATTTATTGCTTTTGAGGGTGCCTAGGAGATTGCTTCTTTCATTGAAAAGTATGATGCTACTCTTTGCAAATCTGAAATTTTTGTCATACTTAAATATTTCTATGACAATTATGCTTCTAATGCTTATGTTAATGAATTTATTGGGAGAACATCTACTTCTCTGGAAGAGACTAATATTTTGCAGGCTCCTATGGAAGAAGAAAATGTTGAAACTGTGAGCTCATTAGATGAAAAGGGTGAGGAGGAGAGCGAAGAGCAAAAGAAGGAAGAGTGGATTAACTACCCGCGCCCATCTTCTAATGAGAGTAACTCTTTATCACATACATTGTTTAATTTCCCTTCATGCTTACCGGAGGATGAATGCTATTGCTATGACCCCTTTGATTTGTTTGAAATATCCCTTTTTGGTGAAATTGATGCTTGCTATGCTTATGGCCATGATGCCGATATGAATGATGCTTATGGAGATGAACTTGCTATAGTTCCTTATATTAAGCATGAAATTGTTGCTATTGCACCCACACACGATAGTCCTATTATCTTTTTGAATTCTCCCAACTACACTATATCGGAGAAGTTTGTTCTTATTAAGAATTATATTGATGGGTTGCGTTTTACCATTGCACATGATGATCTGTATGGATATAATATGCATGTGCTTTCTACTCCTACTTGCAATTATTATGAGAGAGGAACAAAATCTTCACCTCTCTATGTTTCCAATATGATAAAATTGCAAGAAACTACCTATGCTATGTATTGGCCTTTACTTTGTGTGAATGAATTGTTCTTTTATGACATGCCAATGCATAGGAAGAGAGTTAGACTCCCGTTTTTATGATATATATTACTTGTGCTCACTACTATACTACAAATCATTGTTAATTAAAATTGGCTTTAAAGAAATCGTTGCCTGGGCGACAACCCGGAAGTTTTAGAGATTAATTTTATTCTGTCATGTGATTTTAAAATAAATAAAAACAAAGATATAGAGGGGGAAAAGATTTTCAAAAAGAAAAGTGAAAGTGGGAGAGACGAGCACCATTGAAGTGGGGGACCTCCTTGTACTTTTGTTCATGCCCATGAAAACTTTATGAATATTGATTACAGAAACTTTAAAAAAAATATCCCCTTGTACAAATCCATTGTATTAGAAAATTAATTTTCCAAGATTTACCTTTAGGATGTTTAAATTACTTGTTTGATATGTGTTCTGCAAAAACAGAAACTTTGGCTGTCGTGTTTGATTTATGTTTTTTTACTGGAACGCCAAAAATTTCTGAAATTTTTACGCAATACTATTATCTAAATTGCTTATTACGTACTAAATTTTCAGAGTTTTTGGAGTTACAGAAGTACATCTTTCATCTGCATCTTTACAGACTATCCTGTTTTCACATATTGCTGTTATAGTTTCGTTATCGTCTTGTGTTTGCAATTTTGCCAAGCCCCATTGATGTGGAAGCATTAGGATTGTTTTAGATACAGTAGTTAAATCTTATTATAATTATAAAATATTGTTATAGTAGGACATGATGGGATTTGATGTTATATGTACTAACCCCTCGAATAAAAGTTATGTTGAGTTTTGTGTGGATGAAGTGTTCGAAGACTGAGGAGGCATCGATATGAGAATTATAAGGAGAGGCAAGAGTTGAATCTTGGTGATTACCACGGCACCCCAAGTAAATATTCAAGGAGACTCAATCGTCTAAGGTTGGGATGCCCAAAAGGCATCCCATCTTTCTTCCTCGACGGTTATCGGTATGTCTTGGTTTTTGTTTTGTTCACATAATATGCGGAAATCTTAGAGTGGTGTGTGCCTTTTTTTTAGCAATGCACCATGATGGTATGGGATAGTCCTTGGTTGATTTATAGAAAGCTCTTTGCACTTCACTTATATCTTTTGACCGTGGCTTTATAGAATGCTTCGTGTGCTTCACTTATATCTTTTGAAGTTTGGATGCTCGTTTCTCTACATTTAGAATGCGATTATTTGTGAATGCTCTTTTCCTTCACTTATATTTATTAGATCTTGGCCTAGTTTTTTGTAGAAATAATTGAACTCGCATGCTTCACTTATATATATTTAGATATTTAATATAAATTGGTCAATCACATGGTTAGTCATAAAATCATGCATAAAACTTGTAGATCACTGAATACGATATGTTTGATTTATCGCAATAGTTTTGTAATATTGAGGTGGTAATATGGGGGCATGCTAGTAAAAATATATTTTTGAGTATCAATAATGGTTTTAAGGGAAGTAAGTCTTTACGCAAGTAAATCCTCACTCGTGTAAAGTGGTGGCCGCTTACATTAGCAGTGTGGTCGGAGCATATTTTATCATCGATTGATCCTTTGTGTTGTCTAAATCGGGGGCGTGCGATGGTTAACTCCTCCCAACCTCCTCCCTAGGGGAATGCAAATAATACTTTGATTCGAGGGCTAATAAACCTTTCATAATAAGTATATGAGTTCTTTATGACTAATGTGAGTTCATGGACTATACGCACTCCAACATTTCTACATATTGCTAGCCTCTTTGGCACCGTGATTGCCCTTTCTCACCTCGAGAGTTGGTGCAAACTTCTCTGGTGCATCCAAATCCCGTGATATGATATGCTCTATCACACATAAGCCTCCTTATATCCTCAAAACATCCACCATACCTACCTATCATGGCATTTCCATAGCAATTTCGAGATATATTGCCATGCAACTTCCATTGTTCCATTTCATGACATGTGTGTTCATCATTACATTGCTCTGCATTATCATATAGAGATGACATGATATTTGTGGCAAATCCATCATGCATCATTGTAGTACATGTTATGCTAGATCATTGCATATTCTGGTACACCGCTAGAGGCATTCATATAGAGTCATATTTTTCTAGGCTAATCGAGTTGTAAGTAAATAAAAGTGCGATGCATTCTAGAGCTTGCCCCTACCTGTGAGAATATATATATATAAGGGTCCTAAAAGAGACCACCACAAAAATAGAAAACAAACAAAAGATAAAATAAAGAGGGGGTAATGCTACTATCCTTTATCCACGCTTGAGCTTCAAAGTAGCACCATGTTCTTCATATAGAGAGTCTCTTGATTTGTCACTTTCATATACTAGTGGGAATTTTTCATTATAGAACTTGGCTTGTATATTACCATGATGGGCTTCCTCAAATGCCCGAGGTTTTGTTGAGCAAGCAAGTTGGATGCACACCCACTTAGTTTCAGTATTGATCTTTCATACACTCATAGCTCTAGTGCATCCGTTGCATGGCAATCCCTACTCCGTGCATTGATATCAATTGATGGGCCTCTCCATTGCTTGTTAATCCGTCGAGTTGATGCGAAACTTTCTTCATTTTTGTCTTCCTTTTTGAATTCCTATCATCGTATTCTATTGCACCCGTAGTGCTATGTCCATGGCTCATGCTCAGGTATTGAGTGGAGTTGAAAATGTTGAAATGCGTGAAAAAGTATGATACGGTTGCTTGGTTTGGCACCGAGGTACTCTTGATTTGATATATCTAGGAAGGGAAGACTGAGCGTGTCATGCTTACCACATATAAGTGTATAGAGGTGGTTTCCTTTAACTCCATTATTATGAAAGGCAATCATGAATTACATGCACGTTTTGTATTATTGTTTCAATATCAAATTGATGGACTATTGCCTTGAATCCCTCGTATCCTAATATTAATGCATGATTATTTAACATGATCAAGATTGCGCTAAGTAGCATTCCACATCAAAAATTATCTTTGTTTACCATTTACTTACTTGAGGATGAGCAGGATTAAGCTTAGGGATGCCGATACGTCTCCGTCGTATCTACAATTTTCTATTGTTTCATGCCATTATCCTACAATTTCCACATACTTTTGACAACAATTTATATGATTTACTGGACTATCGTATTAATCTGGTGCCCAGTGCCAGTTCTTGTTTTTTTGCATGTTTTTGTACTTCACACAAAATCCATATCAAATGAAGTCCAAACGCGATAAAAAGTTACATTTATTTTCTATGAAATATATGCGATTTTTTGGCGCAAGAATCAACGCGAGGTGGTGCTTGATATGTCTCCAATGTATTGATAATTTTTGATTGTTTCATGATATTATATTATCAACCTTGGGTGCTTAATATGCTATTATATGTTATTTTATATCATTTTTTGGAACTAACCTATTAACCCAGTGCCTGGTGCTAGTTCATTTTTTCTGTTTGTTTTTGGTTTTCCAGGAAATCAGGACCAAACAAAGTCCAAACGCTACGAATTTTTTTGATGATTTTTTCTGGAAAAAAGATACCCTGGAAGCTTCGGGAGGAGACCAGAGGCGAAGCGAGGAGACGACAAGGCCATAGGGCGCGCCCAGGGGGTAGGCACACCTTGTTACCTTGTGGGCCCCTCGTGGCTCCGTCTGACCTAACTCCACCTCCATAAATTCTCTAAAATCGGGAAACCGAGAGAGATCCACCCGAAATACTTCTTCCGCCACCGCAAGTTTTTGTTCCACCGGGAGCCCATCTGGAGACCTTTTCCGGTACTCTGTCGGAGGGGGAATCGATCACGAAGGCCTTCTTCATCAACCTTGCTGCCTCCATGATGATGTGTGAGTAGTCCACCATAGACCTACGAGTTCATAGCTAGTACCTATATGTCTTTCTGTCTCTCTTTGATCTTCAATACCATGTTCACCGTGATCCTCGCGGTGATCTATCCGTTGTAATCCTCTTTTGTTGTGTGTTTGTTGGGATCGGAAGAATTGTGGGTTTATGATTAGATTATTCATTGAAAGTAATTGATTATTTTCTGAATTCTATTATGCATGATTTTCATAGCTTCGTACTTCTCTCCGATCTATCGGTTTGGTTTGGCCAGCATGATTGATTTATCTTCAGCGGGGGGAGTGAATTCTAATGGGTTCAATCTTCCGATGCTATATATCCCAGTGACAGAAAGGGACAAGACATGCATTTGTATTGTTGACATTAAGGATAAAATGACAGGGTATGAACATATTGCTTGTCTTACTTTGTCTACATCATGTCACCTCTCTCCAAGCATTAATTTCTTTTTCATGAACTTAATACCTAGAGAGGCAAGCATAAAAGCGCTCTAGAAGTGGAGTAATAGTAGTAGATGCATGATCGTTTCGGTCTACTTGTTTATGGACGTGATGTCCATATACACGATCATTGCCATGAATAACATGTCATAACTATGCACAATTCTGTCAATTGCCCAACAGTAATTTGTCGACCATCGTATTCTATGTTCAAGAGAGAAGTCTCGAGCGATAACTATGGCCCTCGGGTATACTTAATCATAAATACTAAAGCCCTAAAAATACTTTACTATAATTTAGTTACCGTTATTTTTTTTGCTTTTATATCGTCTATCGCTATCAAAATTTAATTCTTGCAAGTAACGAGTTCAAGGGCCTTGATAAGCCTCTTGCCCGCGTTGGGTGCAAGTGTTTGGTTTTGTGTGTGTAGGTGCTATTGTAAGGAGTTTGCTTGGTTCTCCTATTGGTTCGATAACCGTGGTTCTCACTGAGGGAAATACTTATCTCTACTGTGCTGCATCTCCTCTCTTCTTCCGGGAAAATCCCAACGCAGCTTACAAGTAGCAGGAGGAATTTATGGCGCCGTTGCGAGGTAGGAGGTATGAAAGTAGTCTCCTGTGAACTTGCCAATTTCTGGCGCCATTACAGAGGAGACATCATCAAACTCTCCTAAGGTCCCTTCACACAAATTGTCATTTAATTGTTCTACTTTTTACTTACCTTTATAATTGCTTTACATAAAAATAAAATAAAATAAAAAATCGAGAAATATTTGTATTTGCTTGCTTGCTAGTTGATACGTCCATTTTGCATCATGATTTCCTACTGTTATTTACTTTGTTTTGTTGAATAATAATGCTTTGAGGAGTGATTCTAATGCCTTTTCTCTCATAATATGCAAGGTTTACACAAAGAGGGAGAATGTCGGCAGCTGGAATTCTGGACCTAAGAAAAGCACGTTAGAGATACCTATTCTGCACAACTCCAATGAAGCTGAAATTTTACGGAGATTATTTTTGCATTTAATAAAAAATACTGGAGCAGAAAACTACCGGAGGGGGCCTGCCAGGTGGGCACAACCCACCAGGGCGCACCAGACCCCCCAGGGCGCGCCCTGGTGTATCGTGGCCACCTCGGCCCTCCTCTGGAGCCCATCTTCTGGTATATAGTCACATTTGACCTAGAAAAAAATCAGAGGAGGAATTTCGGGATGAAGCGCCGCCGCCTCGAGGCGGAACTTGGGCAGGAACACTTTTGCCCTCCGGCGGAGCGATTCCGCCGGGGGAACTTCCCTCTCGGAGGGGGAAATCGAAGCTATCGTCATCACCAACACCCCTCTCATCTTTGGGAGGCCAAACTTCATCAACATCTTCAACAGCACCATCTCCTCTCAAACCCTAGTTCATCTCTTGTGTTCAATCTTTGTACCGGAACCTCATATTGGTAGCTGTGGGTGACTAGTAGTGTTGATTACCTTGCGTAGTTGATTACTATATGTTTTATTTGGTGGAAATTATATGTTCAGATCTATTATGCTATTTAATTTCCCTCTGATCTTTAGCATGATTATTATTTGTGAGTAGTTACCTTTGTTCTTGAGGTCACGGGAGAAGTCATGTTGCAAGTAATCATGTGAATTTGATATGTGTTCGATATTTTGATGATATGTATGTTGTGATTCCCTTAGTGGTGTCCTGTGAACATCGACTACATGACACTTCACCATTCATGAGCCTAAGGGGATGCATTGTGGAGTAGTTATTAGATGATGGGTTGCTAGAGTTACAGAAGCTTAAACCCTAGTTTATGCGCTACTTCGTAAGGGGCTGATTTGGATCCAAACGTTTAATGCTATGGTTAGATTTTATCTTAATACTTTTCTCGTAGTTGCAGATGCTTGCGAGGGGGTTAATCATAAGTGGGATGTTGTTCAAGTAAGAAGAGCACCCAAGCACCAGTCCACCCACATATCAAATTATCAAAATAGCGAACACGAATCAAACCAACATGATAAAAGTGACTAGACGAAATTCCCGTGTATCCTCAAGAACACTTTCCCTATTACTAGATATTGTTCTGGCCTATCCTTTGCCACAAAAGGATTGGGCAACCTTGCTGCACCTTGTTTACCATTACCGTTACTTGCTAGCTACCAATTATCTTGCTATCAAACTATCTGTTACCTACAATTTCAGTGCTTGCAGAAATTACCTTGCTGAAAACCGCTTGTCATTTCCTTCTGCTCCTCGTTGGGTTTGACACTCTTACTTATCGAAAGGACTACGATTGATCCCCTATACTTGTGGGTCATCAAGACTCTTTTCTGGTGCCGTTGCCGGGTAGTGAAGCACTCTTGGTAAGTGGAAATCGGTAAGGAAAAACTTATACTACGTGCTGAAATTTATTCCTACTTGCTGCTATGAAAAACAATCCTTTGAGGGGTTTGTTCGGGGTATCTTCACCTCGACCGGAACCACAATTAGTTGCCCCTCAACCTACAGCACCTACTGAAAATATTACTTATGAAATTCCTTCGGGTATGGTCGAACAACTGCTTGCTAAACCTTATGCAGGAGATGGAACTGAACATCCTGATATGCATCTCTTATATGTGAACGAGATATGTGGACTATTCAAGCTTGCAGGTTTACCCGGAGATGAAGTTAAGAAGAAGGTTTTCCCTTTATCTTTGGAGGGAAAAGCATTGACATGGTATAGGCTATGTGATGATCTTGGATCGTGGAACTGGAATCGTTTGCAATTGGAATTCCACCAAAAGTTTTCTCCCATGCATCTAGTTCATCGTGATCGGAATTATATATATAATTTTTGGCCTCATGAAGGAGAAAGTATCGCTCTAGCTTGGGGGAGGCTTAAGTCAATGTTATATTCATGCCCCAATCATGACATTCCGAGAGTAGTTATTATTCAGAATTTTTATGCTCGGCTTTCTCATAATGATCAATCCATGCTCGATACTTCTTGTGCTGTTTCTTATATGAAGAAGACTATTGAATTCAAGTGGGATCTCTTAGAAATAATTAAATGCAACTCTGAAGATTGGGAACTCGACGAAGGTAATGAGTCAGGTATAAAGCTTGAATTTGATTGTGTTAAATCTTTTATGAATACCGATACTTTTCATAAGTTCAGCACTAAATATGGACTTGACTCTCAGATAGCAGCCTCTTTCTGCGAAGCATTTGCTACTCACGTTGACCTTCCTAAGGAGAAGTGGTTTAAATATCATCCCCCTATTAAAGAACAAATTAAAGAACCGGTCATAGCTAAAGAAGAAACCATCCTCTACAATGTTGATCCAGCTGTGCCTACCGCTTATATTGAAAAACCACCTTTCCCTATTAGGATAAAGGAACATGCTAAGGTATCAACTGTGGTTCGCAAGAGTAATATAAGAGCACCTAAACCCCCTGAGCGAATTAAAGTAGAACCTAGTGTCGCTATGGTTAAAGATCTCTTGGTATAAAATATTGATGGGCATGTTATCTACTTTTGTGATGAAGCTGCTAGAATTGCTAAACCTGATGAAAAAGATAAACGTAGACCCATAGTAGGCTTGCATGTTGTCTCAGTAAAAATAGGAGATCATTGATATCATGGTTTATGTGATTTGGGTGCTAGTGTGAGTGCTATTCCTTTTACCTTATACCAAGAAATTATGGATGAAATAACACCTGCTGAACTAGAAGACATCGATGTTACTATTAAACTTGCTAATAGGGACACTATCACATCACTTGGGATTGTTAGAGATGTTGAAGTCTTCTGTGGGAAAGTAAAATACCCTGCTGATTTTCTAGTTCTTGGTTCCCCACAAGATGACTTTTGTCCCATTATCTTTGGTAGACCTTTCTTGAGCACCGTCAATGCTAAGATAGATTGTGAAAAACAAACTGTCGGCGTTAGTTTTGGTAATGTGTCTCATGAGTTTAATTTTTCCAAGTTTAGTAGACAACCTCGTGATAAAGCGTTATCTAGTAAAGATGAAATAATTGGTCTTGCTTCTATTGTTGTGCCTCCCACCAATCCATTAGAACAATATTTGCTTGACCATGAAAATGATATGCACTTGCGTGAAAGAAATGAAATAGATAAAAATTTCTTTGAACAACAACCTCTCCTGAAACACAATTTGCCTACTGAAACTCTTGGAGGTCCTCCTCCACCTAAAGGTAATCATGTGTTTGAATTGAAACAATTGCCTGACACTTTGAAGTATGCTTATCTTGATGAGAAAAAGATATATCCTGTTATTATTTGTGCTAACCTTTCAGAGCATGAAGAAGAAAGATTATTGAAAGTTCTGAGGAAGCACCGGGCTGCTGTTGGATATATTCTGGATGATCTTAAGGGCATTAGTCCCACTCTATGTTAGCACAAGATTAATATGGAACCTGATGCTAAACCCGTTGTTGATCACCAAAGGCGATTGAATCCTAAGATGAAGGAAGTGGTAAGAACTGAGATATTAAAGCTTCTGGAAGCAGGTATAATCTATCCCATAGATGATAGTAGATGGGTAAGTCCCGTTCATTGTGTCCCTAAGAAAGGAGGTATCACCGTTGTTCCCAATGATAAGAATGAACTCATTCCACAAAGAATTGTTATTGGCTATAGAATGGTAATTGATTTTAGAAAATTAAATAAAGCTACTAGGAAAGATCATTACCCTCTGCCTTTCATTGATCAAATGCTTGAAAGACTATCCAAGCACACACACTTTTGTTTCCTAGATGGATATTCTGGTTTCTCTCAAATACCTGTGCCACAATCCGATCAAGAGAAAACCACCTTTACTTGCCCTTTTGGAACCTATGCTTATAGACGTATGCCTTTTGGTTTATGTAATGCACCTGCTACCTTTCAAAGATGTATGACTGCTATATTCTCTGATTTTTGTGAAAAGATTGTGGAGGTTTTCATGGATGATTTTTCCGTTTACGGAACTTCTTTTGATGATTGCTTAAGCAACCTTGATCAAGTTTTGCAGAGATGTGAACAAACTAATCTCGTCTTAAACTGGGAGAAGTGCCACTTTATGGTTAATGAAGGCATTGTCTTGGGGCTTAAAATATCCGAACGAGGTATTGAGGTGGATAAAGCTAAAGTCGATGCAATTGAGAAAATGCCATGTCCCAAAGATATTAAAGGTATTCCAAGTTTCCTTGGTCATGCTGGTTTTTATAGGAGGTTCATTAAAGACTTCTCTAAAATTTCTAGGCCTCTTACTAATCTTTTGCAAAAGGATATCCCTTTTGTTTTTGATGATGATTGTGTGGAAGCCTTTGAAACACTCAAGAAAGCCTTAACCTCTGCACCTATCGTAGAACCAAATGATTGGAACTTTCCTTTTGAAATTATGTGTGATGCTAGTGATTATGTTGTTGGTGCTGTTATAGGACAAAGAGTTGATTAGAAATTGAATGTTATCCATTATGCTAGTAAAACTCTAGACAGTGCCCAACGAAACTATGCTACCACTGAAAAAGAATTTTTAGCAGTTGTGTTTGCTTGTGATAAATTTAGATCCTATATTATTGATTCCAAAGTTATTGTTCACACAGATCATGCTGTTATAAAATATCTTATGGAAAAGAAGGATGCTAAACCTAGACTCATTAGGTGGGTTCTCTTGCTTCAAGAATTTGACTTACACATCGTTGATAGGATGGGAGCTGAGAACCCCGTAGCTGATAACTTGTCTTGGTTAGAAAATATTCTTGATGACACACTACCTATTGATGATAGTTTCCCTGACGAACAGTTAGCTGCAATAAGTGTTTCACGAAACACACCTTGGTATGCTGATTATGCTAACTACATTGTCGCTAAATATATACCACCTAGCTTCACATACCAACAAAAAAGAAATTTTTTCTATGACTTGAGACATTACTTTTGGGATGACCCACATCTTTATAAAGAAGGAGTAGATGGTATTATTAGATGTTGTGTACCTGAGCATGAACAGGAACAAGTCCTATGGAAATGTCATTCCGAAGCTTATGGAGGACATCATGCGGGAGATAGAACTGCTCACAGGGTATTGCAATTTGGTTTTTATTGACCTACTCTCTTCAAGGATGCCTGTAAGTTTGTCTTGTCTTGTGATGAATGTCAAAGAATTGGTAATATCAGTAAGCGTCAGGAAATTCCTATGAATTATTCACTTGTTGTCGAACCATTTGACGTCTGGGGTTTTAATTATATGGGGCCTTTTCCTTCCTCCAACGGGTACACTCATATTTTAGTTGCGATTGATTATGTCACTAAGTGGGTAGAAGCTATTCCAACTAGTAGAGATGATCACCACACCTCCATTAAAATGCTTAAAGAGGTTATCTTCTCGAGGTTTGGAGTCCCTAGATATTTAATGACCGATGGTGGTTCACACTTTATCCATGGTGCTTTCCGTAAGATGCTGGCTAAATATGATGTTAACCATAGAATTGCATCACCCTATCATCCTCAATCTAGTGGTCATGTTGAACTTAGCAATAGAGAAATAAAATTAATATTACAAAAAACTGTCAATAGGTCTCGTAAGAATTGGTCTAAGAAATTAGATGATGCACTTTGGGCCTATAGAACAGCTTATAAAAATCCTATGGGTATGTCTCCATACAAAATGGTATATGGTAAATCTTGTCATTTGCCTCTAGAATTAGAACACAAAACATTTTGGGCAATTAAAGAACTTAACTATGATTTCAAACTTGCCGGTGAGAAGAGGCTATTTGATATTAGCTCACTAGATGAATGAAGAACCCAAGCCTATGAAAATGCCAAGCTATTCAAAGAAAAAGTAAAAAGATGGCATGACAAAAGAATTCAAAAGAGGGAATTCAAAATAGGAGACTATGTTCTTTTCTTCAACTCTCGTTTAAGATTTTTTGCAGGAAAGCTTCTTTCCAAATGGGAAGGACCATATATTATCGAAGAGGTTTATCGTTCTGAAGCTATTAAGATTAATAATGCTGAGGGTACTAATCCGAAGGTGGTCAATGGACAAAGAATTAAGCATTATATCTCTGGTACGCCTATTAACGTTGAAAGCAATGTTATCCAAACCATGACACCGGAGGAACACATAAAAAAAACCTTCCGGAATACTCCAGACTTCTAAAAAATAGGAGGTACGTGATACGGTAAGTAAACGGACTTCGAAAAATCCCCAAAAATAGTTTTTGTCAGTTTTGGAATATTTTAAAATTTTGGAAATAAAGAGATAAACGGGAAGGTGATCGAGGTGAGCACGATACACCAGGGCGCGCCAGGCACCCCTGGGCGCGCCCTGGTGGGTTGTGCCCACCTCGGATGCCTTCCTGACTCTGTTTTCCTTCCATATGCTTGTTTCCCAAGAATAAAAATTCTCTATATATACCCCCGACTGTTTTGACGACCCCATCGCAGAAAAATCCTTTGCTCTTGTTTCTTGCTGTTTTCTCGTCAGATCTAGATCTCCATGGCTCCACTAAGCTCCTCCAAGGACAAGTTCTTCGAGAAGGTCATCAACCCGTACCTGCCGGAGGTGATGAAGCACCCTCAAGCCATTGAGATGCGTGAGGGGGTGCTCCACATCCGCAATGTTCAAGGACCTAAGAAGACCAGAAGCGTGGAGGCTAGGCTCGAGGTGGTGGAACAGGAAATCTTCAAGTGCCAGAAGATGGTGGAGCACGGACTCAGTGTCAATCACTCTATGATTACGGAATTCACCCGTGATCAGCTGGTGGATGGTCGGTCTGTAAAGGACATCATTTCCACCCTCAACGAGCAAATTAATTTTCTGCAGAGCCAAGTTTATGATTTAAAGGTATGAGTTTAGCTACCAGTTGCAGGACTCAGGGGACTCTAGCGTCAACCTTTGATGGGGAGCCCTTGCCCTGGAAGCTGGAGGACAAGCCTACTACATCATCACCACCACCTTCTTCTTCACCACCACCAAAGGAGGCTTGAGCACATGGGTATGGGCACTCCCCTTGGCTTGAGCCAAGCTTGGGGGAGGTGCCCCGGTATTGTATCACCACCACTTTTATTCACCTTTACCTATTTTAGTTCGATCCTTAGTTTCCCTTTGCTTTAGTTGAATAAAAGTTTAGCATGATCTATTTTCGTGTGTTAGTTTCGTGGCCTATCTATCTATGTAATCGAGTGAGAGTTATATAATAAAGTTTAGTTTGAGTTTTTGTCTTTCTGATTTCTTGTTGCAATCAAAAATAAAATAAAGGAAAGAAGAAACAAATGAAAATAATCATATGCTAATCTTATGGTGAGTAATGACATCACACAAGGAAAAGTATAAGTAGTAAAATTTATTGGAGATTGACAAACATAGCATTGGTCAATGATGCAATTCATGAAAGAATTAATAAGGGAAGAGAAGATTCAATTGCAAATACACTATCTTGGACATTTTTTATGATTGTGAGCCCCCATCAAATATTATATGTCAAAATTGTTGACGTTGGACAAGGAAGACAACGTAATGATTTATGTTTGTTCATATCCACATAGAAGTTATATTGTCATAGATCCTTTAACATGTGGTGCTTGCTCAATATCATTGCTAGCCAAAATTCCGCACTAAGTAGAGATACTACTTGTGCATCCAAAAATCCAAACAAAAAATCATTCTTTAAGTGTCCACCATACCTACCTATGGATCGAGAAAGATCCTTCATGTAAGTTGTCATCGGCGCAATAAGGCAATAAAAATTGCTTCTAAAAGTGTTTTGATCAATCAGTGTAAGACAAAATTGAGCGCTATATGAACTTATGATGGCAAAGTAATAAAAGCGACGGACTGCATAATAAAGGTTGCTATCATAGGGGGCAATATAGCGTGACGTTCTTTTACATTAAGGGATTGGGCATACAAATCAATAAGCGCATGGCAACCTCTGCTTCCCTCTGCGAAGGGCCTATTTTTTACTTTTATGTATTTACTTTTATGCAAGAGTCAAAGTATTCTTCCCTATTCCTTTTTTACTTTTTCTTTTGCAAGCATCATGTGGTGAGGAAAGATCTAGGCACATATATCCAGTTGGATATGGGTGGGCATGAGTTATTATTGTTGACATCACCCTTGAGGTGAGTAAGTTGGGAGCACTGGTGCAGGGACGTGCTATACAAACGGTTTTTAACCCCTTTCCGCGACGTACTTTGAAACCGTCGCCTTGCATGTGTGGGCGATAGGGGGGTCCATCCCACACGACACGGCAAACCCGTCGGCGATGGTGGCCAATGAACGCAAACGTTTGCCAAAACTAAGCGTATGGGATGTCCGCATCGATCACAAATGAGGGTCACCGGATAATCGTTTGAGATATGTGTATTTCCCATACGGTTCATCCTTGCAACTCGTATGAGATCACACAACATTGTACGCGCTATTCTATGAAGCGTCGTTTACGATGTGCACCGAATCGCAAACAGTTCACGATTATAAAAGCGTGTACAATAAGGAGACAATCACACATAGTTAGTTCCACTTTGACCGTCTGTGATATGATATAAGAGTGCATACGTTTATCATTGTAAAACCGTATGCGAAGGTTGCATATATCCCACACGCGGGGTTTCTGATAAACGTTTGTGATTTACAAAACGTCCCAAACGTGTGATCCATACTTCCCAAACGTGTCATCCAGAATAACTGTGTCGGATGAAGGCCTATCGCACGCGTTCTTCTTTGACCAACATTTACGATGGTACACAGTTCAAAATACGAAATCATGTGTGATAAGGAGACTAGCACAAACGTTGGTGTTGTTAATCTCACACGTTCTTCTCTTCCGACCGTGAGCGAAGATGAGATTCATCGCACACTCCTCGAGTGGAGAAACGTGTGTGATGTTGGAGTTGATCGCAGACGTTTTGCTTTCTCAAATTGTGTGCATTGTAATGGTCTGCAGAGCAGGATTTGCCCCTAATTAAATACCTTTGTTCATAATTCAAAAAATTTAAATTTGAAAGTAGGAATTCATGTATTTCATATCGAATCATGTTTAGGTTTAAGAACGAATGCATAATTCGATTAACATGTACATATACTCAAGAACTACATAAGCATCAATTCTCAAAAAAAAGGAAAGGACAGAAGGGACAAATAAAGAATGATGGAAGCACTGTTGTACTAAAGACGGTAAAGAGAGAGCCAAAAAAACCTTTTGTATGCCAGAGAAGGTGAAGCGGAATGCCCATATTGTCCCCTCCTGCATGCCTAACGCACGAACGACTCTAGGCCAGCCCCTAGTGATGGCCGCCTACCCATCCTTCACTCTCTTCATTACGACTTCTCGATGCTCATTGTAGTCTCGATGATATATTTTAAGCTTCATTGCATGTCCAGCAATCATGTACTTTGCGAGTAATCTTGAGTAAACTGCTTTGGGAACCACTGCAAAAGAAAAAGATTCAGACATTGTTGTGTGACAACTCATTATGGGAAGTAGTAATAGAAGCCTACGGAGTTCGTAGTTACCATCCTATAGCTCACTATTGTGTTGGATAGAGCGTAAACAAATAGCCTAATTGGCATTGTTCGTCTCTTTTCCATAACAATCATTTTCAGTTTCCCCACTTGATGTTGGTTCATGAATATTTCATTACCCTACACGCAAAAAGGTTCCAGGAATGGATCTTTACCTAAGACATATGTACCTACAAGCAAGAAGCCAATATTAGAAGCTAAAATGCAGTTGCAGAATGGTGTAATATATTACTCCACCAGTTCCACAATGTGTTGCATATAAACATTTTGAGAAGTCAACATTTACCTACTTTGACCAAGTTTGTAGAGAAAAACTTTCACATCTAGAATTGCAATTCCATTTCATTAGATACATCACAAAATTTTATATTGTATACATTTTAGATGGTATATGTAGATACATCACAAAAATCTATATGCACTACATGATGGAACGGATGGAGTATAAGCGGAGGGATGAAAAGAACATCGGTGGAAAACGTTGGCCACTCCCATTTTTGTCCTGTGCAAGTACATGTAAAGTCATGATAAGTACATCAGGCTTAACATCAACCAAGTATACGAGGTATCTGCTTGAAATAAACAAGGCATATATGCTCACTATAACAACCAAATATAGCCATTTGATATTGGACAAATGCTCAATGGAACCAACCTAACAACCAGATAACGAAAAGCAAGGCGTCTGCTTGAAAACTAGACAAATGCTCACTGCAATCAACCTAACAACCAGATACAGAAAAGCAAGGCATCTGCTTGAAAACTAGACAAATGCTCACTGCAACCAACCTGGCAACCAAATTCAGAGAAACAAGGCATAAATGTTTAAAGCGGGAGTTAAGGGCACAGGTTAACAACACCAGGCATAACAGGTGGTATTGATGAAATTGAACTGCACAGTTCATACTTGCACATAATGAACATCACATTGTGAATAACTGAAAGAAACCAGGCATTCATGCTCATTGTAACAACCAACTATAGCCATTGAAAACTGGACAAATACTCAATGCAACCAACCTAACAACCAGAGACAAAAAAGCAAGGCATCTGCTTGACAACTGGACAAATGCTCAATTAAACACTGCATGATTATCGCATGGCAAAAGCTACTACAACAATGGGTATGAGACGGCTAGATACAAAAGGTATGATTTGCTCACAGGATGTTGCCTCACTTGTCATGGATGGGCCCCTTCCACTTGGGATATGAGGTGCCCAGGGTGCGCTCCCTGATGTCGCAGATGGCACGTTTCCCCTTGTAACAGCCGTAGTGTGTGCCATTATCTTGGTGGATGAGATCTGACTTTGAAGCTAAGGTTCCCAAGCCACCGCCATAGAACGTTTCCTTCAGAAATGACAAAAGGGGATCGATGGCATAGAAGGATCACAAATCCATGACCGCGAGTCGAAGGAGATCAGCAGCAGGGCCTTTGGAGAGATTGACGGCAGTTGAACCAGAGGCGTTACCGGTGGACCACTTAACTTGTGACATGGCACACGTGAAGCCGGTGATGTTGACGAGCTTGATGTCGTAGCCAGCTCTCCTGAGATACAATAACACGCGCTCCCGCAGACTTGAAGCCTTCGGCATGGCAACGTAGGCAACGTCCTCACCGGCTCCCGCGGCGAGGTGTTCGTCCGTGATCGAAGGGTCGGCGCGAACGGCGCCCACCTCGCCAGCGTATGGCGGAGAGTCCATGATAGACCTCTTTTTGCTCGTACACTCCTCGAGGTCCACGGGAGATGTGGTCGGGCTGATTAGGCTGCGACTCTCTGGAGTACAGTATGGGGATCTAGGGGAAAGGGACACCGCCGGCCTCATCTAAAAACCCAGGGCGGCGATGGTGTATGTGGATCGGTGGGGACCCTGAACTTGTTTAGCTATGAGGCACGGGAAGACCGGCTGAGGTTGGTGGTGGGAGGCGGGGGCGTGGGCGAGCTAGGGTTCAAGCGGGGGAGGAAGGGGGAGGGGGTGTTGTGCGGATGGGGGGGTGTTTGCGGATGTGCCGCTGCTGCTGAAAATTTTAGTAGTGATGGTGTGGGTGGAGATGGTGGTGGACGAGGGATGGCGACTATTCAAATGCCTCGACAGCTGAAATTTTACTATAGGGTCGGTGCGGTGGACGAGGAAAGGCGGCATGCAGTTGAAATACCGCTTCCAATTAAATTTTGGCAAACGAACTGGGCGGGAGCAACCAAGATCGCACACGGTCCAAACATAATAAAGTGTGTACGCTCTACGCTGTAACGAAATGCCGTGTGGCGAAACCATGAATTTTTGCATCGCTCGAGGCGGGTAGCTCTTTCTAAGATTTCTCAAGGCGGGTTCATCTCACATGGTTCATCCTCAATTTCAGTCACAGACGTCAAATTCATCCTAAATTTCCACATGCCCACAAATAGATGACACAAACATTTGGCAAATTTTCAACACAAAATGCCTTATTTTGCAGCGGCTTAGTTTACATTAGTTCATATGCTCAGTAATTTACAAACAGTTCGTCAATTTACATGAAGATGAACTGCACAAAATAATCACTACACCATGGATGCATACAAACGTCGCGCCTCCACCGTCGTCATGACCTTCCGCGCCTCAGAACGAGTATTCAGAGGAGCTCGTCAAGTCGATGAGCTCCACTAGTTCCACGGCGGAGACCGGCGGGGCTACCTTGGCCGGAGCGACCGTGGCGCCTCTCGCCAGGTCTACTGCTGTCGATGAAGATGTCGTGGTGTCCAGGTGGGCCATCGGGATACAGACGGGCGTCGATCTCGCTAGAGCTGCTTCCCTGGTCACCGTGGCCGCTGTTGCCAGGGCTGCCGCCGCAGCTGCAAGGCCTGCACTCGCCTCCAACACGGCTGAGAGGCATGCGGCGGCCTGCTCCGCCGCCTTCTGGTCCTGCTCCTGCCTCTTTTTGCCCTCTGCATCTGAGTTCCGCTTCCTCTTCGCACTCTCCCGCCGTTTCTGCCGCTTCAGATCCCTAGCCGCGTTGCGGATGGCATCCGCAGATGCGATAGATTGTTCCACACCGACATTGAGACGACGCTCATCCTCGTCGCGAAGGAACGCATCGAGGCCCGATTCCTGGACGGACAGAGCGATGGCCATCTGCATCCGACGCTGAAACTCGGGGTTGTCGTCGTCGTCGACGGCCGCGGCAGATGACGGTTGACCGTTGACCGACATGGAGGACAGCGCGTCGGAATCCTCTATCCCGTCGTCGTCGGCCGCGGTAGCTGGCTGTTTGCCATTGCCCACCATGGCGGCCAACGCGTCGGAATCCTCTATCATGTCGTCGTCCAACACTATCAGGATGGTGCCATGCACATCCCCATGGTTGAGCAACGGTTCCATTTGGTGTGTGTGGTGGTGGTGGCGAGCTATCGGCGGAAAATTTAGTTTTTAGCTGCCACCGATGAGATCTTTTATAGGTCGCTGTCGGGTTTGGGTTTGTACTGTGCACATTACCCCTTTGCACTGGCTGACGCTTGCAGTTGGCACCACTAGGCAAGGCCGATTTTGCTGTGTACGGGCATCGCACACGGTTAGGGTAGCACACTCGTGTCTGCTCGGGGTACAATCGCATACGGTTGTTTCGTCAGTTTCATTTGCTATTTGACATAATACTAGCATCTTTGAGATAAACGAGAAAAAAACGCAAGAGAGGGTCAAAACACAACCACGCCCGCTAGTGACCCAAATATATACTCCGTCCATTCCTAAATATATATGTAGTTCATAGTGAAATCTGTAAAAAAGACTTGTAATTAGGTTAAGATGAAGTATATATATGTACGAACATGGTGTTGTCATGTTTAAATTCGCAATGCGCAACTTTAATGTGTGGCACATGCTGCATATGTGCATGCCTAAAAATGTCCAATGTGACACCAAAGGGTTTCATGACAAACATAATATAGGGTGTTGCCCCCTACACTATGTGCCGGATGATATATGGGGTCCTATGAACACATGACCTGGTTCAAACTTTGTCACACATTTATCCATGTCTTAATTTTCATCAGACAACCAGGAGAATTTATACCTTAATATGGCCAAACCATCACATATTGTTGTTGGACAATAGGGATATATAGATCACGCGGTCCCACGACTTGGCGCGTCGTCGAAGATCAGTTGAGCGGGGCTAGAAGAACACCATCCCCCTGCATATGGCCAAATGTATGTGCGAAGATGGTGTGGTCCGGTGTTTCAACAATTAATACACAATGGTACACTATCTATGATGTGGCATGCATGCACCCCCCTTAAGATTGGTTATATATATCGTTCCCCTCCCCCCACCCCCACACACACATGACACGTAGCAGGGTGACGTTCCGGCGTTGTCACTCAAATGGATGATATATAGCGGCCCATCGGTATATAAGCGTGTCGTCGAAAACCGCACAATGGACGCATGCATGGTCCACACACACACACACACACACACACACACACACACACACACAGAGACGCACACACGCACACGCAGACACCGTCACCCATCCTTGGCCTTCCAGCATTATCAGTAAAAGGCATGACAAACCCTAAGGGCCCGCCGATAGGTTTGTCGTCGGAAACCGAACAATTTAGGCACATAGTCCGAACACATGCATGGGTTCACACACGCACATGCGCGCACCCCCCCCCCAACACACACACACCGTCACCCATCCTTTGCCTTCCAGCATTGTCAATAAAAGGCATGACACACCCTAAGGGCCCACTAATAGGTTTGTCGTCGAAAACCGCACAATGTACACATGGTACGCACACAAGCCAATGGGTTTACACACACACACACGCACACACACACACACACACACACACACACACACACACACACACACATCGTCACCCATCGTTGGCCTTCCAGCATTGTCAGTAAAAGGCATGGCAGATCCTAAGGGCCCACCGATAGGTTTGTCATCAGAAACCGCACAATGTAGGCACATGGTCCACACACAGGCATTGGTACACACACACACACACTCGATCCTTGACATTTTCAAAACAACAAAAGAAGCAAAAGAAAATCATGGATATTTTCGAAACAAGGATCAGATTTATTTAGCGGGAATGATATATCACACACACACACACACACTCTCGATCCTTGACATTTTCAAAACAGCAAAAGAAGCAAAAAAAATCATGGATATTTTCATAACAAGGATCTCAAGATTTATTTAGCCGGAATGACATGTCACTACAGGCATTTTTATTTATGCCTATAGTGATCATATCATATGCCTATAGTGATCATATCACACCGCCTAAATGAACCTTGAAATCTAGCAACTTCCCAACCGGTCACCCATCCTTGACTTCTCCACCGAAGGCACGCTTAACTTCCGAGTTCCATTCGAATGGGTTACGGGCTGGAAAGCCGCGTCTTGCTGGTAATGGTTGCCTCCTATCATATACAAGGCGTGCCCCGATGGGCACCTGGTGGGACCAGACACGCATCGCGGACGTTTCTGGTAGTATTGGAAACCATGTGCGATGGTGGCATGAGGGCTAATGATGACGTCTGGCTGATGCTCGATGGCGTGATGCCGCTTTTGCCTGCTCTCCGGCCTGCTCCGTCTCGTCCTCCTCGTCCAGTAGGTTGATGAAAGGGCCGGTGCTTCGGCGTGAAACCGATTGGGGGAGTGGCAGGAGACCGATTGGGGGAGTGGCGGGAGAAGCGTGTTTGGATAGAACATCATTTTAATACAAATTGGATAACTTCTCAAAGAAGGAAGCTCGAGCTAGCACAACACGCGCACACCGTGCTTACACACGCACTAGCTTCAGACGGGCGTATAGAACTGCTATAAATTATTCATGGTTCGTTTAGCTTTTTGTATACTACACTAATCAAGTTTGTAGACATTTAATGTGCATAATTCAAATTTGAACTAAAGGAACATACTTCGTGTCACCAAAATGGGTTGAAAAAAGGTATTTGTGTCCTTGGGTTCCTTGTTTAGGTCCCATGCAAATGAACGTGAATGGATTGCAAAAATCTCGAAGTCATGACAAGGCCACAAACATTGAGAAACTTGGCTATTAAATCATCATAAATCCACAACTCGTCTAAAATTCTTGAAACTTAATTACCCCGGTGTCATGACACGACACTTATACGACATGATAATTTTTTGTCCAATGTGGGACAAGTCTCTTGCACACCAAAACTTTTCTCAAGAACCATCGTGGTTTCGATACGGAACATGTCACCTCTGTGGAGGGAACAACATCGATGTCTCTTCTTGCGTTGATATTTTTTCTACATGCAACATAGGCTAATACAAGTGCAATGCTAAAATGTAAAATTATTGAAACTGGTGTCTCGACACGACACTTATAGGACATGGTATATAAGTTTTGGGACAAACCTCTTACAAATTGGAGCTTCCCACGACAAGCATGGTGGTTTCAATATGGAACATGTCACCTTTGTGGTCGAAACGACATATGAGTTTTCTAGGCATGCACTTAATGCGAAGACTTAAGTTTGAATTACAAGCATGGGCTCCAGCGCACCAAAATGGATTAAAAACCATTTTGTGTCATTGGGTCCATGTTTAGATCCCATGCACTGATGGTCACTGAATTACAAACATCTCGGTGTCGTGACTAGACCGCAAACATTGATAATCTTGGTTTCAAAGTCCGAGAGAACCCAAAGCTCGCCATGAATTCACGAAACTTACACAGTGTCATGCCACGACACATATACGGTGTGCAATTTGTTTTCTGACGAATTTGGGACAAATATTGGGACATGCATCTTACAAGCCAAAGCTTATTCAAGAAGCCTTGTGATTTCGATAGGGAACATGTCACCTTTGTTGGTGAAACTACATTCAATGAGTCATTAGTCCACCGATTCGGCCCCTTTTATACATTAATTGAGTTATCTAGGGATTTGATATGCATAGTTCAAATTTAGAACTAGAGGCACATGCTCTGACCTTCTGGTTTCGATAGGAAACATGACACCTTTTGTGACGAAACTACATTCAATGTGTCCTCTAGTGCACCAATTCGGCCCTTTCTATACATCAATTGAGTTTTCTAGGGCCCTTTTCATATGAATGTGAATGAATTAGAAACATTTAGGCATGATTGCTTGGCCACAATCATTGATAATATTGATTTATTGAATTCCTGTACATACAAAACTTGTATGATAACCATTTGGTGCCACGCGTCAATTTTTTACTCCCTCCGTTTCTTTTTGAATTTGACCAAATTTTATATGCTAACTAAAAAGAAACGGAGGGACTACTTGATATGGGGGAGCCGTGCATGTAGCCGCAGGTTGATGATAGGAAGCATGTAAGCTTTCCGCCACGCAGGCTCGACGGGACGCGTGCGAGCTGTCCACCGCGCAGGCTTGACAAGATGCGTGAGAGCTGTCCGCCGTGCATGCTTGACGGGACGCATGAGAGTCTACTGCGCATGCTCATCGGGAAGCGATACTTTGACCTCCACCCCCCACTCGCCTCGCTCCCAACTTCTGAATTAATGGCGTCCTACCCATTGTTTTATCATGTGGTTAATCGCCTGGACGGAGGGACTAGCCGAGAACTTTGACGTTTCGTCTGTTTTTGACTCGTATACATGCACAAACGAACGAAATAATATAACAACAAATTAGCACCAGCAAAGATAATAATTTTCTTACATATGCATGATAATAAAAAATGCCACATGTGGCAACTCCCCAAATACATGGGGGCAAAAGAAGAATGAAGAGGTTGAAGAAGGAAGACAACGAAAACAATCTGGCCCGCTGCTATCTAATTCTTCATGGATTGCTGGGCGCGGAGTTCCTCAATCTCCTTCTTCATTGCCTCCATGACCTCCATCTCCTGTCGCCTCTCATCCGACATCCACTAGTAGAAAACGGGCCTTCCGTTTAACCCTTTAGTCCCGGTTTGGCTTTGGCCCGGGACTAATGTGACCATTAGTCCCGGTTCCAACGGCTAGGAGCGGTCCTGGGGCATGGGCACCATTAGTCCCGGTTCATTTGGAACCTATAGTCCCGGTTTGTATCACAAACCGGGACTAAAGGGGTGGTGGCAGGCTGGTGTCAGCCTGGGGCCCCCACGAGCCCTTTTAGTCCCGGTTTGTGATACAAACCGAGACTATAGGTGGACCTTTAGTTCCGGTATGTATAACCAACCGGGACTAAAGCTTTCCCTAGATAAACCCTTCGTCCAGCCCGACTCCATTTCTCTGTTTTCTCCATTCGAATTCCCCTCTCTGTTCTTCCCCTAGCTCGAGCTCCTCCCTCCATTTTTGCCAAGATTTGTCAAGATTTGAGGCACCCCAATCCATCCAAGTGTCCACAAAGGTTAGCAACTTTGTCCTTTCATCTCTTATTGCTAGATCAGCTCGTGCAATGCTTTATAAGTATAGTGATTTGTGGGTTTTAGTTTGGGTGTAATTATGTGGTAGCTTTTTTGATTTATATGCAAGTTGAGCTCAAATTAACTCCTTAGTTTGCATATGTGTAGGTGTGGTTTACTTAGTGTGCCTTCCCGTCCCTGTCCTATCCACCGTCGATCGCCCGCACCGTCCCGTCGCCGGCACCACCTTGGTGAGCCTCTTATTGTGTTCTTATCCTTTTTATTAAAAAAACGTATTTGTATGATTTAGATAGTTACTTGCATAATTTTCTTACTTGTATGATTGTTGTTATATATAGTGCCATGGTTATGATATCCGTGCCCGTCGGCCCTCATCCGGTTTACGATTCGGATGTGGTATATTCTCTTTTATAACTATTTGTTGCATTTCGTGTTAATGACAATTATGCCCATCAAGTTGACATAGATATTTTTATCTAGGAGGTAGTTGAACCGGAAATGCCAACCGACCCTATTGTTGAGAAGTTAAATTTAGTTGAAAAAGAAAATGAGGATTTGAAAGGAAAATTGAAAAGAGTTGAAGAAGAGAAGATGAAATTGGAGTTGTACGTTGCCGATGTCGTCGATGATCACAAGATCAAGATGGATGCAATGCGCTTGAAGATTAGAAAGATTAGAAAATATGCCATTAATAAAGAGGCTTGGTATCATTATGCTGTTGGATCAATTGGTACCTTAGTTGCGATTTTGATCGCATTTGTTGTTGCATTTAAATGTTTTATCTAGATAGTTGTATGTTGTTTTATGAGAAAATAAGTGTGTATGAACTTTATGTATGAACTTGTATTAATTTGGTCTTTTCGGTGTTGTGTAATGAAGATGAACTGGCAATGGATGTACGATGACCGACACTCTCCCCAGTTCATTAATGGCGTGCATAGTTTTTTGCGTGCGGCTGAGGCAAACAAGCGGGATGGTTTTATGTGTTGTCCATGTGGTGTGTGTAAGAATGATAAGACTTACTCTAGCTCAAAACAGATTCACGTCCACCTATTTACGTCCAGTTTCATGTCCGGCTATAATTGTTGGACCAAGCACGGAGAAAGAGGGGTTCTAATGGAAGAGAATGAAGAAGAAGAGGATGACGACAACTATCCTGGGTGTCCTGAATATGATGGTACTACAATGGGGGAAGAGAATGAAGAAGAAGAAGCTGAGGCATCGTATGAGCCAGCTGATGATCTTGGTCGGGCCATTGCTGATGCAAAGAGAAACTGCGAAAGTGAAAAGGAGAAGTTGAAGTTGCAGCGCATGCTAGAGGATCACAAAAAAGGGTTGTATCCAAATTGCGAAGATGACAACACAAAGCTCGGTACCACACTGGAATTTCTACAATGGAAGGCAGAGAATGGTGTATGTGACAAGGCATTTGAAAAGGTGCTGAAAATAATGAAGAATAAGCTTCCAAAGGACAACGAATTGCCCGACAGTACATACGAAGAAAAGAAGGTTGTCTGCCCTCTAGGATTGGAGGTGCAGAAGATGCATGCATGCCCTAATGACTGCATCCTCTACCGCGGTGAGTACGAGAATTTGAATGCATGCCCGGTATGAAATGCATTGCGATATAAGATCGGTCGCGATGACCGTGGTGATGATGTTCAGGGCGAGCGCGTCAGGAAGAGGATTCCTGCCAAGGTGATGTGGTATGCTCCTATAATACCACGGTTGAAACGTTTGTTCCAAAACAAAGAGCATGCCAAGTCATTGCGATGGCACAAAGAAGACCGTAAGAAAGACGGGAAGTTGAGAGTACCCGCTGATGGGTCGCTGTGGAGAAAAATCGAGAGAGAGTGGCCGGACTTTGCAGATGACCCAAGGAACTTATGGTTTGGTTTAAGTGCAGATGGCATTAATCCATTAGGGGAGCAGAGCAGCAAGCATTGCACATGGCCTGTGACTCTATGTATCTATAACCTTCCTCCTTGGTTGTGCATGAAGCGGAAGTACATTATGATGCCAATGCTCATCCAAGGCCCTAAGCAACCCGGCAACGACATTGATGTGTACCTAAGGCCATTAGTTGATGAACTTTTACAGCTGTGGAATAAAAAAGGTGTACGTGCGTGGGATGAGCACAAACAGCAGGAATTTGACCTGCGAGCGTTGCTATTTGTAACCATCAAACATTGGCCTGTGACGACCCACAAGTATAGGGGATCTATCGTAGTCCTTTCGATAAGTAAGAGTGTCGAACCCAACGAGGAGCAGAAGGAAATGACAAGCGGTTTTCAGTAAGGTATTCTCTGCAAGCACTGAAATTATCGGTTACAGATAGTTTTGTGATAAGATAATTCGTAACGGGTAGCAAGTAACAAGTGTAGCAAAGGTGCAGCAAGGTGGCCCAATCCTTTTTATAGCAAAGGACAAGCCTGGACAAACTCTTATGTAAAGCAAAGCGCTCCCGAGGACACATGGGAATTTCTGTCAAGCTAGTTTTCATCATGCTCATATGATTCGCGTTCGTTACTTTGATAATTTGATATGTGGGTGGACCGATGCTTGGGTACTGTCCTTACTTGGGCAAGCCTCCTACTTATGATTAACCCCTCTTGCAAGCATCCGCAACTACGAAAGAAGAATTAAGATAAATCTAACCATAGCATGAAACATGTGGATCCAAATCAGCCCCTTACGAAGCAACACATAAACTAGGGTTTAAGCTTCTGTCACTCTGGCAACCCATCATCTACTTATTACTTCCCAATGCCTTCCTCTAGGCCCAAACAATGGTGAAGTGTCATGTAGTCGACGTTCACATAACACCACCAGAGGAGAGACAACATACATCTCATCAAAATATCGAACGAATACCAAATTCACATGATTACTTATAACAAGACTTATCCCATGTCCTCAGGAACAAACGTAACTACTCACAAAGCATATTAATGTCCATAATCAGAGGGGTATTAATGATCATTAAGGATCTGAACATATGATCTTCCACCAAGTAAACCAACTAGCATCAACTACAAGGAGTAATCAACACTACTAGCAACCCACAGGTACCAATCTGAGGTTTTGAGACAAAGATCAGATACAAGAGATTAACTAGGGGTTGGAGAGGAGATGGTGCTGATGAATATGTTGATGGAGATTGACCCCCTCTCGATGAGAGGATCGTTGGTGATGACGATGGCTTCGATTTCCCCCTCCGGGAGGGAAGTTTCCCCGGCAGAACAGCTCCGCCGGAGCCCTAGATTGGTTCTGCCCAGGTTCCGCCTCGAGACGGCGACGCTTCATCCCGAAAGCTCTCTTATGATTTTTTCCAGGTCAAAACCCTCCATATAGCAGAAGATGGGCACCGTAGGCCTGCCAGGTGGGTCACAAGCCACAGGGGCGCGCCCAGGGGGGGTAGGGCGCGCCCCCCTGGCTTGTGACTGCCTGGTGGGTCCCCCCTGGTATATTCTTCGCCCAATATTTTTTATATATTCCAAAACAATTATCCGTAGATTTTCAGGACTTTTGGAGTTGTGCAGAATAGGTATCTCAGATTTGCTCCTTTTCCAGTCCAGAATTCCAGCTGCCGGCATTCTCCCTCTTCATGTAAACCTTGTAAAATAAGAGAGAAAAGGCATAAGTATTGTACCATAATGTGTATCAACAGCCCATAATGCAATAAATATCAATATAAAAGCATGATGCAAAATGGACGTATCAACTCCCCCAAGCTTAGACCTCGCTTGTCCTCAAGCGAAAGCCGAAATCGATAAATGTGTCCACATGTTTAGAGATAGAGGTGTCGATAAAACAAAATACGGACATGAGGGCATCATGATCATCTTTAGAACAGCAACATATATTGGCATATAACTTCTTATGCTAAAGTAACAATTCATTCACAAGGTAAAGTATGCATTAAGAACTCTATTGAGAACCAACAAACTATGATCTCAATCATTGAAGCAATTCCAATTTATCATAACATCGGAAAGAGTCAAAATAAGAGCTTGTAAAGAAAATCCACATACTCAATCATCTTTTAGTCTTTCATAATTGCTAACACTCACGCGGTACCTATGAGGTCAAAGCTTCAATCAGACACAGAGAAAGATAGGGGCTTATGGTTTTGCCTCCCAACTATTTACCTCAAGGGTAATGTCAACAGAAATAACTCATGCTCACCCACATCCGAGTGGATATATTTGTCTAGATCTTTCCTCAACATGACGCTTGCCAAGAGATAAAGGCGAAATAAAGGAAGTGGTGAAGATCACCATGACTCTTGCATAAAGGTAAGTACTAGAAAATAAAAGTAACAGATAGGCCCTTCGCAGAGGGAAGCAGAGGTTGTCATGCGCTTTTATAGTTGGATGCGCAATCCCTTAATGCAAAAGAACGTCACTTTATATTGCCCTTGTGATAAAGAAATTTATTATGCAGTCTGTCGCTTTTATTTCTTCCATATCACAAGTTCGTATAAAGTTTATTTTCCTCACACTAATAGATCTTGCATATTTAGAAAGCAATTTTTTTTATTGCTTGCACCGATGACAACTTACTTGAAGGATCTTACTCAATCCATAGGTCGGTATGGTGGACTCTCATGGCAAAACTGGGTTAAGGGTGTTTGGATGCACAAGTAGTATCTCTACTTGGTGCGGAAGTTTTGGCTGATATGGGGTGGAAGCAAGCGTCACATGTTGAAGGATCTATAACCATATAACTTCTATTCGGAAATAAGCAAACATAATTCATTATGTTGTCTTCCTTGTCCAACATCAACTTTTTAGCATATAATATTTTAATGAGTGCTCACAATCATAAAAGATGTCCAATATAATGTATTTATATGTGAACCTCTCTTTCTTTATTACTTCCTTTTAATTGCAACAATGACCAATAGCTATGTTTGTTAACTCACAACAAATTTCAATCGACATACTTCTTATATGTGAAGTCATCACTCCCCATAAGATCATCATATACACTCTTTGCTTTAATTCTATACTTCTTTCTATTTCTTTTTCTCAAGATCATAGCAAGCAAACAAAGCCCTCAACTCAAAACTACTCTTTATTATATAACTCTCGGACTTGCTTACATAGGGGGAACATAAAGCAAAACTCAAAACTAGATCACACTAAAAACTTTATTCTACTAGATCAAGATGTAACCAAAAAGATCGAACTAAGAAAAACGATAAAAGTAAAAGATGTGATGGTGATAAGATACCGGGGCACCTCCCCCAAGATTGGCACAAGCCAAGGGGAGTGCCCATACCCCTGTGTCTAGTTGTCTTCCTTCGTAGGTGGTGGTGTTGGAATTGGATCTTTAAGCTTGTTCAGTTTCCACTTAAGCATAAAATTATGTTCCCTCAGATCGTCCACTTCCTGCTCAAGCTTCAATATCCTTTGACATAATTCTTGCTTGCTTTCCTGCAGGAAACGAGAAGGGATAAATAGAACCTTGGGTTTTCTCCTTGTGTTTGGGAGGCTAGATTTCCTGAACTCCACGTGCGTATCTCCGGGTTGAGGCAAGGGGATCTCTTCTTCATCCGTGCTTTCTTCCTCATACTTTCCTTCTTGTTCCTCCTCCGAGAACAATCCATAAGGATCTAAATCTCCATAGAGCTTGGGATTGGCAAGATAATGCGATACATAGCTCTCCCCATCGGAATCTTGGGACGACATATTGCCTTGAATCTGCTGCAGAAACAGCTCAAAACGAAAATAGGAGGTATTGTCGTGATACGAAGGTCAAAACATTCGGGAGATTATATAATGAATTTTTACCAACATAAAGGAGTACACCACAAGAAAACGGAGTCCGGATGATGCACGGGGTGGCCACAAGGCACAGGGGCGCGCCCCCCTGGCTTGTCGCCTCCTCGTGCACTTTTCGGACTACTTTAAATTTTCCTAATTTTTTAAATATTCCAAAACGGAGAAAAATTGCCATTGTAAAAGTTTTGGAGTCGGTTTGCTTACCGTATCACATACCTATTCCTTTTCGGAGTCTGAAACGTTCTGGTAGGTCTCCCTAATGTACTCCTCCAGAGTTATGGTATTGATAATATTAGTTTCAACATTTATGGGAGTACCTGAGATATAGTGTTTGATTCTTTGCCCGTTTACCACCTTCGGATTTGTGCCTTCGGCGTTGTTGATCTTGATGGCACCGGAACGATATACTTCCTCGATAATGTAAGGCCCCTCCCATTTAGAGAGAAGTTTTCCTGCAAAAAATCTTAAACGAGAATTGAATAGCAAGACATGATCACCTACATTGAATTCACGCTTTTGTATCCTTTTATCATGCCATCTCTTAACCTTTTATTTAAACAACTTGGCATTCTCATAGGCCTAGGTTCTCCATTCATCAAGTGAGCTAATGTCAAATAACCTCTTCTCACCAGCAAGTTTGAAATCATAGTTGAGCTCTTTGATTGCCCAATAAGCTTTATATTCTAGCTCAAGATGTAAGTGACACGCTTTACCATAAACCATTTTATTCGGAGACATACCCATAGGGTTCTTGTAAGCAGTTCTATAAGCCCATAATGCATCATCAAGTTTCTTAGACCAATTCTTCCTGGATCTATTAACAGTCTTCTGCAAGCTCAATTTAATTTCTCTATTGCTCAATTCTACTTGACCACTAGACTGAGGATGATAAGGAGATGCAATTCTATGATTAACATCATACTTAGCAAGCAATTTACGGAAAGCACCATGAATAAAGTGTGAACCACCATCAGTCATTAAATATCTAGGGACTCCAAATCTAGGGAAAATAACTTCTTTAAGCATTTTAATAGAAGTGTTATGATCAGCGCTACTAGCTGGAATAGCTTCTACCCACTTAGTAACATAATCAACAGCAACTAGAATATGAGTATACCCGTTAGACTGTGGAAAAGGTCCCATATAACCAAAACCCCAAACATCAAATGGTTCAATAACAAGAGAGTAATTCATAGGCATTTCCTGATGTCTACTAATATTACCAATTCTTTGACATTCATCACAAGACAAGACAAACTTACGAGCATCCTTGAAGAGAGTAGGCCAATAAAAACCAGATTGTAATACCTTGTGTGCAGTTCTATCTCTAGCGTGGTGTCCCCCATAGGACTTGGAGTGACACTTGCGTAGGATCTGTTCCTGTTCATACTCAGGTACACAACGTCTAATAACACCATCTACTCCTTCTTTATAAAGGTGTGGGTCATCCCAAAAGTAATGTCTTAAATCATAGAAGAACTTTTTCTTTTGTTGGTATGTGAAACTAGGCGGTATAAATTTAGCAACAATGTAATTAGCATAGTCAGCATACCATGGAGCATTACGCGAAGCATTTATGACAGCTAATTGTTCATCAGGAAAGCTATCATCAATAGGTAGTGGGTCATCAAGAACATTCTCCAATCTAGACAAGTTATCTGCTACGGGGTTATCAGCACCCTTTCTATCAATAATATGCAAATCAAATTCTTGTAGTAGAAGGACCCATCTAATAAGTCTAGGTTTAGCTTCTTTCTTTTCCATAAGGTATTTAATAGCAGCATGATCGGTGTGAACAGTTACTTTGGAATCAACAATATAGGGTCTGAACTTATCACAAGCAAACACAACCGCTAGAAATTCCTTTTCAGTGGTAGCATAGTTTCTTTGGGCACTGTCTAGAGTTTTACTAGCATAATGGATAACATTTAATTTCTTATCAACTCTTTGTCCTAGAACAGCACCAACAGCATAATCACTAGCATCACACATAATTTTAAAGGGTAGGTTCCAATCAGGTGGCTGAACAATAGGTGCGGAAATCAAGGCTCTCTTAAGAATTTCAAATGCTTCTACACAATCATCATCAAAAACGAATGGAACATCTTTTTGCAAAAGATTAGTGAGAGGCCTAGAAATCTTAGAGAAGTCTTTAATAAACCTCCTATAGAAACCAGCATGACCAAGGAAACTTCTTATACCTCTGATATCCGTAGGGCACGGCATTTTTTCAATAGCATCAACTTTAGCTTTATCAACTTCAATACCTCTTTCGGAGATTTTGTCTCCCAAGACAATGCCCTCATTAACCATAAAGTGGCACTTCTCCCAATTCAAGACAAGATTAGTTTCTTCACATCTCTGCAAAACTCGATCAAGGTTGCTCAAGCAATCATCAAAAGAAGTTCCATAAACGGAGAAATCATCCATGAAAACCTCAACAATCTTTTCACAAAAGTCAGAGAATATAGCCATCATACATCTTTGAAAGGTAGCAGGTGCATTGCATAAACCAAAAGGCATACGTCTATAAGCAAAGGTACCGAAAGGACAAGTAAAAGTGGTCTTTTCTTGATCCTCTTTTGACACAGGTATCTAAGAGAAACCTGAATAACCATCTAGAAAGCAAAAATGTGTGTGTTTGGATAGTCTTTCTAGCATTTGATCAATAAAAGGTAGAGGGTAATGATCTTTCCTCGTAGCTTTATTTAATTTCCTAAAATCAATTACCATTCTATACCCTGTAACAATTATTTGTGGGATCAATTCATTTTTATCATTAGGAACAACGGTAAACCTCCCTTCTTAGGGACACAATGAACGGGACTAACCCATCTACTATCAGCAATAGGATAAATTATACCAGCCTCCAGAAGCTTTAGTATTTCATTTCTTACCACTTCTTTCATTTTAGGATTTAACCGTCGTTGGTGATCAACAACTGGTTTAGCATCAGGCTCCATATTAATTTTATGCTGACATAGAGTGGGACTAATGCCCTTAAGATCATCAAGAGTATATCCAATAGCAGCACGGTGCTTCCTCAAAGTTTTCAATAATCTCTTTTCTTCATGCTCTGAAAGGTTAGCACTAATAATAACAGGATCTATCTCCTTTTCATCAAGATAAGCATATTTCAGAGTATCAGGCAATTGTTTAAGCTCAAACACGGCATCACCCTTGGGTGGAGGGGGATCCCCAAGTATTTCAATAGGCAAGTTGTGTTTCAAAATAGGTTGCTGATCAAAGAAAATCTTATCTATTTCATTCCTTTCATTCATATGCATATCGTTTTCATGGTCTAGTAAATATTGTTCTAAAGGATCAGTAGGAGGCACATCAATAGAAGCAAGACCAATAATTTCATCTTTACTAGGCAATTCCTTATCATGGGGTTGTCTATGAAATTTAGAGAAATTGAACTCATGAGACACATCCCCAAAACTTACAGTAACAGTTTCTTTCTCACAATCAATCATAGCATTAACAGTATTCAAGAAGGGTCTACCAAATATAATGGGACAAAAATCATCTTGTGGGGAACCAAGAACAAGAAAATCAGTAGGATATTTTATTTTCCCACACAAGACTTCAACATCTCTAACAATCCCAATAGGTGCTATAGTATCTCTATTAGCCAGCTTAATGGTAACATCAATTTCTTCTAATTCAGCGGGTGCAATATCATTCATAATTTCCTGATATAAGGCATAGCGAATTGCACTCACACTAGCACCCACATCACATAAGCCATGATAACAATGATCTCCTATTTTAACAGAAACAACAGGCATGCCAACAACAGGTCTATGTTTATCTTTAGCATCAGGTCTAGCAATTCTAGCAGCTTCATCACAGAAATGAATGACATGCCCTTCAATATTATCAACCAAGAGATCTTTAACCATAGCAATACTAGGTTCAACTTTAATTTGTTCAGGGGGCGTAGGTGTTCTAACACAACTCTTACGAACCACAGTTGAAGCTTTAGCATGTTCCTTTATCCTAACAGGGAAAGGTGGTTTCTCAATATAAGCGGTAGGAACAACAGGATCAACATTATAAGTAATGGTTTTTTCTTCAACTTTAATAGGTTCAACTACTTTCACTTCAATGGGAGGATGATATTGAAACCACTTCTCCTTAGGGAGATCAACATGAGCAGCAAAAGATTCACAGAAAGAAGCTACTATCTCAGAGTCAAGCCCATATTTAGTGCTAAATTCACGAAAAGCATCGGTGCCTATAAAGGATTTAACACAATCAAACTTAAGATTTATACCTGACTCATTACCTTCGTCGAGTTCCCAATCTTCAGAGTTGTGTTTAATTCTTTCCAATAAGTCCCATTTGAATTCAATATCTTTCTTCATAAAGGAACCAGCACAAGAAGTATCGAGCATGGATTGATTATTACGAGAAAGCCGAGCATAAAAATTCTGAATAATAATTTCTCTTGGGAGCTCATGATTGGGACATGAATATAACATTGACTTAAGCCTCCACCAAGCTTGAGCGATTCTTTCTCCTTCACGAGGCCAAAAATTGTAAATATAATTCCGATCGCGATGAACCAGATGCATAGGATAAAACTTCTGATGAAATTCCAATTTCAATCGGTTGTAGTTCCATGATCCAATATCATCACATAGCCTATACCATGTCAATGCCTTCTCCTTCAAAGATAAAGGAAAGACCTTCTTCTTGACACCATCCTCGGGCAAACCTGCAAGCTTAAATAATCCACAAACTTCATCCACATAGATTAGATGCAAATCAGGATGTAGTGTTCCATCTCCTGCATAAGGATTAGCTAGCAGTTTCTCTATCATACCCGACGGAATTTCATAATAAATATTTTCAGTAGGTACAGTGGGTTGAGGAGCATCTCTTTGTACTTCTGGTCGAGGTGAAGATACCCCGAACAAACCCCTCAAAGGATTACTTTCCATAGTAACAAGTGACAGTAAATTTCAGCACACTATATAAATTTTTCCTTACCACGTTCCACTCACCAAAGGCGCTTCACTCCCCGGCAACGGCGCCAGAAAAGAGTCTTGATGACCCACAAGTATAGGGGATCTATCGTAGTCCTTTCGATAAGTAAGAGTGTCGAACCCAACGAGGAGCAGAAGGAAATGACAAGCGGTTTTCAGTAAGGTATTCTCTGCAAGCACTGAAATTATCGGTAACAGATAGTTTTGTGATAAGATAATTCGTAACGGGTAGCAAGTAACAAGTGTAGCAAAGGTGCAGCAAGGTGGCCCAATCCTTTTTATAGCAAAGGACAAGCCTGGACAAACTCTTATGTAAAGCAAAGCGCTCCCGAGGACACATGGGAATTTCTGTCAAGCTAGTTTTCATCATGCTCATATGATTCGCGTTCGTTACTTTGATAATTTGATATGTGGGTGGACCGGTGCTTGGGTGCTGTCCTTACTTGGGCAAGCCTCCCACTTATGATTAACCCATCTCGCAAGCATCCACAACTACGAAAGAAGAATTAAGATAAATCTAACCATAGCATGAAACATGTGGATCCAAATCAGCCCCTTACGAAGCAACGCATAAACTAGGGTTTAAGCTTCTGTCACTCTAGCAACCCATCATCTACTTATTACTTCCCAATGCCTTCCTCTAGGCCCAAACAATGGTGAAGTGTCATGTAGTCGACGATCACATAACACCACTAGAGGAGAGACAACATACATCTCATCAAAATATCGAACGAATACCAAATTCACATGATTACTTATAACAAGACTTATCCCATGTCCTCAGGAACAAACGTAACTACTCACAAAGCATATTAATGTTCATAATCAGAGGAGTATTAATGATCATTAAGGATCTGAACATATGATCTTCCACCAAGTAAACGAACTAGCATCAACTACAAGGAGTAATCAACACTACTAGCAACCCACAGGTACCAATCTGAGGTTTTGAGACAAAGATCGGATACAAGAGATGAACTAGGGGTTGGAGAGGAGATGGTGCTGATGAAGATGTTGATGGAGATTGACCCCCTCTCGATGAGAGGATCGTTGGTGATGACGATGGCTTCGATTTCCCCCTCCGGGAGGGAAGTTTCCCCGGCAGAACAGCTCCGCCGGAGCCCTAGATTGGTTCTGCCCAGGTTCCGCCTCGAGATGGCGGCGCTTCGTCTTGAAAGCTCTCTTATGATTTTTTCCAGGTCAAAACCCTCCATATAGCAGAAGATCGGCACCGGAGGCTTGCCAGGTGGGTCACAAGCCACAGGGGCGCGCCCAGGGGGGGTAGGGCGCGCCCCCCTGGCTTGTGACTGCCTGGTGGGTCCCCCCTGGTATATTCTTCGCCCAATATTTTTTATATATTCCAAAACAATTCTCCGTAGATTTTCAGGACTTTTGGAGTTGTGCAGAATAGGTATCTCAGATTTGCTCCTTTTCCAGTCCAGAATTCCAGCTGCCGGCATTCTCCCTCTTCATGTAAACCTTGTAAAATAAGAGAGAAAAGGCATAAGTATTGTAACATAATGTGTATTAACAGCCCATAATGCAATAAATATCGATATAAAAGCATGATGCAAAATGGACGTATCAGCCTGCTCTTAGTAACCTTTCAGGATAGACAAACAAGGGATACCATGCATGCACGCACTGTTTAGATGAGACTGAAAGTATATATTTGGACAAATGCAAGAAGAATGTGTACCTGGGACATCGTCGATTTCTTCCGACCAAGCATGCCTTAAGAAAGAAAGGCAAGCATTTCAAAGGTGAGGCAGAACACCGGAAGAAGCCCGTCCTCCGTACTGGTGATGACATACTTGATATGGTCAAGGATTTACAAGTAATATTTGGAAAGGGTCCTGGCGGACAATCTGTTCCGACTGACGCTGAGGGACGCGCACCCATGTGAAGAAGAAATCTATATTTTGGGAGCTAGAATATTGGAAAGTCCTAGAGGCCCGCTCTGCAATCGACGTGATGCACGTGACAAAGAATCTTTGCATGAACCTGCTAGGCTTCCTGGGCGTGTATGGGAAGATAAAAGATACACCGGAGGCACGGGAGGACCCGCAACGTGTGCACGAAAACGACGGCATGCATCCAAAGCAGTATCAAGGTCCTGCCAGCTACGCTCTTACCAAAGCAGAGAAGGAAATCTTCTTTGAATGCCTGCTCAGTATGAAGGTCCCGTCTGGCTTCTCGTCGAATATAAAGGGAATAATAAATATGGCAAACAAAAAATTCCAGAACCTAAAGTCTCATGACTGCCACGTGATCATGACGCAATTGCTTCCGGTTGCGTTGAGGGGGCTTCTACAGAATGCTCGGTATCACCGTTGAACAATTCCTAGAGATCGAGGAATTTCCACCGTTAGATCCGAAGGAAATAGAACGGCAATATGTCCCCGGGAAACCGCTGGTCAGTCCTGACGACGAGAAGCTTCTAACAACGCAAATGTACAAATTGCATGACTGGGACATGAGAGAGTAAAGGACGAGCAAGAGAGCCTCATGGTGAAAGTCGAGAAAGAGCATTACGTCCATGAAAAAGATTTGTGGATTGAAAATGAAGAATTTTTCAGTTATTCAATCAAAAAGCACTCGCCAAATCTATCGTCAGTTGCTATTGTCTGTAAGTGATTTCTTTCTGTAATTTAAGTCTCTAGCTCAGCTCGTTCACTCTCTGTTATTATACTCAATATATTCTTTTGTGTGGTATTATGCAGAATGAAGATTTTTGAATTGAAAAGAGCTGGAGTCTATGGCATTGGGTTCATTGACCCAAATACCGTCAATGAAGAAGTGTTGAGTAGGCACCCTAAAGACATGGAGAAATTGCTTCTAAGGTTTTTGAAGGCCCTAAAGTACAAACCAGAAATAATTTTACCTTGGAACTTCCAGTGAGTGTTACTGTCTTGTACTACAAATTCAATTTTTGTTTATATATATATACTCGATGTTAAGTGTAGTTGATGAGTTATGCATGCCCTCTTATACAAATCATGTGCGCAGCTACCACTGGATCCTTCTAATCATTAGAGTTGACGATGGAACTGTTGAAGTACTGGACTCGCTAAGTAAAGACCCTGAAGATTACAAAAGCTTGCATCTGTTGCTCGAAAAGTAATTTCAATCATTGAGGCACTATGTCGGCTTCTTTATTAGTTCATTTCCTGATATCAAGTAATTAATAACTCCTTTATTCATTTTGTTTGCCGGGCAGGGTTTGGCAAAAGTTCACCAAAGATGTTAGAGGTGAATGGAAAGAGGAGCTGAAATGGCGAAAGCCCAGGGTAATTAAGTAGTACTAGCTACGTCCGCTCATCTCTTTAATTCTAGTTTCAATAACATTGTCATGCTTCATTAATCTGATTGAATTCTATTCTCGTAAAGTGCATGAGGCTGGCAACGGGGACTAAAATATGTGCATATTACGTTTGCGAGAACATTCGCTGTATGACTGAAAGCAACAAGAGTGCAAGAGATCTTTGGGTACGTAAACACCATTCATATTTTTTTATCATGATCTAATACATATACGCACAACTAACATGTTCATATTGATCTCCTTCTTTAAAGACGCACGAGATGCGGGATAAGCTCCAACCAACGGACCGCATACGAGCAATTCAAGAGGAAATTGCGGGATTTTTGCTTCAGCAGGTCATATCTCCCGACGGAGAATACCATTACCCGATCCGCAAATGATCTGCAAATTGTACGAGAAATTGTATATACCAAATTGTATATATATATGTGTGTATGCATGTGGTCATACGAGAAATTCTATGATATATGATTGCTTGTACGAGAAATTTTATGATATATGATCGGTTCTACGAGAAATTCTATTATATATGCATAACGTGTACAGTATGTAGTAGCGTAAAATATGTTTGAAATAAAAAATAATTAAATGGAAAACACAAAATGAAAAGGAAAAATAAACAATAAACACTAAACCCCTAAACACCTAAACCCCTAAACCTTTAGTCCCGGTTGGTGTTACCAACCGGGACCAAAGGTCCCCATGCCCTGGCACGCGCTGCCGACCACGTGGCCAGGGTTTAGTCCCGGTTCGTAGCCAACCGGGACTAAAGGCTTGGACCCTTTAGTCTCTATACTTTAGTCCCGGTTGGGGAACCGGGACTAAAGGCCCTTCCCAACCGGGACTAATGGCCAGTTTTCTACTAGTGATCTTCCGCATTGCGTCCATGGCGCGGGCTCTTTGCTCGAAAGTGTCGATGGCTTGCATCGCGTACGCATGAAGTTCCTTCACACGCTCCAAGTCTTTCAAAAGTTCCTCGGAGAGTTCTTTCAGCCTCCCTTCCGAGACACTTTTCTTCTCGAGGAGTTTCTTCCAGGCGTCGTTCTCCTCCATAAGTTTCTCCACGAGGCCGATCGCCCTGTCAACCGAGGCGTCGCTCTTCTCCAGCAGCTTCACCAGGTCATCGATCATGGCGTCCTTCCTATTGAGCTCAGCACGCATGTCGTCGCTGGCCTCGGAGAGTTCTTTCAGCCTCCCCTCCGAGTCACTTTTCTTCTCGAGGAGTTTCTTCCAGGCGTCGTTCTCCTCCATAAGTTTCTCCACGAGGCCGGTCGCCCTGTCAACCGAGGCGTCGCTCTTCTCCAGCAGCTTCACCAGGTCATCGATCATGGCGTCCTTCCTATCGAGCTCAGCGCGCATGTCGTCGCTGGCTGAGGAATCAAAGACTGCCAAATCGTCTAGTTCTCCTCCGAGGCAAATGCGCTTGTGACTGTGAGAGTCGTCGCCTCTCCGCGAAAGATCCTCCCGGGCGTCCGCGGCGCCACCGGACATCTCTGTTGCGGCTAAAGCGGTGTGGCTGGAGCTCTCTCGCGCTTCCGCGGCGCAACGGCGGGACCTCTCGGTTGCTTCCGTGGCTTTGGTCTTTCTTCCCTGGTTATATCTAGACCCAGAACCCCCCCCCCCCACCGGCCATGGCAGACGGAATGAAGGACTAACAAAGAAAGGCCTGTTTTTTTGGTGGCGGTGGTGAAGAATGTGCGGTAATTTTCAATTACGAGTTTGTGTTTTTATATCCTACTACAGTAAACAGCTGCTAAGTGAGAACACGTTTAGGTTTGGTAGGTGTGAACTGATTTGTGAAAAAAAATAGCGCGTGGTAATTTGGAATGTGAAAGGAAACAAGCTCAATATTCATTGATGGTTTTAGTTCCCAAGCACGGAATGCTTTATGGTTTTTAGAAACCGTTTGGGAATGGGCTCATCGAGCAGACGCGTGGCCCTGCCTCCCTATCTGTGCTGTGGGTGCAGGTTTGATTAGACGGGACGCGTGCGAGGAGTCCGCCACGCAGGATCATAGGGATGCGTGCGAGAAGTCCGCCGCATAGACGCAGCTGGCTCACCGGGAATCAAGCCCTTTGACCTCGGACTACCACCCACAGCCCTATTCTCTCCCAAGTTCTCCTTTAGTGCTACACCTTCTCCTCCGGTCTTATCAATTTGGGCCGCCGCCGCGGATCGCCTCCTTTTTCGATGGACGACGAGGCGGCCAACAAGCGGGGGCGGGTGGAGGCTAAACCACACGAGCCTCCGACGAGCGTGGACTTCATCAGCAGCATCCCCGACGAGATGTTGGTAACCATCATGTCCCTCCTCCCCATCAAATCTGCCGTGTAGACCACCATCCTCTCCAGGCGGTGGCGCCCCCTATGGCACTCCACCCCCATTGACCTCCTCGACGAAGACGAGCTCTGCAGCGGGGATCGCAAATGCTTGGACGCATTGTCCCACATCCTCGCCACGCACACTGCGCCCGTCAGACGCCTTGCCATTGGCACTTTCTGTTCAAACTGCAAGGCCGAACCCAAGTTTCATGACTGGTTCTTATCCCCCGCCCTAGATCACCTCGAGGAGCTCAACTTTGATGTTGGACATGGGCGCTCACTGCCTCCGTCCGTCCTCCACCTCGCGCCCACGCTGGATCGCGCTACGTTCATGCGGTGCCTTTTCCCCAAGATTAATGCCACGCACGCTCTTCATCTCCCTAAACTGAAGCACCTCCAGCTCATTGGCCTCAGCATCTCGAAGTCGGATTAGGAGCGCCTGCTCGGCGACTGTGCAACACTCGAGTACCTTCGTCTTCAGATGATGTTTGGGTTCAGTAGCCTCCACATCGCTACGACGAATCTCCGTACTATTTATGTGCATGGCTGGTGCCGCAACACGCTGTCAGTTGGGGAGTTTCATGATATGGTCATTGAGAATGAGCCTTTCCTAGAGAGATTGTTTGTACTTGATAAAGAAGGTCAAACAAGAATCAGGGTCATTGGCGCATCGAAATTGACAGTGTTGGGGTATTCATGTGCTGAATTCTCTGAACTTGTTACAGTTGGATCCATACCCGTTCAGGTACAACAATCTTCTTCTCATTCTTATTATTGTACATCACATTTTATCTAGTTTTCGTTGATCTATGTTCGACTGTCATCCAGAAAATGATTCCCACAAACCTCGCATTGTCTCTGCGCACAGTGAAGATCTTGGCACTACAATCTATGGGCCACAATCTGGATGAAATTGTTAAGTTCCTTATATGCTTTCCGTGCACGAAGAAGCTATACGTCGAGGTGATGTTCCTTTCCTGTTAATTCTTAACCACAACGGAGTTCAATTTGTTGGTACTTTTACCCATGATTACAATGAAATGTGTGCTATACATTTTTTTTAGATGTTAATCATGAACGATCGAAGATGGCATGTCAATCTATTAGTGTATTTTATAAATCATGCAAATCAAAGAGGCCCGTAGTGTTCGATACTGCATCTAAGCACTGTTATGTTGTCTTCATTTGCAAATACAAGCAGGAGTTGGAGTGGAAAAGGTGGCCCAATATAACAATCCCATCAAATGCCTTGAATTCCATCTCACGGAAATTACTTTGAACGAGTACCGAGGCACCAATCCAGAGATTCAATTTGCCAGTTTCTTTGTTCAGAAAGCAAGGGTGCTCAAGGTAATGAGGTTTGCACTATATTTAGTGCGCCACGATGGATGGTTTACTGACCAGGGGAGGCGTCTACAGCGGAATGGAAAAGGCTCTGCAGAAGCTGATTTTTACTTTGGAAGTTCATATGACAGATTATTCGGAAGCGATTCTATCGAGCCGATATATGACTTCTCGATGGATGATCCCTTCGCAGAAATATTTCATCGCATGAATCCTGAAGATTGATTTTGATTTCTAATCTCATTTTGTACCTTGTAATCTTTGAATTTGGGCCTCGTTATGCTAGAATTTGAACCTTGTAATATTGCTGGTATTTGTGATTTGAAATTGCATTGTGTTCTTTTTTGTTTATGCAATCATGTTCTTATAAGTACATATGTTGTTGTTCTATAGGCGCGGCATTGATATTGTGCAGACCGAGCAAATCACAGTACACACGGACTAAACTACGAAACCCGTCGGTGATGATTTCATCAATCCCTGACAGTTGTATACCAGCAAACGTTTCCCCACAACACACACAGGTTATTAGCACCAATCGTCTGTGTTATATCTGGTGTTCTCTCACGACTCTCATTACTCGCCTGTTTGCTGTATATCGCACACATCTTGTTATGCCGAATCATTTGTGTTCTGCTGTATCAGCGCACACAGTTTATCCGAGAGAACTGTATGTCGTACTTCGCACACGTATGTAGTTTTGGTAACCGTTTCTGTTATCTTCCCTAATCAGAAACGGTTCATAAGAACAAACTGTCTGCCGTAGATCGCACATTCAACTACTTTCTGAATCGTATTTGATGGATCCACCATCGCACACAGTTCATGCCATTAGCGACGGAGCTTGAACTATACCTTTTGCGATTCATGCATCGCACACAGTTTTGTCGAAGGGTCTCTGATCGATGTGTCGTGTTTGGACCATGCATCCCGTAGACATGCCCTGTCCGTTCGTGGTGTACACCAAACATCCGATCTGGATGGAGAACTCCAACGTCATGGACCTGTTACTTGACGAGGAAAAGTACAGAGTGGTCTGGTTCGACCTCGCGTCCCACCGCGTGCTCTGTTCTCGCGTCCCTGCGCGTGCTCTGCTCTCGCGCCCCTCCGCGCGTGCTCTGCCTGCGGTTGGGGCCGGCCCACGATCACGGTCGGGGCTCCATATGCATGCGGTTGCGCCACGCGCGTCGCCCCATTCAGTTACGTGCTCCACGACTAAATCACGCGCTGCAAAAACTGCCATCCGGACGTGCCGGTTTTCCAGGACGTCCGGCCCCCATTTATACCCACGGCCATTAACCATAGTCTCTTCACACTTTCGATCGCGCCCCACAACACTATAAGCGCACCCTAGACGACGCATACAGAGAGGATGTCCAACGGTGCTCCAATGGAGTTCGGCGTGCATCATGTGGAGACCCACATGAGGAAGACGGACCTCACGGTGGTGTACACCAACGACCCGGGCATGGTGGAGGACCCCATCAACACCATGCAGCAGCTGCTTGATGCAGATGACAAGTACAAAGTGGTCGGCTTCGACCTCGCTTACATCGGCAATCGTGCCGGGCATGATCAGAAGGTTGTCGTCGCCCAGTTGTGCGTCGGCCATCACGTCCAACTCTACCACTACTGCCTGGCCACAGTGCCTTGCGAGCGTTTCACCAGGTTTGTCAACAGCTCCAACTACAAGTTCACTATGGTGGACACCACCGACGATCCAAAGGTGCTCAAGACTTCGGGCTTGGCCTGCCAAAAGCTTGTCGACATCCGCGGCCACTACAGGGTCTGGGGCAGCAAGAAGCACATGGACTCCCATGTTGACCTGGCCGAGGCCATCATCGACCCCTACTACGCTGACATGAAGGCTGAGTGCGACAAGAACAAGCCTGTCTGGCACAGGGACTGGGTGAAGAAACTGGATGAATATGACCTCCAGACCACGGCCAAGCAAGCGTACACATGCTACGAGATGTTCAGGCGGATCGTTGACATGTGGAAGTGCCTCCTACCTGAAGACGACGAGGGATCGAGCCACAAGCAGAGCACTGGTGGCAAGGGTCACAAGAAGTAGATTATTTGATGATCGTTTCTCAATTCTCATACTCCCTCTATGCCGAAATATTCGTAGTTTTAGAGGGATAAGTTTATTATGCATGTAATAGTTTATTAAGGTGTGCGCCAATGTTATGTGTGTATTGGATGCTTAATTTGGTTATGCAATCATGTTATTCTAAATAGAGCATAGATGTTTGTGGGCAGATTGAGCAAATCACATCGCATACGGAATAAACAACCAACCGTCAGTGATGATTTCATCAGTCCCTGACAGTTCTTTATCCGGAACCGTTTGCCCACAACACATCTGAGTGGCCTGTGTACATCACACACATATTTATCTGAGAAACCGTTTGTGTTTTTTTGCTTATCGCACACAGTTCATCCCAGTGGCCTGTATGCAGTCTATCACACACATCTTGATCTATGTAACCATTTATGTTATTTTACCTCATCATAAACAGTTCATCCGAGTGACATGTATGCCGTCTATCGCACACATGATCATCTGGACAATCGTTTGTGTTCTGCTTGATCAGCGCAAACAGTTTATCTGGGTGAACTGTATGCCGTACATCTCACACACTTGTATTTTTATAACCGTTTGTGTTATATTACCCAATCGCAATCAGTTTATCTAGGCCAACTGTTTGCCAAACATCACACACGCAACTATTTTTTAGATCGTATTTGATGGATACGCCATCGCACACAGTTAACGTCATTAGCAACGGAGCTATAACTATATTGTTTGCGATTTGGTCATCACACACAGTTTTGTCGAAGGGTCTCTGATTGATGTGTCGCGTTAGCAGCTTCCTGTAGTAGTGGAGGTGAAACTACAAGCCCATATCTTCCTATGTGTCCGGTTGAAACTTTTTGTTCATGTGTATGCCGTGAGTGTTAGCAATCATAGAAGACTAAATGATGGTTGAGTATGTGGACTTGCCAAAATTCTCCGACATGAGATCCTTCCTGAAAATATGATGAATTGTAGTTGCAAAGTTGACTGAGAACATAGTGTGTTGGTTCCCAATAAGGTTTATGCCTCATACTTCTATGTTGAGATGAATTGTTACTTGTTCATGAGAAGCTATATGATAAAATTGTATTGAAATAAGTTTTATGATAGAGTTTGTTGCTGTTATATTAATAAGCATGATGCTTCTATGTCCGTATTTTGTTTTTATCGACACCTCTCTCTCAAACCATGTGGACATGCTTTTCAATATCGGCTTTCGCTTGAGGACAAGCGAGGTCTAAGCTTGGGGGAGTTGATACGTCCATTTTGCATCATGATTTCCTACTATTATTTACTTTGTTTTGTTGAATAATAATGCTTTGAGGAGTGATTCTAATGCCTTTTCTCTCATAATATGCAAGGTTTACACAAAGAGGGAGAATACCGGCAGCTTGAATTCTGGACCTAAGAAAAGCACGTCAGAGATACCTATTCTGCACAACTCCAATGAAGCTGAAATTTTACAGAGATTATTTTTGCATTTAATAAAAAATACTGGAGCAGAAAACTACCGGAGGGGGCCTGCCAAGTGGGAACAACCCACCGGGGCGCGCCAGACCCCCCTGGGCGCACCCTGGTGTATCGTGGCCACCTCGGCCCACTTCCGGAGCCCATCTTCTGGTATATAGTCACATTTGACCTAGAAAAAATCATAGGAGGACTTTCGGGACGAAGCGCCGCCGCCTTGAGGCGGAACTTGGGCAGGAGCACTTTTGCCCTCCGGTGAAGCAATTCCACCGGGGAACTTCCCTCCCGGAGGGGGAAATCAAAGCTATCGTCAACACGAACACCCCTCTCATCTTTGGGAGGCCAATCTTCATCAGCATCTTCAACAGCACCATCTCCTCTCAAACCCTAGTTCATCTCTTGTGTTTAATCTTTGTACCGGAACCTCAGATTGGTACCTGTGGGTGACTAGTAGTGTTGATTACCTTGCGTAGTTGATTACTATATGGTTTATTTGGTGGAAGATTATATGTTTAGATCCATTATGCTATTTAATACCCCTCTGATCTTGAGCATGATTATTATTTGTGAGTAGTTACCGTTGTTCTTGAGGTCACGGGAGAAGTCATGTTGCAAGTAATCATGTGAATTTGATATGTGTTCGATATTTTGATGATATGTATGTTGTGATTCCCTTAGTGGTCTCATGTGAACGTCGACTACATGACACTTCACCATTTGTAACATCTCAATTTTATTAAATTAGGATGTTAATAGGATCATCATTGCATATCATATTTTTATTGCATTTGGAGTTTATGATGTTCAAGTTTTTCCACTCACATAAAATAATAGAGAGGGGATAATATGACTTCCTCAAAATATAAATGAGTGGGAAGATATTGGAATTATATTTGGTATTTGCAATGTTGCATTGAAAATTATTTTATTGACCAAAGTTTATTATTGCATTAGGAAAAATGTTTTCTAAATCTTTTTGAGGTGGACAAAATGTTCAATATGTTCTATATATTAGATTATGATTTATAAAATTATTTTTCTTATTTTTATCTTCTCTGGTGGTGGAGTTTAAAAAAACGTTTTTGTAAAAAAAAAACACAACACACGCTCGCACGCAAAGGCCTAGCCAGGCCGGCCGACCAAACCAGGCCGACCCAGCCAGGCCGAGCGCCCCAGCCCCTCGCACGCACGCACGCTCCCATCGCTCGCCAGCAGTCGCTAGAGTCTCCCCACGTCTCTCTCTCTCTCTCGCTAGTCTCCCTCCCTCTCGCACCTGACCGTGAGGCCCAGCCCCAGGTCGTCCCCAACCTCCAGCGGAGGCTACGGGATAACCCAGCGCCCGCAGCACCGCACCGGCCGCGTGAGCTTAGCGCGGATGATGCTTATCCCCGCGCTCCCGGACCCCAGACCGTGCCTATATAAGCCCCCGAAGCTCCTCGTTCCATTCAGCCGACCTGCTCCACCTCTGGCCGCTCACAGCCGCCGCCGTCGCCGTTCGCATCTCGCCGGAGCCGAGTTCTTCAAGAAATCGGACCCCCTCATCCTACCGCATCCGTTTGACATGGTTTTTTGCCCTCCCCTTGCATCACAGGAACATCCCCGAGCCACCGGAGTTCGCCGGAGCACCGCAGTTCGCCACTTCGCCTTGCTCTTCCCCGACCCCGCCGCCATCCCGTGCCACCACCGACCGGCCGCCTCATCGAGCCGCACCATCCCCGCCCCCTCGCCGACGCCGGAGCCCGCCGCAGTCGTCGCCCCGCCGCCGACGAGCTTCCTGCCCAACGACGGCGTTCGCTTCTATAAGCTCCGCCTCTGTTTTGTTCGTAGATATATTAGACTAAGTTTTTTCTTTCTTTCTTTGATCGAACCGGTAGGATAGATCTAGATGGTTTTTTTATATTCCCGAACCGGTACGCGGTTAGCCGCAGTTTTTATTTTAAAAAAAACTACCGGGTCGGTTTTCTTCCAATTAGGTAACAGGTGAACGTCCACCGTATAGCGACCACAGTGAACACAGCCAACCAACCAGAGCCGGCCACGTCGCGCTCTAGCCGCGAACGTTCAGTTTTTAACGTTTTCAAAAAAAAACATTGTTGTAGCAGTTTTTTTTTTCAGATTCGCTTTAGTTTTTCAAACAGCCTTAACTTTTTAACCGTAGCTCCAAACGAGATGAAACCAGCAGCCAAATTTTCGTCTCGAATAGCCCTAACCAGACAACCCATCTTTGCAAAATTTTACAAGTTCAAATTTGAATTTAATTGAGATTTGAATTCAAACTCTATTAGGCCATATCTTCCAAACGGTATACCCGTTTGGAGTGATTACTTTTGCACCGCGTCACACAAGCTAAATCCTATGCCATGAACCTTTGCCATAGTATTTTCTACACAATTATTTTCTGTTCACCTTAATATTGCTAGTATGACTTGTAGGTACCATAGTGCACATCACAAATTTTGAACTATAATTTCACACGTGGTTTTATAATTTGAATATTTCCATGCTAATGACTTGTGTTGGATTTTATTTGGTTTTTGCAAATATTTTGTTGCATGATTTTTTGAATGGTATGAATGCTTGTTTATGTGAATTTATTTTACCTTTGCAATAGATTGTCCGGAGTGCGAAGCAGAGTACTACCACTCCCTAGAACTTCACTCCCAGCATGAAGGCAAGTTACATTTTGATCATGCCTGTTTTTACCTATGTTTTATATATGCACGTAGTCCTTTGTTGTAGGATTGCATGGTAGAAATTTTATGCCCGAGGGCTATTGCTTGCACCCAGTAGTTCATTTGAGGTAGGTCTGAACCATACCAACTTTGTCGCCACCGAGTTAAATTATAATGCTTCGCCAAGCAGACGTGGATTGGGGAGTGTTATCATCTTGAGATATGAGTGACAAAGTAGTAATTAGGACCAAGACTTTAATGAACTACCTGGGTGGAAATTGGTTTGTATGGTGGCAAACTACAGTGGGAGCATTCATGGGAATCCATGGGAGTGCACACTAGTGGTCCGTCCAGCCAGGCTCAAAGGGATCAACCTTGTTTTCATGTCTATAAGCTTCCGTGTGCAGCCGCAAGCCAATATGGGCTCTGGCTTAGTTGAGTAGATGGTGTGACCTCTTCCGGGATAGGCTAGCAGATGTAGATGATGTAGGTGTACTGACCTATCCGTGGGTTAGGGGAAATGCTTTCGAAAGACTATGTCTCGATCTTCCGATCAAGGATGTGGTCGAGTCTTGTGGGTGAGAAGTGCACAACCTCTGCAGAGTTACAATCTAGTCGATTAGCCGTGTCCCCGGTCATGGACAACTTGAGCTTTTAGTAGTGGAAATGCATGGAGATCTCATCACTCTTAATTAATCAACTGGGTATTGACATAATTTTGGAATGGTTGAGATGGGTGCCATCTCAGACTTATGATATTTGTAGAAGTAGAACAATAACTTTATAGGGAAAACCAGCTTTATGCAAAACTAAACTTAGAGCTTTCCACCAGCCAAATTGCATGTACTATGTAGGCTCATTACCCTTCATGATGTGACTTGCCTGTACATTCCATGTACTGACCCACATGGCTGCAACTTATCATGTTGCAGATTTATCCGACGACGATTGAGGTGTGATAGGTCATTGTTCTGCACTCAGCTTGCTCGTGGAGTTGATGGACTCGTTACACTTATTTGCTTCCGCATTATTTTGTTTCATTGGGCCCTAGGCCACATTATTGTAATAATACTCTTTTGAGGATTCTCGATGTAATAAATGTGTGTTTGAACTCTGTTATAAATCCTCGAGTACTGTGTGTGTCAGCATACCGATCTAGGGATGACCCTTAAGCACAGAGACTCCGATCCCTTGAGATCGGGTTGGTACAAGATGGTATCAGAGCACACGTTGACTGTAGGACGCGACCCTGGAATATGGAAAGCCATAGGATAAAAATCATGTTTTACAACTCTTTTATATCACTTGCTTTGGTCTTATACTTTTCCCGGCTTGATTACTAATTTCTCCCCTCTTTCAAACTGTAGATGTCGACCCCCATCGCTGAGTTTTCTCAGCCCGACGCGACCATCCCCTTTGGAAGGCAGCTGATGAATGTCGTGGGTCATCTGCGCATTGCACTGTCCACCTTCATCGGGACGTTCACGGCCGCTCTACCTGAGGAGATGCACTGGAGGATTGACGTCCACATCCCAGGGCGAACATTTGGAAACGCCACCGAGCCGATTGACTTCTACGTGGATGTAGAGTCATGGGGCATTGGTAAGGGGATCGCCGCCCTCTTTGCACTTGGGCGCATCCGGGATGAATACCACGAGGATCTCAGGAGGACCAACTACGTCATGTACGCACGCTGCGACTCGGATGGAGATGTGGTGCGCACCAGGGAGGACGACACCATCACATCACACATTGAGGACCTGGAGGAGCTCATCACCAGGATGAAGGAAGAGATGGGACACAGCCTCATCACCACCCACAACCTGATGACCCGCAAGGCCGAGCAGGAAGAAGAGCTTCAGAACGCTCGCGCAGAGCACGAGGAGGAGCTCGATGCACTGCAGGATAAGTTCGACGACTTGAAGCTTCAGCTAGAGGAAGCTGAGGAAAAGCTCGATAACGGGGAAAATCTCCAGGAGGACCACTCTTACGGGGACTACGTCAGTCAGGACAAGGACTATGATTACGATGATGAGGAGATACAGTGTTATGCGGCTGGAGCTGATATCAACATGGTAGACTTGGTCTCTTCCGATGAGGAGTAGATTTAGACCACCACGAGAGATTAGGATTCGGTATTCGATTAGTATTTGATTTGATTTATTTGTGGGACCTTGTCAAATCTTGTGACATGGCTCGCCTTAGATTTGTTTCGTGTGAACTCTTTGATTGAATTGAATTGGAGTGATTTGGATTTTTATCGCCATCATTTGCATATGGGTAGTGTTTCTCCCTTAGGCCTAATTCTATCTATACCTCATCTATGCTGACCCAACAGATGCCACCAAGGCGCGACCCTTCCGGGAGTGGCTCAGGGAATGATATCCCACCCGCCTTGGAACAACTGCTTCATACCCAGAACTAGATGATACAGTTGTTGATGCAGAATATGAACCAGAACAACAACAACAACCCGCCTCCACCGCCACCTCCACCTCCACCACCAATTGACAGCCTTACCCGTTTTCTGAGGCTGAATCCTCCAATCTTCACGAGCAGCCCGGAGCCGATCGTCGCAGATGACTGGCTTCGCAACATGGGTAGGAAGCTGGCCACAACAGGATGCACTGATCAGGAGAAGGTGAGGTTTGCCTCTCACCAACTGGATGGACCAGCAGCTTCGTGGTGGGAGAACTGTACCGCCACGTACCCCATGGAGAATGTGACGTGGGCTCAGTTCCAGCAGGCGTTCCGCAATGCTCATGTTTCAGCGGGAGCTATGGCTCTCAAGAAGAGGGAGTTACGCAACTTGCGCCAAGGAGGTCGCACTGTGTCAGAGTATGTTGATGACTTCAGCAGGTTGTCTCGTTATGCCCTAGGTGACGTGTCAACCGATGCAGCCAAGCAAGAGAAGTTTCTAGAGGGACTGAACGATGAGCTTGGAATTCAGTTAATGGTAGCGACTTTTGAGAACTATCAAGAGTTGGTGGACAAGGCAATCACTCTAGAGGGCAAGCATCAGCAGATGGAAAATCGCAAGAGGAAATATGGTCAAGGCAAGTTTCAGTCTAGAGCTCAGTAGAAGCCTCGCTCCGCCCCTTTCTCAGGATATTCTGGTACAGGACACAGTAAGTTTGGAGGGCACAACCATCATAACCATGGTGGTCATTCTCAGCATGGAGGCAATGGACACAACCACAATGTCCATAAGAATGGCAATGGGAATGGAAGAAACGACAATCACCATCACCCTACCCCTGCTACACCGGTGAGGAAGGATCTGAGTCACATCACCTGCTTCAAGTGCAAGAAGACAGGACACTACTCCAATGAGTGTCCCAAGCTGCAGAATGGGAATGGCAATGGAAGTTCTGGAGGCAAGAAGCCCAATCCTTTCACTAAGGGGCATGTAAACCATGTTAATGTGGAAGAAGTCTATGAGCAGCCGGATGCAGTGATTGGTAAGTTCTTGGTTAATTCATTTCCAGCACTCATTCTATTTGACACTGGTGCATCGTATTCATTCATATCAAGGGGATTTGTGGATAAGCATAAGTTGCCTACCGTAGCTCTTAAGTCACCTATTCTAGTAAGTTCCCCGGGAGCAGAATCTATGACTAGTCAGGGGTGTTTTCAGTTACCTTTGAACATAGGGGGGCATGTTTTTCCCACAGATATGATCGTACTTGAGTCACAAGGGTTGGATGTAATCCTAGGTATGGATTGGATGTCCAAGTATGAGGGAAACATTGATTGTGCTAGTAGATCGATTTTTCTCACCACCCCAGAGAAGAAAAGGATCAAGTATGTATCCAGGCTTAAGCCTAAGAGGACTCAGGTGACCTCTCTTACGGGAGTTGTCCAGGAAGAAGTACCAGTGGTGAAGTATTATCCCGATGTACTTCCAGAGGAGTTACCCGGTATGCCACCAGATCGGGAGATTGAGTTTTTGATTGAGTTACTTTCAGGCACCGGACCTATCTCCAAGAAGCCATACAGGATGCCCGCTAATGATCTAGCGGAAGTCAAGAAGCAGAATGAGGAGTAACTGGAGAAGGGGTATATTTGCCCGAGTTCATCACCTTGGGGAGCCCCAGTGCTCTTGGTGGAGAAGAAGGATGGAACCTTGAGGATGTGTGTGGATTATCGTTCTTTTAATGAGGTGACCATCAAGAGCAAGTATCCACTGCTGATGATCAATGATTTGTTTGACCAGCTAGAAGGAGCTAGTGTTTTCTCCAAGATTGACCTTCGATCAGGTTATCATCAGTTGAAGATCCGTGAGAAGGATATACCTAAGACAGCTTTTACCACGAGGTATGGGCTTTATGAGTATATAGTCATTTCTTTTGGTTTGACTAATGCCCCTGCCTATTTTATGAGCATGATGAACAAGGTATTCATGGAGTACTTGGATAAGTTTGTTGTGGTCATTGATGATATATTGCTTTTCTCCAAGAATGAGGAGGAGCATGCATAACATTTGCGCTTAGTTCTGGAGAAGCTTAGAGAACATCAGTTGTATGCCAAGTTCAGCAAATGTGAGTTTTGGTTGAAGGAAGTCGGATTCCTCGGACATGTTGTGTCAGGGGAAGGAATTGTCATGGACTCTTCCAAGGTAGAAGTAGTGACAGAATGGAAGGCACCGACCTCAGTCAGCGAGATCCGCAGTTTCCTTGGACTTGCAGGATATTATCGGAGGTTCATTGAGAATTTCTCCAAGATTGCAAAGCCCATGATGGAGTTGTTGAAGAAGGACACCAAGTATATTTGGACTGAGGAATGTGAAGCCAGTTTCCAGGAGTTGAAGAAACGTTTGGTTACAGCCCCAGTGCTAATTCTGCCGAACATACACAAGGATTTTCAGGTGTATTGCGACGCTTCACGCCAAGGACTTGGAGGCGTACTTATGCAAGAAGGAAAGGTTGTAGCTTATGCTTCACGTCAGCTTCGACCTCATGAGTTGAACTATGCCACACATGATTTGGAGTTAGCAGGAGTGGTGCATGCACTCAAGACCGCAGAAAGAGTTGAACCTCAGGCAAAGGAGATGGTTGGAGCTCATCAAGGATTATGACATGAGTTTGCATTATCATCCAGGAAAAGCCAATGTCGTGGCAGATGCTTTGAGCCGTAAGAGTTATGTTAACACTCTTATCGCAGGAGGATTACCTCCGGAGTTGTGTGATGAACTTAGAGATCTCCAGTTGGAAATAATCCCAAGAGGTTATGTTGCCGCACTCGAAGTTCAGTCCACATTGTTGGGAAGGATCGGAGAAGCTCAGAAGTTGGATCAAGGTATTGCTAAGATAAATGAGAGGATCAACAAAGGAAAGGCAAAAGGATTCCGTGAGGATGAGCATGGAACCATATGGTTTGAGCAGCGTATTTGTGAGCCCAATGATCCAGAGATCAGGAAGTTGATTCTTCAGGAGGCTCATGATTCGCCTTACTCGATACACCCGGGAAACACCAAGATGTATTTGGATTTGAAGGAAAGTTTTTGGTGGACCGGTATGAAAAGGGAAATTGCTGAGTATGTAGCAGTATGCGATGTATCTCAGAGGGTAAAGGTAGAACATCAGAAACCAGCAGGTTTACTTTAGCCATTGCCGATACCTGATTGGAAATGTGATAAACTTGGCATGGACTTCATCACGGGATTACCCAGGACCCGTTCAGGTTATGACTCCATTTGGGTAATAGTTGATCGCTTGACCAAGGTTGCTCACTTCATCCCCGTGAAGACTACCTATACAAGTGCTAAGCTGGCGAAGATATATATGACCAGGATTGTATGTCTGCATGGAGTTCCGAGGACCATTGTATCAGATAGAGGAACACAGTTTACCTCAAAGTTTTGGCATCAGTTACACGAAACTTTCGGTACCAGGCTGGAATTCAGTACAGCTTTCCATCCACAGAAAGATGGGCAGACAGAGAGAGTAAATCAGATTCTGGAGGACATGTTGAGAGCTTGTGCGCTAGACTACGGGTCTAGTTGGGATGACAACTTACCTTATACAGAGTTCTCGTATAACAACAACTATCAAGCCAGTTTGTAGATGGCCCCTTTCGAGGCATTGTATGGGAGGAAGCGCAGAACACCGTTGATGTGGGTTGGAGTTGGAGATCGCAAATTGTTTGGGTCAGATTTGATCAGAGATTCTGAGGAGAAGGTCAAATTGATCCGTGATAGACTCAAGATAGCTCAGTCTAGACAGAAGAGTTATGCCGATGCTAAATGCAAGGAGGTGATTTACGAAGTGGGAGATAGAGCATATCTTCGAGTGTCTCCACTTCGACGTATCAAGAGGTTTGGAGTCAAGGGAAAGTTAGCACCATGCTTTGTGGGGCCATACAGAGTTCTGGAATGCAGAGGAGAAGTTGCATACAAGTTGGAACTACCAGATGGTTTGTCAGGAGTTCATGATGTGTTTCATGTTTCCCAGCTGAAGAAGTGTCATGCAGAGATGGCCGATATTCCTTTGAGAGATACAGTGCCTCTAGAAGCAATTCAGTTGGAGAGCGATCTGACTTACGAGGAGAAGCCATTTAAGATACTTGAGACTGCCGAAAGGATCACTCGTACCAAGGTCATCAAGTTCTGCAAGGTTCAGTGGAGTCACCACACCGAGGAGGAAGCTACTTGGGAATGAGAAGAAGATCTCAAGCATGACCATCCTCACCTTTTTGCTGGCCAACCCGAATCTCGAGGATGAGATTCATCTTAAGGGGGGTAGGTTTGTAGCGACCCGATCTCAAGGGATCGGAGTCTCTGTGCTTAAGTGTCATCCCTAGATCGGTATGCGGACACACACAGTACTCGAGGATTTATAACAGAGTTCAAACACACATTTATTACATCGAGAATCCTCAAAAGAGTATTATTACAATAATGTGGCCTAGGGCCCAATGAAACAAAATAATGCGGAAGCAAATAAGTGTAACAAGTCCATCAACTCCACGAGCAAGCTGAGTGCAGAACAACGACCTACCGCACCTTATTCGTCGTCGGATAAATCTGCAACATGATAAGTTGCAGCCATGTAGGTCAGTACATGGAATGTACTGTCAAGTCACATCATGAAGTGTAATGAGCCTACATAGTACATGCAATTTGGCTGGTGGAAAGCTCTAAGTTTAGTTTTGCATAAAGCTGGTTTTTCCCTATCAAAGTTATTGTTCTACTTCTACAAATATCATAAGTCTGAGATGGCACCCATCTCAACCATTCCAAAATTATGTCAATACCCAGTTGATTAATTAAGAGTGATGAGATCTTCCTACATTTCCACTACTAAAAGCTCAAGTTGTCCATGACCGGGGACACGGCTAATCGACTAGATTGTAACTCTGCAGAGGTTGTGCACTTTCCCCCACAAGACTCGACCACATCCTTGATCGGAAGATCGAGACATAGTCTTTCGAAAGCATTTCCCCTAACCCACGGATAGGCCGGTACACCTACATCATCTACATCTGCTAGCCTATCACGGAAGAGGTCACACCTTCTACTCTACTAAGCCAGAGCCCATATTGGCTTGCGGCTGCACACAGAAGCTTATAGACATGAAAACAAGGTTGATCCCTTTGAGGCTGGGTGGACGGACCACTAGTGTGCACTCCCATGGATTCCCATGAATGCTCCCATTGTACTTCGCCACCATACAAACCAATTTCCACCCAGGTAGTTCATTAAAGTCTTGGTCCTAATTACTACTTTGTCACTCATATCTCAAGATGATAACACTCCCCAATCCACGTCTACTTGGCGAAGCATTATAATTTAACTCGGTGGCGACAAAGTTGGTATGGTTCAGACCTACCTCAAATGAACTACTGGGTGCAAGCAATAGCCCTCGGGCATAAAATTTCTACGATGCAATCCTACAACAAAGGACTACGTGCATATATAAAACATAGGTAAAAACAGGTATGATAAAAATGTAGCTTGCCTTCGTGCTGGGAGTGAAGTTCTAGGGAGTGGTAGTACTCTGCTTCGCACTCCGGACAATCTATCGCAAAGGTAAAATAAATTCACATAAACAAGCATTCATACAATTCAAAGAAACATGCAACAAAGTTTTTGCAAAAACCAAATAAAATCCAACACAAATCATTAGCATGGAAATATTCAAAGTATAAAACCACGTGTGAAATTATAGTTCAAAATTTGTGATGTGCACTATGGTGCCTACAAGTCATACTAGCAATATTAAGGTGAATAGAAAATAATTGTGTAGAAAATACTGTGGCAAAGGTTCATGGCATAGGATTTAGCTTGTGTGACGTGGTGCAAAAGGAATCACTGCAAACGGGTATACCGTTTGGAAGATATGGCCTAATAGAGTTTGAATTCAAATCTGAATTAAATTCAAATTTGAACTTGTAAAAGTTTGCAAAGATGGGTTGTCTGGTTAGGGCTATTCGAGACGAAAATTTGGCCGCTGGTTTCATCTCATTTGGAGCTATGGTTAAAAAGTTAAGGCCGTTTTGAAAAACTGAAGCAAATCTGAAAAAACAACTGCTACAGCAATGTTTTTTTTAAAACGTTCGCGGCAAGAGCGCGACGTGGCCGGCTCTGGTTTGTTGGCTGTGTTCGCTGCGGTCGCTATGCGGTGGACGTTCATACTTTAGGTAAAACGTCCCGGTTCGGCTAAACTAAAAGAAAAAAAATGACGTCCGGCTAATATAAACCGCACGGTTTAAGGGAACCAAGGTTAACCGTAATACCCCTTCGACCTAAAAAAACAAACTAATCTACAGAACGAACGAGTGAAACAGAGGAGGCGAGCGCTTACAGAGGCGAGGACGGCCTCGGGCAGGAACTTGGCGTCGGCGGGGCGGCAGCTCCGGCAGGCTCCGGCGCGGGCGAGGTTGTCGGGCGGGTGCGGCGTGACGGGGGCGACCGGGCGGTGGTAAAGGCGGTCGGCGGCGACGACCGGAGGGAGGCGGCGAAGCTCCTGTGCTCCGGTGAACTCCGGCGATGCAGGTCATCGGGGCGGCGTCTCCGGGGCGTCCTAGGGGCAAACAAAGATGTCAGGGAGGTGCACAAGGACGAGGGCGGGGTCCGATTTCTCGAAGAAAAGAGGGCAAGGGAGGTTCACCGGCGACGTATTCCTCCGGCGAAGGGGCTCCGGGCAGCGAGATCCAAGTGGCAACGGCGGCGGCTATGAGCGGCGAGAGGAGGAGCGGTCTGCTGAATGGAAAGAGGAGGCTCTGGGCTATTTATAGGCGCGGCTAGAGCGTCCGGGAGTGCGGGATAAGCTCTATCCCGAGAGCTCCGGTCGGCGGTTACGGGTGAGTGCGGCGCGGCCTCATCCCGTGCGGGTTGAGCGGGAGGTTGGAGACGAGAGCTGATACGTCTCCAACGTATCTACTTTTCCAAACTCTTTTGCCCTTGTTTTGGACTCTAATTTGCATGATTTGAATGGAACTAACCTGGACTGACGCTGTTTTCAGCAGAATTGCCTTGGTGTTATTTTTGTGCAGAAATAAAAGTTCTCGGATTGACCTGAAAATTTACGGAGAATATTTTTGGAATTAATAAAAAATATTGGCGAAAGAATCAACAGCAGGGGGCCCACCACCTGGCCACAAGCCAGGGGGGCGCGTCCACCCCCCTAGGGGGCGCCCCTGTGGCTTGTGGGCCTCCTGTTGCTCCTCCGACCTCGTTTCCACTCCTATATATTCCTATTCGGGGAGAAAAAAATCAAGGAGAAGAGTTCATCGCGTTTTACGATACGGAGCCGCGCCACCTCCTGTTCTTCCTCAGGAGGGCAGATCTGGAGCCTGATTTGGGCTCCGGAGAGGGGAAATCGACGCCGTCGTCATCACCAACCATCCTTCATCACCAATTTCATGATGCTTTCCGCCGTTCGTGAGTAATTCCCTCGTGGGCTTGCTGGACGGTGATGGGTTGGATGAGATTTACCATGTAATCGAGTTAGTTTTGTTAGGGTTTGATCCCTAGTATCCACTATGTTCTGAGATTGATGTTGCTATGACTTTGCTATGCTTAATGCTAGTCACTAGGGCCCGAGTGCCATGATTTCAGATCTGAACCTATTATGTTTTCATGAATATATATGTGTTCTTGATCCTATCTTGCAAGTTGTAGACACCTATTACGAGTTATGATCCGCATCCCCCAGGGTGACAATAACTGGGATTCTTTCCGGTGATTACCGTAGTTTGAGGAGTTCATGTATTCACTAAGTGCTAATGCTTTGGTCCGGTTCTCTATTAAAAGGAGGCCTTAATATCCCTTAGTTTCCATTAGGACCCCGCTGCCATGGGAGGGTAGGACAAAAGATGTCATGCAAGTTCTTTTCCATAAGCACGTATGACTATATATGGAATACATGCCTACATTACATTGATGAATTGGAGCTAGTTCTGTGTCACCCTATGTTATAACTGTTGCATGATGAATGCCATCCGACATAATTATCCATCACTGATCCATTGCCTACGAGCTTTTCCATATTGATCTTTGCTAAGTTACTTTTCCGTTGCTACTGTTACAATCACTACAACACCGCTACTGTCACTTTGCCATCGTTACCGTTACTTCCATACTACTTTGCTGCAGATATTAAGTCTTACAGGTGTGGTTGAATTGACAACTCAGCTGCTAATCCTCGAGAATATTCTTTGGCTCCCCTTGTGTCGAATCAATAAATTTGGGTTGAATACTCTACCCTCGAAAACTGTTGCGATCCCCTATACTTGTGGGCTATCAAGACCTTTTTCTGGCGCCGTTGCCGGGGATCATAGCTCTATTCTTTGAGTCACTTGGGATATATATCTGTTGATCACTATGATGAATCTGAAAGATGCTAAAACTAAGATCTACCCCTCAACTACGAGGACAGGTAAGGAACTGCCATCTTGCTCTGCTCTTGATTCACCTTCTGTTATGAGTAAATTTGCGACACCACCACCTGCTAGTAATTCTGATATGTCGCAAGTAATTGATGATGCTACTTCTGCTATGCATGATGCTTATGATGATACTTTGCTTGATACTACTGTGCCGCTGGGTGAATTTCTTGATGAACAAATTGCTAGAGTGAATGCTGAAACTGATGATATCTCTGAATCTGATGAAATTATCGAAACTGAACAATATGATACACCTGCTAGACCTAGCTCTCCTAGATATGAATTGCCTGATATCCCTGAAGGTTATGTTATGGAAGGAGAGGTAGCTAGGGACTTTCTTGCTTGTAAGGATAGAGATGATCTTAAGAAATTGCTCCGCAAGTGGAAAGAAAAATCTTTGAATGCTAGAATGCAATATGATCCTAAGTTTGCTACTTCACCTATCTTTGTTACTGATAAGGATTATGAATTCTCTGTCGATCCAGAGTTAATTACTTTGATTGAATCTGATCCTTTCCATGGTTATGAATCTGAAACTGTTGTGGCACATCTTACTAATTTGAATGATATAGCCACCCTATTTACTCATGAGGAAAAAGTTAGCTATTATTATATTCTTAAGTTGTTTCCTTTCTCATTAAAGGGTGATGCTAAGATATGTTTTAATTCCCTTGCTCCTGGTTGTGTGCGTAGTCCCCAGGATATGATATATTACTTCTCTAAAAAATATTTTCCTGCCCATAAGAAACAAGCTGCCTTGCAGGAAATATTTAACTTTGTGCAAATTGAAGAAGAGAGTCTCCCACAAGCTTGGGGGAGGCTTCTCCAATTACTTAATGCTTTGCCTGATCACCCTCTCAAGAAAAATGAAATACTTGATATCTTTTATAATGGACTAACCGATGCTTCTAGGGACCACCTAGATAGTTGTGCTGGTTGTGTTTTCAGGGAACGAACTGTTGAACAAGCTGAACTACTATTGAACAATATATTGAGCAATGATAATGATTGGACTATTCCTGAACCACCTCCAAAACCAACTCCGAAGAAAAGAGGTATTCTATTTCTCAGTCCTGAAGATATGCAAGAGGCAAAGAAATCTATGAAAGAAAAAGGTATTAAAGCTGAAGATGTTAAGAATCTACCACCTATTGAAGAAATACATGGTCTTGATAACCCGACATAGGTAGTAGAGGTAAATTCTCTCCGTAGATTTGATGAAAGAGATATTCCTTATAATAAGCCTGCTAGCCAATGCTTGGATGAGTTTGATAATTTTGTTGTGAAGCAAGAACATTTCAATGCTTATGTTAGTAGACAATTGAAACATAATGCTTACATGCTTGATTGCTTGGGTGATTATTTGAGTAGAACTGTCAATGATCTTAAGCTTATTAGTAAACATGCTTCTATGGTGACTACCCAAGTAGAACAAGTACTCAAGGCTCAAAATGATTTGCTTAATGAAATGAATAGTAAGAACAATGATCATTCTGTTAAAGTTGTGACTAGAGGTGGTAGAATGACTCAGGAACCTTTGTATCTTGAGGGCCATCCTAAGAGAATTGAGCAAGATTCTCAGAGAGTTAATACTGATGCACCTAGTCGTTCCAATAAGAGTAGTAAAAAGAATGACGATAGGACTTTGCATGCTGCTAGTGAACCTGTTATATCTACACCTAAGAATCCAAATGATATTTCTATTTCTGATGCTGAGACACAATCTGGTGATGAACATGAGCCTAGTGATAATATTAATGATGATGTTCATGTTGATGCTCAACCTAGTAATGATAATGATGTGGAGATTGAACCTGCTGTTGATCTTGATAACCCACAACCTAAGAATAAGAGATATGATAAAAGAGACTTTATTGCTAGGAAGCATGGTAGAGAAAGAGAACCATGGGTCCAAAAACCCATGCCCTTTCCTCCTAAGCCATCCAAGAAAAAGGATGATGAAGACTTTGAGCACTTTGTTGAAATGCTTAGACCTGTCTTTTTGCGTATGCGTTTGACTAATATTCTGAAAATGTCTCCTTATGCTAAGTATATGAAAGATATTGTGACAAATAAAAGAAAGATACCGGAAACTGAGATTTCCACCATGCTTGCTAACTATACTTTTAAGGGTGGAATACCAAAGAAACTAGGAGATCCCGGAGTACTTACTATACCATGCTCTATTAAAGGAAATTATGTTAAAACTGCTTTATGTGATCTTGGAGCTGGTGTTAGTGTTATGCCTTTCTCTTTATATCGTAGACTTGATTTGAATAAGTTGACACCTACTGAAATCTCTTTGCAAATGGCTGATAAATCAACTGCTTTACCTATCAGTATTTGCGAGGATGTGCCTGTTGTGGTTGCAAACGTTACTATCTTAATGGACTTTGTTATTCTTGATATTCCCGAGGACGACAGTATGTCGATCATCCTTGGTAGACCCTTTTTGAATACCGCAGGGGCTGTTATTGATTGCAACAAGGGCAATGTCACTTTTCATGTTAATGGTAATGAGCATACGGTACATTTTCCGAAGAAACAACCTCAAGTTCATAGTATCAACTCAATTGAAAAGGTTTCAACGATTATTATTGGAGGCTTTGAATTCCCTCTACCTACTGCCAAGAAGAAATATGATATACTTATTGTTGGGGACATGCATATCCTCATTGAGGTAACTTAGTGTTATTCGAAAGTTCTCCGGTTCCATGTCCTTCGGAAAAATCTTGTCAATAAGACTTGATCAACCTTATTGATGGATTCTTTTGAGGAGCATGAGATGGATGAATTTAGAAGGCACAACTTCCTGTACCCAACTTTCACTTTTTGTTATTTAGATTAAATAGAGTAAAAATGCTATTATTCTCCTGTTTTCTGTTTTATCCGTGCAATAGAAAAATGACCTGAAAATAAAAGTCCTCAGAATGCCCTGAAAATTTAGTATGATTTTTTCTGGAATATTTAAGAATTTTTGGCATTGAGTATGCATCAGGGGGCTGCACCAGTGGGCCACAAGCCTGCAGGGCGCGCCGAACCCCCCTGGGCGCGCCCCCTGGTTTGTGGGTCCCACGTGGGGCCCCCTCACTTATTCCAGCCACCATCCATTTCGTCTTCCTCTAGAAAAAATCTCACCATTGCTCAAACCCGTGTTCTAGCTCATTTTGCTGCCATTTTTGATCTCCTTGCTCAAAGCTCCATTTGCAAAACTATTTTAGGGGATTGCTCATCGGTATGTGACTCCTCCAATGGTCCAATTAGTTTTTGTTCTAGTGCTTTATATATTGCAAATTTTTGCTGCTATGGTGACCTTGTTCTTGAGCTTGCATGTCAAATTGGTATGGTCCCAAGTAGTTTTGATGCATAATATAGCCTCTAGGCACTTGTGGGAGTAGTTGCTATGAATTTTGTTGAGTTTTGTTTACTTTTAATTAGAGTCACTAAAAATTTCAGAATTAATTTTCATCGAAAAAGATGATGAGGAGATTATTAAGAGGCTCTTCAAGCCAGGGTTTTAAAGAAAAAGAAAGTGAGAAGCCTAAATACAATATCCCTCGTACCGCGGAGGTTCGTCCATGTGAATGGCCAAGTGAAGTATTCTTGAGGGCGGCCGGAATTTATGAAGATTTTTATCATCTAGCAGAAAATGCAGGCATCACCGACTTCCTTAACGATAAGTGTGAACAGTATCTCCTACTTACTAATACTTTTGTGCAAAATTTTCATTTTTATCCTAGGAAGAATCCTCCTATGGTAAAATTTCATTTATATGATGTGCCTAAGGAAATGTCACTTTACGATTTTTGCAATGTTTGCAAAATACCTCATGAGGGCAGCATCAGTGAACCACGTCCTAGAGACATGGAGGATTTTATTGCCGCAATCACTGTAGGGGAAGAGAGAGGGGTGTCAAAGGCAAGAGCGGCTAGTGTACATTTTCCTGTTTTACGTTATTATTCATTATTTGCGGGGGGATGTTTAGTTGGTCGCGGTGAGAGTGGAAGCCTTAGTGCCCCCGACCTCGCTATTCTGCGCCACGCTTTACTTGCTGGTAGAACTTTTAGTCTGGGCGCTATAGTGGCCCAACGGTTGAACATAAACCGTTCGAAGGGCCCTATATTCAGAGGTATCTATGCGTCTCGTTTAGCCAAACACTTTGAGATACCTATTAGGCTTGACGAGGAAGATGAAATGCTGCTTCTTACAAAACATTTAGATTACAATAGTATGGTAGCACATGACTTTATTAAGAAATATAATGATAAAAGGCTGCTTTACAACTTAGTATTTAGCCAGGGTACTTGTGAGATTATTACCCTGCCTGCTCCTTCTTTGTTCGATATTTATTCAGGCAGGTACACTATTATGCCCGATGACATCTACCGATATTGGGGTTTGTCGCAACCCCCAGCACCTGAGCCGGCACCAGCCCTTGATCCATATCAGGCTCCGGTTTTTCAGTGGGAACCACAGGAGGTCGCTAATCAGTGGAACCCTCAGTATCCTCCGGAGTATCCAGGAGAGGGTTATTTCCAGCCGTGGCCCTAGACCAACTTAGGCCAAAAGCCTAAGCTTGGGGGAGTACGTATTTCTCACCGACATTACATTCATGTTCACACGCTCATTCCAGTTGTCGGTGTTCATACTTTTTCATTGTACCATCCATGCTAGTTTATTTCTTCTTATGCTTTTTTCTTATGTGTGTTTAATTAATATTGAGAAAATCCAAAAAAAATCAGTTCTAGCTTTACCTTCTAGTTTGCTTAGTTGTAGTATTAAAAGAAAACCCAAAAAGATTTCTCGTTCTTCTTTTGCTTGTTGGGAGCTTTCCCGTGTAAATAGTTTTCTTTTCTTCTTTGGGTCGTCAGGAGAAGACCACGATGAAAATGTTGAGTGGCTCTCATATGCATTATTGTTTATCATTAGAGAGCCCATATTACTTTGCCTTCTCCTTTGAGTTATTGCTTGTAGATTCCAGCTTAGTCCAATGCACGTGCACTCTTATTATTATTCACATCATTCGGTCGTGCAAGTGAAAGGCAATAATGACGATATATGATGAAATGACTGAGATGGAGAAAAGCTGGTATGAACTCGACCTATTTTGTTTTTGTAAATATGATTAGCTCATCGTTAAGGATTCAGCTCATTATGGGTTGAACATGTTTGCAATGACAATTAGAGATTATAGTTATTCATGCCATGCTTAATTAGCTAAGAGTTAATAATGGTTTGTTTTGAGTGCCAACATGCATGTTAAAATGGTTGTGATGTAGTATGATAGAATGGTATCCTCCTCTGAACGATTCGAGTGGCTTGACTTGGCACATGTTCACGCATGTAGTTGAAACAAAACCAACATAACCTCCACGATGTTTATGTTCATGGTGATTTATATCCTCCTCATGCTTGCATTCAATATTGGTTAATCTTAAAGCATGTTGATGACTGTTGTCGCTCTCTAGTTGGTCGCTTCCCAGTCTTTTGCTAGCCTTCACTTGTACTAAGCGGGAATACTGCTTGTGCATCCATCTCCATAAACCCAAAGTTGTTCCATATGAGTCCACCATACATACCTATATGCGGTATTTACCTGCCATTCCCAGTAAATTTGCATGTGCCACTCTCCAAACCTTCAAATAAATATTCCTTTTTGTATGCCCAAATCGCTCATGTAGTGACTGGGGGCTGTCAGTATCTTCCATGCTAGGTGGGTTATTCTCACGATACGTGTTGATTCACTATCATTCACGAGAAAGTGGCTGGTATTCGGGATGCCCAGTCCCACGCTCAAAATTCAAATCAATATTTAATAAACAAAACTCCCCCAGGATTGTGTTTGTATGGACGGTACCCGTGGATTCGGCCCGCCGTGGAGTGTGATTGATTTGGTGGAGGGGGGGTAAAAACTTTACTATTCTGTTTGGGAACCGCCTATAATGTATCTAGCATGGAAGATATCGAGATCTCTTAGTTGTTATGTTGGCAATGAAAGCATACCACTCAAAACTATTATTCATCTCTGTTTTAAAAGCTCGAGCTCTGGCACCGCTGCAAATCAATGCTTCCCTCTATGAAGGGCCTATCTATTTTATTTTATTTTACTGTTGAGTCATCACCCTCTCATAAAAGGCACCAGTTAGAGAGCACCACCGTCATTTGTATGCTTTGCTATTAATTGATATTGAGTATGAGTATGACTGGATCTCTTTTACCATGAATTACAATGTCTAGTCAGTCCTTGTTCTTCAGAGGTGCTCTGCATTTATGTTTTGCGGTCTCAGAAAGGGCTAGCGAGATACCATTATGTAATATTGTATCATGATTTTTTTGATAAAATTGTTTGTCATCCGAGACTTATTATTATTGCTCGCTAGTTGATTATGCCATTGATATGAGTAAATGTGAGACCTAAATGTTATTGTGAATGTGGTTAGTCTATAATCTTTGCTGAAAATCTTTGCTGAAAATCTGAACATATTTACAACAGCAAGATCAAACAGAGTTTGTAAAAGTTTTTCTTTATCACTTTCAGTTTATCAACTGAATTGCTTGAGGACAAGCAAAGGTTTAAGGTTGGGGGAGTTGATACGTCTCCAACGTATCTACTTTTCCAAACTCTTTTGCCCTTGTTTTGGACTTTAATTTGCATGATTTGAATGGAACTAACCCGGACTGACGCTGTTTTCAGCAGAATTGCCTTGGTGTTATTTTTGTGCAGAAATAAAAGTTCTCGGATTGACCTGAAAATTTACGGAGAATATTTTTGGAATTAATAAAAAATATTGGCGAAAGAATCAACAGCAGGGGGCCCACCACCTGGCCACAAGCCAGGGGGGGCGCCCACCCCCCTAGGGCGCGCCCCTGTGGCTTGTGGGCCCCCTGTTGCTCCTCCGACCTCGTTTCCACTCCTATATATTCCTATTCGGGGAGAAAAAAATCAAGGAGAAGAGTTCATCGCGTTTTACGATACGGAGCCGCCGCCACCTCCTGTTCTTCCTCGGGAGGGCAGATCTGGAGCCTGATTTGGGCTCCGGGGAGGGGAAATCGACGCCGTCGTCATCACCAACCATCCTTCATCACCAATTTCATGATGCTTTTCGCCGTTCGTGAGTAATTCCATCGCGGGCTTGCTGGACGGTGATGGGTTGGATGAGATTTACCATGTAATCGAGTTAGTTTTGTTAGGGTTTGATCCCTAGTATCCACTATGTTCTGAGATTGATGTTGCTATGACTTTGCTATGCTTAATGCTTGTCACTAGGGCCCGAGTGCCATGATTTCATATCTGAACCTATTATGTTTTCATGAATATATATGTGTTCTTGATCCTATCTTGCAAGTTGTAGACACCTATTACGAGTTATGATCCGCATCCCCCAGGGTGACAATAACTGGGATTCTTTCCGGTGATTACCCTAGTTTGAGGAGTTCATGTATTCACTAAGTGCTAATGCTTTGGTCCGGTTCTCTATTAAAAGAAGGCCTTAATATCCCTTAGTTTCCATTAGGACCCCGCTGCCACGGGAGGGTAGGACAAAAGATGTCATGCAAGTTCTTTTCCATAAGCACGTATGACTATATATGGAATACATGCCTACATTACATTGATGAATTGGAGCTAGTTCTGTGTCACCCTATGTTATAACTGTTGCATGATGAATGCCATCCGACATAATTATCCATCACTGATCCATTGCCTACGAGCTTTTCCATATTGATCTTTGCTAAGTTACTTTTCCGTTGCTACTGTTACAATCACTACAACACCGCTACTGTCACTTTGCCATCGTTACCGTTACTTCCATACTACTTTGCTACTGAATACTTTGCTGCAGATATTAAGTCTTTCAGGTGTGGTTGAATTGACAACTCAGCTGCTAATACTCGAGAATATTCTTTGGCTCCCCTTGTGTCGAATCAATAAATTTGGGTTGAATACTCTACCCTCGAAAACTGTTGCGATCCCCTATACTTGTGGGTTATCAAGAGCTGGCGTCGGGGCCCCACCTGTAGGCTGCGTGAGGGAGAGAGAGAGATGCGAGGGGCGCTGGGGCTGGACTCCACCTCGCAGGTATTAAATTAGGATGTTAATAGGATCATCATTGCATATCATATTTTTATTGCATTTGGAGTTTATGATGTTCAAGTTTTTCCACTCACATAAAATAATAGAGAGGGGATAATATGACTTCCTCAAAATATAAATGAGTGGGAAGATATTGGAATTATATTTGGTATTTGCAATGTTGCATTGAAAATTATTTTATTGACCAAAGTTAATTATTGCATTAGGAAAAATGTTTTCTAAATCTTTTTGAGGTGGACAAAATGTTCACTACGTTCTATATATTAGATTATGATTTATAAAATTATTTTTCTTATTTTTATCTTCTCTGGTGGTGGAGTAAAAAAAACGTTTTTGTAAAAAAACACAACACACGCTCGCACGCAAAGGCCTAGCCAGGCCGGCCGACCAAACCAGGCCGACCCAGCCAGGCCGAGCGCCCCAGCCCCTCGCACGCACGCACGCTCCCCTCGCTCGCCAGCACTCGCCTGAGTCTCCCCACGTCTCTCCCTCTCGCTAGTCTCCCTCCCTCTCGCACCTAACAGTGGGGCCCAGCCCCAGGTCATCCCCAACCTCCAGCGGAGGCTACGGGATAACCCAGCACCCGCAGCACCACACTGGCCGCGCGAGCTTAGCGCGGATGACGCTTATCCCCGCGCTCCCGGACCCCAGACCGCGCCTATATAAGCCCCCGATGCTCCTCGTTCCATTCAGCCGACCTGCTCCACCTCTCGCCGTTCGCATCTCGCCGGAGCCGAGTTCTTCGCCGGAGTGCGACGTCGCCGGTGAAACCCTTCTGCCTCTTTTTCTTCAAGAAGTCGGACCGCCTCATCCTACCGCATCCGTTTGACATGGTTTTTTTCCCTCCCCTTGCATCACAGGAACATCCCCGAGCCACCGGAGTTCGCCGGAGCACCGGAGTTCGCCACCTCGCCTTGCTCTTCGTCGACCCTGCCGCCATCCTGTGCCACCACCGACCGGCCGCCTCGCCGAGCCGCACCTTCCCTGCCCCCTCGCCGACGCCGGAGCCCGCCGCAGTCGCCGCCCTGCCGCCGACGAGCTTCCTACCCAGCGACGCCGTTCGCTTCTGTAAGCTCCGCCTCTATTTTGTTCGTAGATAGATTAGACTAGGTTTTTTATTTCTTTCTTTGATCGAACCGGTAGGATAGATCTAGATGGTTTTTTTATATTCCCGAACCGTTACGCGGTTAGCCACGGTTTTTATTTAAAAAAAACTACGGGGCCGGTTTTCTTCCAGTTAGGTAACGGGCGAACGTCCATTGCATAGTGACCGCAGTGAACACAGCCAACCAACCAGAGCCGGCCACGTCGCGCTCTAGCCGTGAACGTTCAGTTTTTAACGTTTTCAAAAAAAAAACATTGATGTAGCAGTTTTTTTCAGATTTGCTTCAGTTATTCAAACTGCCTTAACTTTTTAACCGTAGCTCCAAACGAGATGAAACCAGCGGCCAAATTTTCGTCTCAAATAGCCCTAACCAGACAACCCATCTTTGCAAACTTTTACAACTTCAAATTTGAATTTAATTCAGATTGGAATTCAATCTCTATTAGGCCATATCTTCCAAACGGTATACCCGTTTGCAGTGATTCCTTTTGCACCGCGTCACACAAGCTAAATCCTATGCCATGAACCTTTGCCATAGTATTTTCTACACAATTATTTTCTGTTCACCTTAATATTGCTAGTATGACTTGTAGGCACCATAGTGCACGTCACAAATTTTGAACTATAATTTCACACGTGGTTTTATACTTTGAATATTTCCATGCTAATGACTTGTGTTGGATTTTATTTGGTTTTTGCAAATATTTTGTTGCATGTTTCTTTGAATTGTATGAATGCTTGTTTATGTGAATTTATTTTACCTTTGCGATAGATTGTCCGGAGTGCGAAGCAGAGTACTACCACTCCCTAGAACTTCACTCCCAGCACGAGGGCAAGTTACATTTTGATCATACCTGTTTTTACCTATGTTTTATATATGCACGTAGTCCTTTGTTGTAGGATTGCATGGTAGAAATTTTATGCCCGAGGGCTATTGCTTGTACCCAGTAGTTCATTTGAGGTAGGTCTGAACCATACCAACTTTGTCGCCACCGAGTTAAATTATAATGCTTCGCCAAGTAGACGTGGATTGGGGAGTGTTATCATCTTGAGATATGAGTGACAAAGTAGTAATTAGGACTAAGACTTTAATAACTACCTGGGTGGAAATTGGTTTGTATGGTGGTGAAGTACAGTGGGAGCATTCATGGGAATCCATGGGAGTGCACACTAGTGGTCCGTCCACCCAGGCTCAAAGGGATCAACCTTGTTTTCATGTCTATAAACTTCCGTGTGCAGCCGCAAGCCAATATGGGCTCTGGCTTAGTTGAGTAGATGGTGTGACCTCTTCCGGGATAGGCTAGCATATGTAGATGATGTAGGTGTACCGGCCTATCCGTGGGTTAGGGGAAATGCTTTCGAAAGACTATGTCTCGATCTTCCGATCAAGGATGTGGTCGAGTCTTGTGGGGAAAAGTGCACAACCTCTGCAGAGTTATAATCTAGTCGATTAGCCGTGTCCCCGGTCATGGACAACTTGAGCTTTTAGTAGTGGAAATGTAGGGAGATCTCATCACTCTTAATTAATCAACTGGGTATTGACATAATTTTGGAATGGTTGAGATGGGTGCCATCTGAAACTTATGATATTTGTAGAAGTAGAACAATAACTTTATAGGGAAAACCAGCTTTATGCAAAACTAAACTTAGAGCTTTCCACCAGCCAAATTGCATGTACTATGTAGGCTCATTACACTTCATGATGTGACTTGCCAGTACATTCCATGTACTGACCTACATGGCTGCAACTTATCATGTTGCAGATTTATCCGACGATGAATAAGGTGCGATAGGTTGTTGTTCTACACTCAGCTTGCTCGTGGAGTTGATGGACTCATTACACTTATTTGCTTCCGCATTATTATTTTTCATTGGGCCCTAGGCCACATTATTGTAATAATACTCTTTTGAGGATTCTCAATGTAATAAATGTGTGTTTGAACTCTGTTATAAATCCTCGAGTACTGTGTGTGTCAGCATACCGATCCAGGGATGACACTTAAGCACAGAGACTCTCTACACCATTCATGGGCCTAAGGGGATGCATTGTGGAGTAGTTATTAGATGATGGGTTGCTAGGGTGACAAAAGCTTAAACCCTAGTTTATGCGCTACTTCGTAAGGGGCTGATTTGGATCCAAACGTTTAATGCTAAGGTTAGATTTTATCTTAATACTTTTTCGTAGTTGCGGATGCTTGCGAGGGGGTTAATCATAAGTGGGAGATTGTTCAACTAAGAACAACACCCAAGCACCGGTCCACCCACATATCAAATTATCAAAGTAGCGAACACCAATCAAACCAACATGATAAAAGTGACTAGACGAAATTCCCGTGTATCCTCAAGAACACTTTGCCTATTACTAGAGATTGTTCTGGCCGGTCCTTTGCCACAAAAGGATTGGGCTACCTTGCTGCACCTTTTTTACCGTTACCGTTATGAGCTTGCTACCAATTATCTTGCTATCAAACTATCTATTACGTACAATTTTAGTGCTTGCAGAAATTACCTTGCTGAAAACCGCTTGTCATTTCCTTCTGCTCCTCGTTGGGTTCGACACTCTTACTTATCGAAAGGACTACGATTGATCCCCTATCCTTGTGGGTCATAACTAGTTTACTAGTTTCGCCGCTATGTCTCAGGATAAATTTTATGACACTACTTATTACAAATGGTTGGCTGAATTAGAAGTCTCTATGAAAAATTTCATGTTTACACAACATGAACACAATAAATTCTTTGCTGGAGAAATTAAGGAACATTCCACTTTGCTCGATGTTATTAGTAAACAACTTGATGAGGCCAATCGTGAAGTAGCCAACCTTCAATGTTGGCTAGCTCAGATTGAAAATTTGCTAGGAAAGATTTCCGATAAGCAAACCACTTTAGTAAATAAAATGGTTGCTAAACCGGAATCGTATCCTCTCGGTAATCATGATGAACATACTAAAATGATTGGTGTTTCTCGTATTGAATCTTTGTTTACTAATCTGAAAAATGATGAGAAAGGGACCGGAGATGAGTCAACTTTAGCTAGAAAGCATCCCGTTTGTTCGGAGGGTGATGATCTTACTGATAAAAAATGAAAAAAGTGGGTTTGGAGAGGTCAAACTTTACATAGTGATGCACCCACTACTTAGGATTACAAGGAATTTAATTATGAAAGTTGCCCTTTAGTTGAATTTATTTCCTTGTTGGAATCCATGATTAGCTCACCTAATGCCTATGAACAAAATAAAGCTTTCACTAAACATATTGTGGAAGTTATGATAAAAGCTCATGAGGAGAAACTTGAGTTAGAGGTTTCAATACTTAGAAAGTTGCATGATGAATAGGAACCTACTATTAAAATTAAGCTTAAATATTATGAATGTAATGCTTTGTGTGACCTTGGTGCTAGTGCTTCTACTATACCGAAATCTCTATGTGATGTTCCAGGTCTAACTCATATAAATGAATGTTCCCTTAACTCGCATTTAGCGGATTTCACTATTAAGAAACCACTGGGTAGAATAAATGATGTCCTTATTCTTGCTAACATAAATTATGTGCTCGTGGTGTTCATTGTGCTTGATATTGAATGCAATTCGTCTTGTCCTATTATACTTGGTAGGCCTTTCCTACGAACTATAGGTGCTATTATCGACATGAAAGAAGGTAATATAAGATTTGAATTCCCATTAAAGAAAGGGATGGAACAATTTCCTAGAAATAGAATTAAACTACCTTGTGAATCTATTATGAGGGCCACCTATGGAATCAATTTGAAGGATGACAATACTTCAAACTATGCATTATGCCTAGCTAGGGGCATAAAACAATAGCGCTTGTCAGGAGGCAACCCAATAGTTATCTTTACATTTTTGTTTTAACGTTTTGGTGTGTTGAAATGATTTTTGCTACTGTAATGATTATGTTTTATGCTTAAATTAGTGTTTGTGCCAAGTAAAGCCTTTGGGATGATTTGGAAGATAGTAGAATTGATGCTGTGCAAAAACAGGAACTTTTACTCCTAGTGCAGAATTCCTATGATTTTACTGGAATATCTTTTTGTTCTGAACTTCTACACAGTATTGGTATACAAATTTCTCAGGTTTTCCTGATTTTTCAGAATTTTCGGAGTTACATAAGTATGATTTTAGTAGAGATCATTACATACTATTCTGTTTTAGACAGATTCTGTCTTTTTGCTTGCATAGTTTACTTGTTCTGATGATGCCTTGGATTGTATTTGGGGGTATAAGCCATGGAGAAGTTGGAATACAACACCTATTATGAAATAATAAAATATGAATCAATTTATAACAGTACCTAAAGTGTTTGATATGTCTATTATACTAACGGATCTCACAAGGTTTTGTTGAGCTTTGCGTGCTGAAGTTTTCATGTTTTGGGTGAGACAATGATGGATGAAGGAATAAGGAACAACAAGACAATAAGCTTGGGGATGCCCAAGGCACCTCAAGATAATATTCAAGGAAGACCCAAGCGTCTAAGCTTGGGGATGCCCCGGAAGGCATCCCCTCTTTCCTCTCCAATCTTCGGTATGTCACTTGGAGCTATATTTTTACTCATCACATATTATAGTTTGCTTTTATTTTAGTTTGACACAATCATTATTTGCTGGACACACATATTTGAGTGAGACACATTTTCATCATAATTTGTTATAGTACTCTATATGCTTCACTTATATCTTTTGAGCTAGGTAGTTGCTTTAGTGCTTCACTTATATCTTTTAGATCGCGGTGGTGTTTAGATTTTATAGAAATAGTTGAACTCTGATGCTTCACTTAAATCCTTTTGAGAGTCTAATAAATAGGAACTGTAATGGGCACGTGTGATAAGACTAGTCCAAAAAGGATGGGTATTCAAGGGGGGTATAATAAAAACTTACATGTAGCTCACTAAAGAAGAAACATGGGTTAATTATATTGATGTAGTAATATGAAAGGGCATGAGTACATGATCATTGGTTAGTAGAAATATCGGTATTAAAGCTTGTTATTTGTTACTCATCTAAGTATTGACTATGGCATGGTGATGACGTGTGAGCATTTTATGTCTAAAATAAAATCCTATCGTGTTGTTCGAATCGAGGGTGCGCGATGCTTAACTCCTACCATTCTCCTCCCTAGGGGCATGCGGTACTACTTTGTTTTGAGAGAGCAAATAAGGCTTTACAATAAGTATATGAGTTATTTATGACTAATGTGAATCCATGGATATACGCACTCTCACCTTTCTGTAATTTGCTAGCCTCTTCGGTACCGCGCATTGCCCATTCTCACCTCAAGATTCGGTGCAACCTTCGTCGTTGCATCCAAACCCTGTGATATGATACGCTCTATCACACATAAACCTCCTTGTATCTTACCCAAAACAGCCACCATACCTACCTATTATGGTATTTCCATAGCCATTCCGAGATATATTGCCATGCAATTTCCATCGTTCTATCACATTACTTGTGTGTTCATCATCATATTGCTTTGCATGATCATATAGCTGACATAGTATTCCTGGCAAAGCCACCGTTCATCATTATCAACATATGTTACGCTAGATCATTGCACATCCTGGTACACTGCCAGAGGCATTCATTTAGAGTCATATTGTTCTTCATTGATTTGTAATATTGAGTTGTAAGTAAATAAAAGTGTGATGATCATCATTAGTAGAGCATTGTTCCAGTGAGGAAAGGATGATGGAGAGTATGATTCCCCCAAAAGTCGGGATGAGACTCCGGACAAAAAATAAAATAAAATTAAATAAAAAAATGGGGGAGGAGAAAAAAGAGAAAATCCCACCATGAAAAAAATGGGAGAAAAGAGAGATGGGCCAGTGCTACTATCCATTTCACACACATGTGCCTCAGAGTGGCACCATGTTGCTCATATAGTGAGTCTCCTAGGTTGTCATTTTCATATGCTAGTGAGAATTTTACATTATAGAACTTGTCTTGTATATTCCGATGACGGGCTTTCTCAAATGCCTGAGGTCTTCATGAGCAAGCAAGTTGGATGCACACCCACTTAGTTTCCGTTGAGCTTTCATACACTTATAGGTCTAGTGCATCCGTTGCATGGCAATCCCCACTCCTCGCATTGATACCGATTGATGGGCATCTCCATAGCTCGTTGATCCGGCTAGTTGATGTGAGACTTTGTTTCCACTTTGACTCCTTTTGATCTCTACCACCATACTCTATTCCACCCATATGTTGTATCAATGGTTCACGCTCATGCATTGAGTGGAGTGGAAAATGCTGAAGCGCGTTAGAAGTACGATCAAATTGTCTGGTTTGACACCAGGGTGCTCATGATTTATACTTATGCAGTGAAGACGGAGTCATGCCATGCTTGATATGATAAAATGAGTAGGGAATAAAATTCTTCAAGGATTGTATATTTTGAAAGGTAATGATTATGCTGTTTATGTTTATGGATATTATTATGTTGATATCATTTAGTTAATTGTTTCTCACTGATCATACCAAAAAGAGATAACATGTTGGGTAGCATGTCGCATCAAAAACTCTGTTTTCTCATTTACCTACTCGAGGAATAGCAGGAATTAAGCTTGGGGATGCGGATATGTCTCCAATGTAATGATAATTTTTTATTGTTCCATGCTATTATATTGTCAATCTTGGACGCTTTATATGCAATTATATGCTATTTTATAGCATTTTTGGGAACTAACCTATTAACCCAGTGCCTCGTGCCAGTTGCTATTTTCTGCTTGTTTTTTGTTTTCCGGGAAATCAGTACCAAACGATTTTTTCTGGACAAAAGTGACCCAGTTTCGGGAGGAGACCAGACGCAAAGAGAGGAGACGGCAAGCCAACAGGGCGCACTCCGAGGGGTTGGCGTGCCCTGTTACTTTGTGGGCCCCTCGTGGCTTGGTCTGACATAATTCCACCTCCATAAATTCTCTAAAACCGGGAAACCAAAAGAGAGCCATCTGAAACACTTTTTCCGCGGCTACAATTCTTTGTTCCGTAGGGAGCCCATCTGGAGACCTTTTTCCAGTACTCTGGGGAAGCGAGAATTGATCACGGAGGCCTTTTTCATCAACCTTACTGCCTCGATGATGCTGTGTGAGTAGTCCACCACAGAGTTATGGGTCCATAGTAATTACCTAGATGGCTTTCTCTCTCTCTCTCTCTTTGATCTTTAATACCATGTTCACCGCGATCCTTGTGGTGATCTATCCGATGTAATCCTCTTTTGCGGTGTGTTTGTTGGGATCGGATGAATTGTGTGTTTATGATCAGATTCTTCATTGAAAGTAATTGAGTCTTTCCTGAATTCTATTATGCATGATTGTTATAGCTTCGTATTTCTCTCCGATCTATCGGTTTGATTTGGCCAACCTGATTTGTTTATCTTTAGCGAGAGTGGTGCATTGTAATGGGTTCAATCTTGCGGTGCTCTCTATCCTAGTGAAAGAAAGGGACAAGACACATATTTTTATTGTTGCCATTAAGGAATGAGGGTGTCTGAACATATTGCTTGTCTTACTTTTTCTACATCATGTCACCTTGCTCCAAGTGTCATGAACTTAATACATAGAGAGGCAAACATAGAAGCGCTCTCGAAGTGGAGTAATAGTAGTAGATGCAGGATTGATTCGGTCTACTTGTTTATGGAGGTGATGCCTATATACATGATCATTGACGTGAATAACATGTCATAACTAGGCGCTATTCTGTCAATCGCAAAACAGTAATTTTGCTACCCACCGTATGCTATGTTCAAGAGAGAAGCCTCTAGGGAAAACTATGGTCCCTCGGGTATACATAATCATAAATACTAAAACCCTAAAAATACATTTCTGCAATTTATTTACTCTTATTTTGTTTTGCTTTTATATCATCTATCTCTATCAAGATTTAATCCTTGCAAGTAAAGAGTTCAAGGGGCTTGACAACCCTCTTGCCCGCGTTGGTTACAAGTGTTCGGTTTTGTGTGTGTAAGTGTTGTTGAAAGGAGTTTACTTAGTTATCCTTTTGTTTTGATAACCTTGGTTCTCACTGAGGGAAATACTTATCTCTACTGTTCTGCATCTCCTCTCCTCTTCGGGAAAAATCCCAACACAGCTCACAAGTAGCAGTGCTCGAGGGGCCCACAAGCTCACACAACACGCCCCCTACCCTAGTGTACACCAGGCAGGCTTGTGGACACCCCGTAAGTCGGTTGGGTCCCACCTTCAGCTGCAAGGAAGCTAATATAAAGATAGAAATCCCCTCAAAATTTCAGCCCAATCGGAATTACAGATCTTCAGGAATATAGGAAATGGTGAAGGGCCAGAAAACAGGGTCCTGAAATAGAGAACAAACAGAGACATAGATCCAATCTCGGATGGGGGTTCTCCCCTACAAGAGCCATGGCCACCAAGGACCAGGGGAAACCCTTATCCCATCTAGGGATAAGGCCAAGGAAGAGGAATAAGGAGGGGCCCCTCTCCCCTCTTTTCCAGCGGCGCCGGAGCGCCGCCGGGGGTACCATCGTGACAGAGATCTACATCAACAACTTTGCCGCCGTCACCACCAACTCCCTCCCCCTCTATGAAGCGGTGTAACCCTTCTTTTCCCGATTTAATCTCTACTTAAACATGGTGCTTTATGCTTCATATTATCCAATGATGTGTTGTTATCCTATGAAGTTTGAGTAGATTCGTTTTGTCCTATGGGTTGATTGATGACCGTGATTGGTTTGAGTTGTATATTTTATTATGGTGATGTCCTATCATGCCTTCCATGCCACACACACATGGGGGATTACCGTTGTAGGGTGTTGCAATATGTTCATGATTCGCTTATAGTGGGTTGCGAGAGTGACATAATACTTAAACCTGAGTAAGGGAATTGTTGCATATGGGATAAAGGGGACTTTATACTTAAGGCTATGGTTGGGTGTTACATTAATGATCTTTAGTAGTTGTGGATGGTTTCTGGAGTTCGAATCATAAGTTCATGTGATCCAAGTACGGAAAGTGTGTTAGCTTATCTCTTTCCCTCATATAAAATTGCAACGACGAAGACCAATCTATTTATAAATTGCCTAGGGACAAATCCTTCTCTTATGTTACAAAAAGCTCTCTACTAAAACAAACTAACTTAATTATTAGTTATCTAAACAACCCCTAACTTTTATTTATGTGTTCTTTATTATGTTTCAAACCTTTCCAATTAAACCTACGAACTAGTTTTGTTTCTTCTACTAGGTAAAGTGAACATTGTTGCGCATAGAGTTGTACCGGTGGTGGATAGAACTTGAGAGAATATTAATTCTACCTTTAGATTTTTGTTGGGTTCAACACTCTTATTTATCGAAAAGGCTACAAACGACCCCCTACAGTTGTGGGTTATCAAGATATCACCAAGTGACTGCCTTACTTCAAGGGCCAAGTAGTAAGACATGAGTCCCAAACCGCTCATCTTGAACAAGAGACTAATCTCCTTCTTGAACTCCGGGATGTCATCATTGCTTGTACTTGTGATGATCAAGTCATCCAAATACACACCAATGAGCAGATACTCTCGGTCCTTCCCATGCCGGTAGATAGCATGCTCCAGAGGAATTCGAGATAAACCGAGTGCAACAAGTGTTGAATCAAGTTTAGCATACCATGCGCGTGGAGCTTGATGCAGCCCGTACAGTGCTTTCCTTAGTTTCAGAATGGCGTGAGCATGATTGCTCTCGATGAAACTAGGTGGTTGCTGCATGTAGACTTTCTCCATAATGTCACTATTAAAGAATGTCGATTTGACATCCATATGGTGCACTTGACAGCTTGCGTGGGCGGCGAGCACGAGCAGAATGTGTACCGTCTCCATGCAAGCTAAAAGGGCAAAAACCTCATCAAATTCTACCCCCCTGTCGCTGCGTGAAGCCCCTGCCACCAGCCTTGCTTTATACTTGATGATTGACACTTGTGATCTGCGTTCGGTTTTCCGTGAAGAGGAACGGGTAATTGCAGCACAAAGTGGGTAAGTACTTCACTCAGTTATGAAACCAAGGTTTATCGAACCAATAGGAATATCAACCCCCAACCGTCTTCAGCGGCTGCACACAAAAGAGCAAACAACTTGCACCCAACGCGGGCAAGAGGGTTGTCAATCCCCTTGATCTCGTTATTCGCAAGCGGATGAGTTGCGTAGATAATTGTTAATTGCAAAATAAAATAAAAGGTAAATAAGGGCAGCAAGGTAATAGTAGCGGTTAAAAATTTATAAGTGAATAGACCCAGAGGCCATAGTTTTCCCTAGCGGCATCTCTCATGTAGGCAACATACGGTGGGTAACAAATTACTGTTGGGCAATCGATCGAAAAGCGGATAGTTATACAATTTTCACGGCAATGATCATGTGTACATAGGCATCACGTCCATAAACAAATAGGCCGACTCCTGCCTGCACCTATTACTATTACTCCACTCATCGACCGCTATCCAGCATGCATCTAGAGTATTAAGTAAAACAGAGTAATGCATGGCGAACGATGACATGATGTAGACAAAGTAAACTCAAGCAATATGAATAAACCTCATCGTGTTATTCTTAGTAGCAACAACACAAAGACGTGTCTTGTCCCTTTCTGTCACTGGGATATAGAGCACCGCCAGATTGAACCTACTACAACGCACCCCTCCCACTTAAGATAGATCAATCTACTTGGCCAAAGCACATCGATAGACCGGAGAGAATTATGAAGCTATAATGATCATGAAAATAAGAATCTTAACATTCAGAGGTGACTCAAATACTTTTCAAGAATAATCTGAACATAAACCAATTCATCAGATCCCAACAAACTCGCCGCACAATAGGATTACATCGGATAGATCAAAGCAAATATGTGATAATCATTGTATTGAAGATCAAGAGATAGAGAGATTTCCATCTAGGTATTAGCTATGGACCCGTAGGTCAGTGGTGAACTACTCACACATCATCATGAGGGCAGCGAGGTTGATGAAGAGGCCCTCTGTGATCGATCACCCCTCCGGCAGGGTATCGAAATGGAGCGCCAAATGGCCTCCCGATGGAACAGAGACTTGTAGTGGCGTAAAAAGGGTTTCGGGACTGCCTCCAGGGTTTTCACGATATATGATAATTTATAGGCTAGAGAATGAGGTCGGGAGAGCCGCCTTGGGCCCACAAGCCATCAAGGCGCAGGTTGATGAAGAGGCCCTCTATGATCGATCCCCCTGTTGGCTTGTGGGGCCCTGGTGTGGCCCCCAGCCTTCTTCCGAATCTCCCAGGTCTTCTTTTGGTCCAGAAAAAATCTTCAAAAAGTTTCATGGCAATTGGACTTCATTTGGTACTGTAAACCTCAGAAGTGAAAAACATGCAGAAAACAGCAACTGGCACTAGGCACTGGGTCAATAGGTTAGTGCTCAAAAATATTATAAATTGGTAAATAAAGACCCAAAAAGTATCCCAGAATGATAATATATGAGCATGGCACAATAAAAAATTATAGTTACGTTGGAGACATATCAAGCATCCCCAAGCTTAATTTCTGCTCTTCCTAGAGTAGGTAAATGATAAAAACAGAATTTTTGATGTGACATGCTACCCATTATGTAATCTTTTGCATGTATGCTCATTGAGAAACGATGAATTAACAAACATTAACATAGCAATACTTATAATTATAAGAAACAAAATCATCAATCTTTCAAAGTATACGATCCTCAAAGAATGTTTGCCCCCCATTCATCTTATTATATTAGCAAGGCATGGCTCCATCTTCACCACATTAATACAACTGTCAAGCACCACGGTGTCCAAGTCAGGCAGTTGGATCGTACTTTTTAATATGCATCAACTTTTTATTCTTCACGCAATACATGAGCGTGAGCCATTGGACATAGTATTTAGGTGGAATAGAATATGGTGGTAGATATCAAAGGGGTAAAAAGTGGAGAATATAGTCTCACATCAACTAGGCGTACCAACGGACTATGGAGATGCCCATCGATATATGTCAATGCAAGGAGTAGGGATTGCCATGCAAATGATGCACTAGAGCTATAAGTGTATCAAAGCTCAACTGAAGCTAAGTGGGGTGTGCATCCAACTTGCTTGCTCATGAAAACCTCAGGCATTTCAGGAAGCCTGTCATAGGAATATACAAGCCAAGTTTATAATAATGAAAAAGTAATTCCCACTAGCATATGAAAGCAATATAACATGAGACTCTCTATATGAGGAAGAAGGTGCCACTTTGAGGCACAAGTGTGGTAAAGGATAGTAGCAAAGTCCCTTCTGTCATTTTTTTATTCAGGAAGGTGGGCTCATTTGGCCTCCCCCATTTTTATTTCCTCACTGGGACAATGCTCTAACAATGATGATCATCTCACTTTTATTTACTTACAACTTGATATGAAGAACTGGTAGAAAGATATGACTCTATATGAATGCCTCTGGTAGTGTACCAGGATGTGCAATGATCTAGCGTGACATGTATCAAAAATATGATGAACGGTGGCTTTGCCACCAATACTATGTCAGCTCTATATGATCATGCAAAGCAATATGATGACGAACGAACTAGTCATGTGAAGTGACGATGGAATTTGCATGGCAATATATCTCGGAATGGCTATGAAAATGCCATAATAGGTAGGTATGGTGGCTGTTTTGAGGAAGATATAATGAGGCTTATGTGCAACAGAGTGTATCATGTCACGGGGTTTGGATGCACTGGCGAATGTTGCACCGATCCTCAAGGTGAGAATGGGCTATGCACGGTACCGAAGAGGCTAGCAAATATGAGGAGGTGAGATTGCGTATGTCCATGGTTTCACATTAGTCATAAAGAACTCATATACTTATTGCAAAGTTTTATTAGTTTTATCACAAATCAAAGTACTACTCGCATGCCCCTAGGGAGGAGGTTGGTAGGAGTTAACCATCCCGCGCCTCCGACCCCAAACACCACTAGGATTTGAACGAGGAATTGAAATGCTCACACATCATCACCATGCCTCCTTAATTTTTAGATGAACAAGAATTTAACCTCTCTTAATATCGACACTTCTACGAATCAACAATTATGAACTCACACCTTTTTCGTAATTCCACATCAATATCGTTAACCCACAATTTCTCTATATGTGCTACATGATGGTTTTGATTATCACTCATTGAATGCCTAATATTTTTGGACTAGTCTTATGAACCATGAAAATTACCGACACTATTTCTTAACTCTCAAAAAAATATAAGTGAAGATCGAGAGTGAAATTATTTCTATAAAATCTACACGCCACCATGCTCAAAAAGATATAAGTGAAGTACTAGAGCAACTGCTAAGCTCAAAAGATATAAGTGAAGCACATAGAGTATTCTAAAAAATTATGATAAGGGTGTGTCTCTCTCAAATAGGTGTGTACATCGAACTATGATTGGGGAAAACTGAAAGTAAAAGCAAACAAAAACAAACGACGCTCCAAGCAAAACTCATATCATGTGATGAATAAAAATATAGCTTCAAGTGACATACCGATGGATTGATACGAAAGAGGGAATGCCTTCCAGGGCATCCCTAAGATTAGGCTCTTGCCGCTCCTTATTCCTTTGTCCATTGTGATAACAGCCAAAACTTGAAAACTTCAATCACACAAAACTCAACAAAACTTCGTGAGATATCGTTAGTATAAGAAACATATTGAATACTTTAGGTACTGTTATCAATTGATTCTTATTTCATAATTTCATAACAGGTACTATATTATAGCTTCTCCATGGCTTATACCCCCCGATACAATCCATAGCATAATCAAAACAAGCAAACTATGCAAGCAAAAACAGCATCTGTCTAAAACAGAACATTCTGTAGCAATCTGTAGAGAACCTATACTTCTTTAACTCTAAAAATTCTAAAAAATTAGGACAACCTCTAACTTTTGTATATAAATACATTTTAACAAATTCAGATCATTATCACGCTCTATTAAAAAACTAAAATTCCTGTACTGGAGTCACAAGTTTCTGTTTTATTTCAGCATTGATTCTACTCATCTTGTGAGTCATCCCAAAGGATTTACTTGGAACAAAAACTAATTAAAAATTAAAAACATAATTATTACATAGGCAATAATCATGTTATCAAAAACAAACAGAAAGTAAAACGCAAAAAAATAAAGGTAACTATTGGGTTGCCTCCCAACAAGCACTATTATTGTACGCCCCTAGCTAGGCATAATGCATAGTTTCAAGTATTGTCATCTTCGACAGTCCACCCATAAGTGGCTCTCATGATTGATTAATAAGGTGCTTTAATTCTGTTTCTAGGGAAGTGTTCCATCCCTTTCTTTAATCGGAATTGGAACCTTATGTTTCCCTCTTTCATGTCAATAATTGCACATATAGTTCGTAGGAAAGGTCTTTCAAGTATTATGTGACAAGTAGGATTGCAATCAATATCAAGCACAATGAAATCTACAGGAACATAATTTTTATTTGCAATAATAAGAACATCATTAATCCTATCTAGAGGTTTCTTAATGGTAGAATCCGCAAGATGCAAATTAAGGGAACAATCTTCAATAGTAGTGAGACCAAGCACATCACAAAGAGATTTAGGAATAGTTGAAACACTAGCACCAAGGTCACAAAAGGCATTGCATTCATATTTATTTATCTTTATTTTGATAGTTGGTTCCCACTCATGATGCAATTTTCTAGGAATAGAAACTTCAAGGTCGGGTTTCTCATCATAAGCTTTTATCATAGCTTCTACTATATGTTCGGTAAAAGCTTTGTTTTGTTCATAAGCATTGGGTGAGCAAATAATGGTTTGCAACAAGTAAATACATTCTAATAAAGATCAATTATCATAATTAAAGTCCTTGTAATCCAAAATAGTGGGCACATCACTAGTTAAAGTTTTGACCTCTCCAAACCCACGTTTTTCAGTTTTAGCATCAAAATCATCACCCTCCAAGCAAATGGGATGCTTCTCAACTAGAGTTGGCTCATCTCCAGTCCCTTTATAATTTATATTCAGAGAAGTAAACAAAGATTCAATAGGAGAAGTACCAATCATTTTAAGGTCTTCATCATGATTTAGGTAAAAACCGGATGGAAGAGACTTTTCTAATAATTCCCGCTTAGCTTTCAACTTAGCGGTCCTCTCCTTACTTTCATTGATAGATATTTGGGTAGATTTAATGGCATCATTGAAATCATGCTTGGGTGGCCAAAGCATCAACTACATGCAATTTTTCTTCTACCATAGTGTTGAAAACCTTTTGAGAATTAATAAATTCTTTAATTGTGTTCTCAAGATCAGAGGGTATCCTATTAGACTTTGTAGAAGAATTTCCATAAGAATTTCCATAGTTGTTAGAGGAATTACCGGGATACGGTCTAGAATTGAAATTTCCTCTATAAGCATTGTTGTTGAAATTATTTCGCGAGATAAATTTCACAACAATAGCATCATTATTTTGCTCAATCAAAGTAGACAAGGGCATATCATTGGGATCAACATGAGTATTTTTACTAGCAACCATATTCATAAGAGCATCCACTTTTTCTCTCAAACTAGCGATTTCTTCAACATAATTTACCTTCTTACCGGTTGGAGCTCTTTCGGTATGCCATTGAGAATAATTTGTCATAATGTTGTCTAGAAGTTTTGTGGCCTCTCCTAAGGTCACATCCATAAAGGTACCACCTGCAGCAGAATCTAGAAGATTTCTAGACAGAAAGTTTAGTCCATCATAGAAGTTTTGGATAATCATCCTCAAATTTAAGCTATGAGTGGGACAATTTCTTATCATCAATTTCATTCTCTCCCAAGCTTGTGCAACATGCTCTTGATCTTGCTGTTTAAAATTCATTATTTGATTTCTAAGGGAGATGATTTTAGCAGGAGGAAAATACCTGGCAATAAAAGCATCTTTACACTTATCCCATGTTCCAATACTATTACGAGGTAAAGATGAAAACCAAGCCTTAGCTTTATCTCTTAGTGAAAAAGGAAATAATTTTAATTTCACAATATCATTATCCATATCCTTTTTCTTTTGCATATCACATAATTCAAGAAAGGTATTAAGATGTGACGCGGGATCCTCATTAGGACTTCCCGAAAATTGATCCTTCATGACAAGATTTAGCAATGCAACATTAATATCAAAAGCCTCCGCACTAGTGGAGGGTGGTATCGGAGTACTAATAAAATCATTGTTATTAGTATTTGAGAAGTCACACAACTTATTAGTATCTTGAGACATGGTGACCAAGCAAGCAAAGTTTCAAGCAGGACAAGTAAACTAGCAAGCGACAAAGTAAACTAGTGACAAGCAAAGATAAATATTTTTGTATTTTTTGGTTTTTGTGAAATAAACTAAATATAACAGCAAATAAAAAGATAAACAAGTGAATGAATTTTTTTCTGAAGTTACTTGATAGTTGATGATGATATTCCCCGGCGACGGCGCTAGAAATCCTTCCCGATACTTGTGATATGTGTTTGGTTTTCCGTGGAGAGGAACGGGTAATTGCAGCACAAAGTGGGTAAGTATTTCCCTCAGTTATGAAACCAAGGTTTATCGAACCAATAGGAATATCAATCCTCAACTGTCTTCAGCGGCTGCACACAAAAGAGCAAACAACTTGCACCCAGCGCGGCAAGAGGGTTGTCAATCCCCTTGATCTCGTTATTTGCAAGAAAATGAGTTGTGTAGATAATTGTAGATAATTGTAGATCGCAAAATAAAAAAAAAAATAGGCAGCAAGGTAATAGTAGCGTTTGTGAATTTATAAGTGAATAGACCCGGGGGCCATAGTTTCCCCTAGCGGCATCTCTCATGTAGGCAACATACGGTGGGTAACAAAATACTGTTGGGCAATTGATAGAAAAGCGGATAGTTATGCGATTTTCACGGCAATGATCATGTGTACATAGGCATCATGTCCATAAACAAATAGGCCGACTCCTGCCTGCACCTATTACTATTACTCCACTCATCGACCACTATCCAGCATGAATCTAGAGTATTAAGTAAAACAGAGTAATGCATGGAGAACGATGACATGATGAAGACAAAGTAAGAGCTTCTCCAACAGCGGCGGTAAAAAGCGCCCGCGTGCGGCAAAAGTGGATTTTTGCGCGTGCCTAGCCGTTTCGCACGCTCCAGCCGGCGCAGGAAAGTCGCGCGCGCGGGAAAAGTTCACGCGCGCGCGCGAAAAAGCGGCCACGCGCGCGCTAGTTTTGGCGCGTCGCGTCCGGCGCGCTGTATAAAACCCGCCGCCCGCGGAGCGCTCTCCCACCTCGCCACGCGCCCGTCTACTGCTCTTTTGTCGCTCAGCCGCCGCTCAGCCGCCGCTTTTCCCACCCCGCCACGCGCCCCGCCGCCACCGAACCACCATGCTGCCGTGCCGCCGGGGATCGTCGGGCTACCGCGGCGTTCGGGAGCGCCCCTCCGGCTCCTTCTCTGCTGAGATACGGTCCGGCGACATGCGCCTCGGCCTCGGCACTTTTGAGACCGCCCACGAGGCCGCCCGCGCGTACGACGCGGTGGTGTGGCGCCTCCGGCGGCCTCGTCAGGAGATGAATTTCCCCGACGTGACGACGCGGGAGCGTGCGGAGAGTCTCGCGCCTCCCCCGCGGCTTGTCACCGACGAGGACCGTCGGGAGAACCAGAGGCGCAAGCGCCGCCTCGGCATCGCCGAGACGGACGAGGCGGCCATGGCAGCGTGGCGCGAACGGTTTCCGCAGAACGTCATCGACGAGCGCGAGTTCTACGTGCAAAGGAGGGCGCAGAGGAGGGCGGAGAGGAGGGCGGAGCGAGCTGCCTATTGCGCTGACAATCGTACGCGGAAGGCGGCCGCGGACTTCAACATCGAGCTTGGAGAAGCGTCGACCTAGGACTGCAACGATGACCGCTTTCTTGATGCCTTCCTCGAGATTTCGGATACGGACGATTCGGAGGAGGACGTTTTTACTACGGATTCGGAGGACGACGAGTAGTTTTAGCTTGTCTATGTATTTTTTTTATATACTAGCTATGTTTTACCTATGCATGTTTTTATTTTATCTATGCATGTTTTATCTATGTTTTATCTATATATGTATCGTTGAACTATGTTTAAGCAAATTTCAATAGAAAAAATAATGTATTCTGCGCGCGCTTTAGCGCGTCTGCTGGAGCGCCGCGCGCGCGCACAATTTAGCTGCGGCCGCTGGAGCCGGCGCTCGCCGGCACGTTAAAAACGCAATGTGCCCATTGCAAATCGGTTTTTTGGGCGCCGCATGTTGCGCGCCTGTTGGAGATGCTCTAAACTCAAGCAATATGAAAAAACCTCATCGTGATATCCTTAGTAGCAACAACACAAAGATGTGTCTTGTCCCTTTCTGTCACTGGGATATAGAGCACCGCCAGATTGAACCTACTACAACGCACCCTTCCCACTGAAGATAGATCAATCTACTTGGCCAAATCACATCGATAGATCGAAGAGAATTACGAAGCTATAATGATCATGAAAATAAGAATCTTAACATTCATAGGTTACTCAAATACTTTTCATGAATAATATGAACATAAACCAATTCATCGGATCCCAACAAACTCGCCGCACAATAGGATTACATCGGATAGATCAAAGCGAATGTGTGATAATCATTGTATTGAAGATCAAGAGATAGAGAGATTGCCATCTAGGTACTAGCTATGGACCCGTAGGTCTGTGGTGAACTACTTACACATCATCATGAGGGCAGCAAGGTTGATGAAGAGGCCCTCTGTGATCGATCCCACCTCCGGCAGGGTACCGGAATGGAGCTCCAAATGGCCTCCCGATGGAACAGAGACTTGCGGCAACGTAAAAAGGGTTTCGGTACTGCCTCTAGGGTTTTCACGATATATGAGAATTTATAGGCTAGAGAACAAGGTCAGGAGAGCCGCCAGGGGCCCACAAGCCATCAGGGCACGACCCTGGGGGGCCGCGCCTTGATGGCTTGTGGGGCCCTGGTGTGGCCCCCATCCTTCTTCCGGATCTCCCAGGTCTTCTATTGGTCCAGAAAAAATCTTCAAAAATTTTCATGGCAATTGGAGTTCGTTTGGTCATGTAAACCTGAGAAGTGAAAAACATGCAGAAAACAGCAACTGGCACTAGGCACCGAGTCAATAGGTTAGTGCTCAAAAATATTATAAATTGGTAAATAAAGACCCAAAAAGTATCCTAGAATGATAATATATCAGCATGGCATAATAAAAAATTATAGTTACGTTGGAGACGTATCAAGCATCCCCAAGCTTAATTCCTGCTTGTCCTCGAGTAGGTAAATGATAAAAATAGACTTTTTGATGTGACATGCTACCCATTATGTAATCTTTTGCATGTATGCTCATTCAAAAATGATGATTTAACAAACATTAACATAGCAAAACTTATAATTATAAGAAACAAAATCATCAATCTTTTAAAGCATACGATCCTCAAAGAATGTTTGCCCCCCATTCATCTTATTATATTTGCAAGGCATGGCTCCATCTTTGCTACTTCTTGAGCTTGCGTTGGTTTTCCCTTGAAGACGAAAGGGTGATGCAGCAAACTAGATAAGTATTTCCCTCAGTTGTTGAGAACCAAGGTATCAATCCAGTAGGAGGTACAAGCAAGGCCCCAATCTTTGCACCTACACAAACAATCAAACACTTGCACCCAACGCTATAAAAGGGTTGTCAATCCCTTCACGGTTACTTGCAAGGATGAGATCTGATAGAGATAGATATAAAAGATTACTAAAACGAAAAGTAAAATAAAAGTAAATAGATTGCAGCAAAGTATTTTTGGTATTTTTGGTTTATAGATCTGAAAATATAATATGGAAAATAGACCCGGGGGCCATAGGTTTCACTAGAGGCTTCTCTCTTGAAGGAAAATAATATGGTGGGTCAACAAATTACTGTCGAGCAATTGATAGAAAAGCACATAGTTATGAAGATATCCAAGGCAATGATTATGCATATAGGCATCACATCCGTATCAAGTAGACCGAAACGATTCTGCATCTACTACTATTACTCCAGACATCGACCGACTCATGCCTGCATCTAGAGATTAAGTTCATGAAGAACAGAGTAACGCATTAAATAAGATGACATGATGTAGAGGGATAAACTCAAGCAATATGATGAAAACCCCATCTTTTTATCCTTGATGGCAACAATACAAATACGTGTCTCGCTACCCCTACTTTGTCACTGGGTGAGGACACCACAAGATCGAACCCAAAACTAAGCACTTCTCCCATTGCAAGAATTACCAATCTAGTTGGCCAAACCAAACCAATAACTCGAAGAGACTTGCAAAGATATGAAATCATGCATATAAGAATTCAGAGAAGATTCAAATAATATTCATAGATAATCTGATCATAAATCCACAATTCATCGGATCTCGACAAACACACCGCAAAAGAGTATTACATCGGATAGATCTCCATGAAGATCATGGAGAACCTGGTATTGAAGATCATAGAGAGAGAAGAAGCCATCTAGCTACTAGCTATGGACCCGAAGGTCTGAGGTGAACTACTCACGCATCATCGGAGGGGCAATGGTGTTGATGTAGACGCCCTCCGTGATCGAATCCCCCTCCGGCAGATTACTAGAAAAGGCCCCAAGATGGGATCTCACGGGAACAGAGGCTTGCGGCGGTGGAAAAGTATTATCGTGGCTCTTTCTGGTATTGGGGGAATGTTTCTGAATTTATATGCAAAGAATTAGGGTTGGAGGAGCTACGGAGGGCCCACAAGCCAGTGGGCGCCCCCCAGGGGCGCGCCCTGGTGGCTTGTGGCCCACCCGTAGATCTTCTGGCCTCTTCTCCAATCCTCCTGGGTTCCTTCTGGTCCAAGAAAAATCAGCGTAGAATTTTATTCCGTTTGGACTCCGTTTGATATTCCTTTTCTGCAATACTCAAAAACAAGGAAAAAACAGAAACTGGCACTAGGCACTAGGTTAATAGGTTAGTCTCAAAAATAATATAAAATAGCATATTAATGCATATAAAACATCCAAAATAGATAATATAATAGCATGGAACAATCAAAAATTATAGATACGTTGGAGACGTATCAAGCATCCCCAAGCTTAATTCATGCTCGTCGTCGAGTAGGTAAATGATAAAAACAGAATTTTTGATGTGGAATGCTACCTAACATATTTATCCATGTAATATTCTTTATTGTGGCATGAATGTTCAGATCCATAAGATTCAAAACAAAAGTTTAATATTGACATAAAAACAATAATACTTCAAGCATACTAACAAAGAAATCGTGTCTTTTCAAAATAACATGGCCAAAGAAAGTTATCCCTACAAAATCATATGGTCTGGCTATGCTCCCTATTCCCCACACAAAGTATTTAAATCATGCACAACCCCGATGACAAGTCAAGCAATTGTTTCACACTTTTTATGTTCTCAAACTTTTTCAACTTTCACGCAATACATGAGCGTGAGCCATGGATATAGCACTATAGGTGGTATAGAATATGGTGGAGGTTGTGAGGAAAAGGAGAAGATAGTCTCACATCAACTAGGCGTATCAACGGGCTATGGAGATGCCCATAAATAGATATCAATGTGAGTGAGTAGGGATTGCCATGCAACGGATGCACTAGAGCTATAAGTGTATGAAAGCTCAAAAAGAAACTTAGTGGGTGTGCATTATAATGAAAAATTCCCACTAGTTATATGACAGTGACAAAATAGGAGACTCTCTATCATGAAGATCATGGTGCTACTTTGAAGCACAAGTGTGGAAAAAAAGATAGTAGCATTGTCCCTTCTCTCTTTTCTCTAATTTTTTTTTATTATGGTGGGCATCTTTGGCCTCTTTTTTTAATTTTTTGGGCTTCATTGGCCTCTTTTATTATTTGTAAAGTCCGGAGACTCATCCCAACTTGTGAGGGAATCATAGCTTCCATCATCCTTTCCTCTCATGGGACAATGCTCTAATAATGATGATCATCACACTTTTATTTACTTACAACTCAAGAATTACAACTCGATACTTAGAACAAAATATGACTCTATATGAATGCCTCCGGTGGTGTACCGGGATGTGCAACGATCTAGCATAGCAAATGACATCAAAAATCGGACAAGCCATGAAGATATCATGCTAGCTGTCTTACGATCATGCAAAGCAATATGAAAATGATGGTGCGTGTCATAATAAACGGAACGGTCGAAGTTGAAGGGCAATATATCTTGGAATGGCTATGGAAATGCCATAATAGGTAGGTATGGTGGCTGTTTTGAGGAAGGGAATATGGTGGGTTTAATGCACCGGCGAAAGTTGCGCGGTACTAGAGAGGCTAGCAATGGTGGAAGGGTGAGAGTGCGTATAATCCATGGACTCACATTAGTCATAAAGAACTCACATACTTATTGCAAAAGTGTATTAGTTATCGAAGCAAAGTATTAGACGCATTCTCCTAGGGGAGAGGCTGGTAGGAGTTAACCATCGCGCGCTCCCGACCCTCACACAAAGGATGACAATCAATAAACAAATCATGCTCCGACTTCGTTACATAACGGTTCACCATACGTGCATGCTACGGGAATCACAAACTTTTAACACAAGTATTTCTACCAATCCACAATTACTCACTAGCATGACTCTAATTTCACCATCTTTATATCTCAAAACTATATGCAAGGAATCAAACTTCTCATAATATTCAATGCACTTTATATGAAAGTTTTTATTATATCCCTCTTGGATGCCCATTATATTAGGACTAAATTCATAACCTAAACCAATTACCATGCTGTTTAAAGACTCTCAAAATAATATAAGTGAGGTACGAGAGTTCAATTATTTCTATAAAATAAAACACCACCGTGCTCTAAAAAGATATAAGTGAAGCACTAGAGCAAAATTGCCTTGCTCAAAAGATATAAGTGAAGCACATAGAGTATTCTAATAAATTCATGATTCATGCGTGTCCCTCTCAAAATATGTGTGCAGCAAGGATGATTGTGGCAAAATAAAAAGCAAAGACTCATATCATACAAGACGCTCCAAGCAAAACACATATCATGTGGCGAATAAAAATATAGCCTCAAGTAAATTTACCGATGGATTGAAGACGAAAGAGGGGATGCCTTCTGGGGAATCCCCAAGCTTAGGCTCTTTGGTATCCTTGAATATTCCTTGGGGTGCCTTAGTCATCCCCAAGCTTAGGCTCTTGCCACTCCTTATTCCATAGTCCATCAAATCTTTACCCAAAACTTGAAAACTTCACAACACAAAACTCAACAGAAAACTCGTGAGATCCGTTCGTATAAGAAAAATAAATCACCACTTTAGGTACTGTTGTGAACCCATTCTTTATTTATATTGGTGTAATATCTACTGTATTCCAACTTCTCCATGGTTCATACCCCCCGATACAACCCATAGATACATCAAAATAAGCAAACAACACAAAGAAAACAGAATGTGTCAAAAACAGAACAGTCTGTAGCAATCTGTAAACTTCGAATACTTATGTAACCTGAAAAATTCTGAAACATTAGGAAAATCTGGGAAATTTTTATATAAATCTTGTGTAAAAATTTCAGACTCATTCGACGCTCTGGTGAATTTATAAAATTCCTGGACTGAGCGCAAAAGTTTCTGTTTTTCAGCAAAATCAAATCAACAATCACCGTAGACCATCCCAAAGGTTTTACTTGGCTCAAACACTAATTAAAACACTAAAACATAATTACTTCAGAGGTAATAATGTGTAAAGCACTCAATAACAGAAACTAAAAAACATAAAAAAAACATAAAATAAAATTGGGTTGCCTCCCAACAAGCGCTATTGTTTAACGCCCCTAGCTAGGAATAACGCAATAGATCTAGGTATTGTCATCTTTGGTATGCAATCCATAAGTAGCTCTCATAATAGATTCATAAGGTAATTTAATTTCATTTCTAGGAAAGTGTTCCATGCCTTTCCTTAACGGAAATTGGAATCTAATGTTTCCTTCTTTCATATCAATAATTGCACCGATCGTTCTAAGGAAAGGTCTACCAAGAATAATATGACATGTAGGATTGCAATCTATATCAAGAACAATGAAATATATGGGCAAATAATTCCTATTTGCAACAATAAGAACATCATTAATCCTTCCCATAGGTTTCTTAATAGTGGAATCCGCTAGATGCAAATTTAAAGAGCAATCATCAAGTTCATGGAAACCTAGCACATCACATAAAGTTTTTGGAATCGTGGAAACGCTAGCACCCAAATCACACAAAGCATGGCACTCATAATCTTTAATTTTAATCTTAATAGTAGGTTCCCACTCATCATAAAGCTTTCTAGGTATAGAAACTTCCAACTCAAGTTTTTCTTCAAAAGATTTCATCATAGCATCAACAATATGTTTAGTAAAAGCTTTATTTTGATTATAAGCATGCGGAGAATTCAAAATGGATTGCAACAAGGAAATACAATCAATCAAAGAACAACTATCATAATTAAAGTCCTTGAAATCCAAAACAGTGGGTTCATTGCTATTTAAAGTTTTGACCTCTTCAATCCCACTTTTATCAATCTTAGCATTAAGATCTATAAACTCCGAATCACTGGGATGACTTTTAACTAAAGTTGACTTATCTCCAGTCCCATCTTTATCAAGATTTGTATTAGAAAACAAAGATTCAATAGGAGTCACATCAATCACTTTAAGATCTTCATCATTATTATCACGAGAACACACTTTTTCAAGCCATTCACGCTTAGCACGCATTCTAGCGGTTCTTTCCTTACACTCATAAATAGAAGGTCTCATAGCTTTTAAAGACTCATTAATATCATGCTTGGGTGGAGTAGATCTAATTTTCAAAGAATCAATCTCAAGCGAAATTCTATCAACGTTCCTAGCCAAATCATCAATCTTGAGCAATTTTTCTTCAATCGTAGCATTGAAAACCTTTTGCGAACTAATAAATTCTTTAATATTATTCTCAAGATCAGAGGGCATCTTATTATAATTTCCAGAAGGATTTTTGTAGGAATTACCATAATTATTAGAGGAATTACTAGGAAACGGCCTATATACGCGTTATTACCAAAATTGTTCCTACCAACAAAATTCACATCCATAGATTCATTATTATTTACAATCAAAGAAGACAAAGTCATATCATTAGTATCAATAGGAGCACTCTTACTAGCAAACAATTTCATTAATTCATCCATCTTTTCACTCAAAGTATTTATTTCTTCAATAGCATGCACTTTTTTACTAGTAGGAGATCTTTCGGTATGCCATTGAGAGTAATTTGCCATAATATTATCTAGGAGTTTAGTAGCTTCTCCTAATGTGATTTCCATAAAAGTACCACCCGCGGCAGAATCTAAAAGATTTCTAGATGCAAAATTCAACCCCGCATAAAAATTTTGTATAATCATCCATAAACTCAAACCATGTGCGGGGCAATTTCTAATCATTAGTTTCATCCTCTCCCAAGATTGTGCAACATGCTCATGATCAAGTTGCTTAAAATTCATTCTATCGTTCCTAAGGGAGATGATCTTAGCGGGCGGAAAGTACTTGGAAATAAAAGCATCTTTACACTTATTCCATGAATGAATACTATTTTTAGGCAAAGATGAAAACCAAGTTTTAGCACGATCTCATAGTGAGAACGGAAATAGCTTCAATTTAACAATATCATTATCCACATCTTTCTTATTTTGCATATCACACAACTCAACGAAAGTATTTAGATGGGATGCGGCATCTTCACTAGGGAGGCCGGAAAATTGTTCTTTGGTAACAAGATTAAGCAAAGAGGCATTAATTTCATAAGATTCCGCACTAGTGGCGGGAGCAATCGGAGTACTAATAAAATCATTATTATTAGTATTGGAGAAGTCACACAATTTGGTATTCTCAGACATCGTGACAAAGCAAGCAATCTAGCACACATGCAAACAAAAAGCAAACGAAAAGATGAACGGAAGAAGGGCGACTAAAAAGGCAAATCTTTTTGGTTTTTTTTCTAAAAATCGTTTTAGAAGTGGGGGAGAGGAAAACGAGAGGCAAATGGAAAATAATGTAAATGCAAGAGATGAGTTTGTGATGGGTACTTGATAGGCTTGATGTAGATCTTTCCGACAACCACGCCAAAAATTGGCAAGTTGACAGGAGAGTTCTTGTCTTGACTTGCTATGTATCCTCCCCGGCAACGACGCCAGAAATCCTTCTTGCTACTTCTTGAGCTTGTGTTGGTTTTCCCTTGAAGAGGAAAGGGTGATGCAGCAAAGTAGATAAGTATTTCCCTCAGTTGTTGAGAACCAAGGTATCAATCCAGTAGGAGGTACAAGCAAGGCCCCAATCTTTGCACCTACACAAACAATCAAACACTTGCACCCAACGCTATAAAGGTGTTGTCAATCCCTTCACGGTTACTTGCAAGGCTGAGATCTGATAGAGATAGATATAAAAGATTACTAAAACGAAAAGTAAAATAAAAGTAAATAGATTGCAGCAAAGTATTTTTGGTATTTTTGATTTATAGATCTGAAAATATAATATGCAAAATAGACCCGGGGGCCATAGGTTTCACTAGAGGCTTCTCTCTTGAAGGAAAATAATATGATGGGTGAACAAATTACTGTCGAGCAATTGATAGAAAAGCGCATAGTTATGATGATATCCAAGGCAATGATTATGCATATAGGCATCACGTCTGTATCAAGTAGACCGAAACGATTCTACATCTACTACTATTACTCCACACATCGACCGACTCGTGCCTGCATCTAGAGTATTAAGTTCATGAAGAACAGAGTAACGCATTAAGTAAGATGACATGATGTAGAGGGATAAACTCAAGCAATATGATGAAAGCCCCATCTTTTTATCCTTGATGGCAACAATACAAATACGTGCCTCGCTACCCCTAGTTTGTCACTGGGTGAGGACACCGCAAGATTGAACCCAAAACTAATTACTTCTCCCATTGCAAGAATTACCAATCTAGTTGGCCAAACCAAACCAATAACTCGAAGAGACTTGCAAAGATATGAAATCATGCATATAAGAATTCAGAGAAGATTCAAATAATATTCATAGATAATCTGATCATAAATCCACAATTCATCGGATCTCGACAAACACACCGCAAAAGAGTATTACATCGGATAGATCTCCATGAAGATCATGGAGAACATGGTATTGAAGATCATAGAGAGAGAAGAAGCCATCTAGCTACTAGCTATGGACCCGAAGGTCTGAGGTGAACTACTCACGCATCATCGGAGGGGCAATGGTGTTGATGTAGATGCCCTCCGTGATCGAATCCCCCTCCGGCAGATTACCGAAAAAGGCCCCAAGAAGGGATCTCACGGGAACAGAGGCTTGCGGCAGCGGAAAAGTATTATTGTGGCTCTTTCTGGTATTGGGGGAATATTTCTGAATTTATAGGCGAAGAATTAGGGTTGGAGGAGCTACGGGGGGCCCACAAGCCAGGGGGCGCCCCCCCCAGGGGCGCGCCCTGGTGGCTTCTGGCCCACCCGTAGATCTTTTGGCCTCTTCTCCAAGCCTCCTGGGTTCCTTCTGGTCCAAGAAAAATAAGCGTAGAATTTTATTCCGTTTGGACTCCGTTTGATATTCCTTTTCTGCAATACTCAAAAACAAGGAAAAAACAGAAACTGGCACTGGGCACTAGGTTAATAGGTTAGTCCCAAAAATAATATAAAATAGCATATTAATGCATATAAAACATCCAAAATAGATAATATAATAGCATGGAACAATCAAAAATTATAGATACGTTGGAGACGTATCAATCTTCACCACATTAATACAAATGCAGGCACCACGGTGTCCAAGTCAGGCAATTGAATCGTACTTTTCAATATGCATCAACTTTTTATTCTTCACGCAATACATGAGCGTCAGCCATTGGACATAGCATTTAGGTGGAATAGAATATGGTTGTAGATATCAAAGGGGTAAAAAGTGGAGAATATAGTCTCGCATCAACTAGTCGTACCAACGGGCTATGGAGATGCCCATCGATATATGTCAATGCAAGGAGTAGGGATTGTCGTGCAAATGATGCACTAGAGATATAAGTGTATCAAAGCTCAACTGAAGCTATGTGGGGTGTGCATCCAACTTGCTTGCTCATGAAGACCTCGGGCATTTGAGGAAGCCCGTCATAGGAATATACAAGCCAAGTTTATAATAATGGAAAAGTAATTCCTACTAGCATATGAAAGCGATATAAAATGAGACTCTCTATATGAGGAAGAAGATGCCACTTTGAGGCACAAGTGTGGTAAAGGATAGTAGCAAAGTCCCTTCTCTCATTTTCTCACATTTTTTTATTCAGAATGGTGGGCTCATTTGGCCTCCCCCATTTTTATTTCCTCGCTGGGACAATGCTCTAACAATGATGATCATCACACTTTTATTTACTTACAACTTGATATGAAGAACTGATAGAAAGATATGACTCTATATGAATGCCTCTGGTAGTGTACCAGGATGTGCAATGATCTAGCATGACATGTATCAAAAATATGATGAATGCTGGCTTTGCCACAAATACTATGTCAGCTCTATATGATCATGCAAACCAATATGATGACGAATGAACTAGTCATGTGAAGTGACGATGGAATTTGCATGGCAATATATCTCGGAATGGCTATGAAAATGCCATAATAGGTAGGTATGGTGGATGTTTTGAGGAAGATATAATGAGGCCTATGTGCAACAGAGCATATCATGTCACGGGGTTTGGATGCACTGGCGAAAGTTGCACCGATCCTCAAGGTGAGAATGGGCTATGCACGGTACCGAAGAGGCTAGCAAATATGAGGAGGTGAGATTGCGTATGTCCATGGTTTCACATTAGTCATAAAGAACTCATATACTTATTGCAAAGTTTTATTAGTTTTATCACAAATCAAAGTAGTACTTGCATGCCCCGAGGGAGGAGGTTTGTAGGAGTTAACCATCGCGCGCCTCCGACCCCAAACAACACTAGGATTTCAACGAGGAATTTAAATGCTCACACATCATCACCATGCCTATTTAATTTTTAGATGAAAAAGAAGTTAACCTCTTTTAATATCGAAACTTCTACGAATCAACAATTATGAACTCACACCTTTTTCATATTACCACATCAATATCGTTAACCCACAATTTCTCTATATGTGCTACATGATGGTTTTGATTATCACTCATTGAATACCTAATATTTTTGGACTAATCTTATGGCCCATGCAAATTACCGACACTATTTATTATCTCTCAAAAAAATATAAGTGAAGATCGAGAGTGAAATTATTTCCATAAAATTTACATGCCACCATGCTCAAAAATATATTAGTGAAGTACTAGAGCAACTCCTAAGCTCAAAAGATATAAGTGAAGCACATAGAGTATTATAACAAATTATGATGAAGGTGTGTCTCTCTCAAATAGGTGTGTACATCGAACTATGATTGTGGAAAACTGAAAGTAAAATCAAACAAAAACAAACGACGCTCCAAGCAAAACTCATATCATGTGATGAATAAAAATATAGCTTCAAGTGACATACCGATGGATTGAGACGAAAGAGGGGATGCCTTCCGGGGCATCCCCAAGCTTAGACGCTTGGTTCTTCCTTAGAATATTACCTTGGGGTGCCATGGGCATCCCCAAGATTAGGCTCTTGCCGCTCCTTATTCCTTTGTCCATTGTGATAACACCCAAAACTTGAAAACTTCAATCACACAAAACTCAACAAAACTTCGTGAGATATCGTTAGTATAAGCAACATATTGAATACTTTAGGTACTGTTATCAATTGATTCTTATTTCATAATTTCATAATAGTTACTGTATTCTAGCTTCTCCATGGCTTATACCCCCCGATACAATCCATAGCATAATCAAAACAAGCAAACTATGCAAGCAAAAACAGAATCTGTCTTAAACAGAACAGTCTGTAGCAATCTGTAGAGAACCTATACTTTTGTAACTCCAAAAATTCTGAAAAATTAGGAAAACCTATAAAATTTGTATATAAATACATTTTAAAAATTCAGATCATTATCACGCTCCAGTAAAAAACCAAAATTCATGTATTGGAGTCACAAGTTTCTGGTTTGTTTCAGCATCGATTCTACTCATCTTGTGAGTCATCCCAAAGGATTTACTTGGCACAAACACTAATTAAAAATCAAAAACATAATCATTACATAGGCAATATCATGTTATCAAAAACAAACAGAAAGTGAAATGCAAAAAATTAAAGGTAACTATTGGGTGGCCTCCCAGCAAGCGCTATTATTTTACGCCCCTAGCTAGGCATAATGCATAGTTTCAATTATTGTCATCTTTGACACTCCACCCATAAGTAGCTATCGTGATTGATTAATAAGGTGGTTTAATTATGTTTCTAGGGAAGTGTTCCATCCCTTTCTTTAATGGAATTGGAACCTTATGTTTCCCTCTTTCATGTCAATAATTGCACCTATAGTTCGTAGGAAAGGTCTTTCAAGTATTATGGGACAAGTTGGATTGCAATCAATATCAAGCACAATGAAATCTACAGGCACATAATTTTTATTTTCAGTAATATCAACATCATTAATCCTACCTAGAGGTTTCTTAATGGTAGAATCCGCAAGATGCAAGTTAAGGGAACAATCTTCAATCGTAGTGAGACCAAGCACATCACAAAGAGATTTAGGAATAGTTGAAACACTAGCACAAGGGTCACAAAAGGCATTGCATTCATATTTATTTATATTTATTTTGATATTTGGTTCCCACTCATCATGCAATTTTCTAGGAATAAAAACTTCAATCTCAGGTTTCTCATCACAAGCTTTTATCATAGCTTCTACTATATGTTCGGTAAAAGCTTTGTTTTGTTCATAAGAATTGGGTGAGCTAATAATGGTTTGCAACAAGGAAATACATTCTAATAAAGATCAATTATCATAATTAAAGTCCTTGTAATCCAAAATAGTGGACACATCACTAGTTAAAGTTTTGACCTCTCCAAACCCACGTTTTTCAGTTTTAGCATCAAAATCATCACCCTCCAAGCAAATGGGACGCTTCTCAACTACAATTGGCTCATATCTAGTCCCTTTACCATTTATATTCATAGAAGTAAACAATGATTCAATAGGAGAAGTACCAATCATTTTAATATCTTCATCATGATTCCGGTAAAAACCGGGTGGAAGAGCCTTGTCTAAGAATTCCCGCTTAGCTTTCAACTTAGCGGTCCTCTCCTTACTTTCATTGATAGATATTTGGGTAGATTTAATGGCATCATTGAAATAATGCTTGGGTGGCCAAAGCATCAACTACATGCAATTTTTCTTCTACCATAGTGTTGAAAACCTTTTGAGAATTAATAAATTCCTTAATTGTGTTCTCAAGATCAGAGGGTATCCTATTAGAATTTGTAGAAGAATTTCCATAAGAATTTCCATAGTTGTTAGAGGAATTACCGGTATACGGTCTAGAATTGAAATTTCCTCTATAAGCATTGTTGTTGAAATTATTTCGCGAGATAAATTTCACATCAATAGCATCATTATTTTGCTCAATCAAAGTAGACAAGGGCATATCATTGGGATCAATATGAGTATTTTTACTAGCAACCATATTCATAAGAGCATCCACTTTTTCACTCAAAGTAGCGATTTGTTCAACAGAATTTACCTTCTTACCGGTTGGAGCTCTTTCGGTATGCCATTGAGAATAATTTTTCATAATGTTGTCTAGAAGTTTTGTGGCCTCTCCTAAGGTAACATCCATAAAGGTACCACCTGCAGCTGAAAGCACAATATGGTCCCTTGGTGGTTTTGATAATTCATGACAACATACATTGTCTCTTGGACTAATATTTCTACCTAGTATATTTCAGGTGAAAGTCTATAGAGAGAGAGATGGGTTGGCAAAAAGGATTGTGAGGAGAAACCCCTAGATGCAAGGAAATGGATTGGCAAAGCTTCATGCAAGAGGACTCTACATTTTACTTTGTGAGAAATCACCTTGAGTCCATAGGAAAGCCAATACTATTAAAAGGGGGTAAGGTACTGTTGGTGAACAAGATGCTCCATGTGCACAAGTGATAGTCACCAAAAACACCCACAAACTCTTCCACAAATACTCTGTCTAGAACACTACCACTCAAATTGGTAAGACCAACAATTCCTATTTGGTCTCACCGAGATTCAAACCCTAGACAGATCCTAAGACAAACCCTAGCACATCGGTGCAGCCGATTCTGATTCGGTGCCACCGAGTTCAGTTGCCAACTTTCGGGTATCCTATTTTCAAGCATCGGTACCACCGAGTTTTGCCAATCAGTCTCACCGAGATTTGGACCAACTTTCGGGTTAGCTATTCTCAAGAATCGGTACCACCGAGTTTTGTGAATTGGTCTCACCGAGTTTTGGACCAACTTTCTTGTTAGCCGTTGTCAAGAATTGGTACCACCGAAATTTGAGAATCGGTCTCACCGAGTTGTGCAATCTGACCGTTGGACACCTGATCGGTACTGCCGAGAGTTATGTATCGGTCTCACCGAGATTCAAAAGTTACTACCTTTTGGTCACTTCGGTACCACCGAGTTTTATACTTCGGTGTCACCGAGTTGGTCACTTTAGGTGTAACGGTTGGATTTTTGGGGATGCCTATATATACCCCATTCACCACCACCCACTCGAAAGTGAAGCACTCAGAACTATTCCATACTTGCCCCATCTAGTTTTCGGAGAGAGAGCCACCTACTCATGTGTTGAGATCAAGCCATTCCACTCTATCCATATGAATCTTGATCTCTAGCCTCCCCAAGTTGCTTTCCACCAAATCAATCTCTTCCACCAAATCCAAATCTGTGAGAGAGTGATTGTGTGTTGAGGAGTCTATCATCTTGAAGCACAAGAGCAAGGAGTTCATCGACATTATCGAGCCTATTACCTTTTGGAGGGTGGTGCCTCCTAGATTGGTTAGGTGTCTCTTGGGAGCCTCCTACTTCGTGCTGTGGAGTTGAACCAAGAAGTTTGTACGGGCAAGGAGATCGCCTACTTCGTGAAGATCTACCCATAGTGAGATTAGTCCTTCGTTGACGGAAGCCGTTATGGAATAGTCAAGGTTGCTACTTCGTGGACCCTTATGGGTGGAGCCCTCCGTGGACTCTCGCGACCGTTACCCTTTGGGGGTTGAAGACTCCATAAACATGGACGTACGATAGCACCACCTATCGGAACCATGGGAAAAATCTTCGTGTCCCTCAAGCGTTTGATCTCCCTATCTCAACTCCTTACTTCCATGTGCAATGTCTTTACTTTCCGCTGCCATACTTGTTGACTTGCATGTGTAGGGTGTACTTGAATTGCTATTATTGCTAAAATCTGCCAACCAATTAACTTGGGAGAAGGTTATGTTTTAAATTTGCAAGTAGTCTATTCACCCCCCCCCTCTAGACACACACTTCTACTGATCCTACAAGTGGTATCGGAGGATTGGTCTCCATTGCATCGGTTCCATCACCGTGGAGGAAGATGGATGTGTCTAGTGTGGAAAGTTTGAGTTGTAGAGTGCCTATTCTTGATGGGGAGTACTATAGTCAATGGAAATATAAGATGCTTGAGCTATTCAATGAATTTCATTTGAGCAAGTATGTTAAGAACCCCTATGTACCTCCCATTGATCCTTTACATCCCACACATGAAGACGAAATTGATATGCTATGCAATCTTAGAACTGTTAATCTTATCGTTAGAGGATTGCCTAGGATTGTGCTTAATCAAATGAAGAATTTTGAATGTGCTTATACTTTGTGGAATGATTTGGAGAAACGATATCCAAGTTATTCATTGAGTAATCCTGATGAAATTCTTCATAAGACTATTGTCTTTCACAAAATGATGCCTAGTGATCCCAAGTTTGATGACTATCTATTTTAGCTTAGAGACCTCATGCGTGCTAAAGGAGATGTCATAACTATCAACAACATCATTGTAGAAGCTATTCGAATTCATAATTTTGAACATTGTCATGATCACAATCCTAACGATTCTCTTGTACCTTGTGATGAGGATTTCCCACTTGATGATGACAATGTGGAACATGGCTACTATGATGAAGATGAGTTGTTAGACATCGAGCATGAGAAGATCATGAAGAATCTAAGTCTTATGGCAAACTTCAAGGATTACATGTCCGGAGGAAAAGAGTGGATTCTCGATAGTGGATGCACCGATCACATGACCGGAGATAGAGAGATGTTTGAAGAGATCACACCAAACCATGGACCGCGAAGGTATGTAACTTTTGGAGACAACTCCAAGGGTAAGGTACTCGGTCTTGGTAAGGTGGCCATATCCCATGATAGCTCTATTCAAAACGTCATGCTTGTTGAATCCCTTGGCTACAATCTCCTTTCCGTATCTAGACTTGCCGACTTTGGTTTTAATGTGCTATTCACGAAATTAGATTGCCAAGTGTTTCGTCAAGATAATCATAACATGGTCTTTACCGGTTTCCATAGAGGTGATCTATATATTGTCGATTTCACTAAGAGATCCAAACCTCGTACTTGTCTGATTGCAAAATCTTCTAAAGGTTGGATTTGGCATAGAAGACTAGGGCATGTTGGCATGCATAATCTAGACAAGCTTATCAAAGGTGATCATATACTTGGTGTTAAAGATGTTATCTTTGACAAAGATATACTTTGTAGTGCTTGTCAAGCCGGAAAGCAAGTAGGTGGAAGTCATCCCGTAAAAAATATCATGACTACTAGGACACCACTCGAGTTACTTCACATGGATCTTTTTGGTCCTAATGCTTACAAGAGCCTCGGTGGAAATTCCTATGGTCTAGTTATAGTTGATGATTTTTCCAGATTTACGTGGGTATTCTTTCTTGATGATAAGTCGCAGGTACAAAAGATCTTCAAGAACTTTGCTCACAAAGCGCAAAATCAGTTTGAGGTGAAGATCAAGAAGGTTCGGAGCGATAACGGATCGGAGTTCAAGAACACCCATGTAGATACCTTTCTTGACGAAGAAGGTGTTTCACATGAGTTCTCGGCTACGTACACACCTCAACAAAATGGAGTTGTTGAGAGGAAAAACCGGACTCTTATTGAGATGGCAAGAACGATGCTTGATGAATACAAGACGCCACGACACTTTTGGGCAGAAGCCGTGGAAACAGCATGTCATGCCACAAACCGAGTCTACTTGCACAAGCTTCTCGGTAAAAAGGCATACGAGCTACTCACAGGTAACAAACCCCAAGTTGGATACTTTTGGGTATTCGGCTCAAAGTGCTACATTCTTGATAAGCATCGTCGTACTAAATTTGCTCCCAAATCTCATGAAGGTTTCCTACTCGGTTACGGATCGAACTCTCACACTTACCGTGTCTACAACAACTTCACTCGAAAAGTTGAAGAAACGGTAGATGTGAAGTTTGATGAATCTAATGGTTCGCAAGTCGAACAATTGCCAAATGTTGTAGGAGATAAAGATCCTTCGAAAGCTATCCAAGACTTGTCCATTGGCAAGATTCGTCCCATGGAGGTGAAGGAAAGTACTTCGTCAACTCAAGTGGAAGCCCCTACTTCACGTCAAGGTGATCCTCAACATGACATAGAGGCATCCACAAGCGGTACACGACAAGATGAAGAGGAGGAAGTACATCATGAAGATCCACCACAACCTCCTTCACCACCACCTCAAGGAAACGACACCTTCAACAAGAACGAAGATGAAGATAATGATGATGAAGAAGCTCCACCATCCAACAATCCGAAGCTACCCTGAGTTCGAGCAAGAGTGACCAAGAACCATCCCTTAAACCAAATCTTTGGTGACATACAAACCGGGAGAACCACTCGCTCTAAAACTCGCTTAGCTAACTTTTGTGAGCATTATTCTTTCATCTCTAGAATTGAACCCTTGAAGGTTGAACAAGCTCTTGAAGACCCCGATTGGCTGAAGGCCATGCATGAAGAGCTTCGCAACTTCGCGAGGAACGAAGTGTGGACACTCGTGGAGAAGCCCAAGGACGAGCACAACATCATCGGAACCAAATGGGTGTTTCGGAACAAGCAAGATGAAGACAGTCAAGTTGTACGCAACAAGGCGCGTCTCGTAGCCCAAGGATATACGCAAGTCGAAGGTATGGACTACGGTGAGACCTATTCCCCCATTGCTAGACTTGAAGCTATTCGCATTCTCCTTGTTTATGCTAATCACCACGATATCACGCTTTATCAAATGGACATTAAAAGTGCCTTTTTAAATGGTGAGATTGAAGAAGAGGTCTATGTCAAACAACCCCCCTGTTTTGTGAATCCTAAGAAACCTAATCATGTTTACAAGCTTCGTAAAGCCCTTTATGGTCTTAAGCAAGCCCCACGCGCTTGGTATAAATGCTTAACGAAGTTTCTCATTGAAAAGGGTTTTGAAATTGGTAAAATTGACTCAACCTTATTCACTAAGAGAGTTAATGGTGAATTATTGGTGTGCCAAATCTATGTGGATGATATTATCTTTGGATCTACTAACCCACAATTTAGTGAAAGATTTGGAAGGTTGATGTCCGAGAATTATGAGATGTCCATGATGTGTGAGCTGAAATTCTTTCTTGGTTTGCAAATCAAGCAAACGAGAGAAGGAACTTTCATCTCTCAAACCAAGTATACCAAGGACTTGATCAAGAATTTCAACATGCAAGAGTGTGAAGGTATGAAAACTCCTATGCCTCCTAGTGGACATGTTGATCTTTCCAAGGAGGACGAACCGGTTGATCAAAAAGTTTATCGATCTATGATTGGTTCATTGCTATATCTATGTGCCTCCCGTCCCGATATTATGCTTAGTGTTTGCATGTGTGGTAGATATCAAGCAGCACCTAAAGAGTGTCATCTTTTAGGCGTAAAATGTATTGTGAGATATTTGATACAAACACCAAACTTTGGCATTTGGTATCCCAAGGGATCTTCCTTTAAACTTGTTGGCTATTCCGATTCGGACTATGCCGGTGACAAGGTTGATAGAAAATCCACCTCGGGTACATGTCAATTTCTTGGTAGATCTCTTGTGTCTTGGTCCTCCAATAAACAAAACTCGATATCTCTATCTACTGCCGAAGCTGAGTATATTGCCGCCGGATCGTGTTGCGCTCAATTTCTATGGATGACACAAACGCTTAAGGATTATGGAATCCATGTGAAAAATGTTCCATTACTTTGTGACAATGAAAGTGCTATTAAGATTGGTCATAATCCCGTGCAACATTCTCGAACTAAGCATATTCAAGTTTGACATCATTTCATTCGTGATCATGTTGCCAAAGGAGATATTAATCTTAAGCATGTTTGCACCAACAAGCAATTGGCCGATATCTTTACTAAGACACTTGATGAGAAAGTGTTTTGTTACTTGAGGAGTGAGTTGAACATCATTGATGCTTCAAACTTGAGCTATGGTCACTCGGATGCATGCAAGGGGATGAGCTTACTTGACCATTCCATGCCATCATTACCATGAACTTCATATATCTTGGAATTCTATGCTCCCTTGTATTGCATCTAACCTTTTGTGGGTACTTGGAAGAACTTCATTCCACAAGGTTGCAAACAACACATATCTTAAGCAATCTTGTCATGACCAAGTATCCACAACCATTCTTGTTGATGGAAGGAAGAAGACAACTCAACCATATCCTTGACATATATTTGATGTGATCATATTTGGAAATTCTCAATTGATATCATGTCAAATGGATATATATTGTTCTTCCTTGCATGACTAACCTATGTAGGTGATAAGTGTACCAAAACAAACAAGGATTGCTCCCAACTCAAGATGAACTTCATCAACCTCGAGCATCCTCAACAAGTTCACCTACAGGCTACGTCATCAACATCACTCAAAGGTATGTACTCATATCCTTGAAAAAGCTTTACTCCAAGTCATGAGATAAAGCAACTCAAGTGATATGAAAACATTAAAATCCTTAATAGAAAAATGGTAACCCCATTTTGAGCTTAATGATGAGTATGACCTATGATCAAGTATTCTTGCTTGGCTCCTAAGTAAATATACTCTAATATAGGTGACCTAGTCACCGACCATCATCTAGTTAAGTATCTTGTTTGGTTCATTCTCTATTTGCAAGATTTCTTGGAACCACTCAAATCTTCTCTAGTTGATATCTCTTTGTAAAGTCTTTTGCATTTCCTTTGAAGATCCTTTTGACATTTTGTTACAAGTTTTCCACACTCATTTGCAAGTTTCTAAAACATTGCCAAGGTTCTGTTTACTACTCGGAGCCTCCGATACAAATAACTCAGTTCTACCGATTATGCAGATAGGCTGTAAATACACATCTCGGTTCCACCGAATTATTTGCCTCGGAGCCACTGACCTTGCTATCTTTTCTATCCTTTGTTTAACTTAGCAATTCTCCATTTCTTCGATGATCCCTTATTATTAAAAAAAAAGGGGAGAGAAACTTTATTCTAGGATCCCTGACTCAAAGGAGGAGAAGTCTTACCAGCTCTCAAATCAGTCAAAGAGGGAGAAATTATTTTCCATGATTCCCTCAGTTTTTAATGCTCTATATGATTCTAAGTTTTCCATGATCCCTACATTCTATGACCCTTGTTCTCAAGGATCCCTTCTAACTCCATGATCCCTGTGTCTAACCCTGTGTATGGACCTTTTTGGAAATTAATGCCAAAGGGGGAGAAATACCAAAGCTTCAAATAGCTAAAGGGGGAGATACATGCTTCAATACAAAGGGGGAGAAACAATCAAGGGGGAGAATACCAAAGTAGGGGGAGAAAATAAGTTTGGGAGAAAAATATGTTTATTTCATTTGACTACTCACGTTAGACTTTTCTCACCCTATCCAATACCAATATCTACATGCTAAGATTTAGAGGGAGAGGATAACCTACTATTTCATATCTAAGGGAGAAAGTTCTAAATGATTTTGGAGACATATCAATCCTGAGGAAAACTATCTTCTATATGTTCTCCACATCTTGGTACTATTGAGTTCTATTGCCTTTTGATTGGTAGAATACTCTTGTGTTTCCTAACATTGTTTTCTCAAGTGTGTTCCTTCTACTAGAATGCTCAAGAACTCAAGGTAAGTATATGCATCATATCCTTGATCAAGGTGATCTCTTGCTTCTTGCACATATTGTTTGCAAGAGTGAAGTCTTGAACAAGGATACATCTCATTCACATATATCTGATGCATATAGCCAAGATACACATGACTCATTATATCCCTTCCACTATATGTGTGTCCATGCATTCCAAAGCAACTATCCTTTAAAATGGATTGCACACATTTAGGGGGAGCTGGTATTAGTCATGTATCCTTCAAAGTCTTCATTATATCCATGCATATCTTTATTTGAAGCTTTGATTGTATGTTGTCATCAGTTACTAAAAAGGGGGAGATTGAAAGCACAATATGCTCCCTTGGTGGTTTTGATAATTCATGACAACATACATTGTCTCTTGGACTAATATTTCTATCTAGTGTATTTCAGCTGAAAGTCCATAGAGAGAGATGGGTTGGCAAAAAGGATTGTGAGGAGAAACCCCAAGATGCAAGGAAATGGATTGGCAAAGCTTCATGCAAGAGGACTCTACATTTCACTTTGTGAGAAATCACCTTGAGTCCATAGGAAAGCCAATACTATTAAAAGGGGGTAAGGTACTGTTGGTGAACAAGATGCTCCACGTGCACAAGTGATAGTCACCAAAAACACCCACAAGCTCTTCCACAAATACTCTGTCTAGAACCCTACCACTCAAATCAGTAAGACCAACAATTCCTATTCGGTCTCACCGAGATTTAAACCCTAGACAGATCCTAAGCCAAACCCTAGCACATCGGTGCAGCCGATTCTGATTCGGTGCCACCGAGTTCAGTTGCCAACTTTTGGGTATCCTATTTTCAAGCATCGGTACCACCGAGTTTTGCCAATCGGTCTCAGCGAGATTTGGACCAACTTTCTGGTTAGCTATTCTCAAGAATCGGTACCACCGAGTTTTGTGAATTGGTCTCACCGAGTTTTGGACCAACTTTCTGGTTAGCCGTTGTCAAGAATTGGTACCACCGAAAATTGATAATCGGTCTCACCGAGTTGTGCAATCTGACCGTTTGACACCTGATCGGTACCGCCGAGAGTTATGTATCGGTCTCACCGAGATTCAAAAGTTACTGCCTTTTGGTCACTTCGGTACCACCGAGTTTTATACTTCGGTGTCACCGAGTTGGTCACTTTAGGTGTAACGGTTGGATTTTTGGGGATGCCTATATATACCCCTTCACCACCACCCACTCGAAAGTGAAGCACTCAGAACTATTCCATACTTGCCCCCATCCTGTTTTCTCAGAGAGAGACACCTACTCATGTGTTGATATCAAGCCATTCCACTCTATCCATATGAATCTTGATCTCTAGCCTCCCCAAGTTGCTTTCCACCAAATCAACCCCTTCCACCAAATCCAAATCTGTGAGAGAGTGATTGTGTGTTGAGGAGTCTATCATCTTGAAGCACAAGAGCAAGGAGTTCATCGACATTATCGAGCCTATTACCTTTTGGAGGGTGGTGCCTCCTAGATTGGTTAGGTGTCGCTTGGGAGACTCCTACTTCATGTTGTGGAGTTGAACCAAGAAGTTTGTACGGGCAAGGAGATCGCCTACTTCGTGAAGATCTACCCATAGTGAGGCTAGTCCTTCGTGGACGGAAGCCGTTATGGAATAGTCAAGGTTGCTACTTCGTGGACCCTTATGGGTGAAGCCCTCCGTGGACTCTCGCGACCGTTACCCTTCGTGGGTTGAAGACTCCATAAATGTGGACGTACGATAGCACCACCTATCGGAACCACGGGAAAAATCTTCGTGTCCCTCAAGCGTTTGATCTCCCTATCTCAACTCCTTACTTCCATGTGCAATGTCTTTACTTTCCGCTGCCATACTTGTTGACTTGCATGTGTAGGGTGTACTTGAATTGCTATTATTGCTAAAATCTGCCAACCAATTAACTTGGGAAAAGTTTAGGTTTTAAATTTGCAAGTAGTCAATTCACCCCCCCCCTCTAGACACACACTTCTAGTGATCCTACAACAGCAGAATCAAGAAGATTTCTAGACACAAAGTTTAGTCCATCATAGAAGTTTTGGATAATCATCCAGAAATTTAAGCCATGAGTGGGACAATTTCTTATCATCAATTTCATTCTCTCCCAAGCTTGTGCAACATGCTCTTGATCTTGCTGTTTAAAATTCATTATTTGATTTCTTAGGGAGATGATTTTAGCAGGAGGAAAATACTTGGCAATAAAAGCATCTTTACACTTATCCCATGTTCCAATACTATTACGAGGTAAAGATGAAAACCAAGCCTTAGCTTTATCTCTTAGTGAAAAAGGAAATAATTTTAATTTCACAATATCATTATCCATATCCTTTTTCTTTTGCATATCACATAATTCAAGAAAGGTATTAAGACGTGACGCGGGATCCTCATTAGGACTTCCCGAAAATTGATCCTTCATGACAAGATTTAGCAATGCAACATTAATATCAAAAGCCTCTGCACTAGTGGCGGGTGGTATCGGAGTACTAATAAAATCATTGTTATTAGTATTTGAGAAATCACACAACTTATTAGTATCTTGAGACATGGTGACCAAGCAAGCAAAGTTTCAAGCAGGACAAGTAAACTAGCAAGCGACAGAGTAAACTAGTGACAAGCAAAGATAAATATTTTTGTATTTTTTGGTTTTTGTGAAACAAACTAAATAGAACAGCAAATAAAAAGATAAACAAGTGAATGAAATTTTTTCTGAAGTTACTCGATAGTTGATGATGATATTCCCCGGCGATGGCGCCAGAAATCATTCCTGGTACTTGTGATATGCGTTGAGTTTTCCGTGAAGAGGAACGGGTAATTGTAGCACAAAGTGGGTAAGTATTTCCCTCAGTTATTAGACCAAGGTTTATCGAACCAATAGGAATATCAATCCTCAACTGTCTTCAGCGGCTGCACAAAAAAGAGCAAACAACTTGCACCCAACGTGGGCAAGAGGGTTGTCAATCCCCTTGATCTCGTTATTTGCAAGAAAATGAGTTGTGTAGATAATTGTAGATAATTGTAAATTGCAAAATGAAATAGAAGACAAATAAAGGCAGCAAGGTAATAGTAGCATTTGTGAATTTATAAGTGAATAGACCTGGGGGCCATAGTTTTCCCTAGCGGCATCTCTCATGTAGGCAGCATACGGTGGGTAACAAATTACTGTTGGGCAATTGATCGAAAAGCGGATAGTTATGTGATTTTCACGGCAATGATCATGTGTATATAGGCATCACGTCCATAAACAAATAGGCCGACTCCTGCCTACACCTATTACTATTACTCCACCCATCGACCGCTATCCAGCATGCATCTAGAGTATTAAGTAAAGCAGAGTAATGCATGGAGAACGATGACATGATGTAGACAAAGTAAACTCAAGCAATATGAATAAACCTCATCGTATTATCCTTAGTAGCAACAACACAAAGAAGTTTCTTGTCCCTTTCTGTCACCGGGATATAGAGCCCCACAAGATTGAACCTACTACAACGCACCCATCCCACTGATGATAGATCAATCTACTTGGCCAAAGCACATCGATAGATCGGAGAGAATTATGAAGCTATAGTGATCATGCAAATAAGAAACTTAATATTCAGAGGTGACTCAAATAATTTTCATGAATAATCTGAACATAAACCACAATTCATCGGATCCCAACAAACACATCGCACAATAGGATTACATCGGATAGATAAAAGTGAAGATGCGATGATCATTGTATTGAAGATCAAGAGATAGAGATATTGCCATCTAGGTACTAGGTATGGACCTGTAGGTCTGTGGTGAACTACTCACACATCATCATGCAGGCAGCAAGGTTGATGAAGAGGCCCTCCGTGATCGATCCCCCCTCCGGCAGGGTGCCGGAACTGAGCTCCAGATGGCCTCGCGGCGGAACAGAGACTTGCGGCGGCATAAAAAGGGTTTCGGGAATGCCTCCAGGGTTTTCACGATATATGAGAATCTATAGACCAGAGAACGAGGTCGGTGGAGCCTCCATGGACCCACAAGCCGTCAAGGCGCGCTTCCCCCAGGGCGCGCCCTGTTGGCTTGTGGGGCCCTGGTGTGGCCCCGGCCTTCTTTCGAATCTCCCAGGTCTTCTTTTGGTCCATAAAAATCATCAAAAAGTTTCGTGGCAATTGGACTTCGTTTGGTATTGTAAACCTGACAAGTGAAAAAGATGTAGAAAACAACGACTAGCACTGGGCACTGGGTCAATAGGTTAGTGCTCAAAAATATTATAAATTGGTAAATAAAGACCCAAAAAGTATCCTAGAATGATAATATATCAGCATGGAACAATCAAAAAGTATTGATACGTTGGAGACGTATCAATGATGTTTCCCTGAGGATCTTTCTTGACCTTGTAGACCCATTTGAGTCCAAAGACGCGGTGACCACCCATGAGCATGGCGACTTCCCAAGTCTTGTTGTCGGTGATCGACTAGAGCTCCTCTTACATCGCGGACTTCTAGTGGGCATCCGATAGTGCCTCCATGATGTTGGCTGGCTCTTCAACAACCTTGAGAAACACGAGCTCAAGATTATCGTCTTCTGTTGTAGGTGGTGTCGCCGTGCCCTCTGGCACAGTGGTGTCAAGGATGTTGCGCACGCGCATGTATCGACGAGGGCCTTCTCCATCGTCATCGGCGTCGAGTTCACTGACCTACATTGGGGGTGAACACCACTACACCATAGCTCGCCGCTATGCAGCCGAGGCACCAACTGGAGTCATTGTCATGGGTGGTGCGAGCGAGAGGTCTTGAGTCCCCGTTACTGGAGATATCACACCTCTTGAAGCTGGAGATGGCATGCCTTAACCATGATCCATGATGTCTTCTCCTGGAGCAGTGGTGTATACCATCGTGAATGAGCCGTGCTCACCCGTAGAGTGGCTACCCTGTTTGGTGAGCTCCACTCCCACACCATGCTTTCCTCGAATGCCGGGTCTCATGAGATGACTAGCTTCTTGGTGGCTGGGTCGAACAGGCGATAGAATTTGGCCCCATCTTCATATCTGATATGTCTCCAATGTTTCTATATTTTTGATTGTTTCATCCTATTATATTATCGATCTTAGATACTTTTTATGCAATTTTATATCATTTTTGGGAACTAACCTATTAACCCAGCCTAGTGCCATCTATTGTTATTTCGTGTGTTTTTGGTTTCATGGAAAATCCATACCAAACGGAGTCCAAACGCTATGAAACTTTTGATGATCTTTTTCTGGACATAAGGGACCCTAGAAGCTTCGAGGGGGGTCCAGATAAGAAACGACGAGACAACAAGACAACAGGGCGCGCCTAGGTTGGTAGGCGCGCCCTGATATCTTGTGCGCCCCACGTGGCTCCGTCTAACATAATTCCACTTCTATCAATTCCCAAATATGTTGAAACCCCAAGAGAGCCACTCGAAAAAAAATTTCCGCCGTCGCAAGTCTTTGTTCTTCCGGGATCCCATTTGGAGGCATTTTCCGGCACCCTGCCAGAGGGGGGATCAAACACGGATGGCTTCTACATCAACCTTGCTACCTCTCCAATGATGTGTGAGTAGTCTAACACAGACCTAAGGGTCCATAGTGATTAGCTAGATGGCTTCTTCTCTCTCTTTGATCTTCAATACCATGTTCTCTTCGAAGATCTATTCGATGTAATCCTTTTGTGTGGTGAGTTTGTTGGGATCCTATGAATTGTGGGTTTATGATCGGACTAATAATTCAAGGTAATTGAGTCAATTATGAACTTTATTATGTGTGATTTATATAGCTATGTAATGTTTTCCAGTCTATGGCTTTTCTTTGGCCATGTTGATTTATCTATCTTCAGTGGAAGTGGTGCATGGTAGTGGGTTGAATCATGCGGTTTCCTCGCCCAGTGACAGCAGGGGTAGTGAGGCACATATTGTGTTGTTGCCACTTAGGATAAAATGACGGGGTCTGAGCATATGATACTTGTGATTTACATTGGGTTTTCCCCCGAAGAGGAGGGGATAATGCAGCATGGTATAGATAAGTATTTCCCTCAGTGAAAACCAAGGTTATTGAACCAATAGGAGGATCACACAACTCCCGTCTTTAGCGCCTACACACAAAAGAGCAAACACTTGCACCCAACGCGGGCAACTGGGTTGTCAATCCCCTTGAATTCATTACTTGCAAGCAAATGAGTAGTGTAGATGATAGTTGAATAAATATAAATTGCAAAATAAATAAAAAGTAAATAATGGCAGCAAGATAATAAGAGCGTTTGTAAATATATATATATGTGAATAGACCCGGCCGCCATAGTGCTCGCTACAGGCTTCTCTCTCGAAGAAGGCATACGGTGGGTACACAAATTACTGTTGGGCAATTGATAGAAAAGTTCATAGTTATGCAATATTTATTCACGGCAATGATCATGTATATAGGCATCACGTCCAAAAAAAAGTAGACCGAGTCCTTCCTGCATCTACTACTATTACTTCACTTCGAGAGCGCTTCTATGCTTGCCTCTCTAGGTATTAAGTTCATAACAAACAGAGTAATGCTTGGACAATAATGACATGATGTAGACAAAGTAAATCCAATTAATATGAATGAATCCCATCGTTTTATCCTTTGTGGCAACAATATAAATACGTGTCTTGTCCCCTACTTTCTCACTAGGATATAGAGCATCGCAAGATTGAACCCACTACAATGCACCTCTTCCACTGAAGATAAACCAATCTATTTAGCCAAACTAAACCGATTGATCGGAGAGAATTACGAAGCTATAACAATCATGCAAATAAGAATCAAATAATAATTCAGAGAAGACTCAAATCTTTTTCATGAATAATCTAATAATAATGACACAATTCATCGGATCCCAACAAATGCACCGCAAAGAGTGATTACATAAGATAGATCACCACGGGAATCGTGGTGATCATTGCAACAAAGAACATACAGAGAGAGCCATCTAGGTACTAACTACGGACCCGTAGGTCTGTGGTGAACTACTCACACATCACCATGGGAGCAGCAAGGTTGATGTAGAGGCCCTCCGTGATCGATCCCCCCTCCGGCAGAGCACCAGAACAGGGCTCTAGATGGGCACACGACGGAACAGAGAGTTGTAGCAGCCGAAAAAGTGTTTTGGGAAGCTCTCTAAGGTTTTGGGGAATAATGATAATTTATAGTCCACAGAACAACGCCAGAGGGCCGAGGAGATGGTCCCAAGCCATTAGGGCATGACCATCGCCTCTGGCGCGCCCTGTTGACTTGGCGACACCTCGTGTGGCCCCAGGTCTCCCTTTGAAGCTTCCAAGTCCATATTTTGTCCATAAAAAATCATCAAAAACTTTCAGGGTATTTGGACTTCGTTTGGTATGGTATTCCTGAAAAGCCAAAAACATGTAGAAAACAGCAACTAGCACTTGGCACTAGGTTAACAGGTTAGTGCTCAAAAATAATATGAATCCGCAAATAAATGCCCAAAAAATATCATAGAATGATAATATTATAGCATGGAACAATCAAAAGTTATAGATACGTTGGAGACGTATCACATCCCCAAGCTTAATTCCTCTCGTCCTCGAGTAGGTAAATGATAAAAACAGATTTTTGATGTGACATGCTACCCAACATGTAATCTCTTTCAGGTGTGATCATTGAGAAATGATGAATCAATAAGCATTAACATAGTAATATCCATAAGCATAAATAACACAATCATCAACTTTCAAAATATACGATCCTTAAAGAATGTTTACCCCCCATTCATTTTATCATATAAGCATGGCATGGCTCCGTCTTCACCACATAAATACAAATGTCAAGCTCCACGGTGTTAAGTCAGGCAACTGGATCGAACTTTTTAATGCGCTTCATCCTATTATTCCTCACTCAACACATGAGCGTCAACCATGGATATAGCATATAGGTGGAATAGAATATGGTGGTAGATATCAAAGGGGTAAAAAGTGGAGAAGAAAGTCTCGCATCAACTAGGCGTATCAACGGGCTATAGAGATACCTATCAATAGATATCAATGCAAGGAGTAGGGATTCCCATGCAATGGATGCACTAGAGCTATAAGTGTATGAAAGCTCGAATGAAGCTAAGTGGGTGTGCATCCAACTTGCTTGCTCATGAAGACCTCGGGCATTTGAGGAAGCCTATCATTGGAATACACAAGCCAACACTGGTGCAGCGACGTGCTATACAAACGGTTTTTAACCCCTTTCAGTGATGCAGTTTCAAACCGTCACCTTGCTAGTGTGGGCGAGAGGGGGGTCCATCGCACACGCTATACATCCCACACAATTCAACACAAAAATTGTTTGCAATTTGGATTAGCATCACACACGTTAATTTCACGAATACTGTATGTAATGTGCGATTCATTGCATACGATAAAAATAAAAACTGTGTGTGATGTAAATGCCATCACACGCAATTGGATCCAAAAAACTGTGTGCAATGTGTGATGTTAACGACATGTTAATTAGTCCTAAAATCAGCTAGACGTAATCAATTTACTATGATCATCTTTTGATAATCAAACGTAATGCAAAAATGTACATTCAAAATCCACTATATGATTTCTTTTCAAGCTTTCTCATACAACATACAAAAGTACAAACGTACTATCTCACTTCACATGACAGCCAACACATACAACTAGCAATCACATCTAATTACGTCGTAAAGCTTCATCAGCAGCTTCTTCATCGATGACATCAACTCCCAAACCTTTCTAATTTTTTTATTGTATCTGATCCTGAAAAACCAAGAGAAAGGGGTTACAAGGTCATAAAAAGTAAATCCTTACACAGAGCAGGGATTCAGTGCCGAGGCTCACCTGCACCTTCGATCATAAAAAAATCAAAACAAATTCTAGAAAAATTCAAAAAATTCCAAATGTTTTTTGCATGGTAGATAATTTGGTGCATGAGGTTCGCTCCAAATTTCAGATGATTTGAACCTCTGAGTGTCCCTCGACAAAAAAGACAAATTTGGGGTCGATAAAAACGTTTATTGTTCATGTATTGTTCTGACCCAATTTGTCTTTTTTGCTGACAGTGACTCACATGTCCAAATGATCTGAAATTTGGAGCATACGTCACGCACTAAATTGTCTAACATACAATAAAAATTGGATTTTTTTTAAATTTTATTTCTATTTTTAATGATTTTTTTTACATTACATACTCAAGTATCCTACTTGAAATTAGTTCTTACACTAGTTATGCATATATTTTTTCCAAAACGTATATCAAGAGAAAGTTCAGGACTTCACAAGAGAGATTTTGTGATTAGTTTGATGTCTTGGAGAATCTTGATGGATAAGAAGAATCAAGAATCGATTAGATGGCTAGAGACATCATACTTAGGCATACAAAAAACAAGATTAGATGGCTGGAGAATCTTGGGATGCATAACTTGTTGAAGCAGTTGTGCCACCGGATAGAGATCCCGGAGATGTACGGCCGCTTCGTGCTCGTGCTTGCGTCTACGGCCGACGACGAGCCTCATGGCGTCCATGGCACCCACTTCATGCACGGCCGCCCGATGCCGAGCGACCCCGCCGTGTCCTGCTCCTAGTCGGAGCTTGGAGCAGGCGTCGTCTGTCTGACATGGAAGAAGTGTGTGTTATGTTCGTAGTTCTACAGGAGGTTGGATTGATTCTAGTTAGATATATGTGTGGATGTGGTAGAGTACGTGGTGAGGAGATAAGGCTAGATATTTTTCTTGGCTGTGAAGTATGGACAGATGGGTTCATGCCATGTCATCGATCCAAGGCTTCAATCTCTTCACCAATAGGAATTCAGTACACATATGTGTCTTTTCTTGCCATTTGATTTTTGCCCTTACACCATCAAAATAATTGTGAATCCTTCTCAAAATTTTAATATAGTATACGGAGGTCTTATGTTAACACCACGTCAAGTTTCGTATTTATTAGATATTATTTACATTTTCTAGAATTAAAATACCAATAAACTTCATGAACATGGTTGATTCTTGCCACATAGATATTTGAGTTTTATATTTATTTCTTGTATGAGGCACACACATATACTCAGTGCCCTAAATATGATTTTTCAAATCATTTTTGTATACTTTTTTCTGTACTTGTAGTTCAAATTTGAATGTATCCAATAAATATCTAGAAATGTAGTTAATGACCCAAATATAGAAAATGAGCGCCGAAAAGTGCCAAATTTTAATGTGGAGGATTCTATGGTGTATCTTAACTGTAGAAAAAAATTCAAGGTCAAATGATAAAGGAAAACATAAGTTCACCAACAATTTGGTGCATTCACTCTCGAAACCATGATCGTTCCTCGGAGGTTGTCAGATTTCTAAAGGATGCGCATCAAAAAAATGTGAAACCTTCTCAATTTTTTTACCACATCATTGTGAGGTCATATCATGACACTATGTCAAGTTTCATATTTTTCAAACTTCATTTACAGTTTTTATAATTTTAATACCAATAAACTCCATGTTTGCGGTTGATTCTTGCCACATATGTCTAATAAATTTATATTCATATCTTGTATGAGGCATACAAATATACTCAATACCCTAAATATGATTTTTCAAATCATTTTTGCATACTGTTTCATGCATTCGTAGTTCAAATTTGAATTATATCCATTAAATGACTGGAAATGCAGTTAATGACTCAAATATAGCAAATGAGCTTTGAAAAAGTGACAAATTTTAACATGGAGGATTCTATGGTGCATGTTAAGTGTAGAAAAAAGTTACAAGTCAAACGACGAAGGAAAATGTCAGTACGCCTTCAAACATATCGCGCAAACCATTATTCTTTGGAAAAATAATAATTTCAGGAATCACACACGGTTCCATTTATGGAAGTGTGTGTGATGACAGGCTACATCGCACACACAATGTATGCAAAAAACGTGTGCAAGGCATCACACACGTTTGCATTTTTAACACCGTGTGCAGTGATATGCTACATCACACACACACACTGTTTGCAAAAACTGTGTGCATGGCATTACACATGGTTGCATTATAATAACTGTGTGCAATGATATAGTACATCACAGACACAACATTTGTAAAAACCGTGTGCAAAGCATCACACACGTTTATGCTTTTTCAAACCGTGTGCAATAATAGACAACATCACACACACATTTTTTGGAAAAACTGTTTGCGCGACATCGCACACAATTATATTTTCAAAATGTGTGTGATGTTACGACATCAAAAACGTTTTTTTCGAATATTACATCACACACGCTATGATGTACATCGCAAACAGTTTTTTCGAAGGGTCTCTGATTGATGTGTCGTCTTTGGACCATCCTGCAGTAGTGCAAGTTCTATAATGAAAATTTTCCACTAGCATATGAAAGTGACAAAACATGAGACTCTCTATATGAAAAACATGCTGCTACTTTGAAGCACAAGTGTGAAAAAATGGGTAGTAGCATTGTCCCTTCTGTCTTTTCTCTCATTCATTTTTTTCTTTTTTTTCTCTTTTTTATTTCTTTCCTTTTTTTCTTTTTCTCCTTTTTCTCTCTTTTATTTATTTATTTTTCGGCCAGAGTCTCATCCCGACTTGTGGGGGAATCATTTTCTCCATCATCCTTTCCTCACCGAGACAGTGCCCTAATAATGATAATCATCACATTTTTATTTACTTACCACTCAATATGAAAAACTACTAAACAATATGACTCTATATGAATGCCTCTGGCAGTGTACCATGATGTGCAATGATCTAGCTTAACAGTAAACAATGATGAATGGAGGCTATGTCACAAATACTATGTCAGCTACATGATCATGCAAAGCAATATGACAATGAATGTACTAGTCATATGATGTAACGGCGGAAGTTGCATGGCAATATATCTAGGAATGGTTGATACGTCTCCAATGTATCTATAATTTTTTATTGCTCCATGCTGATATATTATCATTCTAGGATACTTTTTGGGTCTTTATGTACCAATTTATAATATTTTTTGAGCGCTAACCTATTGACCCAGTGCCCAGTGCTAGTTGCTGTTTTCTGCATGTTTTTCACTTTTCAGGTTTACAGTACCAAACGAAGTCCAATTGCCACCAAACTTTTTGATGATTTTTTCTGGACCAAAATAAGACCTGGGAGATTCGGAAGGAAGCCGGGAGCCACACTAGGGCCCCACAAGTCAACAGGGCGCACCTTGGGGGGTCGTGCCCTGATGGGTTGTGGGCCCCTGGCGGCTCCCCCGACCTCGTTCTCTGGCCTATAAATTCTCATATATCGTGAAAACCCTGGAGGCAGTCCCGAAACTCTTTAGTGAGAGTGGTGCGTTGTAGTAGGTTCAACCTGACGAGTTTCTACATCCCAGTGACAGAAGGGGACAAGTTGCGTCTTTGTGTTGTTTCTACTAAGGATAACACGATGGGGTTTATTCATATTGCTTGAGTTTACTTTGTCTACATCATGTCATCATTCTCCATGCATTACTCTGTTTTACTTAATACTCTAGATGCATGCTAGATAGCGGTCGATGAGTGGAGTAATAGTAATAGGTGCAGGTAGGAGTCGGCCTATTTGTTTTGTTGGAAATATACCCTGGAGGCAATAATAAAGTTGTTATTATCATATTGCCTTGTTTATGATAATCGTTTATTATCAAGGCTAGAATTGTATCTATCAGAAACTCAGATACATGTGTGGATACATAGACAACATCGTGTCCCTAGCGAGCCTCTACTAGACTAGCTCGTTGATCAAAGATGGTTAAGGTTTGCTAACAATATACATGAGTTGTCATTTGATAATGGGGTCACATCATTAGGAGAATGATGTGATGGACAAGACCCAGCCGTAAGCATAGCATTTGATCGTATTAGTTTATTGCTAATGTTTTCTTCATGTCAAGTATTTGTTCCTAAGACCATGAGATCATGCAACTCCATGGCACTGGAGGAATGCCTTCTGTGTATCAAATGTCACTTCGTAACTGGGTGATCATAAAGGTACTCTACAGGTATCTCCAAGGGTGACGGTTGGGTTGGCATGGATCGAGACTGGGATTTGTCACTCCGTATGACGGAGAGGTATCTCTGGGCCCTCTCGGTAATACAACATCACAAGAAGCTTGCAAGCAATGTGACTAAGGATTTAGTCACGGGATCTTGTATTACGGAACGAGTAAAGAGACTTGCCGGTAACGAGATTGAACTAGGTATGGAGATACCGACGATCGAATCTCTGGCAGGTAACATACCGCTGGACAAAGAGAACTGCATACGGGATTTATTGAATCCTTGGCATCGTGGATTGACCAATAAAGATCTTCGTGGAATATGTGGGAACCAATATGGGCATCCAGGTCCCGCTATTGCTTATTGACCAGAGAGGTGTCTTGGTCATGTCCACATGATTCTCGAACTCGTAGGGTCCGCACGCTTAACGTTCGGTGACAATATAGTATTATTGGGTTATGTATGTTGGTGACCGAATGTTGTTTCGAGTCCCGGATTAGTTCCCCGATGTCCGGAGGTAATGATTTATATATGGGAAGTCATATTTTGGCTACCGAAAAAGTTTCAGGTTTTTTCGGTATTGTACCGGGAAGCTTCTAGAATGTTCCGGAAACTTCCGGAGGAGTCCGGAAGTCCACCAAGGATTCCACCACGTCCCAAGTGTTTGCATCGGCTGAGGGGAGGCGCCCTGGCCTTATTGGGCCAGGCACACAAGTCCCTCAAGGCCCATGTGGCTTGAGAGAGGTGGAAAGTCCACCTATGTAAGGAAACGGAGGGAATTGGACTAGGAGTCCAACTCCTCCCCCTTGGCCACGCCCTGGTGCCAATATATAGAGGGGAGGGGCTCCCCAAGAGGACACACCAAGCCCTTGGCGCCTCCCCCTCTCCCTAGATTGTTTTCTCCTCCGTTCGTGGTTTCGCCAGCGCTTGGCGAAGCCTTGCTGGCACTGCTCCACCACCACCTCCACCACGCCGTCGTGTTGGTTGAGAACCCATCTACTAATCCGCCCTCACTCGCTGGATCGAGGAGTCAGAGACGTCATGGAGCCGCACGTGTGCTGAACGCGGAGGTGCCATCCGTTCGGCGCTAGATCGGGACGGATTGCGATTGGATCGTGAAGACATACGACTACATCAACCGCGTTATATATGCTTCCACTTCGCGATCTACAAGGGTATGTAGATACACTCCCCCTCTCATAGCTATGCATCTCCATGGATAGATCTTGCGTGTGCGTAGGAAATTTTTTGTTTCCCATGCAATGTTCCCCAACAGTGGTATCAGAGCCAGGTTTATGCGTAGATGATATGCACGAGTAGAACACAAAAGAGTTTGTGGGCGTTGATGTTCAGATTGCTTACCTCCTTAGTCTTATCTTGATTTGGCGGTATTGTGAGATGAAGCGGCCCGGACCAACCTTACTTGTCCTCGCATAAGAGACCGGTTCCATGGACTGACATGTAACTTGGTTGCATAAAGGTGGCTGGCGGGTGTCTGTTTCTCCCACTTTAGTTGAATCGTATTCGACAGAGGCGGTCCTTGTAGAAGGTTAAGAGGCAACTTGATTATCACCGTTGTGGCTTTGAGTAGGTAAGAACGGTTCTTACTAGTTGCCCATAGCAGCCACGTAAAACTTGCAACAACAAAGTAGAGGACGTCTAACTTGTTTTTGCAGGGCATGTTGTGATGTGATATGGCCAAGATGTGATTTGATATATGTGATGTATGAGATGATCATGTTTTGTAATAGTTATCACGACTTGCATGTCGATGAGTACGGAAACTGGCAGGAGCCATAGGGTTGTCTTTAATTTATTTGTGCCATTTGCTTTACTTTATCGCTATGAGTTAGCAATAGTTGTAGAAGCAATAGTTGGCGCGACAACCACGTGACGACACGATGATGGAGATCATCATGATGGAGATCATGGTGTCATGCCAGTGACAATGGATATCATGCCGGTGCTTTGGAGATGGAGATCAAAATCACAAGATGATGCTGGCCATATCATGTCACTTATTATGATTTGCATGTGATGTTTATCTTGTTATGCATCTTATTCTGCTTAGGACGGCGGTAGCATTACAAGATGATCCCTCACTAAAATTCCAAGATAAATTGTGTTCTCCCCGAGTATGCACCATTGCGAAGGATCGTCATTTCAAAGCACCTCGTGATGATCGGGTGTGATAGACCCTACGTTCGCATATAACAGGTGTAAGCCAGATTTACACATGCAGAATACCTGGGTTAAACTTGACGAGCCTAGCATGTATAGACATGGCCTCGGAACATGGGAGACCGAAAGGTTGAACATGAGTCATATAGTAGATATGATCAACATGGAGATGTTCACCATTTAAGCCACCTCATCTCACATGATGATCGGACTTGGGTTGGTGGATTTGGATCATGTCACACTTAGACAACGTGAGGGATGTTGATTTGAGTGGGAGTTCATTAGTAATTTGATTAACTGAACTAATTATCTTGAACATAGTCAAAATGTCTTTGCAAATTATGTTGTAGATCAATAGCTCGCGATGTAGCTCCTTTGTATTTTGATATGTTCCTAGAGAAACTAAGTTGGAAGTTGATGGTAGCAATTATGTGGACTAGGTCCATGATCTGAGGATTGTCCTCATTGCTGCACAGAAGGCTTATGTCCTTGATGCACCGCTCGGTGCGCCACCCCCCTCAAGCGTCGTCTATGGATGTTGTGAACGTCTGATGGGCACGTTATGATGACTACTTGATAGTTCAGTGCGTCATGCATTACGGCTTAGAATTGAGGCTCCAAAGACGTTTTGAACGTCACAGAAGATATGAGATGTTCCAAGAGCTGGAATTGGAATTTCAGGCTCATGCCCGTGTTGAGAGGTATGAGACCTCCGACAAGTTCTTTGCCTACAAGATGGAGGAGAATAGCTCAATCGGTGAGCATGTTCTCAGAATGTCTGGGTACTTCAATCGCTTTAATCAAGTGGGAGTTAATCTTCCTAGATAAGATAGTGATTGACAAAGTTCTCCAAGTCACTGCCACCAAGCTACTAGAGCTTTGTGAGGAACTATAACATGCAAGGGATAGAGAAGATGATCCCCGAGCTATTCGCGATGTTTTATGCCGCGAAGGTAGAAATCAAGAAGGAGCATCAAGTGTTGATGGTAAGACCACTAGTTTCAAGAAGGGCAAGGGCAAGAAGGGAAACTTCAATAATGGCAAGGCAGTTGCTGCTCCAGTGAAGAAACCCAAGGTTGGACCCAAACTTGAGACTGAGTGCTTCTATTGCAAGGGGGAATGGTCACTGGAAGTGGAACTACCCCAAGTACTTGGCAGATAAGAACGCTGGCAACGTCAACAAAAGTTTATTTGATATACATGTTATTGAGGTGTACCTTACTAGTACTCATAGTAGCACCAGGGTATTAGATATAGGTTCAGTTGCTAATATTGGTAACTCGAAACAAAAGTTGCGGAGTAAACGGGGACTAGCTAAGGGCGAGGTGACGATGTGTGTTGGAAGTGTTTCCAAGGTTGATGTGATCACCATCGCACGCTCCCTCTACCTTCGGGATTAATATTAAACCTAAATAAATGTTATTTGGAGCCTGCGTTGAGCATGAACAATATATTTGGGTCTTGTTTATTGCGAGACGATTATTCATTTAAGAGAACAATGGTTGTTCTGTTTACATGAATAATATCTTTTATGATCATGCACCCAATGTGAATGATTTATTGAATCTTGATCGTAGCGATACAAATGTTCATAATATTGATGCCAAAAGATACAAAGTTAATGATCATAGTACCATATGCTTGTGGCACTGCTTCTTAGGTCATATTGGTGTAAAGCGCATGAAGAAACTCCATGCTGATGGATCTTTGGACTAACTCAATTTTGAATCGCTTGAGACATGCGAACCATGCCTCATGGGCAAGATGACTAAGACCCCATTTTCCGGTACGATGGAGCGGGCAAGTGACTTTTTGGAAATAATAAATATTGATGTATGCAGTCCAATGAGCATTGAAGCACGCGGTGGATATCGTGAGTATCTTACCTTCACAGATGATTTGAGTAGATACTGGTATGTCTACATGATGAATCACAAGTCTGAAACTTTTGAAAAGTTCAAGCAATTTCAGAGTGAAGTTGAAGATCATCGTGACATGAAGATTGAATGTATATGATATGATCGTGGAGGTGAATATCTGAGTTACGAGTTTTTGTATACATTTAAAACAATGTGGAAGTTGTTTCACAACTCATGCCACCTGGAACACCACAGTGTAATGGTGTGTCCGAAAATCGTAGCTGTACTCTATTGGATATGATGCGTTCTATGATGTCTCTTACCGATTTTCCACTATCGTTTGAGGGTTATGCATTAGAGACAACTACATTCACTTTAAATAGGGCACCATCTAAATCCGTTGAGATGACACCATATGAATTATTGTTTGGCAGAAAGCTAAGCTGTCGTTTCTTAAGGTTTGGGGTTGCGACGCTTATGAGAAAAGGCTTCAGCCTGATAAGCTCGAACCCAAAGCAGAGAAGTGTGTCTTCATAGGATACCCTAAAGAAACAATTGGGTATACCTCCTATCACAGATCCGATGGCAAGTCTTGTTGCCAAGAATGGATCCTTTCCAGAGAAGGAGGCTCTCTCGAATGAAGTGGGTGGGAGGAAGGTAGAACTTGATAAGGTTATCGAACCTTCACTTGAATTGGAAATTAGCACAACACAGAAAGGTGTTCCTGTGATACGTACACCAATTGAAGACGAAGCTTATGATGTTGATCATGAAACTTCAGATCGAGTTACTACCGAACCTCGTAGGTCGACAAGGGCACGTACTGCATCGAGTGGTACGGTGATCCTGTCATGGAAGTCATGTTGTTAGACAACGATGAGCCTGCAAACCATGAAGAATCAATGGTGGGCCCGGATTCCAACAAATGGCTAGGAGCCATAAAATCCGAGATAGGATCCATGTATAAAAACCAAGTATGGACTTTGGTAGACTTGCCCAACGACCGGCAGGCCATTAAGTACAAATGGATCTTTAAGAAGAAGACAAACGCTGATGGTAATGTCACCATTTATGAAGCTCGACTTGTCGCAAAGAAGTTTCGACAAGTTCAAGGAGTTGACTATGATGAGACTTTCTCACTCGTAGCGATGCTAAAGTATGTTGGGATTATGTTAGTAGTTGCTACATTTTTCGATTATGAAATCTGGCAGATGGATGTCAAAATAGTATTTCCTTAATGGTTTTCTTAAGGAAAGGTTGTATGTGATACAACCAGAAGGTTTTGTCGATCCTAAGGATGCTAAAAGGTATGCAAGCTCCGGCGATCCTTCTATGGAGTGGAGCAAGCATCCCGGAGTTGGAATATAGGCTTTGATGAGGTGATCAAAGCTTTTGGGTTTATACAAAGTTTATAAGAAACTTGTATTTACAAGAGAGTGAGTGGGAGCACAATAACATTTCTGATAAGTATATGTGGATGACATATTGTTGATCGGAAATGATGTAGAATTTCTGGAAAGCATAAAGGGTTGTTTGAAATGACTTTTTCAAAGGAAGACCTGGATAAAGCTGCTTAATGTTGGGCATCAAGATCTATAGAGATAGATCAAGACGCCTGGTAAGACTTTCACAGAGCACATACCTCAACAAGATTTTGAAAGAGTTCAAAATGGCTCAGTCAAAGAAGGAATTCTTGCCTGAGTTGTAAGGTGTGAAGTTGAGTAAGACTCAAAGCTCGACAATGGCAGAAGAAAGAGAAAGGACGAAGGTCGCCCCCTATGCCTTAGCCATAGGCTCTATACGGTATGCCATGCTGTCTACCGCACCTAATATGTGCCTTGCCACGTGTCTGGCAAGGGGCTACAAGAGTGATCCAAGAGTGGATCACTAGACATCGGTCAAAATTATCCTTAGTAACTAGAGGACATGCTAAATAATTTATATGACAATACTGTGTAAAAATTTCAGAAACTTTCCACGTTCCAGTAAAATATGAAAATTCAAACACTACAACAAAAGTTTCTATTTTTTTACACAGCACACATCAAACATGCAATGCAAGCATCCTAAGGCAATTCTTGAAACTTTTTATTGAAAAACAAGATTATAAATAACACCTAAAAGAGAACAACAAAATAAAATGACGCTCCAAGCAAAACTCATATTATGTGACGAATAAAAATATAGCTCCAAGTAAGATATACCGATAGTGTTGAAGACGAAAGAGGGGATGCCTTACGGGGCATCCCCAAGCTTAGGCGCTTGAGTCTTCCTTGGATATTACCTTGGGGATGCCTTGGGCATCCCCAAGCTTAGGTTCTCGTCACTCCTTATTCTTCTCATATCGGTGTCTCACCCAAAACTTGAAAACTTCAGTCACACAAAACTTAACGGAACTTCGTGAGATGGGTTAGTATAATAAACAAAGATCATTCACTTAGGTACTGTCAAGACAAGATTCATAATTGTTTCCACATGATACCTACTGTATTCTATTATTCCCATAATTTATACCACTAAATATAAGCTATGGAAACAGTAAAACAAGCAAACTATGCATGCAAAACAGAATCTGTCAAAAACAGAACAGTCTGTGAAGATCTGTAGTGTAACCATACTTCCCTGTCTCTAAAAATTCTGAAAAATTAGAAAACCTGAAGAATTTGTATATCAAGACTGTGTAAAAATTTCAGATCATTATCACGCTCCAGTAAAAAATGAATATTCCTGTACTGGAGTCAAAACTTTTTGTTTTGGTTCAGCATCAATTCTACTCATCTTGTGAGTCATCCCAAAGGTTTTACTTGGCACTTTATTGAAATAAAAGGCACAAAACATGATTACTACAGTAGCTTAATAATGTGAACACACAAAAACAGAAAGTAAAAGTGTTGGGTTGTCTCCCAACAAACGCTTTTCTTGAATGCCTTTTAGCTAGGCATGATGATTTCAATGATGCTCACATAGGAATAATAATTGAAACATGCAAAAGAGCATCATGGATCACATGGCAAGCACATTTAAGTCTAACCCACTTCCTATGCATATGGGATTTGTGAGCAAACAATTTATGGGAGCAAGAATCAACTAGCATAGGAAGGTAAAACAAGCATAACTTCAAAACTTTCAACACATAGAGAGGAAACTTGATATTTTTGCAATTCCTACAAGCATATATTCCTCCCTCATAATAATTTTCAGTAGCATCATGAAGGAATTTCACAACATAACTATCACATAAAGCATTATCTTCATGATCCACAAGCATAGAAAATTTGTCACTCTCCACATAAGCAATTTTCTTCTCATTCATAATAGTGGGAGCAAACTCAACAAAATAACTATCATGAGATACTTGATTGACATAACCACTTTGAATATTAAAATCATGATGACAAGTTTCATGGTTACTATCACTCTTTATAGCATACATGTCATCATCATAATCATCATAAATAGGAGGCATGCCATCATCATAACAAACTTGCTCATCAAAACTTGGGGGACTAAAAATATCATCTTCATCAAACATAGCATCCCCAAGCTTGTGGCTTTGCATATCATTAGCATCATGGATATTCAGAGAATTCATACTAGCAACCTTGCAATCATGCTCATCATTCAAAGAATTCTCATTAAGTATTTTCATAATTTCTTCCTCTACCAACTGAGCAGAATTTTCGGAATCCTTATTTTCATGAAAGACATTATAAAGACGATACAAATGGTGCAACCTAATCTCCATTTTTTTATAGTTTGTTTTATAAAACCAAAATAGTGAAAAACAAGAAACTAAAAGATTTAATTGCAAGATCTAAAGATATACCTTCAAGCACTCACCTCCCCGGCAACGGCGCCAGAAAAGAGCTTGATATCTACTACGCAACCTTCTTCTTATAGACTCGTGTTGGGCCTCCAAGCGCAGAGTTTTGTAGGACAGTAGCAAATTTCCCTCAACTGGATGACCTAAGGTTTATCAATCCGTGGGAGGCGTAGGATGAAGATGGTATCTCTCAAACAACCCTGCAACCAAATAACAAAGAGTCTCTTGTCTCCCCAACACATCCAATACAATGATAAATTGTATAGGTGCACTAGTTTGGCGAAGAGATGGTAATACAAGTGTAATATGGATAGTAGATATAGGTTTTTGTAATCTGAAAATATAAAATCTGCAAGGTCGCAAGTAACAAAAGTGAGCAAAAACGGTATTGCAATGCTTGGAGACAAGGCCTAGGGTTCATACTTTCACTAGTGCAAGTTCTCTCAACAATACTGACATAGTTGAATCATATGTAAATCCCTCACGTGCGACAAAGAGTTCAATCCAAAGTCACAAATAGCGGAGAACAAACGAAGAAATTATTGTAGCGTATGAAACCTCCTCAAAGTTATCTTTTCCGATCAATCGTATGAGCTATCCCTATAAGTGTCACGAACAGCCCTAGAGTTCGTACTGAAATAACACCTTAAGATACACATCAACCAAAACCCTACTGTCACCTAGATACTCCAATGTCACCACAAGTACCCATGGGCTTCATTATACGATATGCATCACACAATTTCAGATTCATCATGTTCAATCCAACACAAAGAACTTCAAAGATTGCCCCAAAGTTTCTACCGGAGAGTCAAGACGAAAATGTGTGCCAACCCCTATGCATAGATTCCCAAGGTCACGGAACCCGCAAGTTGAGCACCAAAACGTACATCAAGTGGATCAATAGAACATCCCATTGTCACCACAGATATCCCATCGCAAGACATACATCAAGTGTTCTCAAATCCTTAAAAACTCAATCCGATAAGAAAACTTCAAAGGGAAAACTCAACTCATCACAAGAAGATAGAGAGGGGAAAACTCCATATGATTCATCTATATTAATAAAGCTCGCGGTACATCAAGATCGTGTCATCTCAAGAACACGAGAGAGAGAGAGAGATCAAACACATAGCTACTGGTACATACCCTCAGCCCCGAGGGTGAACTACTCCCTACTCGTCATGGAGACCGCCGGGATGATGAAGATGGCCTCCGGTGATGGTTTCCCCCTCCGGCAGGGTGCCGGAACGGGCTCCCGATTGGTTTTTCGTGGCTACAGAGGCTTGCGGCGCCGGAACTCCTGATCTAGGTTTCTTTCTGGGGGTTACAGGATTTATAGGAGTACTTGGCGTTGGAATCAAGTCAGGGGGACTCCCGAGGACCCCACAAGCCAGGGGGCGCGCCCTAGGGGGGCGCGCCCCCTAGGCTTGTGGCTGCCTCGGGACTCCTCTCCGGTATCATTTTGCTCCAGTATTTTTTATATTTTCCAAAAATATTCTCCGTAAATTTTCAGCCCATTTCGAGAACTTTTATTTCTGCACAAAAACAACACCACGGTAGCTCTGCTGAAAGCAGCGTCAGTCCGGGTTAGTTCTAATCAAATCATACCAAAATCATATAAAATCATTGTAAACATGGCATGAATACTTCATAAATTATAGATACGTTGGAGACGTATCAGGGGCGTAGTAGTAGCATCTACTGTATGACATAGAGATTTGCAAAGTTCACATGGATACGAATGTTGCAGACCCGTTGGCTAAAACCTCTCTCACAAGCAAAACATGATCAAACCCCAGAACTTATTGGGTGTGAATCACATGGCGATGTGAACTAGATTATTGACTATAGTGCAAGTGGGAGACTGTTGGAAATATGCCCTAGAGGCAATACTAAAGTTGTTATTATCATATTTCCTTGTTCATGATAATCGTTTATTATCAAGCTAAAATTGTATCGATCGGAAACTCAGATACATGTGTGGATACCTAGACAACACCGTGTCCCTAGTGAGCCTCTACTAGACTAGCTCGTTGATCAAAGATGGTTAAGATTTCCTAACCATAGACATGAGTTGTCATTTGATAACGGGGTCGCATCATTAGGAGAATGATGTGATGGACAAGACCCAACCGTAAGCATAACATTTGATCATATTAGTTTATCGCTACTGCTTTCTTCATGTCAAGTATTTGTTCCTAAGACCATGAGATCATGCAACTCCCTGGCACCGAAGGAATGCCTTCTGTGTATCAAAGGTCACTTCGTAACTGGGTGATCATAAATGTACTCTACAGGTATCTCCAAGGGTGACTGTTGGGTTGGCATGGATCGAGACTGGGATTTGTCACTCCGTATGACGGAGAGGTATCTCTGGGCCCTCTCGGTAATACAATATCACAAGAAGCTTGCAAGCAATGTGACTAAGGAGTTAGTCACAAGATCTTGTATTACGGAACGAGTAAAGAGACTTGCTGGTAACGAGATTGAACTAGGTATGGAGATACCGACGATCGAATCTCGGGCAAGTAACATACCGCCGGACAAAGGGAACTACATACAAGATTGATTGAATCCTTGGCATCGTGGTTTGACCGATAAAGATATTCATGGAATATGTGGGAACCAATATGGGCATCCAGGTCCCGCTATTGGTTATTGACCGGAGAGGTGTCTCGGTCATCTCCACATGATTCTCGAACCCGTAGGGTCCGCATGCTTAACGTTCGATGAAGATATAGTATTATTGCGTTATCTATGTTGGTGACCGAATGTTGTTTGGAGTCCTTGATTAGACCCCGGACGTCACGAGGAGCTCCGGAAGGGTTCGGAGGTAAAGATTTATATATGGGAAGTCATATTTTGGCTACCGAAAAAGTTTCGGGTATTTCCGGTATTGTACTGGGAAGCTTCTAGAATGTTCCGGAAACTTCCGGAGGAGTACGGAAGTCCACCAAGGGTCCACCACGTCCCAAGTGTTTGCATGGGATGAGGGGAGGCACCCTGGCCTTATTGGGCCAGGCGCATAAGTCCCTCAAGGCCCATGTGGCTTGAGAGAGGTGGAAAGTCCACCTGTGCAAGGAAAGGGAGGGAATTGAACAAGGAGTCCAACTCCTCCCCCTTGGCTGCGCCCTAGGGCCTATGTATAGAGGGGAGGGGGCGCCCCAAGAGGACACACCAAGCCCTTGGCGCCTCCCCCTCTCCCTAGATCATTTTCTCCTCTGTTCGTGGTTCCGGTAGCGCTTGGCGAAGCCCTGCTAGCACTGCTCCACCACCACCTCCACCACGCCGTCGTGTTGGTTGAGAACCCATCTATTACTCCGCCCTCGCTTGCTGGATCGAGGCTTGAGAGACGTCATCGAGCCGCACATGTGCTGAATGTGGAGGTTCCATGCGTTCGGTGCTAGATCGGGACGGATCACGATTGGATCGTGAAGACGTACGACTACATCAACCTATATATGCTTCCGCTTAGGGATCTACAAGGGTATGTAGATACACTCCCGCTCTCGTAACTATGAATCTCCATGGATAGATCTTGCGTGTGCGTAGAAAAAAAATTGTTTCCCATGCAACGTTCCCCAACATGTTTATGGACGTGATGCCTATATACACATGATCATTGCCGTGAAAATTGCATAACTATCCACTGTTCTATCAATTGCCCAGCAGTAATTTATTACCCACCGTATGCTACCTACATGAGAGATGCCGCTAGGGAAAACTATGGTCCCCGGGTCTATTCACTTATAAATTCACAAACGCTACTATTACCTTGGTGCCTTTATTTGTCTTTTATTTTATTTTGCAATTTACAATTATCTACAATTATCTACATAACTCATTTGCTTGCAAATAACGAGATCAAGGGGATTGACAACCCTCTTGCCCGCATTGGGTGCAAGTTGTTTGCTCTTTTGTGTGAAGCCGCTGAAGATGGTTGAGGATTGATATTCCTATTGGTTTGATAAACCTTGGTTTCATAACTCAGGGAAATACTTACCCACTTTGTGCTACAATTACCCCTTCCTCTTCACGGAAAACCTAACGCAGATCACAAGTATCAATGGATATGGAAATGCCATGATAGGTAGGTATGGTGGTTGTTTTGAGTATGATATAATGAGGCTTATGTGCAACAGAGTGTATCATGCTGTGGGGTTTGGATGCACCGGCGAAGTTTGCACTGATCCTCGAGGTGAGAATGGGGAATGGACGGTACCGATGAGGCTAGGAAATATGAAATGGTGAGAGTGCGTACATCCATGGATTCAAAATCATCATAAAGAACTCACATATTTATTGCAAAGTTTTATTAATTTTCTCGAAGCAAAGTACTACTCGCATGCCCCTAGGGAGGAGGTTGGGAGGAGTTAACCATCACGCGCCTCCGACCTAAATATCACTAGGTTTTCAACGAGGAATAAGAATGCTCACACATCATCACCATGCCATACCCAAAATTTAGATGAAAAGCAAATTAACACCCTTTAACTAACGATATTTCTACTAACCCGCAACCATGCACTCACGCTCCTTCGTATTACCACATCAATATCATTAACCCACAATTTCTCGTTTATGTGCTACATGTGGTTTTGAATACCTATTTTTCTGGATTAGTCTTGTAACCCATGCAAATTACCATCACTATTTATTGCCTCTCAAACAAATTTAAGTGAAGAATGAGAGTGCAATTATTTATATAAAAATATATGCCACCGTGCTCTAAAAGATGTAAGTGAAGCACTAGAGCAACTGCTTAGCTCAAAAGATATAAGTGAAGCACATAGAGTATTCTATCAAATCATGTTGAGCATGTGTCTCTCTCAATAGGTGTGTCCAGCAAACAATGATTGTGGAAAACAAAAAAAAATTCAAACTAAAATAAACAACGCTCCAAGCAAAACTCATATCATGTGATGAATAAAAATATAGCTCCAATAGACATACCGATGGATTGAGACGATAGAGGGGATACCTTCCGGGGCATCCCCAAGCTTAGATGCTTGAGTCTTCCTATAATTTGACTTGGGGTGCCTTGGGTATCCCCAAGCTTAGGCTTTTGCCACTCCTTATTCCTTCATCCATCGTGATAGCACACAAAACTTGAAATCTTCAGCACACAGAACTCAACAGAAACCTTCGTGAGATCCGTTAGAATTATAAACATATCAAATACTTTAGGTACTGTTATAAATTGATTCATATTTTATTATTGCATAAGGTACTGTATTCTAACTTCTCCATGGCTTATACCCCCCAATACAATCCGTAGCATCATCAAAACAAGCAAACTATGCAAGCAAAAACAGAATTTGTCTAAAACAGAACAGTCGGTAATGATCTGTAAAGAAACCATACTTATGTAACTCCAAAACTTTTGAAACAATAGGAAAACCTGGGGAATTTGTATAACAATACAGAGTAATAGATTTAGATCAAATAGACGTTTTAGTAAAATCAGAGAAATTCTGCACTAGATGCAAAAGTTTCTGTTTTTGCATCGTATGAATTCTACTTATCATGCAAGTCATCCCAAAGGCTTTACTTGGCACAAACTCTAATTTAAACATAAAACACAATCATTACAGTAGCAACAATCATGTTATCTAAAACAAACAGAAAGTAAAACAAGAAAAATAAGATAACTATTGGGTTGCCTCCCAACTAGCGCTATTGTTTTACGCCCCTAACTAGGCATAATGCATAGTTTCAAGTGTTGTAATAGTCATGAGGAAGATCCATCATGCTATAATCATATTCCCTTATCTCAACAGCAAGTTTTATAATAGGTATGCAAAAGTAATTGAAAGGACTGAACTTCACAACACAAGGGTCCATGAGATCTATCTCGGGAGGAATAGAGGGTTCCTCCTGATGCTTTTCATAAGTAATAATCAACTCCTCAATGTATAGGTTTCAATAAAGGTACTTCCTTAATTCTCTCTCATGCACGTGAACCAATACAAAATTTGGTATGACAAATTCATCATTGTGTTCAGAAATTTTATCAACTAAGACATTAGGTGGAACCTTTTTTTAAAGTTTTCATCATAAGCAACATAGTCCGTTGATCTTAATTTTCTTATTTCTACCTAATCATAAAGAATCCCTTCTATTGGTGGGCACTCACTATTAACCCTATAATGAGAAAATATGTATCTAGCCTCTTGCATGATATGATTAAATTCATGGACGAGAAATATTGTAGCCAGACATTTAGTAGAGGCATCCTGAATATTAGAGAATTCTAGAAACAACCATTATATGAAAGGATGCATATGAACGAATTGTCTTTCCAATTCAACTATAAGCAAAGATATAGCATCCACATAATTAGTAGTCCTAGCAATAATAGAGCCTCCTATCAAGGGTACGGAGCCCGCATAAGTGAAAAAAAATCTTGAATCACACTTTTCCCAATGATATTACCACTACCTATGCGGAATTTCTTTGTTTGCATAATAGGTTCTCCTTTAGAAGGATCATCATCCGCAAGGTTATCAAGTTTTTATTTAGCAACTTCATCAAAATTTCTATTAGCATTCTCATTACATGGTGAACTTAGATATTCAGAAGCTCCGGCACTAGAGGCAGAAGCGCCACTAATTTCAAACTTAGACATGATAGCAACTACAAGCAAGCACACAAGCAAACAAGCAAAGATAAATATTTTTGTATTTTTTATTTTTATAGAAAGGAAAATATAACGACAAATAAAAAGTAGAACAAGTCTATGATGATTTTTGAGAAGGTACTTGATAGTAAGTTGGTGATACTCCCCGGCAACGGCGCTAGAGATCCTTCCTGATACTTGTGCTCTCCGTTGGGTTTTTCCCGAAGAGGAGGGGACGATGCAGCACAATATAGATAAGTACTTCCCTCAGTGAGAACCAAGGTTATCAAACCAATAGGAGGATCACACAACTCCCGTCTTCAGCGCCTACACACAAAATAGCAAACACTTGCACACAACGCGGGCAAGAGGGTTGTCAATCCCCTTGAACTCGTTACTTGCAACCAAATGAGTAGTGTCGATGATAGTTGAATAAATATAAATTGAAAAATAAATAAAAAGTAAATAATGGAAGCAAGATAATAAGAGTGTGTGTAAATATATATGTGAATAGACCCGGGGGCCATAATATTCGCTAGAGGCTTCTCTCTTGAAGCAGGCATACGTCGAGTAAATTTTTTACTGTTGGGCAATTGATAGATTAAACGTGCATAGTTATGCACTATTTATTCATGGCAATGATCATGTATATAGGCCTCATGTCCATAAACAAGTAGACCGACTCCTTTCCTGCATCTACTACTATTACTCCACTTCTAGAGCGCTTCTATGCTTGCCTCTCTAGGTATTAAGTTCATAACAAACAAAGTAATGCTTGGAGAATAATGACATGATGTAGACAAAGTAAATCCAATTAATATGAATGAACCCCATCGTTTTATCCTTAGTGGCAGCAATAGAAATGCGTGCCTTGTCCCCTACTTTGTCACTAGGATATAGAGCACCGCAAGACTGAACCCACTACAACGCACATCTCCCACTGAAGATAAATCAATCTAATTGGCCACACTAAACCGACAGATCGAAGAGAATTACGAAGCTATAACAATCACACAAATAATAATTCAGAGAAGACTCAAATATTTTTCATGAATAATCTGAAAATAAACCCACAATTCATCGGATCCAAACAAACGCACCGCTAAGAGTAATTACATAAGATAGATGACCGCAAGAATCGCGGTGATCATGGCAACAAAGAACAAAGAGAGATAGATAGAGATAGAGAGAGAGAGAGAGATCTAGGTACTAACTACGGACCCGTAGGTCTGTGGTGAACTACTCACACATCACCATGGAAGTAGCATGGTTGATGTAGAGGCCCTCCGTGATCGATCCCCCCTCCGGCAGGGCACCGGAACAGGGTTCCAGGTGGGCACACGGCGGAACAGAGACTTGCGGTAGCGGAAAAAGTGTTTTGGGAGTCTCTCTAGGGTTTTTGGGAATAATGAGAATTTATAGGCCACAGAACAACGCCAGTGGGGCGAGGAGGTGGTCCCAAGCCATCAGGGCGCGCCCTGTTGGCTTGGGGACACCTCGTGTGGCCCCGGATCTCCCTCCGAAGCTTCCAGGTCCTTATTTTGTCGAGAAAAAATCGTCAAAAAATTTCGGGGTATTTGGACTTTGTTTGGTATGGTATTTCTGAAAAGCCAAAAACATGCAAAAAAACAGCAACTGGCACTTGGCACTGGGCTAATAGGTTAGTGCTCAAAAATAATATGAATCAGCAAATAAATGCCCAAAAAGTATCCTAGAATGGTAATATTATAGCATGGAACAATAAAAAATTATAGATACGTTGGAGACGTTTCAGCATATTGCTTTTATTTATTTGTCTACATTATGTTATCTTGCTTAAAGTGTTACTTTATTTGTTACGAACTTAATACCATAGATGCAGGCAGGAGTCGGTCGATTGGTGGAGTAATAGTAGTAGATGCAGGAGGAGTCGGTCTACTTGCCATGGAAGTAATGCCTATGTTAATGATCATGCCATGAATAACATCATAATTATGTGCTTTTCTATCAATTGCCCAACAGTATGTTATGCTAAAAGATAGAAGCCTATAGTGAAAACTATGGCCCCTAGGTCTACTATAATCATATTACAAAAATCAAAAATATATTGCCGCTCTTTATTTACTTTTATCTTACTTTGCAACTTATCTATCTATCACTATCAGATTTAATCCTTGCTTTCAACAAGTACAAGGGGATTGGCAATCCTCTTGCCTGTGTTGGGTGCAAGTATTTTCTCTTTTGTGTGTAGGTGCTGCTAACGGTTGCTTGCTTGGTTCTCCTACTGGTTCGATAAACCTTAGTTCTTAACTGAGGGAAATACTTTTTGCTACTTTACTACATCACCCTTCCTCTTCGAGGAAAATCCCAACGCATCTCAAGTCGTAGAAGAATTCCTGGTGCTGTTGCCGGGGAGACATCATCAAACAACCACATGTTCCTTCATTCAAATTTGCATTTACTTGTTCTACTATTTATTTGCTTAGTCATGTTATACTTATCATTGACACACAAGAACGGAAAATAAAATAAAAAATAAGATATATAGATCCTCATCCGCTTGTAATCTTTTGAAATTTGTTGCATGTTGTAAACCAATAGCTAATAATGAAGAAGTTATAAAAGGAAATGCTATTGGCATACATTTATTGAATGAAAAGCACGATTGCAAGGTTGTTAACATGAATTCCATGAAAGTTAATTATGCTAATGATCATGATTGGGGTGATGATGTTTTTTATCTTGAAAATTTATTTGAGCCTCATAATCAATCTACTATTGATAAATAAATTTGTAGTAGTATTGAAAGTGGGTTTGGAAGAGTGTCAACTTTAGGTAAAAAGAATCCCACATATTCGGAGAGTGTTCAATCTTATGATTTTGTTGATAAAAGTGGGTTTGGAGAGGTCATGACTTTAGTTGATGTTAATCCCACTATCTTGAAAGATTGTAAAACTTTTGTGCATGAGGATCATCTAGAGAATATTTTATATTATAGCTATATTGTCGATGAATATGATCCTACATGTAATTATTATGAGAGAGTTCATTATGGTTATACAAATCTTCCTCTCACTAAATTACCTCTCTTTATGTTGAAATTATTAATGCTTCATTTTTCCTATTGGCATATTCTAGTTATTTCTTATCTTGAAAATTTGTTTAACTATAAAATGCCTATGCATAGGAGTAGGGTTAGACTTAAATGAGTTTGTCACATGCTATACCGTACTCTCTTAGTGTTTGAATTCTTGAATTTCATATGAGCGTCGTCAAAATTTCAAGCATATCTTAATGGCTATAAAGAAAGAGCTTCTTAGGAGACAACCCAATAGTTATCCTTTTCTGTTTTTGTATGATGACATGACTCTTGCTACTTAAATGATAGTGTTTTTATCCTTTAATTAATTTTTGTGCCAAGTAAAGCCTTTGGGATGATTTGGATGATGGTAGAATTGATACAGTGTAGAACAGAAAATTTTACCACCAATATTTGAATTTTGATTATTTTTTTATGAAACGTGATAAATTGCTGAAATTTTAACAAAGTATTATCCTGCAAATTTCCAATGTTGTCCTAATTTTTCAGAATTTTCATATTTACAGAAATATGGTTTTAGTACAGATCATTACATACCATTATGTTTTAGTCAGATTCTGTTTTTTTATTGCATAGTGTGTTTGTTTTAATGATTCCATGGATTGTATTGGGGGTATAAATCATGGGAGAGTTAGAGTGCAGTAGTAATTATGCAAGAATAATTATGAATTGGTATATGACAGTACCTAAAGTTTATGATTTGCCTATTATACTAACGGATCTCACGAGGTTTCTGTTGAGTTTTGTGTGCAGAAGTTTTGAAGTTTTGGGTGAGATCATGATGGATGAAGGAATAAGAAGCAGCAAGACCCTAAGCTTGGGGTTTCCCGAGGCACCCCCAAGGTAATATTCAAGGAAGACCCAAGCATCTAGGCTTGGGGATGCCCAGGATGGCATCCCCTCTTCCCATCCACAATTCATCGGCATGTTACTTGGAGCTACATTTTTATTCATCACATGATATGAGTTTTGCTTGGAGCCTCATGTATTACAGTTTTATTTTGCTTGCTTGTTATTTGCCACCATCATTTTTTGTTGAACACACCTTTTTAGAGATACAGACATTCATCATAATTTGCTAGAATAATCTATGTGCTTCCCTTTTATCTTGTGAGCTATGCAGTTGCTCATGTGCTTCACTTATATCCTTAGAGCACAACGGTGGTTATATTTTATAGAAATTATTGTACTCTCATGCTCCACTTAAATATTTTTGAGAGTCTTAAATGGAGGTGTTAATATGCACTGGGTATAATGACTAGTCTGAAAATGATAGGTATATAAGAGGGATATAATAAAAACTTGCATGTAAATCACTAAATATGGATTGCGTGATTTGATTATATTGATGTAGTAATATGAAAGGGTATAGAGTCATGATCATTGGTTAGTAAAGATATCGATATTAAATCTTGTTATTAACTACTCATTTAAGTGTCAGTCATGGCATGACCGGGATGTTGGATTACTTTTATTCTTCGTTGAAATCCTTGTGCTGTTTGAGTCAGGGCGTGCGGTGGTTAATTCCTCCTAACCTCCTCCCTTGGGGCATGCGAGTAGTACTTTGCTTCGAGAGAGCTAATAAAACTTTCACAATAAGTATGTGAGTACTTTATGACTAATGTGAGTTCATGGACTATGCAAACTCCCACCTTTCCACAATTTGCTAACCTCTTCGGTACCCTGCATTGCCATTTCTCACCTCGAGAGTTGGTGCAAAATTTTCCAGTCCATCCAAATCCCGTGATATGTCACGCTCTATCACGCATAAGTCTCCTTATATATTCCTCAAAATATCCACCATACCTACCTATCATGGCATTTCCATCGCCATTCGGAGATATACTGCCATCCAACTTCCATTGTTCCATTTCATGACATGTGTGTTCATCGTCATATTCCGAACAATTGATGTGGCCGTATCACATCTGGAGGCCTTTTCTGGCACCCTGCCGGAGGGGGAATCGATCACGGAGGGCTTTTACATTAACCTTGTTGCCTCTCTGATGATGTGTGAGTAGTCTACCACAGACCTACAGGCCCATAGTGATTAGCTAGATGGCTTGTTCTCTCTTTGATCTTCCATACCATGTTCTCTTCGGAGATCTATTTGATGTAATCTTTTTGTGCGGTGTGTTTGTTGGGATCCGATGAATTGTGGGTTCATAATCATATTATTCATTGAAATTAACTGAGTAAATTCTAAACTTTATTATGTGTGATTTATATAGCTATGTAATGATTTCCGATCTATGGGTTTTCTTTGCCAAGTTGATCTATTGATCTTCGGTAGAAGTGGTGCATAGTAGTGGGTTCAATCTTGCGGTGTCCTCACCCAGTGACTACATGGGTAGCGAGGCACGTATTGTCTTATTGCCACTAATCATAAAACGACGCGGTCTGAACATATTGCTTGTCTTTCATTGTCTGCATTATGTCATCTTGCTCAAAAACGTTACTCTATTTGTTATGAACTTAATACCATAGATTTAGGCAGGTGTCGGTCGATTGGTGGAGTAATAGTAGTAGATGCAGGCAAGAGTCGGTCTACTTGTCATGGACATAATGCCATTGTAAATGATCATGCCATGAATAATTTCATAATTATGCGCTTTTCTATCAATTACCCAACAGTAATTTGTTACCCACCGTATGATATGGTAAAAGAGAGAAGACTCTAGTGAAAACTATGGGCCCCGGGTCTACATTAATCATATTACAAAACCAAAAATATATTGTTGCACTTTATTTACTTTGTAAATTATCTATCTATCACTATCAGTTTTTAATCCTTGCTTTGAGCAAGTATAGGGCATTGACAATGCTCTTGTCTGTGTTGGGTGCAAGTATTTGCAGTTTTATGTGTAGATGCTGCTTGGTTCTCCTACTGGTTCGATAAACCTTGGTTGTTAACAGAGGAAAATATGTTTCGCTACTTTACTACATCACCCTTCCTCTTCGGGGAAAATCCTAATGCATCTCAAGTAGCAGTATTCGATGAGCATCCCCATGAACGAGCGGTCCGAGAGCTTGGTTACGCCGGGGCCCGTGTTCTTCACGTGCACCTCACATCTGAAGATGCGTAGGTGCTCGACGTTGGTCCTGCGGTGATGCCAGGACTCAATTCAGGAGGCTGCTGAGAATTCTCGTCGGGGCTCAATTTAGGAGGTACACCGCAGTGCCAACAGGTTCACCCCAGAACTCTGCCGGGATGGCCATGATCTTAAGCATGCACGGGGCCATCTCGACGACAGTCTGGTTCCATCTCTCCACCACTCCGTTCTACTGGGGAGAGTACGGATCAGTGGTGTAGTGTCGGATTCCTCCCTCATCACAGAAAGCCTTGAACTAAGAGAGTTGAACTCGCCGCCATGGTCGGATCTGAATGCACGCAACTTGCATCGCTAGTGCGATTATGTATGTGCCTTAATCTTCTTGAAGTGTTCAAGTGCTTCACGTTTGCTCCTGAGAACCTGAATCCACATGTATCGTGTGCAAACATCTACAACCAGCAGTTATCTCCCATCGTAGCAGGCATGATCGGTTCGCCGATGTTGGTGTGTACCAACTCCAGAGTGTGATATGCACGGTGCGCTGGCCTGAGGAAATGGAGTGGGTGCTGCTTTCCAAGGGCACACCCATCAAAGAATTCTTCAGCGTGATCCAGCACAGGAAGACCACGCACCATCCCCTTCCTTGACAGGGTGCAGAGTGCACAAAAATGCAGATGGCCGTAGCGTGAATGCCACAGCCGGGCATCAAGCTTGGTGATGAGGCACACGGGTGCGGCAAGATCAATCCTAAGTATGTACAGGCGGTTCCTCGTCCGCGGCAACCGAACGATGAGTTGACGCCTGGTCGAAAATGGTGATCTGCACATCCTCAGGTGCCATCTTGCATTCATTCTTGTCCAGCTGACCAAGCGAGATGATGTTGGTTCGAAGCATGTGGATGAAGAAAATGTCCGCCAAGACCCTTTGATACATCTCCAATGTATCTACTTTTCCAAACACTTTTGCTCTGGTTTTGGCCTCTAATTTGCATGATTTGAATGGAAATAACCCGGACTCATGCTGTTTTTAGCAGAAATACCTTGGTGTTATTTTTTGTTCAGAAATAAAAGTTCCCGGCATTGGAAGAAACTTTTTGTGGATTTTTTCTGGAATATGTCATGAATTATGGGGCAAAGAGCTGCCGGAGGGAGGCCACCCGAGAGCCAAAAGCCAACAGCGTGCCCCCTAGGCCACGCTCTGATGGCTTGTGGGGCCCACGAGGCTCCTCCGACCCTAATTCTAGTCCTATAAAATCACATCTTCGGAGAAAAAAATCAGAGAGAAGTTTTCATCGCGTTTCATGAGACAGAGCCGCTGCCACCTCCAGTTCTTCCTCGGGAGGGCTGACCTAGAGTCCGTTTGGGGCTCCAGAGAGGGGAAATTGTCGCAGTCATCATCACCATCCCTTCTCCATCAACACGGACATGATGCTCACCACCGGGAGTGAGTAATTGCTTTGTGGGCTTGCTGGACGGTGGTGGGATTGGATAAGATTGATCATGTAATCGAGTTAAGTTTGATAGGGCTTGATCCCTAGTATCCACTATGTTCTGAGATTGATGTTGCTATGACTTTGCTATGCTTAATGCTTGTCACTAGGGCCCGAGTGCCATGATTTCAGATCTGAACATATTATATTATCTCTGAATATAAGATTGATTTGGATCCTATCTTGCAAGTTGTATGCACCTATTACATGTCTTGATCCGCATACCCCAAGGTGACAATAATTGGGATTCTTTCCGGTGATTGCCGTAGTTTGAGGAGTTCATGTATTCACCATGTGTTAATGCTTTGTTCTGGTTCACTATTAAAAGGACGCCTTAATTTCCCTTAGTTTCCAATAGGACCCCGCTGCCACGGGAGGGTAGGACAAAAGATGTCATGCAAGTTCTTATCGCAAGCATGTATGACTATATACGGAATACATGCCTACATTATATTGATGAATTGGAGCTAGTTCTGTGTCGCCCTAGTGTGTAATTGTTACATGATTGATGTCATCTAAATCATTATCCATCATCGATCCACATGCCTACGCATTACATATACCGAATGTTGCTAAGTTACTATTGCTACTGCTACTGTCACAACTGCTACAAAATTGTTGTTGTCACTATTACTATTACTTTTGCTACTACTATTTGCCATGCTACTAAACCTTTGCTGCAGAGAGATATCCCAGGTGCGGTTGAATTGACAACTCAACTGTCAAGGCCAATAAATATTCTTTGGCTCCCCTTGTGTCGAATCAATAAATTAGGGTGAAATACTACCCGTGAAGACTGTCGCGATCCCCTATACTTGTGGGTTATCAAGACCTTTTTCTGGCGCCATTGTCGGGAAGCATAGCTCTATTTATTGTGTTAACTTGAGGATATCCAATTGCCACTATGAAGAATCTGAAAGATAATCGAACTAAGGTCGTCCCCTCTCGCACGAGAGGAGGTAAGGAACTGCCATCTAGCTCTGCTTTTGATTCACCTACTGTTTTGAATCAGCTTGTTACACCACCACCAGTTGATCGTCCTGATATGTCACATGAACTTGATGATGCTACTTCTGAAATTAATGATGATACTATTCCTACACATGATGAAACTGAAACTGTGCCACTGAATGCACTACTTGATGTTCATATTGCTAAAGCTGGAGAACTTGAAAATGCTGAAACTGATAAAGACTTTGAATCACCTATTACACCTCGCTCACCTAATAGATATGAATTGCCTTATGTACCTAAATGTTATGTTATGGATAAGGAAACAGCTAGGGATTTCTTTGCTTGTGAAAATAGAGATGACTTGAAGAACCTGCTATGCAAACTAAAAGAAAAATCTATGATGGAGAAAATGAAATATGATCCTTAATTTCCTACTTCTCCTATATTTGTTACTGATAAGGATTATGAGTTCTCTGTGTACCCTGAGTTAATTCCTATAGTAGAGTCTGATCCTTTCCATGGTTATGAAAATGAAACTGTCGTCGAACATCTTATGAAACTAAATGATATTGCTACTCTGTTTACCAATGATAAAAAGATACACTACTATTATATCCTTAAAATTTTCCTTTCTCGCTAAAAGGTGAGGCCAAGGGATGGTTTCTTTCTCTTGCCCCTGGTTGTATGCGTAGTCCCCAGGATATGCTTCATTACTTTTCTGAAAAATATTTTCCTACTCATAAGAACAAGTTGCCTTATGATGTCTACTACGCAACTTTATTCTTGTAGACTTTGTTGGGCCTCCAAGCGCAGATGTTTGTAGGACAGTAGAAATTTTCCCTCAAGTGGATGACCTAAGGTTTATCAATCCATGGGAGGTGTAGCATGAACATGGTCTCTCTCAAACAACCCTGCAATCAAATAATAAAAAGTCTCTTGTGTCCCCAACACACCAAATACAATGGTAAATTTTATAAATGCACTAGTTTGGCGAAGAGATGGTGATACAAGTGTAGTAATGATAGTAGATATTGATTTTTGTAATAGTAACAATAAAAAACAGCAAGGTGGCAAGTATCAAAAGTGAGCACAAACGGTATTACAATGCTTGAAAAAAATGCCTAGGGTCCGTACTTTCGCTAGTGCAATCTCTCAACAATGCTAATATAATTGGATCACATAACCATCCCTCAACGTGCAACGAAGAATCACTCCAAAGTTCTTATCTAGCAGAGAACATAAGAAGAAATTGTTTGTAGAGTACGAAACCACCTTAAAGTTATCCTTTCCGATCGATCTATCCAAGAGTTTGTACTAAAATAACACCAAGTTATCCTTTCCGATCGATCTATCTAAGAGTTCGTACTAAAATAACACCATATGATACGCATCAACCAACTCTAATGTCACCTAGATATTCCAATGTCACCACAAGTATCTATGAGTTAATTATACGATACGCATTAAACAATTTCAGATTCATAATACTCAATCCAACACCAAGAACCTCAAAGAGTGCCCCAAGATTTCTACCGGAGAAAGTAGGACGAAAACGTGCATCAACCCCTATGCATAGATTACCCCAATGTCACCTCGAGAATCCGCGAGTTGAGTGCAGTAATAAAGAAATCAAGTGCTCTCAAATCCATAAAAGTATTCAATCCGGTAATAACGAAATCTCAAAGGGAAAACTCAATTCATCACAACAAGATAGAGAGGGGAAAACACCATATGATCCAACTATATTAACAAAGCCCATGTTACATCAAGATCGTGACATCTGAAGAACACGAGAGAGAGAGATTGAACACATAGCTACTGGTACATACCCTCAGCCCCGAGGGTGGACTACTCCCTTCTCGTCATGGCCTCCACCGGGATGATGAAGATGGCCACCGGAGATGATCTACCCTCTCTGGCAGGGTACTGGAACGCCCCCCATATTAGTTTTTCGTTTATACAGAGAGTTGCGGCAGCGGAACTTCTAATCTAGGGTTATTTCTGGGGGTTTCTGAATATATAGGATTTTTGGGTGTCGGTTTCACGCGAAGATGGGCCACGAGGGGCCCACAAGACACCAGGGTGCGCCAGAGGGGGCTGGCGTGCCCTGGTGGGTTGTAGCTACCTCGTGGCTCTTATGGCCCTCCCACAAAGCTTCTAGTGCCTCTTTTGTTCCAAAAAAATCATCAAAAAGTTTCGTTGCATTTGGAGAACTTTTATTTCTGCAAAAAAACAACAACACCACGGTAGTTCTGCTGAAAACAGCGTCAGTCCCGGTTAGTTCCATCCAAATCAAACCAAAACCATATAAAATTATTGTAAATATGGCATGAATACTTCATAAATTATAGATACGTTGGATACGTATCAACATCCCCAAGCTTAATTCCTACTCGTCCTCGAGTAGGTAAATGATAAAAGAAAATAATTTATGAAGTGTGAATGCTAGCATAGTGCATAAGTTTGATCAATGGTAATTTCAACCACTTTTCCTAGCATCATAACAGCAACTCTTTCTCATAAAACTCATGATGATAAAGTAGCAACCAATTCACATGTTATGGTTCAAACAATGAATTCTCTTGAAACTTAACAACCTATGTTCTTAGTCACCAAACAATTGCAATTCAACTTATTCTCAACAAAGTCTAAGTAAGAGCTCCACATACTCAATCATCATATAGTCTTCTATGATTGCTAGTACTCAAAGCATATTTTTAGAACAAATGGCATCCATCGAACACAGAGAAATATAGGGGCTTAATGTTTCGCTTCCCAACTCATTTATCATAGAGATAATTGTCAACTATAATAAGTCATGATCAAATATATTTGACTAGCCTTATGTGCCTAGATCTTTCCCCACCACATGCTGCTTGCCAACTAGAGAATAATTGAGGTAGAAATGAGAATGCATACTATTGACTCTTGCATAAAAGTAAATACTGAAAGGTAAAAGATATGCCCTTCGCAGAGGGAAGCAGAGGTTGTCATGCGCTTTTTGGTTTTGTATGCGCAATCCCTTAATGCAAAAGAACGTCATGTTATATTGCCCCTTATGATGGCAACCTTTATTATGCAGTTCGTCGCTTTTATTACTTTGCCATCACAAGTTCGTGCAACGCTCAATTTTCTCTTACACTAAATGATCAAACACATTTAGAAGCAATTTTTATTCCCTTTTTGCACCGATGACAACTTACTTGAAGGATCTTATTCAATCCATAGGTAGGTATGGTGGACACTCATGACAACAAACTGGTTTAAGGGTTTTTGGATGCACAAGTAGTATCGCTACTTAGTACGAATTTTTGGCTAGCAAAAGATCCTAAGCAAACACCACATGTTGGAGGATCCATAACAATACAACTTCTATGCAAATATACACAACCATAACTCATTACGTTGTCTTCCTTGTCCAACTTCAACTAATTTTCTCAAGTTTGAAAATAATTAATGGGTATTCACAATCATAGAAGATATCCAAGATAATATATTTGTATGTGAAAGTTCTCTTCCTTATACTAATCATTCACGAATTGCTTGTATGACCAATATTGTGATTGTCAAGCTTCATAAGATTTCACTTTCTAAACCCAATGTGAAGCTACTACTAGGCATGATATGAACATATAATTTCAACATCATGGTATTCAATTCATTCAACAATTTACTCATAGGATATACGTGAATCACAAGAGTAAATGATAAGCTACTCCAAAAAGAAATAAGTGAAGATCAAGCGAGTAGTTAAGTAAATGGGTAGCCATTTGAGAACTCTCTCTCATCTAAATACTTTCAGATCTAAGCATTTTATTAAAACAGAAAGCAAAACAAAATAAAATGACATTCCAAGAATAGCACACATCATGTGAAGAAGCAAAAACTTAGGCTCAACCGCTACTAACCAATAATTGTTGATGAAGAAAGGTGGGATGCCTACCGGGGCATCCCCAAGCTTCGATGCTTGAGACTTCTTGACATATTATCTTGGGATGCCTTGGGCATCACCAACCATGAGCTTTTGTGTCTCCTTAATTCCTTTTATATCACAGTTTCCCTAAATCTTAAAAACTTCATCCACAAAAACTCGAAAAGAACTCGTGAGATAGGTTAGTACACATAAGAATAAGTCCACACTTCTTGTACTGCCAAGACAAGTTGCACAATCATTTCCAAACATCATCTAATGTTTACTATTGTTTCCACAATTTCTATCTACCAATATAGGCTATGGAAACTATAGGATAAGTAGATAACAAAACTATGACAGCAATGTGTCCAAATAGAACTATCTGTAGCAATTTATGAAAACAGTGTACTTCTATAACTCAAAACATTATGAAAATTTAGGACATGATAAAGAATTTATATGAAAACATTGTGTAGAAATTTCAGAAACTTTCCATGTTCCAGTAAAATATGAAAATTCAAACACTACAGAGAAAGTTTCTGTTTTTACACAGCACACATCAAACATGCAATGCAAGCATCCTAAGGCAGTTCTTGGAACTTTTTATTGAAAAACAAGATTATAAATAACACCTAACAGAAAATAACAAAATATAATGACGATCCAAGCAAAACACATATTATGTGATGAATAAAAATATGCCTCTAACTAAGATATACCGATAATCTTGAAGACGAAAGAGGGGATGCCTTCCGAGGCATCCCCAAGCTTAGGCGCTTGCTTCGTACTTTGATATTACCTTGGGGGTGTCTTGGGCATCCCCAAGCTTAGGGTCTTACCACTCCTTATTCTTCTTATATCAGTGTCTCACCCAAAACTTAACGGAATTTCGTGAGATGGGTCAGTATAATAAATAAAGATCATTCACTTAGGTACTGTCAAGACAAGATTCATAATTGTTCTCATATAATACCTACTGTATTCTACCATTTCCATAATTTATATCACTAAATATAAGCTATGGAAACACTAAAACAAGCAAACTATGCATGCAAAACAGAATCTTTCAAAAACAGAACAGTCTGTGAAGATATGTAGTATAACCATACTTACCTTTCTTTAGAAATTATGAAAGATTAGGAAAACCTAAAGAATTTGTATCACGATCCAGTAAAAAATAAAAATTCCTGTACTGGAGTCAAAAGTTTCTGTTTTGGTTCATCATCAATTCTACGCATCTTGTGAGTCATCCCAAAGGCTTTACTTGGCACTTTATTGAAATAAAAGACACAAAACATGATTACTACAGTAGATTAATCATGTGAACACACAAAAACAGAAAGTAAAAGTGTTGGGTTGTCTCCCAACAAGCGTTTTTCTTTAAAGCCTTTTAGCTAGGCATGATGATTTCAATGATGCTCACATAGGAATTGTAATTGAAACATGCAAGAGAGCATCATGAAAATCATGACAAGCACATTTAAGTCTAACCCACTTCCTATGCATAGGGATTTTGTGAGAAAACAATTTATGGGAGCAAGAATCAACTAGCATAGGAAGGCAAAACAAGCATATCTTCAAGTTTTTCAACACATAGAGAGGAAACTTGATATTATTGCAATTCCTACAAGCATATGTTCCTCCATCATAATAATTTTCAGTAGCATAATGAATAAATTCCACAATATAACTACCACATAAGTCATTATTTTCATGATGCACAAGCATAGAATTTTTATTACTACCCACACAAGCAAAATTATTCTCATTCAAAGTAGTGGGAGCAAACTCAACAAAATAACTATCATGAGATATTTGAGTGGCATAACCACATTCAATATTAAAATCATGATGACAAGTTTCATGGTTACTATCACTCTTTATAGCATACATGTCATCATCATAATCATCATAGATAGGAGGCATGCCATCATCATAATAAATTTGTTCATCAAAACTTGGGGGACTAAAAATATCATCTTCATCAAACATAGCATCCCCAAGCTTGTGGCTTTGCATATCATTAGCATCATGGATATTCAGAGAATTCATACTAGCAACATTGCAATCATGCTCATCATTCAAGGAATTTTCATCAACTATTTTTATGATTTCTTCCTCTACCAATTGAGCACAATTTTCTGAATCCTTATTTTTACGAAAGACATTATAAAGCCGAAACAAATGATGCAACCTAAACTCCATTTTTTTAGTAGTTTTCTTTTATAAAACCAAACTAGTGAAAAACAAGAAACTAAAAGATTTAATTGCAAGATCTAAAGATATACCTTCCAGCACTCACCTCCCCGGCAACGGCGCCAGAAAAGAGCTTGATGTCTACTACGCAACTTTATTCTTGTAGACTTTGTTGGCCTCCAAGCGCAGAGTTTTGCAGGACAGTAGCAATTTTCCCTCAAGTGGATGACCTAAGGTTTATCAATTCATGGGAGGTGCAGGATGAAGATGGTCTCTCTCAAACAACCCTGCAATCAAATAATAAAAAGTCTCTTGTGTCCCCAATACACCAAATACAATGGTAAATTGTATAGGTGCACTAGTTTGGCGAAGAGATGGTGATACAAGTGTAGTCATTGTTCGGGAAATCGGTAACTGGTAGCTGCTCGGTCGGCTTGGGAGTAGTGATTAATCGGTGAATCGGCCTATTAACTGGATTAATCGGTTGACCATTAATCGGTAGATTAAATAGGAATTGCCAACATATATCTTGTTTTTTAATGTATTATACCATACTCTCATGCTCTCAACTAAGTAATATACCAAAATATGCTACTGTTTAGTCGAACCCTAGCTATTGAGGAGTGAGAGGGGGGTGAGAGTGGTTACACGAATTTTTTTTGGCTTTGTTTGCCCACAAGTTAATGGGTCAGCAGCGATTAATCGGCCTAACAACCGATTAATCGGTCTAACTGGCCAATTAATCGGCCTGACAAGTTAACATGATGAATAGGTGCTATTCGATTCGGTCACCCTATGAGTAGCGATTAACTGGCCCGTTAACTGATTAATCGGACGAATTCTTGAACAGTGAGTGTAGTAATGATAGTAGATATTGATTTTTGTAATAGTAACAATAAAAAACAGCAAGGTAGCAAGTAACAAAAGTGAGCACAAACGGAATTGCAATGCTTGAAAACAAGGCCTAGGGTCCGTACTTTCGCTAGTGAAATCTCTCAACAATGCTAATATAATTGGATCACATAACCATCCCTCAACGTGCAACGAAGAATCACTCCAAAGTTCTTATCTAGCGGAGAACATAAGAAGAAATTGTTTGTAGGGTACGAAACCACCTTAAAGTTATCCTTTCCGATCGATCTATCCAAGAGTTCGTACAAAAATAACACCAAGTTATCATTTCCGATCGATCTATCTAAGAGTTCGTACTAAAATAACACCTTATGATACGCATCAACAACTCTAATGTCAACTAGATACTCCAATGTCACCACAAGTATCCATGAGTAAATTATACAATACGCATCAAACAATTTGAGATTCATAATTGTCAATCCAACACAAAGAACCTCAAAGAGTGCCCCGAGATTTCTACCGGAGAAAGTAGGACGAAAACGTGCATCAACCCCTATGCATAGATTACCCCAATGTCACCTCGGGAATCCGAGAGTTGAGTGCAAAGACATAGATCAAGTGCTCTCAAATCAATAAAAGTATTCAATCCGGTAATAATGAAATCTCAAAGGGAAAACTCAATTCATCACAACAAGATTGTCGGCGTTCTGGGGACGGGGGAACCCAGACCTGCCGGCCTGCGGCCCAGGGCGTGGCCCACCTCGACAGCCAAGCACGGCCCAGAATGGCCTCATTCAAGACAAGGCCTTTGCGAGAGCCCCACGCTCGCGAGGAGGACGGCGCCAAGACCCTCGGAGGGATGAGGCCTCCCCAGGTCGCCTCACTAGGGGCGGAGATCCCCATTCAACACTAAGCCTCGGGAGGCCGGGGGTGACGCAAGCCAGGCCAGGCGGGCACCAGCGCGTGCAGATGAGACAGTTTCCTCTTTGGTGCAAAGGAGGCAAAGGCGTACGCGGGTTCCGAAAGCACCCCCCCAAAGGTTTCCATTCCAGTGCAATGAGACCAAGACCACGAGCTCCGCAGGGCGGACGTCATCGCCGAGCCCACCTCTGCATCACCACCGGCTACTTTGCAAGCGAAGACCACCTTTCGTCAGGATAAGGGTGTACTTCTTGTCCCCCTTCGAGTTTGACCGTTGTGGGATCCCTTCCCGCCATTGCGATAAGGGAAGAGGACCCGGGCCACTATAAATAGAGGATGGGCTGCTCCGTAGAGAGGGACGGACAAAACACCGCCCGAGCACCCTCGCGAGGCAATTCTCCACTGTACTAGTTCTTACAAAAACCTCCTCGTGAGGCAATCCACCAAAAGCAGGAGTAGGGTTTTACGCTTCGCAGCGGCCCGAACCTGGGTAAATCCTCGTGTGCTAGTCTTCTTCCCCGCGATTGAGTGAGTCCGTCAGGCGAGGCTGTCGAGCGGCGAGCTTGAGGTCGAAGCTATGCAGATCTTCGCACACGCCCAAAATCTGACATTTGGCGCACCAGGTAGGGGGCATGTCGGAGTCTTCTACAAGCTTCGCTTCTTCTTCGATCCGTCGTGTCGATGGCCGACGCCCGACAAGCTACCTTCGGCCCCGGCGGATCCGCCTTCACCAACCTCGCCGCTACCACCCAAGACGCACGTCCTGGCAGCTCGGTGCTGTGCGGTCATTACCAGGCCACTAGCGTCGTCTCCACCGCCGTCGTTGCTCGTGCCGGCCAGGCGTGCAGCGGGCGAGCGGCGCCCTCGGGACCGACATCACACTGTACCCACATGGGAGACCTCAACGCGCATGACGCGCTACTGATGGCGAGTGAGATGCTTCGCCACCGCCAGACGCACGGGGGCTTCGACGCCTGGGCCGTCCACATCGCCGAGTTGGTCACCGTCGCGAGGAGGGCCTGGGTTCCGCAACCCTCTTCTCGACCACCGACGCTGGGCGCCGGGGGCTCACTCGCCGTGCCTCTCACCTCATCTGCAGACGGCGTGCCCGACCCATGCCCGGGCGAGACCGGGCAGGGCCCACCACACGCCGTGCTCCTTCTCCTTTGGATCCCGGTAACCGGCTTCGGGGCGCCGTTCTGCCCCTCCAGTGGTGCCTTCGAAGAAGGTGATGGGGCGCTCCGCGCGCGCCTCAACGCGCGGACTCATGCCCCGGTGGATCATCAACAGCCTGGGTCGTCCCGGCGAGAGCGCGCCAACCAGCGCAGGGATCACGAGGCTCAGGCTTTCGGGCAGGCAGGTAACCATAACGGAGGCGCGGTGGATAACCAGGGAAGCAACCCACGTCAAGACACGCGCGACCAACCACACGGCGACAACAGAGGTAAGCAACTTCGAGCGGAGGCTCGCCGCAGGAGGGTTTGTGGGCCGCGCGCCCAGGGCGGCGTCGCCTTGCCACCCAGGGAGGCTCCTCATGGGGCGCGTGGAGACGGTTCAGAAGGAGGCCAAGGCCTTTACACAGAGGCCTATGTTCCGAGCTATGTCATGCCTGCGGATAGCGCGGTGGATCACGCGCCCCCCGCGGGAGCCAGCATCCTCCCGGAGTAGGGAGATGTCCCGGATGTCCTCTCCAAGCCGGGCCTGGGGGCTTCCACTAGCAAGGCACCAGGCCTAGTTGGAGCAAGCGAGGGGGCGTCCAGGGATGCGCGGGGGTGCGGCATTGCTGCCGCCCTCGCGAGCAAGCAGCACGCAGCCGAGCCCTCTGGGCCGCAGGGGCAACCGCCTAGGGCGACCGGTAGGTTATGAGCAGCGCGGGCCACGCGCGGCAACGGGGGTGCCGGCGCGGCCCTCAGGAGGCAGGGCCTCGCGAGGTCCTCGGGTCATGGTCTGGTCGGCGCCCCGACGCCTCACAAGGCGGCTTCACCGACACAACACCCCTATGGCTGCGTTGGGTGCATTGTGCTCATGTTTGGGCGGCGGGAGCGCAATCCCGCGGCTACGCGGGGAACGATGCACTCAGGTTTGGGCTGTAGGGGCGCGCACCCGCACAGAAATGCGCAGGATTGCTCTTAACTAAGTTGGGAGCACCTAGGCCATGCGCCTGGGGGCTTGCCCAGCTATCTTCGGCCATGACACTCTCACGTAATAATGAGTGGGCTGTATACGCCCGGAGCCCCCCGAGGACGCGGAGGGGTTCCATCCCATGCCCAAGTGGAAGCCCCATGCTCCGCGCTGGCAGACAACACTGTCCTCCAATGACTATGCCCACGCAACGTGGATGCCCTATGCTCCGCGCTGGGGGAAGACGAAGACGAAGACTAGACTATGTGCCGGACGCGGCTGCTTCTTGTTTCCTTTTTGTATTCGAATTGCCACTTTTTTAAAATGAAACTCGAAAGTTTCGAAACTCTATTTAAAAAAAGGGGGTGGGAATTTTCTCTCTTTGCAATTCCTTTTTCTAGTCTTGAAGTCTCGTTTTCTGAATCGACACCTTGCCAAGGCCCTGGCACCTTGGCCCTCATGTGGCGCCTCTGGGCAGGCCGGCAAGGGCCTGTTGCCTCAAAAGCATCCATCTTTTAGTGGTCGACCCTCGCTCGGGGGCTCCGGCTACGGCCCGGCGCGGTAGCACGGAGCCTCGGGAGGCTCAGGCACCTTCCGGGGTAGGAACCGGCAAAAGGCATGGGAGCCGCTCGAACGTCAAGGGGGACTCCTGAGCAACGCGCCTCAGGACCCTCACTGGTCACGTAGCCCCTTGCCCCTTGGTCTCGTCCTGGTGATCCGGACGCCCCAACGGCGGTCGAGGTATGCGCGAGATTGGGCCCCGCCGACGTAGAGCGCTGCTTGAGCGTCAAGGGGGACTCCTGAGCAGCGCGCCTCAGGAGCCTCACTGATCGCGTAGCTCCTCGCCCCTTGGTCTCGTCCTGGTGATCCGGACGCCCCAACGGCGGTCGAGGTATGCGCGGGATTGGGCCCCGCCGACGTAGAGTGTCGGAAAGGCTCCCAAACCATTCCGCTCGCTAGGAAGAAGCCCTCCCTGGCGGGATCCTCGAGCTCCTTAGACGCCACAGCTGCACCACACAGCGCACGAGCTCGCCACGGCCTGCCAAGCTAAGTACCCCGACCGTAAGGAGTAGAAACTTTATGATCCGATGATAACCTGAGTGCTGGGTATGAGACAGGAACGCTAACGTCAGAATGCAGGCGCTATGGTTTACTACGTGTCCCCGTCAGGCCACTTGTTCCTCGAGGTACAGGGAAGGGCAGCGCGAAGGAAGGAATCCGGCCTCTCTCGGCGTCGCCGCTAAAACCCCGGTCTTGGGACGGCACGCTCCACCTCAGGAGGGTCCGCCTCGCGAGGCCCTAACGGACCGTCATCGCTGGGCGTAGTGCGACACCTCAGCGGACCTCACGAAGAGTGCCAGGTGCGGAGCAGCGGCACATCGGTACATGCAAAGGTACGAGGCAGTGCATGGTGCCGCACCAACGATGACACAGAACTCCGCGCAGGAGACGAGGGCGCGTAACACAAAACAAGCAACCAATAGCTTAAAAGGAGAGGGAAGAAGACGATGGTAAAACGCAAAAGTTTTAATGCCCTCGGGGGCCAAGTGCTTCTTGATGTAACAGGGACCAGAGGAAGGAAACGGGGGAAGCCTAGGCGGAGGAGCCGCTGTCACCATCCAGACCCCCGCCTGCCTTGGCGCCGGAGTCGTCGCCCTCATCGGAGGAAGGCTCTTGGACGAACCGTTCCACCAGGGCCTCCACGAGCAAGCGCACCTCATCCCGGAGAGGCCACTGGAGCTCCTCAGGCACCGACTCCATGACACGGGGGAGGTCAAGCTCGGGGACGTGGCGGCGTAGGTTGGAGAAGATGCGCATCAGCGCAATGTCTAGAAGCTCACGCGCGCTGGACGCGTTGTCCTCGTCCACCTGGGAGACGCCGGTCTCCAGCGCCTCCACCACCTTGCCGAATAAGTTGAGGTAGCCTCCATCGCCGTGCGCGCACGGCAGCGCGGGGGCTTCCCAGACGAACTGGCTCACCGCACCAACCGCGCGGTGGGCGATATCCAGGTACTTCTTGGCGCACTGCGCCTCTAGCATCTTTGCATGCGTCGCCTCGTCCTGGGCGGCCTGCACGACGTCAGCTGCCCCCTTGATTTGGGCCTCGAGGGACGCCAGCTCCGCCTGGGCCTCCGCCTCACCCCTGAGCGCGGCCTGGAAGGCGGCCTCGGCGTCCGCCAGCTGGGCCCTCAACGCGTCCGCTTCCTCCAGGAGCTCGACGAGCCTGCTCCTCTTGGGCGCAGGCACCCTGGGGGAAGGAAACGATCGGGTCTGGCGTGCCGGGCATGATTGCAAGAGAAGGCCGGGGGTGACGGAACACTTACTCGTCGATGATGGCCCAACACCGGCGAGCTTGGGCCGGCCTCGAAGGCCCCCCCGCCGCTGCCTCCAGAGGCCGACGGTGGAACCGAGGACCCCGTGCGCTTCCCCGCACCTGCTGCACTCCCTCCAGACGCCATGGAGGATAAGGGAAGAGAGGAGGATGAGAAAGATATCTTTGGAAGGATGGGAAGCGAGAGGGCGCATCAGGATGGTAAGACCCCCCCCCCAACCCGGGCGCGGCGGGTTTATAAGCGCAACCGCTTCCCACGGGGTGTCGTGGGGAGTGGAGGTGCCGTACGCTCCTCGGGCGCCGCATGCCAGACTCGGTCGGCGTGCTGCCCTCATCGGATCACATCCGCGTGGCCCGAGGGGGGAGGACGCAATGAGACAGCCGCATTCAAGGGAGGGCAATGATGGCCAGCGCGGTGCGCAGGCCTCGCGTCAGCTTGACTCGGGGCGGTTCCCGACGTCTTCGGGGAGCGGAGGCGTCCGCGTCGCATTATGCGCCACGCGCCAGGTTGGGCCCGCAGGCGATTGGGGCCCGCGGCGCTCAGGTCGGCTTCGCCCCGAAGCCAACCCAAGCGCGCCTTGGGCCCGGGGGCTGCTGTCGGCGTTCTGGGGACGGGGGTACCTAGACCTGCCGACCTGCGGCCCGGGGCGTGGCCCACCTCGACAGCCAAGCACGGCCCATAACGGCCTCATTCAAGACATGGCCCTCGCGAGAGCCCCGCGCTCGTGAGCAGGAATGAGGCCTCCCCAAGTCGCCTCCCGAGGGGCGGAGATCCCCATGCAATGCTAAGCCTCGGGAGGCCGGGGGTGATGCAAGCCAGGCCAGGTGGGCACCAGCGCGTGCAGATGAGATAGTTTCCTCTTTGGTGCAAAGGAGGCAAAGGCATACGTGGGTTCCCAAAGCACCCCCCCCCCCACAAAGGTTTCCATTCCGTTGCAACGAGACCAAGACCACGAGCTCCACAGGGCGGATGTCATTGCCGAGCCCACCTCTGCATCACCACCGGCTACTTTGCAGGCGAAGACCACCTTTCGTCAGGATAAGGGTGTACTTCTTGTCCCCCTTCGAGTTTGGCCTTTGTGGGATCCCTTCCCGCCATTGCAATAAGGGAAGAGGACACGGGCCACTATAAATAGAGGCTGGGCTGCTCCGTAGAGAGGGACGGACAAAACACCGCCCGAGCACCCTCGCGAGGCAATTCTCCACTGTACTAGTTCTTCCAAAAACCTCCTTCTGAGGCAATCCACCAAAAGCAGGAGTAGGGTTTTACGCTTCACAGTGGCCCGAACCTGGGAAAATCCTCGTGTGCTAGTCTTCTTCCCCGCGATTGAGTGAGTCCGTCAGGCGAGGCTGTCGAGTGGCGAGCTTGAGGTCGAAGCTATGCAGATCTTCGCACATGCCCCTGGGTTCGAACTTCTTTGGGTTTTGCAGAGCCCGAAATCCGACAAAGATAGAGAGGGGAAAACACCATATGATCCAACTATATTAACAAAGCCCGTGATACATCAAGATCGTGACATCTCAAGAACACGAGAGAGAGAGATTGAACACATAGCTACTGGTACATACCCTCAGCCCCGAGGATGGACCACTCCCTCTTCATCATGGCCTCCACTGGGATGATGAAGATGGCCACCGGAGATGATCTACCCTCTCCGTCAGGGTATTGGAACGCCTCCAGATTGGTTTTTCATCGATACAGAGAGTTGCGGCGATGGAACTTCTGATCTAGGATTATTTCCGGTTTTTTTTTAATATATAGGATTTTTCGGTGTCGGTTTCACGCAAAGATGGGCCACGAGGAGCCCACAGACACCAGTGTGTGGCAGAGGGGGCTGGCGTGCCCTGGTGGGTTGTAGCCACCTCGGGGCTCTTCTGGCCCTCCCACGAAGCTTCTAGTGCCTCTTTTGTTCCAAAAAATCGTTAAAAAGTTTCGTTGCATTTGGAGAACTTTTATTTCTGCACAAAAAACAACACCACGGTAGTTCTGCTGAAAACAACGTCAGTCCTGGTTAGTTCCATGCAAATCATACCAAAACCATATAAAATTGTTGTAAATATGGCACGGATACTTCATAAACTATAGATACGTTGGAGACGTATCACCTTACGGGAAATATTTAACTTTGCACAAATTGAAGAAGAGAATCTCTCTCAAGCTTGGGGGAGGCTTCTCCGGTTACTTAGAGCTTTGCCTGATTGTCCTGTTAAGAAAAATGAAATTCTTGACATCTTTTATAATGGACTAACCAATGCTTCTAAGGACTTCCTAGATAGTTGTGCTGGTTGTGTTTTCAGGGAAAGAACTGTCAGTCAAGCTGAAGAACTATTGAATAACATATTGCAAAATGCTGATGATTGGACGCTTCCTGAACCACTGTTGGAGCCTATTCAAAAGAAAAGAGGTATTCTATTCCTCATCCCTGAAGATATGCAAGAAGCAAAAGGATCTATGAAGTAGAAAGGTATTAAAATTGAGGATATCAAGAAACTACCACCTATTGAAGAAATACATGGACTTGATACCCCGACACAGGTAGTAGAGGTAAACTTTCTCTGTTCCTTTAGTGAAAATGATATACCTTACACTAAGACTCCTGAACAATGCATGGATGAATTTGACAATTATGTTGTTAAGCAAGAACACTTCAATAACTATGTTAAGGATCAATTGAGACGTAATGCCATGATGATAGACCGCTTAAGTGACTTGATGTTTAGAATTGCTAATGATGTAAAAGGTCTAGGTAAACATGCCTCTATGGTTCACACTTAACTAGACCAAGTTGCTAAGTCACAAAATGATTTGCTTGCTGAAGTAAATAATAATATGAATGATCATGCCGTCAGAGTACCGACTAGGGGAGGTCGTATGACCCAAGAACCTCTCTATCCGGAAGGTCATCCTAAAAGAATAGAACAGGATTCTCAGAAAATTAATGTTGATGCATCTAGTTCATCTAATAAGAAAAAGAAGAAGAAAAATGATAGGAACTTGCATGCTTCTAGTGAACCTATTACAGAAACACCTACTAAGAACCATAATGAGGTTTCTATTTATGATGATGAGACACAGTCTGGTAGTGAACATGCACCTACTGATAATGAAAAAGAAGATGAAAGTAATAATGTGCATGAAGATGCTCCACCAGATAGTAATAAAGAACATGATAACGATGTAGAGATAGAACCTGCCGAGGATCTTGATAACCCACCTCCTAAAAATAAACGTTATGATAAGAGAGACTTTGTTGCTAGAAAACATGGAAGGGAAAGAAAGCCATGGGTTCAAAAACCCATGCCATTCCCTCGTAAGCCTACTAAAAGTCGGGGCGATGAAGATTTTGAGCGCTTTGCTGAAATGATTAGACCTGTCTTTTTGCATACTCATTTGACCAATATATTGAAAATGCCTCCGTATGCTAAGTATATGAAAGATATTATTACCATCCAAAGAAAAATACCTGAAACTGAAATTGCTACTATGCTTGCTAATTATTCTTTTGATGGAGGAGTACCTAAGAAGTTAGGAGATCCTGGTATACCCACAATACCTTGCTCTATTAAATAGAAATTATGTTAAAACTGCTCTATGTGATTTAGGGGCCGGTGTTAGTGTTATGCCTTTCTCCCTTTATAAAAGACTTGATTTGAGTAAGCTTACACCTACTGAGATATCTTTATCTTCACAGACTTTGGTATTCTTATTGTTGGGGAGATGAAAATTCGCATTGAGGTGACCTAGTGATATACAAAAATTCTTTGGCTGCATGTTAATCGGAAATAGTTGTTAATAAGACTTGATCAACCTTATTAATGGATCCTTTTCAGAAGACATGTGATTGATGAATTTAGTATTCACAAATCTTTGTATCAAAAGTTTATCCTCTGTTAATTTTAGTTTATATAAAATAAATTAGCTTGATTTTTTGTTTTTCTGTTTTTCCCGTGCATAGAAAAATGACCAGAAATAAAAAGTCTCAGATTGCCACAAAATTTTAACATGAATTTTTCTGGAATATATAAGAATTTTTGGCATAAAAATTGTAGCAGGGAAGTGCACCTATGGGCCACAAGCCAACGGGGCGCCCCCCAAGGTCGCGCCATGATGGCTTGTGGGGCCCACGTGGCCCCTGCCTTATCCCTTCAGCTCACTCCTTCTCCTATCTCCAGAAAAAAATTCCTAGCTCCCTCTCTCTCCTGTGTTCTTCCCCTAGAAACTAAAATTTTTGATCTCCTTGCTCGGAACTCCATTTTTTGAAACTGTTTTGAGGAATTGTTCATTGGTATGTGACTCCTCCACTCCTCCAATTATTTTTTGTTTTAGTGGTTTATATTTTGCATAATATGCTGCACTTTGTGCTATAGAAAATGAGCTTGCATGTTGAATTCTTTCAGTTCCAAGTAGAATGAATGCTTGATATGACCTCTAGGCATCATTATGAGTAGTTGCTATCAATCTTGCAAAGTTTTATTGACATAAATTTATGGCTCAAAAATTTCAGAAATTTGTGCTTAGGAAAATGAATTTGTTAAAGAAAGGTTCTTCAAGACGGAGCCCCAAGGGAGTTGTTGGGAGAACTCAGGACCGCGACATCAACATTGTTCGCAACACGGAGGTTAGGCCCTGTGAATGGCCACATACGCCCTTTATGAATGAAGCGGGTTTCTATGAAGAATTCATGCAATTCGTTGCAAATGTCGGGCTTACCGACTTCCTCGTAGATGAGTGTGACCAATATTATCTCCTTACTAATTCCTTGGTGCAAAACTTTTACTTTACAAATACGCCCGATGCTCCCACAGTATGTTTTGATATTTATGCCACAAACTATGAAATGCATCTACATGAATTTTTTGAAATATGTTTGCTTCCCTCTGACGGGGGAATGCGTGAGCCTAAGCCCGAGGAGTTTGAAGACTTCCTCCACAAATTAACTGTGGGAGAAACTAGGGGCGTGTCAAACGCTAGAGCCACTAGTTTGCAATTTACGTCTGTGCACTACATTTCTTTGTTTATAGGAAAATGCATAACTGCCATGGAGTAGGGTGGAGGTCTCAGTGCCCCCACCCTGGCTATTCTACGCCGCGCACTATATGGTGATAATACTTACAACTTAGGAGCTATTGTCGCGCGCCGATTAAATCTTAACAGAACTAAAGGCAAGGTTCATGGTGGTATTTATGCTACGCGCTTGGCAAAGCATTTTGAGGTTGCTATACGCCCTATTGATTACCTGTTGCGCAAGGTTTATCTTGATCACCAGTCTATGATGGAACACCAATTCATTGAGGAACCTAAACCACCACAACATCTTCGTTACAGCTTAATATTTAGCGAGAAGACTTGCGATATTATTCCCTTGCATGCACCCTCTTTGTTTAATTATCATGCCAGGGACGGAAACATCATCATGCCAGAAGATATAATTGCTTATCAGAACGAGCTGGCTGCTGCGGAGGCCGAGGTCCAGGCATGGGATGCTCAGGTGCCCCCGCAGGAACACTTTCCGGGACCTGATGGCTATTATCAGTGGTGATCACCAAGATAGGCAAACGTCTAAGCTTGGGGGAGTACGTATTTCTCACCGACATTACATTCATGTTCACACACTTCATATAAATTGTCGGTGTTCATCCTCTTTCATCGTATATCCATATTAGTTTTATTTTTCCGCTTTCTTCTTGTCTGTTTGAAAAACTTTGGAAAACCCAAAAATATTTCTTGCTTCTTTCAGTTTTCTTTCCCCGTTTAATTATCTTTAGCACTAAAAAGAAAACCCAAAAAGATTTCCTTTGCATGTTGGGACCTTTCCCGAGTAAATAGTTTTTCTCGTTCTTGTTTTCCCTTAGTTTATTTTCTTGCTTGAGAAAAACAAAAACTCCAAAAATATTTCATTGTGTTTCTTTGAATTTCTTTTCTTTTCGTTGAATCTTTGAAAGGAGAAGACCACGATGAAAATGTTGAGTGGCTCTTATATGCTTTATTGTTGATCTCACAGTGAGCCGACATTACCTTGTCTTCTCCATTGTCTAAAATTGCCCTACAGATTCCAGCTTATTTCATGGTATTCTTGCTCAATTACTATTATCACATCATTCGGTCGTGCAAGTGAAAGGCAATAATGACGATATTTGACGAAGTGATTGTGTCAAAGGAAGCTGGTATGAACTCTTCTTGTTTTCCATTTTTGTAAATATGTTTAGCCCGTTCGATCTTGATTCAGTATATTATGAGTGAACACATTCATGATGACAATGAGAGATTATAGCTTCTCATGCCATGCTTAAATACCTAGTAGTGAATAATGACATATCTTATAGGTCACCGTGCATTAAAATGGTTATGATGTGGTATGGTAGTATGGTATTTCCCTCTGAGTAATTCAAGCGGCTTGACTTGGCCCATGTGCAAAAATGTAGTTGATTCAAAACCAATGCAGTCTTCATGATGTTTAAATTCAGAGTGTTCATATCCTACTCATGCTATGTCCAATGTTAATTATTCACAATGCATACCTATGACCTTTTTCGCTCTCTAGCTTGTCGCTTCCCAACCTATTGCTATCCTTCACCTGTACTAAGCGGGAATGCTGCTTGTGCATCCAAAACCTTTAAACCACTGGTAGAAAATGGGCCATCAGTCCCGCTTCCACAGGCCCTTTAGTCCCGGTTCTGCAACCGGGACTAAACGATCGGGACTAATGCCCTCAACTTTTAGTCCCGGTCGTGTTACGAACCGGGCCTAAAGGTGCTCCACGTGGCCGTTGTGGGGCGCTGAGGCAGGAGGACCTTTAGTCCGGGTTCGTGACACGAACCGGGACAAAAAGGTAGCCACGCGTCAGCACCTTCCAGGCTCTGGGGTTTTTTTGGAAGGAGGGGTTATGGGTTTTGGAGGGTTTATAGGGGTTTCATATTGTGTTTCCCCCTTTTCTTTTTGTGTTTACTCTTCAATTCTTTTACATTTAGGGTTTCATTTTTATTTTATGTGTTCCATTCAACTTGACGCTAGCTACTACATAAAGCAATGAAGGAACCATTAATTACACAACATCGCCATGAACATATATAGAGAGAAGTGTGACCTCTCTTTCTCCGTGCTTGGTCTAACAACAAGTTTTTGTATATCTATTTGATGCTACTACATATAGTACACGATCATGCATATATACAATATAACATCTCTTACGATCCCTAATATCTAATTACCAAAATCACATTTCATATCGCGATGGTATTCTCCGTCTTTAGGTATGACATGCTCAACAAAGAATCTCGCCAATTCCTCTTGAATTGCTCGTATGCGATCGGTTGGTAGGAGTTCGTCCCGCTTCCGTCAGATTTATTTTAAAGAAGGGGGTCTATATATATGAATGAATGAAACTCAACACAATTGATGGTAATAAAATAAAAATATGAATATTGTTTACATACTTCAAATTGTTCTAAAGGTATGCCCCGCTCAGAGGTCGAGTGGCGAATGAACTCGCAAACGTAGTATCCACATAAATTATTCCCGGGTGCCTGCCACAAGCACTTTACGAGAATAGAGTTCAATCAAAATGATAATCAAGCATGATAATGGTATTGAAACTAGAATCAATGAGAGATGCGCGATACTAGCTAGTAGTACTTACTTTGGGGTGTGAAAATCGCAGCTCCTTTTTCCAGTCACCCCTGACCTCGTTGGTGAACTTTTTCCAAACCCTGCCCGGCAAAGAAAATGATTACTAGATATCAGGAAATGAACGAAAGTTGCCGATATAGTGCGATAATGATTGAAATTACTTCTGAAGCATTTGACTCATGTCCGCCCACTCCTTAGGCTCTTTACATCTCGAGTCCAAGACAATTACTTGTCCCTCATCAAGCTGAATGGCTAGCAGAATAAAGTGGAACATGCGCACGCATAGCTCATCAATTACACTTAACCTCGAGTAAGCGAAACAGAATGTGCACAAGACAGTAACACTCACTGGAAGTTGTAAGGAAATAGTATTTCCCTTTTGTTTTGTTGTCCAAGTAACGCCTTTAGCAAGTTTTTCTCTGTTTCATCGGGGTGTTTTTTAACGTATATTCATTTACGTTATCTGGGTTAATGAACCCAATGTCATAGATTTGTCGTTTTTTGCATTCGAGGATCTTCAATCTGCAATATAGTGTGAGGATAATTATACATGCAATGAACAAGCTGAGCTAGAGACTTAATTACAGAAAAAATACACAGACAATAACAACTGACAATAGTTTTGTCGAGGACGGCTTCATTGTATAACTGAAAAATTTCTTCAAATTCAATGTACAACGCCTGGACTCCATTGAAGTAGTGTTCACCTTTAATTCCCATGAAGATACTGTCGGTCCCATTCTTGCAGGCTTTCAAGTACCATTCATGCAATTTTCACATCATCATTGGTAGACGAGGGAGCTGCTCACATCTGACGAGAGGCTTCCCTTGCTCGTATCTTGCTACTACCTCAGCCTTTTCGAACTGTACCTCATCGCCTATGTAATCACCAAGAGTGATATTAAGACCACCGGCCGCTATCTCCGGATCATTAGCGATATCGGTAAACACCTTGAGCGGGGGGCACGATCACTTTTCTTGTTCGTCGAGCTGGGGAATTGTTTTCCCACTTCTTGCACCACTGCTAGTTAAGCTTCCCGACCGCTTTGCTTGATCAAATGTCTTTTGAATACAACGGTCATAGTTTGATTGCGGCGGAGTTGGTGGTGGTCGCCTAAGGGCATCCAGACATCGCTTCGCTTTTACCGGATGTACTTTCTCCTTTGGAGGTGGACGTTTCGGTGCAAGCTGGCGTTTCACATCGGCAGCCACGATCTTGTCTGTTTCCTCCTCAGTCATGTCGTGGGGTAACTTGGGAGGAGCCTTCTTGACGCTTGGGCCTGCTCTGAATTTCTTCATTGTTGTACTGCTGCTAGTCGCCGGAGCGGCGACCGCTCTCTTCCGCTGTTACTGAGGCGGCGAGTCCGCTGACGTGGCGGAGGAGGCGGAGTCCGCTAACGCGGCGGAGACATGAGCTGAGGCGGAGGAGGATTCTGCTGAGGGGCCTCCTCCGGCTGAGTCTGCTGAGGGGCCTCCTCAGGCTGAGTCTGCTGAGGGGCCTCCTCCGGCTGAGTCTGCTGAGGCGGTGTCCAGTTTGGAAGCACAATGTTTTCCTTTCTCCATAGGATTGTAGTCCTTAGGGCATTTATCAGACGAGTCTCCCCTTCACCTATAGGGTACTCAAGGTCCAGATCCTAAAATCCGTTGGAAACTTCATCCACCCGAGAAAAGCATAGCCATCTGGAATCGGATTGCAATGGAAAGTTCCATCAGGTGCAGGAGGTAAGACATAGCCGACCGCCACCTTCAAGGTTAGGTTATGGCATTTCTCAATTAGCTCACAGAGTTTCCTCTCCATGATACCATCCACGGGGTAGCGAGGAGCCGTGATATCAGGCTAAACGAGCTCCATGGAAGCCACGCTGCTTTTCCGCTGAGATGGTGGGGTAGCTTCGTGGGCAGTATCGAATGAAGGATCTTCGTGCTGCTGAGATGGTGGGCCAGTAATAGCTCGCTGACTTGCCTCTAGCAACGCTAATCTTTCTTCCATCTTCTACATCCGGTTTGCTTCCTCTTTCTTCTTTCTCCCTCGGCTTCTATAATTAGTGTTGTACGGAAACCCATACTTCCATGCAACGAAGCCTGATGTGCCTCTAGTTCGTCCAGGGTGTTCAGGATTCCCGAGGGCCTTTGACAGCTCGTCCTTCTCTCTGTCGGGATGGAACCTCCCTTCCTGCGCTTCCTTCGTTGCTGACTGAATCATTTTGATGGGTGTTTCAAGTTGAGCTTTCATGAAAACACACTTCCCTGTTTCTGGGTTCAAAGTTCCCCCATGCCCGAAGAACCAAGTCCTACACCGATCGGGCTAGTTCAATGTCGCTGGTTGGACCCCTTTAGCAAGCAGGTCGTTCTCAGCTTTGTCCCATGTAGGCCTGGCAACATTGTAGCCACCTGACCCCGTAACATGGTGATACTTCTTCTTTGCAGCATTTATCTTATTTGTATGTGGCCTTTTCTTAGCTTTCTCTGATTTCTTGTACGCCACAAATGTGGGCCAGTGATCTTTAATCTTCGCATATTGACCGGTGAATTCTGGAGTCTCGTCTTTCTCGACAAACTTTTTGTTCAATAGTTTCTTCCACTTCTTGAATAGTTCTGCCATCTTTTTAAGAGCAAACGCCTTGACTTTTCGCTGTATAACTGGGTTATTTAGATCCTCCTCTGGCGGTAGGCTGAAATTTGTCATCAGCGAGGTCCAAAGGTCATCTTTCTGTCTATCGTCGACATAAGAAACTTCACCGTCCTTCTTTTTATTCCATTCTTGGATGCTGATCGGGATGTTGTCCCTAACAATAACTCTGCACTGATGTATAAATTTGTCTTTGGTCCGCTTGGGAGCAATCGGTTGGCCATCTGGAGCGACTTCTTCGATCGTGAACCTTTCATCCTTATCCAACCTTTTCTTCGGGCCTCGTCTCGTTACAGAAGTTTGTCTCGATCCGGAGGACTAAAAGAATAAAGAAGAGTTAATATCTGTACATACAAAACAGTTAATGCATCTAGTCACCACAGGCTTAATTAATATATATATATATACCTCGTCGGACTTTGCAACAGTTAAGGCTCTAACATCGATGGAGCCGTCATCTCCTTCCTCCTCCATTCGATCACCGAAGCCATCATCCCCTTCCTCCTTCATTCGATCATCGGAGCCGTCATCTCCTCCCTCCTTCATTCGATCATCGGGGCCGTCATCCTCTCTTCCATCACCATCGGTGTCGTTGAGAAACGACAAGGTGATATCATCATCACCTCCGTCGCGGATTATATCCCCCAACAACTCTTCTTTTTCTAAGTCTCTGTCCATAGTTTCTGCAAATATCACAACATGGCAATATACAACCATGAGAGATGGATTAGTGGCAAACATAGACCTAATCACAAGAAGTAATCATATGCATATCACATTGACGGTGTCCTGGACTAGGGGGTACTCACCACGTCGTCTCCCGACCAGTGGGTCGGGCCGAGGACCCCCGTGATGATTCGCTAATGGGCCACTTCGGGCAGCCCATGCGGAATACAGGAAGGATTCCACAAGACTTGGCGCACAAGACAAGGACTCCTCTAAACCCTAGGCCTACGGTGCATATATAAACCGAGGCCAGGCTAGTCAATAGATGATTACATTACATCTCATAATCTCATGGTAGATACATGTACTCTGTACTATCCCCCATATCAATATAATCAAAAGCAGGACGTAAGGTATTATCTCTTCAAGAGAGCCCGAACCTGGGTAAAATCATGTGTCCAAGTTACCATCACTCTAAGACGCCTAGCTTAGGACCCCTACTACGATATATGCCGGATTTGACACCGACATTGGTTCTTTCATTGAGATCCTACTGGGTAGTCGCCGTGGTGCGATGGGAATTCAGATCGGCTCCATCGCGATCTACGCGTCGGAACCGAGCTACAACGTCAACGTCGGCATCTTCGTCGCCGGCTGGACTGGTCACCTCGGCTAGGCCGAGGACTGCGCGCCACGTCGGATCATCTAGATCGGACGGGTGTCTTCATCAACATCAACTCCAATCTCAACCAAGATCATGGAAGAATCCTTCACGGTGCTCGGGGGCTCAACGTCAACATTGCCCCCGCGCGATCATGCAGTTTTTCTGGACAGCGAATTCGTATTCGTCGTCCCCGCCTCCTCGAGTGTCGCTTTGACGATTGCTTCTGTGGAATTGTGCGGAATTGACTCTAGAACAACCCTGCAAAATTTCGTCGCGTTCCGGTGGAGGAATCTCCGGCGATCTACAATATACCGGAGCCCTGTCAAATCTGGATGTTAATCTGGACGAGTTTAGGGCGAGGTGTCCAGCTTCCAGCTCGGACATTGTTTGGAAGATCCCACCGTTCATCGGCTGCGGAATTCACATACTGATCACCCCTCAAAATTTCAGCTCGATCCGACCGTTCAAACTCCGGGAAACGTCCGATGAGTGCACCAATTTTTGGATCTGTTTTCTGCGCGAGAACGAATCCGACCCGAATTCATCTTTTTTTTTCATGAACGGGATATTGGACATCCTTTTTAAGGAATTTTTTTCTAGGGTATTGTGTGTTGTTTTCAAACACGTATCCACAAATTTTGAGTCTTTTCCGAGGCGATCTTGACCGTCGCGCCAATGTCAAACCGGCCCGACCACGTTGCTCCATGGCTACCGACCTGCGCCAACGTCGATTGCGGGGTCGCTCCATCGAGCCGACAACAACCACATCGGATCATCACCTCGGCGAGCCAACCAAGAGTTTGGCATCGTGAAGGACAAATAATCGTCAAGACAAGAGCATCGCCCCACAGATAGCACGGGTCAGGCGTGCCAGCATCGCCGCGCTGTCACTTCTAAGCCGGTATTGACCGCGTCATAAATTCCGACCTGCGTCGGCACTGCCGTGTCGTCGTTTCTGCCCACCACGCCGACCTGCTTTGAGATATCGGCTGGCGTGGGGGATCTAGGGTCACCTTACCGACCTGCTCCGTCACCTCGGCTAGACCGGGGGCTTCGTCATCTCCTCATCAACCCGCTCCGGAAACTTTGGCGTCACCAGCCGACCAGCTTCGACACCTCGGCTGGCGTGAGACTTCGGCGTCACCAGCCGACCTGCTTCAACTCCTCGGCTGGCATGAGACTTCGGCGTCACCAGCCGACCTACATGAGACTTCGGCGTCCGCCGATCACAGCTTCACCATGTTAACTGGACCGAGGACTTCATCTCGCCACATCGACCGTGCAGCGTCGCCACTTCGTCAAGCCGAACTCTTCGTTCAGGCACCTCGGCGCCCAGGCCATATTCCTTTGCTTATTTGCTTCACTTAAATTAACTAAGTAGAAGAATTTTTTTTAAAATATATTATTATCTTTCTTTGTTATTACTTTTGGCTTGCACTATTTTATGAGTGCAGGAAATCGACTTCGACTGCCGTCATGCGGTCACCCCGGCGTCACCTTGCCGACCTACTCCACCACCTCGGCTGGACCAGGGGATTCGCCTCGCCACATCGGCCGAGCCGTGACACTACTTCGGAGTGCCGAACTCCTCGTTCGGTCACCTCGGGACCGGCTTGGGCACTGGGACCTTGAACCGCTATAAGCTCGGCCTGCGTCGTCAACACCGAGCACATTAACCAGCTAAGTCGTTTGCGTGCTCAGCTCTCTTTAGAATTTTTACTTTTTGTTCGTATCGACCAAGCACTATACTTTTTGACAAAAAGTTGTTTGCGAAAAACTTTCTTTGTCAAAACTTTGTTTGTTACAAACAAGTTCAAATACCCCGTTTACTTGGGGGCTTCCTTTATGAAACCTTTTCTCTCTGCATGTGATTATTATTGTACAGCTTCTTTCCTTGCTCGTGTATTATGCCAAAATATGCATCATGTTAACTTAAGTGTTCCGCAAAGCTGGGTTGCCTGGCTCCTGTGCTTACCCCTACGTTCCCGATTGTTCGGCTAGGGAGTAAAGGGAGCACCTCTGCGATTGTTACGATCGGGTCATCCGAACTCGTACCTCAGACGGGTGAAGCCGAAAGCTAGCGCTCTTATTGTTTTCAACTATGGTCGGCACACGACGGAACTCACGCGTACACAAATCTATTGCACAAGTCTCATAGTAATCATGAGCGACCAAAGAAAGGTACCGTTGGGGGCACTATTTTCTTTGAAGATGCTTCTTACGTTACATAAGTAATATAGCATAAGTTCCCTGGGCGCGCTTTGTCTGTTACAGCCTCATGGCCTGATTGCCTGGTTATCCGAAACACCGCCGATATTCTCGGTAGGCGGAGTAGATAACACTTTTCGGCCCTTGGCCGAAGAGGGAGAAGCCGACGGTCGGTTAAGACGCGTTCAAAGTTCGGGCGAACACAGATATTATATAAGTACTTCGGTACATACAATCATTATACATAAAGTTCTTTTACCCAAGTCACTTGGGGGCTCTTAAATTAATATGAGCCGTTTTATAATAGATGTTTTCTTCTTAATCGTTGCAAAGTCTTTTTCTACCACTCCTTTCTCGACTCACGTGTATGATCAATAGCTGGGTAGCCTGGTTTCTCTCTAAAGCCGCTCGCGTTTAGTTCGCTAAACTGGCCTGAGAAACACTCCGCCTTCGGGATAGGGAGGTTGAAGCCGAAGGCTAGCCCACTTGAAGTCTAGAGATTGGATGTGTCATGTCAAAGCACGACGGAAGCACAATTTTAAGACCAATTTCGTATTGGCACCAAAAAACTTGATTCATCTAGACGTAAAGTTTTTTACGCAAGTTTTTTGGTCTTTTGAGCTTATAACATCTTTCACCTATTTTATGTTTTCCTTTCAGGAAGCGGGACACTTTCTTGGTTGAGGTGTTCGGCGTGATGGTCTTGCTAGGAAACTCTTTTCTAAACTATAGTTCGGCATCTTTCCTGCTGAACTCCACCTCGGTGTTGTCAAAACATACATGACGGTTGAACTAGTTCCTGAGGAGGTACGATCCTAGGGTCGGCCATGTTGCCCAACCCAAGTCTCAGGGGCTACTGCATTGACAATTCAATGCAGAAAATTTAAGTGCAATACAGTTTCCGAGGAGATTATGATCCTTGGGTTGGTCGGCCGCACCCAACCTGAGTCTCGAGGTCTGTGCACACCGCTTTTGTGTTCCGAAGTATGCTGCCGAGCTAGGAGTTGATCCTCAGTCCGATTTTGCGAATCGACCTGAGTCTCAGGGGCTACTGGGATCAGCGGTCTTATGTCATCCTTCAGGCGCATCTCGGGTTATAGACCGACACACACCTTGAGGGCTACTGGCTATATATCTCGGCAGAGAATAAATTGCACCAACCGAAAATATCCACAAAAATCAGCCTATGGTAGGGGTGCTGCACCACCTCGAAAGCAGTCCGGCATAAAGCTCGGGCGCAAGTGGCTGGCTCCATAGAGAGCGTTTCCGACATTAAGCTCGGACGAATTCCTTTAATTTTTTAAGGTCCAAGGTAGTTTATGATACCTCGGACGTTGATCATCATTGGAGCTTGGATGCAGTCCGGCATTGGAGCTCGGAAGCAGTCCGGCATAAAACTCAAGATCGGAGACGCCTTAGAAGCAGTCCGGCATAAAGCTCGGATGTGAATGGCTGGCTCCATAAAAGACTATTCCGGCATTTAAGCTCGGATGAAGTCCTTCAACTTTTTCAAGACCGAGGTAATCTATGACACCTTGGATACAGTTCGGCGTTGGAGCTCGAACACAGTTCGGCGTTGGAGCTCGAACACAGTCCGGCGTTGGAGCTCGGACACAATCCGGCGTTGGGGCTCGGCTGCAAAAAGATACCTCGGATACAGTCCGGCGTTGGAGCTCGGACATAGTCCGGCGTTGGAGCTCGGCTATAAAAAGACACCTCAGATGCAGTTCGGCGTTGGAGCTCGGACGCAAGAGGACACCGCCGCACGGGAAACCCTTCAAACCCGAGGTGTGGCGTAAAAAATAATAAGGCATTGGTAAAGGCCGATAACTTAAAGGGGCTCCTCGGATGCCCAACGTGTGAACTCTTCGGATTCAGCTCAGCGATCCTCAAGATCGGACATGGGAAGATTTGTTGAACCAGTTTTCAAGACCGATGACCGAAGACAAAGAACTGTTCGGAAGAACCGAGGAGCGTCCCCAACTTGAAGACCGGTTCAGGGGGCTACTGACGGTGTCCTGGACTAGGGGGTACTCACCACGTCGTCTCCCGACCAGTGGGTCGGGCCGAGGACCCCCGTGATGATTCGCTAATGGGCCACTTCGGGCAGCCCATGCCGAATACAGGGAGGATTCCACAAGACTTGGCGCACAAGACAAGGACTCCTCTAAACCCTAGGCCTACTATGCATATATAAACCGAGGCCAGGCTAGTCAATAGATGATTACATTACATCTCATAATCTTGTGGTAGATACATGTACTCTGTACTATCCCCCATATCAATATAATCAAAAGCAGGACGTAGGGTATTATCTCTTCAAGAGAGCCCGAACCTGGGTAAAATCCTGTGTCCATGTTACCATCGCTCTAAGACGCCTAGCTTAGGACCCCTACTACGAGATATGCCGGATTTGACACTGACACACATCATGCAAAGTTGACAAGTTTTATAACAGTCAGTTTCAGACGATCGTCGAGGACTCCTCCCCCCCTCATGTCTGATGAGTCGTCCTATCTTTCGGGAGAGGATACTATGCGGACGATCTTTTGCCTATCTTAATCTGTTGCCTATCGTCTGACGTGCAAATCATGTTTTCATATGCCTCAAAATTAAAGTTATCAGGGTTATGTTTTAACGACCTCCCCCCCCCCTCATGTCGAAGATTTTGGGGTTATGTTTTAACGACCCCCTCTCTCATGTTTTCATATGCCTCAAAATCAAAGTTATCGGGTTTATGTTTTAACGACAAGATGAATACAAGATTTATACACAAGATGAATACAAAATGAATACAAGATTTATACACAAGATGAATACACAACTCAACAAATGAACCAACCATCATCCTATGAACAAAACTCAACATACAACAAATGGACACCTTTTGTCGAACAGCGGAGGACGATCAGGGACCAACTCCACGGAGAAAAATAGCATGGCATGGCAGAAATGAATAGATAGCAAGTTTACAAGCTTGTAGCACTCACTACAGGTCCTAACATGGCTTGAATTAAAATCTACCAGCAAGATGACATCAAAATGCTCCTACTTCATGTTCAAAGATTGCCCAAAAGATGCTTGCATTAAAACATACAAAAAAGACAAAATGAACTCTAATGCAAAAAAATGTTCTTCAATTTGTTTTAGCTATTTAACATATATAGCTATTTTGAAGCACATCTCACATGCATAGCTATTTAACAACATCTCAAATTAAAAAAAGCTAATGAATCTATTTTAGAAACTATTTTAGAAACAAAGTGTCACATAGCAAGATGAACAATAAAACTAAGTGTCCCATAACAAACTTCATGTTCAAAGATTACCCAAAAGATATTGTTACAAACTTCATGTTACAAACTAAGTGTCACACATAACAAACTTCATGCATGTGACAAATTAACTAAGTGTCGCATAACAAACTTCACATAACAAATTAACTAATTTTCTACCCCAAATTCGTATACTAAGCAATCACAAAAGATGTATGTATATGTAAATTTTTCTGTTTTTCTTGATTTTTTCTGTCTAGATGCATCGGACCGGGGCGGCGGCGGCTCACAGCGGGGGCGGCGAGGGCTCGGGGAGGACGGCCGGTGAGGAGGTCCGGCCGACTACGAGGACGGGCTCTCGGGGGTGCGACGATGCTCGGGGAGGTCCGGCCGGCGACGAGGAGGTAGCGGGCTCGAGGACGGCATTGGGGCAGGGCTCGGGGAGGAGGGCTGGCGAGGAGGTCTAGCCGGCGGCGATGACGGGCTCTTGGGGGCACGGCGATGCTCGGGGAAGTCCGGCCGGCGACAAGGGCAGGCTCGGGGAGGGCATCGGGGCAGGGCACGGGGACGGCGTCGGGGGCGGCGTCGGGGCAGGGCACGGGGACGGCGTCGGGGGCGGCGGGGAAGAGGAGGAGATCGAAGAAAGCAGATGGATTTGGAAATTTTGCTAAGTGCCTCTTATATAACCCACCCTTTAGTCCCGGTTGGTGGCTCCAACCGGGACTAAAGGCCCCCCCTTTAGTCCCGGTTAAAGCCACCACCAACCGGGACTAAAGGTGAATTTCACCAGGCGAAAGGGCAGGAAGCCCAGGCCTTTAGTCCCGGTTGGTGGTTCGGAGCCACCAACCGGGAGTAAAGACCTGTTCCTGGCACGGCCGAGGGGCGGTGGAAGTTTAGTCCCACCTCGCCAAGCGAAGCGCGCTCGCGGTGGTTTATAAGCCCTGTTACGGCTTCCCTCTCGAGCTCCTCTCTATTGCAGGCAGTACATGCCTAACACTCTCTCTGCCCTGTTGGGCCTACATGCCCCGTGGGCCTGCATCCTGGCACATGTATAGTTGGGTTTCTAGTCGTATGCAGGCCGTGGTGGCCTATTAGGCGGACATTTTTTTTATTTTTTATGTTATTTTTTTGCAAAATTATATTTTGATCATAACTAGAGGTTTATAAAAGCTTTTTAGTTGATTCTTTTTGCTATTGAAGAATATTATAGTTTTGTTTTAGTTGATCATAACAAAAATTATAATTGATTCTTTTTAGTTGATTCTTTTTGCTATTAGAATTTTATAAAAGCTTTTTAGTTGATTATTTTAATGATTTTTAAGCTAAGTGACCATGAAATTAGAAAGCACTACAAATGAAGAATATTATAAAATACTTTTTGTTAACCTAATAATGTTATATTTTCTTTTCTTTTAAGTAATTAGTATTTTCTTTATTTCATGCATTTAAAGATTTATTTTGAGCTAAATGACCCTGAATTTGAAAAGCACTACAAATGAACTCTGAAAAGGTTGAAACTTGGCATGGTATCATAATTTCACCCACATAGCATGTGCTAAAGAGTTTAGAGGGTTACGGCAAAAACTGAATGCACTTCATGTACAAACTGGACAATCTCTTTCGAAGTTTCACGGTTTCGGACGAAAACCCATCTATTACAAAGGGATTTCATTTTTTTAATATATTTTAACTCCAGACTTTTTGTGCATTCAATATGCACCATTCAAAGCCACATCATCAATTTTCAACCCTTTTCCGACTTCATTTGCTATTTTTCATGCATTTAATGGTTTATTTTGAGCTAAATGACCCTGAATTTGAAAAGCACTACAAATGAACTCTGAAAAGGTTGAAATTTGGCATGGTATATAATTTCACCCACATAGCATGTGCTAAAAAGTTTAGAGGGTTACGGCAAAAATTGGATGCACTTCATGTACAAACTGGACAATCTCTTTCGAAGTATTAGGGTTTCGGACGAAAACTCATCTATTCCAAAGGGATTTAATTTTTTTAACATATTTTAATTCCAGACTTTTTGTGCGTTCAATATGCACCATTCAAAGCCACATCATCAATTTTCAACCCTTTTCCGACTTCATTTGCTATTTTTCATGCATTTGATGATTTATTTTGAGCTAAATGACCTTGAATTTGAAAAGCACTACAAATGAACTCTAAAAAGGTTGAAACTTGGCATGGTATCATAATTTCACCCACATAGCATGTGCTAAAAAGTTTAGAGGGTTACAGCAAAAACGGGATGCACTACGTGTACAAACTGGACAATCTCTTTTGATGTATCAGGGATTCAGACGAAAACTAATCTATTACAAAGGGATTTCATTTTTTTAACATATTTTAACTCCCGACTTTTTGTGTGTTCAATATGCACCATTCAAAGCCACATCATCAATTTTCAACCCTTTTCCGACTTCATTTGCTATTTTTCATGCATTTAATGATTTATTTTGAGCTAAATGACCCTGAATTTGAAAAGCACTACAAATGAATTCTGAAAAGGTTGAAACTTGGCATATCATAATTTCACCCACACAGCATGTGCTAAAAAGTTTAGAGGGTTATGGCAAAAACTGGATGCACTTCGTGTACGAACTGGACAATCTCTTTCGAAGTATCAGGGTTTCGAACGAAAACTCATCTATTACAAAGGGATTTAATTTTTTTAACATATTTTAAATCCAGACTTTTTGTGTGTTCAATATGCACCATTCCAATCCACATCATCAATTTTCAACCCTTTTCTGACTTCATTTGCTATTTTTCATGCATTTAATGATTTATTTTGAGCTAAATGACCCTGAATTTGAAAAGCGATACAAATGAACTCTGAAAAGGTTGAAACTTGGCATGGTATCATAATTTCACCCACATAGCATGTGCTAAAAAGTTTAGAGGGTTATGGCAAAAACTGGAAGCACTTCGTGTACAAACTGAACAATCTCTTTCGAAGTATCAGGGTTTCGGACGAAAACTCATCTATTACAAAGGGATTTAATTTTTTTAACATATTTTAACTCCAGACTTTTTGTGCGTTCAATATGCACCATTCAAAGCCACATCAACAATTTTCAACCCTTTTCCGACTTCATTTGCTATTTTTCATGCATTTAATGATTTTTTGAGCTAAATGACCCTGAATTTGAAAAGCACTACAAATGAACTCTGAAAAGGTTGAAACTTGGCATATCATAATTTCACCCACATAGCATGTGCTAAAAAGTTTAGAGGGTTACGGAAAAAACTGGATGCACTTCGTGTACAAACTGGACAATCTCTTTCGAAGTATCAAGGTTTCGGACGAAAACTCATCAATTACAAAGGGATTTCATTTTTAACATATTTTAACTCCAGACTTTTTGTGCGTTCAATATGCACCATTCAAAGCTACATCATCAATTTTCAACCCTTTTCTGACTTCATTTGCTATTTTTCATGCATTTAATGATTTATTTTGAGCTAAATGACCCTGAATTTGAAAAGCACTACAAATGAACTCTGAAAAGGTTGAAACTTGGCATGGTATCATAATTTCACCCACATAGCATGTGCTAAAAAGTTTAGAGGGTTACGGCAAAAACTGGATGCACTTCGTGTATAAACTGGACAATCTCTTTCGAAGTATCAATGTTTCGGACGAAAACTCATCTATTACAAAGGGATTTTATTTTTTTACATATTTTAACGCCAGTTTTTTGTGCGTTCAATATGCACCATTCAAAGCCACATCATCCCTTTTCAACCCTTTTCGGACAAAAACTCATCGAACATTTTTCTGGTAGAAGCCCCCTCAATGCAACCGCAAGTAGTCGCGTCATAATCATGTGGCAGTCATGAGACTTTAGGTTCTGGAATTGTTTCTCTGCCATGTTTATTATTCCCTTTATATTCGACGAGAAGCCAGACGGGACCTTGATACTGAGCAGGCATTCAAAGAAGATTTCCTTCTCTGCTTTGGTAAGAGCGTAGCTGGCAGGACCTTGATACTGCTTTGGATGCATGTCGTCTTTTTCGTTCACACGTTGCAGGTCCTCCCGTGCCTCTGGTGTATCTTTTGTCTTCCCATACACGCCCAAGAAGCCTAGCAGGTTCACGCAAACATTCTTTATCACGTGCATCACGTCGATTGCAGAGCGGACCTCTAGGTCTTTCCAATAGGGTAGGTCCCAAAATATAGATTTCTTCTTCCACATGGGGGTGTGTCCGTCATTGTCATTCGGAACATATTGTCCGCCAAGACCCTTTCCAAAGATTACTTGTAAATCCTTGACCATATAAAGTATATCATCACCAGTACGGAGGACAGGCTTCTTTCGGTAATCTACCTCACCTTTGAAATGCTTGCCTTTCTTTCTTAAGGCATGATTGGTCGTAAGAAATCGACGATGTCCCAGGTACACATTCTTCTTGCATTTGTCCAAATATATACTTTCAGTCTTATCTAAACAGTGCGTGCATGCGTGGTATCCCTTGTTTGTCTGTCCTGAAAGGTTACTAAGAGCAGGCCAATCATTGATGGTTACAAACAACAATGCTCGTAGGTCAAATTCCTCCTGTTTGTGCTCATCCCACACACGTACACCTTTTTTATTCCACAGCTGCAAAAGTTCATCAACTAATGGCCTTAGGTACACATCAATGTCGTTGCCGGGCTGCTTAGGGCCTTGGATGAGGACTAGCATCATAATGAACTTCCGCTTCATGCACAACCAAGGAGGAAGCTATAGATACATAGAGTCACAGGACAGGTGCTATGATTGCTTCTCTGCTCCCCAAACCATCACATGCCAGGCATTATATAATTAAGTATATCAAAAACCATTACAGAACATCATGAATAGAGAAGTGACCAAATTAATACAAGTTCATCATCGCATTAAAACCAAAGTACAGTAGTGATAAAATGTTATTACTAAATAAATAAATACATATAGTTCTCATAGAACAACATACAGCTCTCTAGAGCATCTAATTAAAACATACATTGAAACTAACATACAACTATGTAAAACATTTAAATGCAACAACAAATGCGATCAAAATCACAACTAAGGTAACAATTGATCCAACAACATAATGATACCAAGCCTTATTATCAATGGCATGTTTTCTAATCTTTCTAATCTTCAAGTGTTGGAATATGCCCTAGAGGCAATAATAAAGTGGTTATTATTATATTTCCTTGTTCATGATAATCGTTTATTATCCATGCTATAATTGTATTGATTGGAAACTCAATTGCATGTGTGGATACATAGACAACACTGTGTCCCTAGTATGCCTCTAGTAGACTAGCTCGTTGATCAAAGATGGTCAAGGTTTCCTAGCCATAGACATGAGATGTCATTTGATAACGGGATCACATCATTAGGGGAATGATGTGATGGACAAGACCCAAACTATGAACGTAGCATATGATCGTGTCAGTTTATTGCTATAGTTTTCTGCATGTTAAGTATCTGTTCCTATAACCATGAGATCATGTAACTCACTGACACCAGGGGAATACCTTGTGTGTATCAAATGTCGCAACGTAACTGTGTGACTATAAAGATGCTCTACAGGTATCTCCAAGGGTGTCTGTTGAGTGGGCATGGATCAAGACTGGGATTTGTTACTCCATGTGACGGAGAGGTATCTCAGGGCCCACTCGGTAATACAACATCACAATAAGCCTTGCATGCAAAGTGACTAAAGAGTTAGCCATGGGATCTTGTATTACGGAATGAGTAAAGAGACTTTCCGATAACGTGATTGAACTAGGTATAGAGATACCGACGATCGAATCTCGGGCAAGTAACATACCGAAAAACAAAGGGAACAGCATACGGGATTAACTAAATCCTTGACATAGAGGTTCAACCAATAAAGATCTTCATAGAATATGTAGGAACCAATATGGGCATGCAGGTCCCGCTATTGGTTATTAACCGTAGAGGTGTCTCGGTCATGTCTACATAGTTCTCGAACCCGCAGGGTCTGCACACTTAACGTTCGGTGACATTTCGGTAGTATTGAGATATATGTGTTGGTGACTGAAGTTGTTTGGAGTCCAGGATGAGATCTCGGACGTCACGAGGAGCTCCAAAATGGTCCGTAGGTAAAGATTTATATATAGGAAAGTGGTATTTGGGTTCCGGAAAAGATTCGGGTATTTCCGGTAGTGTACCGGGAGTGACGAATGGGTTCCGGGGGTCCACCGGGTGGGGCCCACCCACCCCGGGGGGCACATGGGCCCAAGAGGTGGCGCACCAGCCCCTAATGGGCTGGGAAACCGACCCCATAAGGGCCCATATGCCCAAGAGATAAAAAGGTGGAGATAGGAAGGAATAGGACTCCTTCCTAATATGAATCCACTTCCTAGTAGGAAGTGGATTGGACTCCTCCTTGCCCTGGTTCGGCCGACCCCTAGGGGAAACCCTAGGGAGGCTTGCTCCTCCCTCTCCCTCCTATATAAACTAGAGGAATAGAGCCCCAAAACACACGGCCACGTGCTAGTTCTCTATTCTCTAGTTCCTCCACCAAATAGATTCTGGTAGTGCTTAGGCAAAGCCCTGCCGGGATAACTCCACCACCACCACCACCACCACGCCGTCGTGCTGCTGGAGATCTTATCTACCTCTCTGCCCCCTCTTGCTGGTTCAAGAAGGTGGAGATCGTCATCGAGTTGTACGTGTGCTGAACGCGGAGGTGCCGTCCGTTCGGTGCTAGATCGGGACGGATCGTGATTGGATCGCGGGATGGCTTGCGATTTGGATCGTGAAGATGTTCGACTACATCAATCGCGTTTCTTAACGCTTCCCGCTTAGCGATCTACAAGGGTACGTAGATCCACTCTCCCTCTCGTAGATGCTCATCACCATGGATAGATCTTGCGTGTGCGTAGGAAAAATTTTGGTTCCCATGCAACGTTCCCCAACAGTGGCATCATGAGCTAGGTTTATGCGTAGATGAGATCACGAGTAGAACACAAAGGAGTTTGTGGGCGTTGATGCTCAGATTGCTTCCTCCTTTGGCCTTTTCTTGATTCAGCGGTATTGTGGGATGAAGCGGCCCGGACCAACCTTACTCGTACGCTTATGAGACACCGGTTCCATCAACTGACATGTGACTTTGTTACATAAACATGGCTGGCGGGTGTCTGTCTCTCCCACTTTAGTTGGATCGGATTCGACAAAGGCGGTCCTTGAGAAGGTTGAATAGCAATTTGTGTATCACCGTTGTGGTTTTGTGTAGGTAAGAATCGTTCTTGCTAGATACCCATAGCAGCCACGTAAAACATGCAACAATAATTAGAGGATGTCTTACTTGTTTTTGCAGGGTATGTTGTGATATGATATGGCCAATGACATGATGAGATATATGTGATGTATGTGATGATCATGTTATGTATAGATAATCATGACTTGCATGTCGATGAGTACGGCAACCGGCAGGAGCCATAGATAATCATGGTCTTTAATTATTTTCGCCGTTTTTGCTTTACTTTATCTCTATGAGTTAGCAATAGTTGTAGAAGCAATAGTTGGCGCGACAACCTCATGGCGACACGTTGATGGAGATCAAGATGATGGAGATCATGGTGTCATGCCGGTGACGATGGAGATCATGCCGGTGCTTTGGAGATGGAGATCAAAAGCACAAGATCATGGCCATATCATGTCACTTATGATTTGCATGTGATGTTAATCCTTTTATGCATCTTATTTTGCTTAGGACGACGGTAGCATTATAAGGTGATCCCTCACTAAAATTTCAAGATAAAATTGTGTTCTCCCCGAGTGTGCACCGTTGCGAAAGTTCGTCGTTTCGAGACACCACGTGATGATCGGGTGTGATAGACTCTACGTTCGCATACAACGGGTGCAAGCCAGTGTTGCACATGCGGAACACTCGGGTTAAACTTGACGAGCCTAGCATGTACAGACATGGCCTCGGAACACAAGAGATCGAAAGGTCGCACCTGAGTCATATAGTAGATATGATCAACATGGAGATATTCACCATTGAAACCACCTCATCTCACGTGATGATCGGACTTGGGTTGGTGGATTTGGATCATGTCACACTTAGACAACCTGAGGGATGTTGATTTGAGTGGGAGTTCTTAAGTAATATGATTAATTGAACTCATTATCATGAACATAGTCAAAGTGACTTTGCAAATTATGATGTAGATCAATAGCTCGCGCTGTAGCTCCCCTGTTTTTATACGTTCCTAGAGAAAATAGAATTGAAAGATGATGGTAGCAATAATGCGGACTGGGTCCGTGATCTGAGGATTGTCCTCATTGCTGCACAGAAGGCTTATGTCCTTAATGCACCGCTCGGTGCGCCACCCCCTCAAGCGTCGTCTGTAGATGTTGTGAACATCTGACAGGCATGTTCTGATGACTACTTGATAGTTCAGTGCATCTTGCATTACGGCTTAGAATTGAGGCTCCAAAACGTTTTGAACGTCACAGAACATATGAGATGTTCTAAGAGCTGAAATTGGGATCTCAGGCTCGTGCCCATGTTGAGAGGTATGAGACCTCCAACAAGATTCTTTGCCTGCAAGATGAAGGAGAATAGCTCAATCGGTGAGCATGTGCTCAGATTGTCTGGGTGCTACAATCGCTTGAATCGAGTGGGAGTTGATCTTACAGATAAGATAGTGGTTGATATAGTTCTCCAAGTCACTGCCACAAAGCTACTAGAGCTTCGTGATGAACTATGAAATGCCAGAGATGGAAATAATGATCCCTGAGCTATTCGCAATGTTTGACACCGCGAAGGTAGAAATCAAGAAGGAGCATCAAGTGTTGATGGTTAGTAAAACCATTGGTTTTGAGAAGGGCAAGGGCCAGGAGGGAAACTTCATGGATGGCAAGCCAGTTGCTGCTCCAGTGAAGAAACCCAAGGTTGAACCCAAATTCGAGACTAAGTGTTTGTATTATGAGGAGAGCGGTCGCTGAAGCGAAACAACCCTAGATACTTGGTAAAGATAAGAAGGCTGGCAACGTCAACGGAAGTATATTTGATATATGTATTATTAATGTGTACCTTACTGGTACTCCTAGTAGCACCTGGGTATTAGATACCGGTTCAGTTGCTAAATGTTGGTAACTCGAAATAAAAGCTCCAGAATAAACGGAGACTAGCTAAGGGCGAGGTGGCGATGTGTGTTGCAAGTGTTTCCAAGGTTGATGTGATCACCATCGCACGCTCTCTCTACCTTCGGGATTAGTGATGAACTAAATAAATGTTATTTGGTGTTTACGTTGAGCATGAATGTGATTAGATCGTGTTTATTGCAATACGGTTATTCATTTAAGTTAGAGAATAATGGTTATTCTGTTTACATGAATAATACCTTCAATGGTCATGCACCCAATGTGAATGGTTTATTGAATCTCGATCGTAGTAATACACATGTTCATAATGTTGATGCCAAAAGATGCAAAGTTAATAATGATAGTACCACATACTTGTGGCACTGCCGCCAAGGTCATATTGGTGTAAAGCGCATGAAGAAACTCCATGCTGATGGATCTTTTGACTCACTCGATTTCGAATCGGTTGAGACATGCGGACCATGCCTCTTGGGCAAGATGACTAAGACCCCGTTTTCCGATTTGATGGAGTGGGCAAGTGACTTATTGGAAATAATACATGTTGATCTAGTGATCCAATGAGTGTTGAAGCGTGCGGTGGATATCGTTATTTTCTAACCTTCACTGATGATTTGAGTAGATATGGGGATATTTACTTAATGAAACACAAAGTCTGAAATGTTTGAAAAGTTCAAACAAATTCAGAGTGAAGTTTGAGATCATCACGACAAGAAGATAAAATGTCCACGATATGATCATGGAGGTAAATATCTGAGTTACGAGTTTGGTATACAACTCAAGGCAATGTGGAAGTTGTTTCACAACTCACGCCACCTGGAACACCATAGTGTGATGGTGTGTCCGAACGTCGTAGTCGTGCTCTATTGGATATGGTGCGTACTATGATGTCTCTTATCGATTTGCCACTATTGTTTTGGGGTTATGCATTAGAGACAATTACATTCACTTTAAATAGGGCACCATCTAAGTCCGTTGAGATGACACCGTATGAATTTTGGTTTGGCAGAAACCTAAGATGTCATTTCTCAGAGTTTGGGAATGCAACGCTTATGTCTGATAAGCACGATCCCAAAGCGGAAAAGTGCATCTTCATAGGATACCCTAAGGAAACAGCTGGGTATACCTTCTATCTCAGATCCAAGGGCAAAGTGTTTGTTGCTAAAAATGGGTCCTTTCTCGAGAAAGAGTTTCTCTCGAAAGAATTGAGTGCGAGGAAAGTAGAACTTGATGAGGTTGTTGAACCGTCACTTCAGTTGGAGAGTAGCGCGACACAGAAAGATGTTTCTGCGACGCCTACACCAAGTGAAGAGGAAGCAAATGATGATGATCATGAAGCTTTGGATCAAGTTACTACCGAACCTCGTAGGCCGACAAGAACTCGTACCGCTCCTGAGTGGTACGACAATCCTGTCTTGGAGGTCATGTTGTTAGACAAAAGTGAACCTACGAGCTATGAAGAAGCGATGGTGGGCCCGGATTCCAACAAATGGCTAGGAGCCATGAAATCCGAGAAAGGATCCATGTATGAAAACCAAGTATGGACTTTGGTAGACTTGCCCGTTAAACGATAGGCCGTTGAGTACAAATGGACCTTTAAGAAGAAGATAGACGCTGATGGTAAATGTCACCATTTATAAAGCTCGACTTGTCGCAAAGAAGTTTCCGACAAGTTCAAGGAGTTGACTACGATGAGACCTTCTCACCCGTAGCGATGCTAAAAGTCTGTTGGAATTATGTTAGCAGTTGCTGCATTTTTCGATCATGATATCTGGCAGATGGATGTCAAAACATCGTTTCCTTGACGGTTTCCTTGAGGAAAGGTTGTATGTGATACAACCGGAAGGTTTTGTCAGTCCTAAGGATGCTAAAATGTATGCAAGCTCCAGCGATCCTTCTATGGACTGGAGCAAGCATCTCGGAGTTGGAATATACGCTTTGATGAGGTGATCAAAGCTTTTGGGTTTATACAAAGTTTATAAGAAACTTGTATTTAGAAGAAAGTGAGTGGGAGCACTATAGAATTTCTGATAAGTATATGTGGTTGACATATTATCGATCGGAAATAATGTAGAATTTCTGGAAAGCATAAAGGGTTGTTTGAAAGGAGTTTTTCAAAGGAAGACCTGGATAAAGCTACTTAAACATTGGGCATCAAGATCTATAGAGATAGATCAAGACGTCTGATAAGACTTTCAATGAGTACATACCTTGACAAGATTTTGAAAGAGTTCAAAATGGATCAGTCAAAGAAAGAGTTCTTGCCTGATTTGTAAGGTGTGGAGTTGAGTGAGACTCAAAGCTCGACCACGGCAGAAGAAAGAAAAAGGACAAAGGTCGTTCCCTATGCCTTATCCATAGGCTCTGTATAGTATGCCATGCTGTGTACTGCACCTGGTGTCTGCCTTGCCATGAGTCTGACAAGGGGTACAAGAGTGGTCCAGGAGTGGATCACTGGACAGCGGTCAAAATTATCCTTAGTAAATAGAGGACTAAGGAAATGTTTCTCGATTATGGAGGTGATAAAGAGTTCATCGTAAAGGGTTACATCGATGCAAGCTTTTACACCAATCTGGATGACTCTGAGTAGCAATCCGGATACGTATAGTGGAGCAGCCATTTGGAATAGCTCCAAGTGGAGCGTGGTAGCATCTGCAGTATGACATATAGATCTGAATATTGCAGACCATTGACTAGAACCTCTCTCACATGCAAAACATGATCGAACCCCAGAACTCATTGGGTGTTAGATTCATTACAATGTAAATCACATAGTGATGTGAACTTGATTAATGAATCTAGTGCAAGTGGGAGACTGTTGGAAATATGCCCTAGAGGCAATAACAAAGTGGTTATTATTATATTTCCTTGTTCATGATAATCGTTTATTATCCATGCTATAATTGTATTGATTGGAAACTCAATTGCATGTGTGGATACGTAGACAACACTGTGTCCCTAGTATGCCTCTAGTAGACTAGCTCGTTGATCAAAGATGGTCAAGGTTTCCTAGCCATAGACATGAGATGTCATTTGATAACGAGATCACATCATTAGGAGAATGATGTGATGGACAAGACCCAAACTATGAACGTAGCATCTGATCGTGTCAGTTTATTGCTATAGTTTTCTGCATGTCAAGTATCTGTTCCTATAACCATGAGATCATGTAACTCACTGACACCAGAGGAATACCTTGTGTGTATCAAATGTCGCAACGTAACTGGGTGACTATAAAGATGCTCTACAGGTATCTCCGAGGGTGTATGTTGAGTGGATGATACGTCTCCAACGTATCTATAATTTTTGATTGTTCCATGCTATTATATTATCTATTTTAGATGTTTTATATGCATTAATGTGCTATTTTATATTATTTTTGGGACTAACCTACTAACCTAGTGCCCAGTGCCAGTTTCTGTTTTTTCCTTGTTTTTGAGTATTGCAGAAAAGGAATATCAAACGGAGTCCAAACGGAATAAAATTCTAAGATGATTTTTCTTGGACCAAAAGGAACTCAGGAGGCTTGGAGAAGAGGCCATAAGATCTATGGGTGGGCCACAAGCCACCAGGGCGCGCCCCTGGGGGGCGCCCCCTGGCTTGTGCCCCCCCCCCCCCGTAGCTCCTCCAACCCTAATTCTTCGCCTATAAATTCAGAAATATTCCCCCAATACCAAAAAGAGCCACGATAATACTTTTCCGCCGCCGCAAGCCTCTGTTCCCGTGAGATGCCATCTTGGGGCCTTTTCCGGTAATCTGCCAGAGGGGGATTCGATCACGGAGGGCATCTACATCAACACCATTGCCCCTCCGATGATGCGTGAGTAGTTCACCTCAGACCTTCGGGTCCATAGCTAGTAGCTAGATGGCTTCTTCTCTCTCTATGATCTTCAATACCATGTTCTCCATGATCTTCATGGAGATCTATCCGATGTAATACTCTTTTGCGGTGTGTCTGTCGAGATCCGATGAATTGTGGATTTATGATCAGATTATCTATGAATATTATTTGAATCTTCTCTGAATTCTTATATGCATGATTTCATATCTTTGCAAGTCTCTTCGAGTTATTGGTTTGGTTTGGCCAACTAGATTGGTAATTCTTGCAATGGGAGAAGTGCTTAGTTTTGGGTTCAATCTTGCGGTGTCCTCACCCAGTGACAAAGTAGGGGTAGCGAGGCACGTATTTGTATTGTTGCCATCAAGGATAAAAAGATGGGGTTTTCATCATATTGCTTGAGTTTATCCCTCTACATCATGTCATCTTACTTAATGCGTTACTCTGTTCTTCATGAACTTAATACTCTAGATGCAGGCAGGAGTCGGTCGATGTGTGGAGTAATAGTAGTAGATGCAGAATCGTTTTGGTCTACTTGATACGGATGTGATGCCTATATGCATAATCATTGCCTTGGATATCGTCACAACTATGCGCTTTTCTATCAATTGCTCGACAGTAATTTGTTCACCCACCGTATTATTTTCCTTCAAGAGAGAAGCCTCTAGTGAAACCTATGGCCCCCGGGTCTATTTTCCATATTATATTTTCAGATCTATAAACCAAAAATACCAAAAATACTTTGCTACAATCTATTTACTTTTATTTTACTTTTCGTTTTAGTAATCTTGTATATCGATCTCTATCAGATCTCATCCTTGCAAGTAACCGTGAAGGGATTGACAACCCCTTTATAGCGTTGGGTGCAAGTGTTTGATTGTTTGTCTAGGTGCAAAGATTGGGGCCTTGCTTGTACCTCCTACTGGATTGATACCTTGGTTCTCAACAACTGAGGGAAATACTTATCTACTTTGCTGCATCACCCTTTCCTCTTCAAGGGAAATCCAACGCAAGCTCAAGAAGTAGCAAGAAGGATTTCTGGCGCCGTTGCCGGGGAGGATACATAGCAAGTCAAGACAAGAACTCTCCCGTCAACTTGCCAATTTTTGGTGTGGTTGTCGGAGAGACCTACATCAAGCCTACAAAGTACCCATCACAAAGTCATCTCTTGCATTTACATTATTTGCCATTTGCCTCTCGTTTTCCTCTGCCCCACTTCTAAAACGATTTTCAGAAAAAACCAAAAAGATTTGCCTTTTTATTCGCCCTTCTTCCGTTCGTCTTTTTGTTTGCTTTTTGCTTGTTTGTGTGTTAGATCGTTTGCTCGTCTTTATGGCTCAACCCAAAAGCTTTGATCCTTATCTTAGGAAGTTGGAAGATATTGAGAATAATGCTAAAAGTTTCATGTTGCTCCAATTTGACCATAATAGTTTCTTTAGAAACAAGCTTAAAGAACAAAAGGCTATGCTAGAATACATGAATAAAGAACTTGATGATATGACTAAGGAATTTTATGGTTTGAAATCTCAGTTTGCTCACCTTGAAAATTTAGTAGGCCAAATTTCTGATAAACAAGCTACCTTAGTCAATAAAATGGCTGCGAAGCCAGAATCTTTAAATAATGATGAAGATCTTAAAGTGATTGATGTGACTCCTATTGAATCTTTGTTTTCTAATATAAATCTTGATAAATATGGGACTGGAGATAAGTCAACTTTAGTTAAAAGTCGTCCCAATGATTCGGAGTTTATAGATCTTAATGCTAAGATTGATAAAAGTGGGATTGAAGAGGTCAAAACTTTAAATAGCAATGAACCCACTCTTTTGGATTTCAAGGACTTTAATTATGATAGTTATTCTTTGATTAATTGTATTTCCTTGTTGCAATCCATGTTGAATTCTCCGCATGCTTATGATCAAAATAAAGCTTTTACTAAACATATCGTTGATGCTATGATGAAATCTTTTGAAGAAAAACTTGAGTTGGAAGTTTCTATACCTAGAAAGATTTATGATGAGTGGGAACCTACTATTAAGATTAAAATTAAAGATTATGAGTGCCATGCTTTGTGTGATTTGGGTGCTAGCGTTTCCACGATTCCGAAAACATTATGTGATGTGCTAGGTTTCCATGAACTTGATGATTGCTAATTAATTTGCATCTAGCGGATTTCACTATTAAGAAACCTATGGGAAGGATTAATGATGTTCTTATTGTTGCAAATAGGAATTATGTGCCCGTAGATTTCATTGTTCTTGATATAGATTGCAATCCTACATGTCCTATTATTCTTGGTAGACCTTTCCTTAGAACGATCGGTGCAATTATTGATATGAAAGAAGGAAACATTAGATTCCAATTTCCGTTAAGGAAAGGCATGGAACACTTTCCTAGAAATAAAATTAAATTACCTTATGAATCTATTATGAAAGCTACTTATGGATTGCATACCAAAGATGACAATACCTAGATCTATTGCGTTATGCCTAGCTAGGGGCGTTAAACAATAGCGCTTGTTGGGAGGCAACCCAATTTTATTTTATGTTTTTTTGTTTCTGTTATTGAGTGCTTTACACATTATTACCTCTGTAGTAATTGTGTTTTAGTGTTTTAATTAGTGTTTGAGCCAAGTAAGACCTTTGGGATGGTCTACGGTGATTGTTGATTTGATTTTGCTGAAAAACAGAAACTTTTGCGATCAGTCCAGGAATTTTATAAATTCACCAGAGCGTCGAATGAGTCTGAAATTTTTACACAAGATTGATATACAAATTTCCCAGATTTTCCTAATTTTTCAGAATTTTTGGAGTTACATAAGTATTCTAAGTTTACAGATTGCTACAGACTGTTCTGTTTTTGACAGATTCTGTTTTCTTTGTGTTGTTTGCTTATTTTGATGTATCTATGGGTTGTATCGGGGGGTATGAACCATGGAAAAGTTGGAATACAGTAGATATTACACCAATATAAATAAATAATGAGTTCACAACAGTACCTAAAGTGGTGATTTATTTTTCTTATACTAACGGATCTCACGAGTTTTCTGTTGAGATTTGTGTTGTGAAGTTTTCAAGTTTTGGGTAAAAATTTGATGGACTATGGAATAAGGAGTGGCAAGAGCCTAAACTTGGGGATGCCCAAGGAACCCCAAGGAATATTCAAGGATACCAAAGAGCCTAAGCTTGGGGATGCCCCGGAAGGCATCCCCTCTTTCGTCTTCAGTCCATCGGTAAATTTACTTGAGGCTATATTTTTATTCAACCCATGATATGTGTTTTGCTTGGAGCGTCTTGTATGATATGAGTCTTTGCTTTTTAGTTTGCCACAATCATCCTTGCTGCACACATATTTTGAGAGGAACACGCATGAATCGTGAATTTATTAGAATACTCTATGTGCTTCACTTATATCTTTTGAGCTAGGCAATTTTGCTCTAGTGTTTCACTTATATCTTTTTAGAGCACGGTGGTGTTTTATTTTATAGAAATAATTGAACTCTCATACCTCACTTATATTATTTTGAGAGTCTTTAAACAGCATGGTAATTGGTTTAGGTTATGAGTTTAGTCCTAATATAATGGGCATCCAAGAGGGATATAATAAAAACTTTCATATAAAGTGCATTGAATATTATGAGAAGTTTGATTCCTTGCATATAGTTTTGAGATATAAAGATGGTGATATTAGAGTCATGCTAGTGAGTAATTGTGGATTGGTAGAAATACTTGTGTTAAAAGTTTGTGATTCCCGTAGCATGCACGTATGGTGAACAGTTATGTAACGAAGTCGGAGCATGATTTGTTTATTGATTGTCATCCTTTGTGTGAGGGTCGGGAGCGCGCGATGGTTAACTCCTACCAACCGCTCCCCTAGGAGCATGCGTCTAAAACTTTGCTTCGATAACTAATAGACTTTTGCAATAAGTATGTGAGTTCTTTATGACTAATGTGAGTCCATGGATCATACGCACTCTCACCCTTCCACCTTTGCTAGCCTCTCTAGTACCGCGCAACTTTCGCCGATGCATTAAACCCACCATATTCCCTTCCTCAAAACAGCCACCATACCTACCTATTATGGCATTTCCATAGCCATTCCGAGATATATTGCCATGCAACTTCCACCGTTCCGTTTATTATGACACGAACCATCATTTTCATATTGCTTTGCATGATCGTAAGACAGCTAGCATGATGTCTTCATGGCTTGTCCGTTTTTTGATGTCATTTGCTATGCTAGATTGTTGCACATCCCGGTACACCGCCAGAGGCATTCATATAGAGTCATATTTTGTTCTAAGTATCGATTTGTAATTCTTGAGTTGTAAGTAAATAAAAGTGTGATGATCATCATTATTAGAGCATTGTCCCATGAGAGGAAAGGATGATGGAAGCTACGATTCCCTCACAAGTTGGGATGAGTCTCCGGACTTTACAAATAATAAAAGAGGCCAATGAAGCCCAAATAAAAAAAAGATGCCAAAGATGCCCACCAAAATAAAAAAATGAGAGAAAAGAGAGAAGGGACAATGCTACTATCTTTTTTCACACTTGTGCTTCAATGTAGCACCATGATCTTCATGATAGAGAGTCTCCTATTTTGTCACTTTCATATACTAGTGGGAATTCTTCATTATAATGCACACCCACTTAGTTTCTTTTTGAGCTTTCATACACTTATAGCTCTAGTGCATCCGTTGCATGGCAATCCCTACTCACTCACATTGATATCTATTGATGGGCATCTCCATAGCCCGTTGATACGCCTAGTTGATGTGAGAATATCTTCTCCTTTTCCTCACAACCTCCACCATATTCTATTCCACCTATAGTGCTATATCCATGGTTCACGCTCATGTATTGTGTGAAAGTTGAAAAAGTTTGAGAACATAAAAAGTGTGAAACAATTGCTTGACTTGTCTTCGGGGTTGTGCATGATTTAAATACTTTGTGTGGGGAAGATGGAGCATAGCCAGACCATATGATTTTGTAGGGATAACTTTCTTTGGCCATGTTATTTTGAAAAGACACGATTGCTTTGTTAGTATGCTTGAAGTATTATTGTTTTTATGTCAATATTAAACTTTTGTTTTGAATCTTATGGATCTGAACATTCATGCCACAATAAAGAATATTACATGGATAAATATGTTAGGTAGCATTCCACATCAAAAATTCTGTTTTTATCATTTACCTACTCGAGGACGATCAGGAATTAAGCTTGGGGATGCTTGATACGTCTCCAACGTATCTATAATTTTTGATTGTTCCATGCTATTATATTATCTATTTTGGATGTTTTATATGCATTAATATGCTATTTTATATTATTTTTGGGACTAACGTATTAACCTAGTGCCCAGTGCCAGTTTCTGTTTTTTCCTTGTTTTTGAGTATTGCAGAAAAGGAATATCAAACGGAGTCCAAACGGAATAAAATTCTACGCTGATTTTTCTTGGACCAGAAGGAACCCAGGAGGCTTGGAGAAGAGGTCAGAAGATCTACGGGTGGGCCAAAAGCCACCAGGGCGCGCCCCTGGGGGGGCGCCCCCCTGGCTTGTGGGCCCCCCGTAGCTCCTCCAACCCTAATTCTTCGCCTATAAATTTAGAAATATTCCCCCAATACCAAAAAGAGCCACGATAATACTTTTCCGCCGCCGCAAGCCTCTGTTCCCGTGAGATCCCATCTTGGGGCCTTTTCCGGTAATCTGCCGGAGGGGGATTCGATCACGGAGGGCATCTACATCAACACCATTGCCCCTCCGATGATGCGTGAGTAGTTCACCTCAGACCTTTGGGTCCACAGCTAGTAGCTAGATGGCTTCTTCTCTCTCTATGATCTTCAATACCATGTTCTCCATGATCTTCATGGAGATCTATCCGATGTAATACTCTTTTGCGGTGTGTTTGTTGAGATCCGATGAATTGTGGATTTATGATCAGATTATCTATGAATATTATTTGAATCTTCTCTGAATTCTTATATGCATGATTTCATATCTTTGCAAGTCTCTTCGAGTTATTGGTTTGGTTTGGCCAACTAGATTGGTAATTCTTGCAATGGGAGAAGTGCTTAGTTTTGGGTTCAATCTTGCGGTGTCCTCACCCAGTGACAAAGTAGGGGTAGCGAGGCACGTATTTGTATTGTTGCCATCAAGGATAAAAAGATGGGGTTTTCATCATATTGCTTGAGTTTATCCCTCTACATCATGCCATCTTACTTAATGTGTTACTCTGTTCTTCATGAACTTAATACTCAAGATGCAGGCAGGAGTCGGTCGATGTGTGGAGTAATAGTAGTAGATGCAGAATCGTTTCGGTCTACTTGATACGGATGTGATGCCTATATGCATAATCACTGCCTTGGATATCGTCATAACTATGCGCTTTTCTATCAAGTGCTCGACAGTAATTTGTTCACCCACTGTATTATTTTCCTTCAAGAGAGAAGCCTCTAGTGAAACCTATGGCCCCGGGTCTATGTTCCATATTATATTTTCAGATCTATAAACCAAAAATACCAAAAATACTTTGCTGCAATCTATTTACTTTTATTTTACTTTTCGTTTTAGTAATCTTTTATATCTATCTATATCAGATCTCATCCTTACAAGTAACCGTGAAGGGATTGATAACCCCTTTATAGCGTTGGGTGCAAGTGTTTGATTGTTTGTGTAGGTGCAAAGATTGGGGCCTTGCTTGTACCTCCTACTGGATTGATACCTTGGTTCTCAACAACTGAGGGAAATACTTATCTACTTTGCTGCATCACCCTTTCCTCTTCAAGGGAAAACCAACGCAAGCTCAAGAAGTAGCAGTGGGCGTGGATCAAGACTGGGATTTGTTACTCCGTGTGACGGAGAGGTATCTCAGGGCCCACTCGGTAATACAACATCACAATAAGCCTTGCAAGCAAAGTGACTATAGAGTTAGCCACGGGATCTTGTATTACGGAATGAGTAAAGAGACTTGCCGATAACGAGATTGAACTACGTATAGAGATACCGACGATCGAATCTCGGGCAAGTAACATACCGAAGAACAAAGGGAACAGCATACGGGATTAACTAAATCCTTGATATAGAGGTTCAACCGATAAAGATCTTCGTAGAATATGTAGGAACCAATATGGGCATCCAGGTCCCGCTATTGGTTATTGACCGTAGAGGTGTCTCGGTCATGTCTACATAGTTCTCGAACCCGCAGGGTCTGCACATTTAACGTTCGGTGACGTTTCGGTAGTATTGAGATATATGTGTTGGTGACCGAAGGTTGTTCGGAGTCCCGAATGAGATCCCGGACGTCACGAGGAGCTCCGGAATGGTCCGGAGGTAAAGATTTATATATAGGAAAGTGGTATTTGGGTTCCGGAAAAGTTTCGGGTATTTCCGGTAGTGTACCGGGAGTGACGAATGGGTTCCGAGGGTCCACCGGGTGGGGCCCACCCACCCCTGGGGGCCACATGGGCCCAAGAGGTGGCGCACCAGCCCCTACTTGGCTGGGAAACCAACCCCATAAGGGCCCATATGCCCAATAGAAAAAAAGGTGGAGATAGGAAGGAATAGGACTCCTTCCTAATATGAATCCACTTCCTAGTAGGAAGTGGATTGGACTCCTCCTTGCCCTGGTTCAGCCGACCCCTGGGGGAAACCCTAGGGAGGCTTGGTCCTCCCTATCCCTCCTATATATACTAGAGTAATAGAGCCCCAAAACACACGGCCATGTCGGGATAACTCCACCACCACCACCACCACGCCGTCGTGCTGCTGGAGATCTCATCTACCTCTCCGCCCCCTCTTGCTGGATCAAGAAGGTGGAGATCGTCATCGAGTTGTACGTGTGCTGAACGCGGAGGTGCCGTCCGTTCGGCGCTAGATCGGGACGGATCGTGATTGGATCGCGGGACGGCTTGCGATTTCGATCGCGAAGACGTTCGACTACATCAACCGCGTTTCTTAAGCTTCCCGCTTAGCGATCTACAAGGGTACGTCGATTCACTCTCCCTCTCGTAGTTGCTCATCACCATGGATAGATCTTGCATGTGCGTAGGAAAAATTTTGTTTCCCATGCAACGTTCCCCAAATCAAGCGCATTGCATCCATTTGGATCTTGTGTACATCGACGACATCGGCAACATGCAACTCCAATTTCATCTTCTCTTCTTCAACTCTTTTCAATTTTTCTTTCAAATAATTGTTTTATTTTTCAACTAAATTTAACCTCTCGACAATAGGGTCGGTTGGAATTTCCGGTTCACATACCTCCTAGATAAAGACATCTATGTCAAGTTGGTCGGCATAATTGTCATAAACATTGAATGAAACAAATAGTAATAAAAGATAATATACCACATCCGAATCATAGAACGGACGAGAGCCGACGGGGGCGTCTACCAAAAACATGGCACTATATAATAACAAACAATAATACAAGTAAGAAGTTAATTTGAGCTCAAATTGTGCATCTAAATCGAATAAACTCACGCATACACTCCTCCACTAAAACCCACAAACCACACTACTTCTAGAGCATTTGAAATGAGTTAAACTAGCAGTGAGAGATGAAAGGATGAAGTTGCTAACCTTTTAGAACACTCGTGTAGTTGGTGCAACGCCAAACCTAGACAAATCTTGGGGAAAATGTAGCTTGGAGGTCGAGCTTGGAGAGGAGAAAGCTTAACTGTGGCTCGGGCATTTCATCAAACACCTCATGTGCATAGGAGGTAAGAACAGAGTAGCACACACCTCCCACCCTTCCACGGCCAAAAAACAGAGGAGATGGGGGGCGTGGATATATATAGGCAAAACATTAGTCCTGGTTTGTATCTAAAACCGGGACTAAAGGCCTACCCTTTAGTCCCGGTTCCAGACACAAACCGGGACTAAAGGGCAGCAACCCCTTTAGTCACGGTTGGTGGCTGGAACCGGGACTAAAGGTCCCAGTTGAATCGGGACCGATGCCTGCCGAGGCCCGGCCGGCGTCCTAGCCGCTCGAACCGGGACAGATGCTCCCATTAGTCCCCGTTCGTAACACGACCGGGACTAATGCTCTGATCTGGCCAGGACCAAAGCCCTGTTTTCTACTAGTGAACCAAGTTATTCCACATGAGTCCACTATACCTACCTATATGCCCCCTAGGCCGCGCCCTGATGGCTTATGGTGCCCACGAGGCTCCTCCGACCCTAATTCCAGTCCTATAAAATCACATCTTCGGAGAAAAAAATCAGAGAGAAGTTTTCATCGCGTTTCACGAGACGGGGCCGCCGCCACCTCATGTTCTTCCTTGGGAGGGCTGATCTGGAGTCCGTTTGGGGCTCCGGAGACGGGAAATCGTCGCCGTCATCATCACCAACCCTTCTCCATCAACACCGCCATGATGCTCACCACCGGGAGTGAGTAATTCCTTTGTAGGTTTGCTGGACGGTGGTGGGATTGGGTGAGATTGATCATGTAATCGACTTAAGTTTGATAGGGCTTGATCCCTAGTATCCACTATGTTCTGAGATTGATGTTGCTATGACTTTGCTATGCTTAATGCTTGTCACTAGGGCCCGAGTGCCATGATTTCAGATCTGAACATATTATATTATCTTTGAATATAAGATTGATTTGGATCCTATCTTGCACGTTGTATGCACCTATTACATGTCTTGATCCGCATACCCCAATGTGATAATAATTGGGATTCTTTCCGGTGATTACCGTAGTTTGAGGAGTTCATGTATTCACCATGTGTTAATGCTTTGTTCTAGCTCTCTATTAAAAGGAGGCCTTAATATCCCTTAGTTTCCAAGGACCCCACTGCCACGGGAGGGTAGGACAAAAGATGTCATGCAAGTTCTTATCGCAAGCACGCATGACTATATACGGAATACAAGCTTACATTATATTGATGAATTGGAGCTAGTTCTGTGTCGCCCTAGTGTGTAACTGTTACATGATTGATGTTATCTAAATCATTGTCCATCACCGATCCACGTGTCTACGCTTTACATATACTGAATCTTACTAAGTTACTATTGCTACTGCTACTGTCACAACTGCTACAAAATTGCTGCTGTCACTATTACTTTTACTTTTGCTACTACTATTTGTCGTGCTACTAAACCTTTGCTTCAAAGACATATCCCAGGTGCGGTTGAATTGACAACTCAACTGTTAAGGCCAATAAATATTCTTTGGCTCCCCTTGTGTTGAATCAATAAATTAGGGTGAAATACTACCCATGAAGACTGTCGCGATCCCCTATACTTGTGGGTTGTCACCCTCTAATCTCCGGTCGAGCGCCGTAATAGGACATCCCAAACCACACGGTGTCGTGCAACATTTCGTCGAGCGTGGTGAACGCCTCCTTGGTCCCGGTCATGTGGCTACTTGCCTCGGTGTCGAGATACCACATACATGTGGCTGCAACAGTGGGAAAGACTCGTTCTTCATTGAGGAAGACAGTCTAGGGAAGAGTGGTGTTGGTGCGGTGCAGGCGCGCCCGTCCGCCATCAGCAGAGACTCGAACGCGGACCCTTCAAGGCTCGCTGCACCGGCAGCCGATCCAGCTGACTCTTTTGTTGTTGTCGTGTTGAGCCATCCGTTGCCACAAGGAGCAGACCAGGCTGGTCCACCTCGGCCTTGGAGATGTTCGTCGCCTCCTGGTGGTCACGATCACATTTGGCCGTAAGGCATTCTTTTCCCAATGCCCAGGCTTGCCGCAGTAGCGGCAATTTCTTTTGTGGTGTCGAGCCGATCCGCCGCTGCGTGGCGCGGCGCCGTTGCTACCCTTGTTAGCGCTTGGGGGCCTGGACTTGGGTTGCGCCTTGACACCGCCGCCACCAGATGACACCCCACCATCGCCGTGCCCTTGTGGTCGATTCCATGCATTCAACTCCTCCTCGGTGAGGATTAGTTTTCCCACGCCGCGGTCGATGTCGTCGAGGTTGTAGCTTTCCTCGACGGTCTGCAGCTGCCCGCAGAGCTCCTCGATGGTGAGGCTCTGTAAACAACGAATGACTCGATAGCCATTGCCATCTGTTTGTACTTGCGAGGCATGACACGTAGGAATTTGAGAACCACACGGTACTCAGTAAAAGGTTCGTTCAGGAGTGCAGGTCATTGACAATTGCGGTGAGACGCAAAGCAAAATCCTCAATTGACTCACCATCCCGGAACCGCAGTTCCTCGAACTCCCGTTGGCGCGTTTGTGCGCATGCTTCTAGCACACGATCGCTGCCATCCGCAGCGTATTCAGGTGTTCCATGCCTCCTTGGCGATGTCCTTGTCGGCGAGCGTCCGTATTATCTCCGGTAGAACTGTGCGGAGAAGAACTGTCAATGTCGCCCGGTCATCCCGATCGCCGTCGCCAAACTCCATAGCCTCCTAGAGACCTTGTGCCTGAAGCTGAACGTGCATCACCAATGCCCAGTCCGTGTAGTTGGTGCGAGTGTGCCGGATATAGGGCCAAGCCTCCGCTCTCCCTCACTACTCGCTCGTGCACCACCATCTCGGCACGGCGTCGTGCATCGCTGAGCCCCCGGTGCTTCACAGGCGAGAGCGATGTCCTTCTCTGGCATGGTGGTGTCCTGGAGCTGCTATGGTGCTCACCGCAGCCTTCCACATCCACCATGCTGGGACGTCTGGGAGCCCGCCATGGATCGCTAGAAGCTCTGATGTCAATTGTTGTTGTTTGGAGGTGGACACTGAACAATGGACACCGAGAGTTTGCGCTGCGTGCAACTTATGTAGCTTTTCTGTTTTTTCTCTTCACTTATTAACAAGGATTACACATGAACGTGGGCTACCAAACTGCCCTAAACTTGAGCTATGATGCGTATAGGCCGCCCCATCCCACGACCCACTCACCACAGCTCTTTCTACTCCTAAGAGCATCTATAACCGGACCCCTCATACCCTCCTCAAACGCCCGGGCAGGCCGCCCGTCACTGCCCGGTCACAAAATATCGATCCAGATGGGCCCCTCAAACATACCTCAAACGCCCGGGCTGACCGGCACCCCTCATTTTCAGCCCAAATATGGGGCGGATATAGGGGAGCCCGGGCGCGCCCGAGCACGCCCGCCTGGCCCGCACTGGCCCGCATCTACCCCACATATATTCGTCTCCATCCGCTCGCCGGACCAAACCCTAGCCACTTCACTCCACTCCCATCCGCCACCCAAGCTCACCTCCGGCGATCTTTGGCCTTCTCCGACATGGCGGGCAGTGGATCTGAGTCCTTCACCTCCAGATCTGTCGATCACCAGCTCATCCCACGCGGCCTCGAGGAGGAGATGGCCGTTCGGGTTGCGCTCCGCCGCTCCCAGGAGGCGGCCGCACAACGGCAGCGCTCGAACTCGTAACGCCGGGAATCCATTGCGTCCGCACAACCGTTGCTTGGATCCGGCGTCGCTGCCTCACCAGAGGCGGTGCGATCCGTCTGGCGTCCGAACGCCGTGGCGGAAGCGCAACCCCTTCGTTGGCGCGCCGAGCACGAAGCATGGTCCTCGGACGATGTCATGGCGTAGCGTGCCCGCCGGGCGAGGCAGCGGGCACGGGAGGCGGCGGAGGCCCTCGCGACGGTGGACGTTGAAGAGGCGGAGTCACACTCTCCGGCGCCCCGTACGGTGCACCAGTGCGGGCGTCGCAAACGCGTCGTGGTGGACGTCGTCTCCTCCCAGGACGGATCCTTCATCGACCTCACGTCCACCGGCACCGTCCGGGCTACGGGCTCCGACGAGGAAGAGTAGGGCATGGGAGACGACGATGGATCAAGTCCCGTGAGCCGGCTAGTGTCCCATGTCCTACTCTACCTCGCCGGCGGCCGGTCCGACACTACGAGGGGCGCAGCCAGCCGCGGACATGGCCACGGCGGAGCCGGACGACCTCCGCTTAGTATAGGTTTACCTTGCATGTAATAATATGGATTTGAGGTTTCTAATTTGAGGTATCCGGATGTAGAATTCATTTTTTGAGGCGTGACCGGTCAATGTCCGCGGACGAGTCCGGACGCGGGCGTTTGAGGGGCCAGATTTACAAGGTCCGGTTGTAGATGCTCTAACATAAAGCAAACGAAACGGTCATGCCAGCATGGACATGCGAGCTATCCCTACCATGCAGATCACAGGCGATGCATGCATGTTTATTCGGTAAAACGGGAAACAACTAAGCAACGAGTTATTCCTAACAGTGACACACAATCCAAATGACAGCAAACCAAGTTGACAATTAAATAGATATTCATTTATTCACGATAGTATATATGTTCGTTACATATACATATGAAACATGTATGCCTTTCCATGGCATATTCTCGAAATGAAAAAAACAAAGATATAAATCAAGGCCGTACGATTGAAGAGCATGATGCGCTTTTCATGGTCGCATGTGTATGTTTGTTTAACCTAAGTAGCTCATCTATATGGCTACAACCCCTCAAAAAAAATCTATATGGCTACAGCTAGCCAATATGTTGGACGGCATATGCACCATTCATATAGATCGATATGTGTAAAATGTAGAGAAAGTATTGTATATTCACTTCATTAGAGGATCGACGAGCTAGTGATGGCCGACGCCGGGGCTCGGAACCGACCCCTGAACGACCTGGCTAGCACGCCTACGCTTGGCACAGGTGATCTCAAAGTTGCCGTGAAACGTAACAGGCATTGGCGGTGGTGGCGCCATGAACACTTGAAGCAAATCTGGAGATGATGAGTATGGAGGTGGACGGATCGTCTTCTCGGCGAGCATCTGTGGTTGATCACTTGGCATCATCCTAGCCTGCACAACAGAGTGCGACAATGCCAACACAAACAAGGAAAGCATAATGGCACGCGAGGAAGCCATGTCTATAAAATCGATCGAGCTAAGTCCGAAGAGTAATGTGAATGAATATCTGTACGAAAATCTTTGCGTAAGAGGAACTGAATGGGTTTCTGTAGTGTGTGTGCAAATATGCGATGAGGTATATGTGAGCAGCCTGGGCATGTATTTATAGGTGACGAGAGGTAGGAGTTGCAGCTGGCCATCAAGTATGTGCGACTGTGTGTGGAGTGGCGGTGATGATCGAGTTCGTGGCTTAGTCAACTTAGTGAGAACCCATCACTATCAGGTTTTCTTTGGACCGAAACAAATCATAGAGCTTGTTTGTCAAATTCATTTTATTGGGCACTCGCTAATGATGAAAAAAGCCGAGTGCACAGGAAAAATACACAACAAAGACAAAATGTTCGGCAAAGAAAGCACTTTGTCAAGTGCAACTCTAGGCAAAATCCTAGAACTCGGCAAACGGCTGGACACGTGTCCCGACTGGCCGCAGCTGATGGAACGTCGATGTCATCATAGTCTGTACTTGGCAAAGATTTTGGGAAAACGCTTCCTTACAGCCGCCTGCCGGCTCCCTCCCGAGCGAGCGCCTCGCGCGCCGTCCGATCGCGCCAGATCGGACGGTCTTACTCCGTCCCGACCAGGTCCCCCCAGGTCCTTTTTTTCAGTTGTTGCGACCGTTTTTTGCTGCCAGCTATTTTGCTGCGAGCTCTGTTTTTCCCTTTCGCGACCACCCGAGCAGCAGAGGCACTCAGGCGGCGCTGTCCAGATCTCGAATCGTGGCGGGGGGTGGCGAGCCGGATGGTGCGCGGACGGCAAGGGCGGCGACCGATCGAGCACCAGCGAGCACCTTAGGGCACGGCGGCGAGCGGGAGGACGGCGACCAGCGGGAGGACGGCGACCAGCGGGAATACGGCGACGAGCGGGAGGACGCGGGCGACAGGTACGGTCACCATCCCCCTGCCCCGCGGAGTACGGCCTGTTTGTCCCTGCATCCCCTGCCCCGCGGAGTACGGTTGCTTGTCCCTGCCATCGCCTTGGTAGATCTGGTAGGTATGAGCACCTTAGGCCACGGCGACAGGTACGAGCATGAGCTCCATTTCATGGTCAGGTTCCTTCATGCTAGGCTAGGTCAGCTTATCCTTGTTGTAGATCTGCTAGGCTAGGTCACCATTTCATGGCCAGGTCCCTTCAGTGGTTCTAGTTGCTGCAGAGTTTCAGATAGTTGCAGGAGTTGTTCTATCAGTTTTTAGCAGTGGAGTTGTGGTGTAGGGTTGCTAGGGTTACTCATGGGAAGCTACTTCCCTTTTTTTGTGCTCTGCTTAGCCATGTTGTAGTAGGGGGAGTAGTTTCATCCAAGCTGTAGTTGCAGGATTATGCCTTTTTTGTTATATCCTGCTTGCTGCAATGTGTGTTGCAACTCTGATCTTGTTTTATGACAGGATTTTCCATCTTAGTGTATTTTTTGTTGCATGCTTGTATTCAGTTTTTTGTTTTGTTTGATGTATGTTGAACATAATTGAATTAACCCTCTGTTAGCTCTGGTAATTTTAGTTCCTTGATGTAAATGGTTGCTTACAAACTTGTTTGAGTAGTATTTGTTGAACAGATTTTCTGTTGTATTTGTTGCATGTTGTAATGGTTGTTTTTATAAACTTGTTTGTCATTTAATTTTATTTGCTGCACTAGCAATTTGCATTTTTTGTGTTGTACCCAATACATTTTTTTAAATATTGCAGCTACTTGCTTGACGAAGGAGATATGGAGTCTGATGGTGTGTTCAGCCAGCGTTTCGCAGCAAAACGCTTGTGTGCAATTGCCAAGTCTAAACTCAACCCCCAAAAGAGGAAATATGTAGATGAAACTGGCTTTGGTGATCTCAAAAACATCTCACCTTTTACAGTACCACACGATCTGATGGAGTAGTTGGCAATGAACATCGACACCGGGAAACGTGAGCTTAGGTATTGATTCCACCTTGTATTCTCTTTGTTTTTCTCTGTCAGCATGTCTGCAGCATGTAATTTCTTCAGATTATGTTGTGACATAAGCAGTTCTAATACATCCCCTTGTTTGTAGGGTGAACCGGAATAAGGTTATTTGTTTTACAAGAGACATGGTGAGGAAGGTTTTCAACATTCCTTCAGGCAACAGAACAGTTGAGCTTTACAAGAGGCACGAGCAGTGTGATCTCCGCAACATATATCACAAGAATGGCAGGGCTCCAATTGCCCATACAGTGGATGTGCTCCACAAAGCGAGGAATAATGATGCTGATACTACCAAGAGGTCATGGGTGCTCTTGGCGCTCGCAACAGTTTTAACCCCTGGCACGGGCAACATGGTGCCCTTAGAGTACTTGAAGAGCCTCGAAGAAATTGACCAGGTCACTAAATATGCTTGGGATGAGCATGTTTTGAGCGTTGCGATGACTGAGGTCAAGAAGTGCCAGGAGAAGATTAAATCACAGGATGTCACCAAATTCTGGGTTGGGGGTTGCTTCCCTATGTTAGCGGTATACGTCTTTTCTTGTTTCAAGCTTTCAATTACCTCCCATCATGTGGGGTCTTTCCGAGCTGTTATATGTTGTGTTATATGAGATATTATTTGTTGTGTTATCAGGTTATTTACATGGATCACTTGATTTTTCCTCAAGCTGCGATCAACGAGCACCAGTTAAACTATTCTCTCCCAAGGGCATGCTTTGTTCACCAGACCGACTTTGATCTTGTGTGTGAATATGACAAGAACAAGCTATCTTTGGGCAAAGCCTCATTCGGGAAGTGCCATGTGAGTTTTCTTTCACACATTCGTTTGCAGCATTTTTGTTTTATATTTTCTGTTTTGTTTATTTAGATGTGTGGCGTGCAGTTCCGGCCTCTGTCGGAGACACCGTATGCAGCATTGCCTCAAGAAGGCGGAGTCACGGGTATTGCTGTAGGCAACAGCAGCGCAGCTACTCAAGATGTGGAAGATGTCAACTTAAACGGGAACCAAGATGAAGCTGCTGCAAAAGACACCCCTATAGACGATGTTAATCCAACGGAGAATGTTAATAGCACAGAAGAAGATGTGTGTGGTTCACTGGATGATTGGCTTCAGAACCCAGCACCATTTGGGGTAGAGCTTGAGGTGAGATTATTTCTATTTGTTGCGTTGTTTTTTTTTCTGTTTTTTATTTTTTGTCAATATACCCTTCCATCATGTTGTAAGTTTCACACCCACTGACCACCTCCACCTTCATTTTCTTATACATTTCAGCTCCCAGCACATCTGGCTGAAATCTACGACAAACACACAAAACTCTATGTAGCAGAGTTAAAAGGGGCTACTAATTCCTTTGTTCAAGTGTTGCAAGCAATGCATTGTAGGTGACATTCGACATTCCGCCACATCGCAGCAATGGTGCACCCCAGGCTGATGAGCGTGGTGGTAGAAAGCAAAGTGCTAGCTCCAAGGCTTCTGATGAGTGTTGTGGTAGCAAGCAAAACGACGGCACTAATGCTGCTGATGAGCGTGCTGGTACCAAGGGAAGTGCTGGCACCAAGGCTGCTGATGAGCAAAGTACTGACAAGGTGGTGGTGGAGCCGGCTGAAGGAGCTCGAAGCATTCGTTCTAGCAGCAGCGCTGATGAGACCAATGGAGGCAATGTACCAGAGCTTCGCCTAGAAACTAGTGCTGATGGCAATCAGGCCAATGCAGAAAAGGAGCAAGTGTCGAGTGGCGAAGATGTTGAGCATGGAGATCAACCAGGAGCAAGTGTTGGTGGACATTGGAGTGATGCACCATCGATGAGTCTGTTCAAAGAGGGCACTGAGGAATACAATTGGTGGATCGGTGTCCCAAGAGCAGCTGTGGACTCCAACACTTCAAGCCCTGACAATAATGCTGCAACACCAAAATCATGTGCTGTTTTTGATGCCACCCCTCAGGCTATAGTCTCATCAGGAATTAAAGTCCCTGTGTACGATGTTACACCAATTGCAATGGCTCCACTTTCAAGCGGGACTTCGGGATCACCAAAACCGCAGGAAGATCCAGTTGTTTTGGTTAGCAGCAGGGAACCAAGTCCCAACCGTGATGAGGACAATGCGAGGTTGAAGGACGAGAAGAAGATCAAGAACAAGAAAAGAGCAGCGAGCCCAAATTCAGCCGGACCAAAGTACAAAAAAATCAAGATAGATTCTAAGATCGAAGCAATGTACCAGTATTTCATCATGAAGAGATACAAGATGAAGAAGAAGAAGAAAGGGGAAATCGAGTAAGTGGCGTGTTCTCATTCTTGCTTCCATCAGTTCCTCTTTTTAACTTCATTCACATTTGTTTTTATGGATTTGCAATTGCTGCTTACTCATCTGGCTTTGACACCTCTTTGCTGCAGGCCTCCTTTCATTAGGATTGGTGATTTTCACATAACTTATTCCAACTTCCAGAAGTCTTTGAAGCCACGTGCACAAATGTGCAATGAAGTCATGTCTTTATTCATTGAAAGCTTCAATATTGAGCAGTTGTCGTCATCACATAAGCAGAAGAAATTTGCTTTCTCTGTTTTAATGAGCGTTATTTCATCTTTTTTTGCCTCCTTCTACAGTCATTGTTTTCTGTTGTGGTCCATGTCTACCATGCTGCAATAGTTTTCCATTAATTGTTATTTTCTTCCCATGCCAAACACTTGTTGCAGCAACAACTTTCTGTCCACCCAGAAGTTTTCGATCCAAGTGTTTGCGGAAAAGAGCTGAGGAGGGCGTGCCAAAACTTTCAGATTTCAGTTTTCGACCTAGTAAGTTTGTTCCCAACAGTCTATACTAAATATGCGTGTCTTCCTCTTGGATGTTTTAAAGTTTATTCAATTTAACTTGTTTTTCCTCTCTTTAATGCAGCTTTTCTTCACCATCATTCGGGATGGCCATTGGATAGTTTGTGTTGTCAACCTTTTGCACAAGCAGTTTAACATGTTCGACTCGCTGGATAACGGCAATTTGGATATTGCTGCAAGGAATCTGGCAAGTGACATCTCTCTTTTATTTTTTAGTTTTTTAGTTTTCATTACTCCTTAATGGGAAAACAGATTACCAATTTTGATGTTGCGACATCTTGAAAGAGGACTGAAATATATGAAGTATTAGGTGTTGTACCATTTTTGTTTGTTTTGCTTCTTTTTTTGTATAATAAAATGCATTTTTGTCTACTGTTTACTACTGCTTCCAGTTCACTAACTTCAAGAGGATTGCTGCTAAAGAGCCAGATTTCACTGTGGATTTGAATTCTTTCAAGCCAGACTGGCCCGAGATCGAGTACCCGCAACAATCAACTCAGTAAGGCAACTCCATAAAAAATTTGTGTTTCCATCTCATTTTTTGTGTAGCCATAATAACCTTTCTATCCACACCATTCTTCTATTTCTTATTAAAAAATAGCTTCGATTGTGGTTATTTTGGAGTGATGTACATTGAAAATTTTGATGGCAAAAGGATGAAAGATTTTAAGAAGGTATAAACAGACACCCATGAATTTTCTGTGTGCCTTTTTATGCACTATTTGTCTGATAAACTCTTCTATTTTCCTCTCTTTTTTTTGCAGCAAAATATGCTTGATTTGGGGAAGTACCTTTCTTCGAAGCTGTTTTACCATCCGATGAACAAGGTCTCCCCTGCTGATGTGCACAAGGCGATTGTAGCTGCTTGAAAGATGGAAGCTGCATTCTTTCGTCTGGACCTAGCATGTATATCAACCCCCATTTTGCACCTCATGCCATCGTGCGTTATGTTCTCGTTCGGCGAATGAAACTTGCTGTAATACTGAACCAGTTTTTGGGCATGTGTTTGCTGTAAGGATGTTTCGTAGTTTATAGCAACAACAGATAATATCCGACCCAAGCTTAAGATGGTTGTAAGAGTTTGATGCTGCTGCTTTTAACCTTCAAGTTTCATGGAGATGATTTTGTTTTTTGTTTTATAAATATGCTTCATATGTGTGCTATCCTTCTTGTTGTCTCCTGGGAGCAAGTTTGTTTTTAGTCATTTTCTCAATGATAATGTGTAGCATCCATTGCATTTTCTTGTCACAATTTACAAGAACAAGCAAATCTGAAACAATTGTTGGTACAAAACAACTTGCTGGAAGAAGCATTCTTCTGATCTTTTAAACAAAATGCCCAGGGTTTTTTGAGCATGAGCACATTTTTCTCCTTGCTGGAAGAAGTATTCTTATTGTTTTCACCATGCTCGCAAAAGTTTTATTGCACATGCTGGTTTTAATGAAATTTTCAGCAAAATTTGACAGCTAGCTTCCCAAAAATTTCACAGCAAAATCTGATAGCATTTTTTTCGCAGCAAAATTTGATAACAAGATTCACAACAGTTCACTGCAAAATAATCATATAAACTTTAGAGAAGTGCACAACACGCTTCTTATAAATTTGACAAAAGTTCACAGCAAAAATTACATGAACATTAAAGTTCACAGAAGTTCAAAAATGCTCAAAGTTCTCATATATAAGTTCACAGCAAAATAAAATTATCCTATAAAGTTCTACTGAAGTTCACATAATAAACAATAGCATCATCTAACTTTTTTGAGCATGTCCCTCAACTTTCACCATCGCAGCTTTAAAATGGATGCACGCTTGCATTGTGTGACCGTCCTCGGAGCAAAACTGGCACTTTGTTGTAAGATTAGCTGCCATCGTAGCCTTGTACTTCAAGTACGACTCGCAGCTTTTGATTGTGTGTTCTTCTTCATAGCAAAATGAACAAGTTATTTTTCTTCTTGGTTTAGGCTTGCTCACTGTCTCCACATTTGAGTCTTTTTTACTATCTTTCTTGGCTGCTTTTTTGCTTTCTTTTTTTGCTTCTTTCTGAAGCTTCTTCTTATGCTCATCTTCTCGCTGCTCCAACAATGTCTTCTTTCTCTTTACTCGCTCAGACGGTCGACCTTGCTTTGGCACACGAGCAGGATTTTGTAGCGGTGCTGATGATTGTGGGTTTGCTCCAGTTGCATCGTTGACTTGACTTGCTTGAGGTACTTGTTGCTGCTGCACAAGCTCTTCCTTTTGCATTTGCTCTTTTTTCATTGAAACAACTACTGGCCATAGCTGCTTGATTACATCAGATACAAGGTTGTAAGCTGGATCAACAGAGCATGCCTCTGCTGCGAGTGCGTTCATATCTCTGCACAATGAGTTGTACTTCAAGGTGTTTGTTTCTGGTAGCCCAAAGTTAAGGAACCTTCCATATGTGTCCATGTTTGCTGTAGCTGCTTCCGACCACCTTTCCAGCATGTATTTACTTGGAATTTCTTGCACATTGAGCTGTATCATCACCCTTATAATGTGTGAACAAAGCACACCATTCATCTCAAAGTAGTGGCAGCTGCAAGAGTACAGCCCTTCCTCCAACACAGCATGCACCTGATACTCTTTTGGATTCCCATAAAGGCTTGAGAAAAGCTCGAACTTCACACCTTCATTCTCAAGGTTAGGCACTTGGTGTATTATGTATCCAGTTGATGCTGTAACTTGCTCTTGGAACTTGCCAAAGACAGTGTGTGTGTAGAACTTAACGGCTTGACGCTCTATATTGTACCTGCATTAAACATATATGCTTTCCGTTATTTTCCAAAAAAAATTGCTGCAAGGAAGAATGCATAAGATTGAATTGTTTTGTTCTTTTTTCTTTGTACGTACCGCCCCCAAAGTGGTGATGTTGTTGTCTCTCCAGTGAAAGCAGCATTATCTTCTCGATCTAGCATCGTTTCTTGCAGCAATTCATACTGCCTTACAAATGTCCAAACAGAGTTTTGTGGATGCACCAATGTCTTGAAATAAGAATTCAATCCCTCTGATCTCCCTGTTGTGCTCGTGAACGGAAAGAAGTCAGTCTTGAAGTATGCAGGAGCCCATGTTTGTCGGGATTTCCACATGTTTTGCAAGTGTCTATTTTCTGTGTACTCGAAGCAATGCAGCATGTGCTGCCATGTTTCTTCAAATTCATCAACTGTCTCTGAGCCATTGATGCACTCATAGAATGTTGTTTCAAATATAGAATCCCTAGTAAGCATCCTCCCGAGTTTCTCGCGAGCCTTGCGCTGTACATGCCACTTGCAACACCTGTGGACTGTGTGAGGGAACACCTTAGAAATTGCAATTTCCATTGCTTTGCACTAGTCGGTCATAAGGTTTGTCGGGTATTCATTGTTCATGGCAAGCAACCATTGTTCAAAGACCCACTTGAAAGTTTCCATTTGCTCATTTGGAAGCAATGCACATCCTAGGACAATGGTCTGAAGATGGTTGTTGATGCCAACTATTGGAGCAAACGGCATGTTGTATTTGTTGGTGCAAAAAGTTCTATCAAAGAAGACACAGTCCTTGTACTTTGGGTATAGTGCTCTTGTTCTTCCATCCACCCAAAACAATGCTTCCACTGCATTTGTCTCCTTATTAACTTGTGTTGCATAGAAGAATTGTGGGCTTTCAGCCTGTCTTCTCTTAAAGTACTCAACTGTCATGGCCATGTCCTGAAATGACATGATTTGCCGCATCTCAGATCTTGCATTCGAAACATCTCTCTTCACATAACCAAGGCGCCTTTGATCACCTCCATGACAATCTCCTAGGATACCCATGCAATCTGAGGTTGACAAGTTGCGTTCATGCAAAGTCATTATCATTTGGTAATCTTCTCGCGGAATCTTTCAGTGAGACCGATAAAACCTAACTTTCTCTTCCTGCTGTACCAGAGGATGGTTATGCTCTTCTGTAAAACATGTGACAGTCCATTTGTTCTCTCGGAGCACAACAATCATGTGTGCCTTGCAATCATGACGTTGCAACCTGTTCCTCTTTCGTGTGTCACTCACGTTCATCAAAAGTCCAGGCTGTCTACTAGCATTGTTGCACTCTGTTGCAATACTCTCTGTAGTGCTATCAGATTCACTATGGTCACCACCTTTTTGCGCATGGACACATGTGAAAGTCCTGCCTATTAACTTGGGCGGTCCTCTTGCCTGGCTGTTCTTCGAAGCAGATGTTCTGATTCCAAATCCATGGCTGAAAGCATACTTGTTGTTGTAAGCTCTTGCATTGTCAACTGTATCAAATGTCATGCCGACATACGGAACAAGCGGCTGCGATGATATTGCTTCATCCTCTCCATCATCATTATCCTGTTGCACATCAGAAGCATTAACCATCCCTTCCATAATCATTGCATTTCCAGCAGAAATTTGCTCCCTGATGTAGCTCTCATCATCATCAACTCCAGCTCCAGCAACCTATTTTGTTTCAATGTTTTCCAGGAAAAAGTACGAAATTATCAGCAAAATGGAGGTAGAATGTAGTACTGCTTCTAACATAATATATGCACCTTACAATACTAAATAAAAAGCTTATACACTTGGTACCACAAATTTGGCAATAGCTGATTATGTTTTTTATAGTACAAATTAGCTTTTACTAGTAAATGCAATATTTGCTAGGATCTATTCAGTAAATGGCCATCATTACTAATTCAGGTCATTGCAACATCCTCTTATGCCTAATTTTTCTACTACAGAAACAGAGTAAATTCATACGGAATTTTTGATACAGTGATCAAAGGGACAGAAAACCATATTTGCTCTATGCTTCTAATTTGAATGATCTTTTTTTTGGTCATTTTGTTTTATAAGCTTTCCTAGATGTTGCAACATTTTGTTTGTTCAACTTTTTCAGTACAGAAAATTGTCCAAGATGATCAGATGTCATTGGCATGCAACATAGTCAGCACATTCATTTGTAGTTTCAGTTAAACAGAGGTTCAGTGAAACAGAGGACACTAAATTGCTGCATGTATTGCTCAAATTGCTGATTCATTTCTCAAACAGAGGACACTAGATGGTGATGAATTGCTCAAATTGCTGCATGTATGATCACAGGACACTAAATCATGAAGAATAGACTGACATCAGCAGAGGAGCTAGCTCAAATTGCTGCATTCTTCAGTGAAGCTAGGTTTTGATTGCAACTTACCCAATTGGAGCTAGCTCGGGAGCCATCAGCAGAGAAAACAGGAGGATTGCGGAGCTCCTCTGCAGCACCAGACCGGTTGTTGCGCTCGCCAGCAATTATTGGGGCCGATCTGGCCTGCCTGTTGCTGGATGGAGCACCGGAGCTTCGATCCATGGCGGCCGACAGCATGGAGCGCACGATGTGGTGGCTTGCCATTGCGCGGAGGGGAGGTGGTCGGCTTGCTGCAGATGGCGATGGAGTTCCAGCACGGCGGCCAACAGATGCCCGATGTGGTGGCTGCCGCCGGGAGGAGGTGGAGGAGGCGAGGGAGTTGCGCCCGTAGGAGGTGGAGGAGGCGAGGGAGCTGGCGCCCGGGTGCTGCCGCCGGGGGAGGTGCTGTAGCCGGGGGGTTGCCACCGGGGGAGATGCTGCCGACGGGGAGCTGCCACCGGGGATCTCGCCTCGGCTCGCGCGAGGAGATCGCCTCCCGCCTCGAGTAGGGATTTTGCTGCGAGCTCTGTTTCTGTTGAAGGCTCACAGCAACGGGTGTTGCGGGCGCCTGTTGGCTGGACACGTGGCGGTTATCGATGGCTCGGCGTTAACGGTTGATCTGGCGGCTGTCGGATCGCTAATAACAGCCGCCTGCCGCCTAGCAGTCGCCAGATTTTGCGCCGATAGTGCTCTTTTACTTTCCTTTGTTTATTTTATTATTTTTCTATTTGCTGAGCAGGATAGTAATGTGCAAAAGTCTTTTTTATTATTTTAATGTTTCATTTTCTTCTCTATGTATTTTTTTTTTTTGCCGAGTGGGTGTCTGGCAAAAATCCTTTTTACTATTTTACCATTTTACTTTTCTCTGTTTGTGTTTTCTTTATTGAGTGGAGTACTTGGCAAAAGTATTTTAATTACTTTATTATTTATTTTCTCTTGTTTTTATTTTTTATCTACACTTTGCCGAGTGGTGCACAACATTTTAATGTGTTTACTCTTTCATTTTCTTTTGTTCTTATTATTGATTTTCCGAGTTGGTGTACTCAGCGAAAGCATTTTTGCCTTTGTTTTTATTTCTTACTCAGTGAAAGCCATTTCTTTATTATTTTTTGTTACTCCATGTGGCTGTTTCTCTAATCTCGTATGAAACAACTCTCACTCAAGCAAGAATTGCTTGCAGGTCCAAACTCAAAATAGCTCGAAGGGGTGAAATAATTTTACCTCTTATGAATATCAACATTATTCTTCTAACCATGTTGTTCATGATTTTGGTAAGAACTTTTTTGCATATTCATTCAACTATGCTAACCCATCTCGGAGGAAATTTTTTATGCTCCTCGAGAATATTCCTCTAATGTTCCACGTACAACAAATTCTTCTCAGTCGCCCATCAAGATGTGGGTGGTTAAGAAGAACTAATTCTTCTGTAGGACTATGTCTACGGTTGCACTGAATGGATTATGGATAGTGGCTGCACTAATCATATGACTAGAGACAAAAGCTAATTCACATATCCTAAATTATCTACTTCCTCACAAAAGTATATCACCTTTGGCGACAACAACAAAGGAAAGATAACCGGGTTAGGTAAAGTTGCTATGTCCAAAGAGAAAAATATTGAGAATGTTATGCTTGTTCAATCTAAATTGGATTCAATTTATGTCCATTGCAAAGCAGCATGATGGTATTTTCTATCACTAGATGTGTCATATTTATGCAAAAAATAACACTTTTGTCTTTGAAGGAAAATGTGATTATGTATTGTGGATTTCTGTAAGGGTCCCTCAGTTGCCACATGCTTGCTTGCAAAAACTACATAGGGTTGGTTGTGGCACCGAAGACTTGGATATGGAGGTATTAGAAACTTGCAGACACCGGTGAAGAATAAACACATCAAGGGAATTGCCGATGTTAAATTCGATAAAAATCGCCTATGGGGTAGATGTGAGGCTCGCAAACTCACGAAGAAATCTTATTCCATGAAGACTATCATGACCACGACAAGGTTACTCGATATTCTTCACATGGTCCTCTTTTGTGTGGAAAACTACTATAGCTTTGGTGGTAATATCTATAAATCGTAATTGTCGATGATTTTTCTTGATTCACCTGGGTTTTTTTTTCTAAAGGTTAAACCCAAGAGCCAGCAATATTTCACCAAGAAGGCTCGGAAATAATAAGATTTCACCATCAAGCATGTGAGAAGTGATAATGTCAGAAAGTTCCGTTATACAAATACCGAGAACTTTCTCAATAAGAATGGCATCACCCATGATTTCTCCGCAGCTTATCCTTCGCATAAAAAATGGAGCGGTGGAGCAAAAGAATCGAAAAATCGTTGAGATGGCACGCACCATGCTTAATGAGTACAAGACCCCAATTCGATTAGGCGGATGCCATCAACACCGCGTGCCATATCATCAACCGAGTTTATCTTCACAAGTTTCTCAAGAAAACTTCTTATGAGCTTATAATGGGTAACAAGTGAAATATTTTCTATATTCAGGTCTTCGGTGCGACTTTCTATATACGTGAAATGAATCACAATTCTAAGTTTGCACCTAAAGAACATGAGGGATTTCTTCTCGGTTATGGCTCAAATTCGCAAACTTGCAGAGTTTATAACTCCCACTTTGGGGAATTTATGGAAATTGTAATGTGTGGTCTGATAAATCTAACGGCTCTCAAAAAGAGCACCTACCAAATGTGCTAGATGAACCTACTCCAGATGAACTTATCCGATCCATGGCTATTGGACAAATCAAACTTGTTGAAGAAAATGCTTCTTATTCCTGTGATGATGATTCTCCTCTGCAACGACCAATAACTCGTAGCAAGCTACTGCCGAGGAGAATGATGGTACCAAAGACAACAGTAATACAAAGAACAATGCTCAGCCTGGAAATAATGCTAATCAGGGAGTACAACCTGAAGGAAATGTTGAACCTCCTCTCCGTCGAGTTGCAAATCGAATGGACGTTGACATAATTCTTGATGACATCAACCACCAGGTCCAACCACTCGTTCCCGAGCTCGGTTAGCTAACTTATGTGGGAATTTATCTTTTGTCTCTATCAAGACACGTCCAGTTTTGATAAAGACATGAAATACCCGAATTGTATGTTTGCCATCAAAGAGAAATTACTTCAGTTCGAGCTCCACAAGGTGTGGAGTTTGGTCAAGCAACAAGGTGTGAAGGTGGACAAGTTTAGCAAGGAAGATGTAGAGATATGATATGGAGCAATGTGGTAAAATCGAAGCACCTCCTTCATGAAAGAAGAGAGAGGAAGGCCTAAATCATACCTAAAAGCATCACCCAACACCATTGTCTCGTCGGGACGAGGTTATGAAGACCGCTGCCCAAGAGAAGGGGCATGGAAATACCTATATTTAGGGAGAAGACCAGATTCGAAAAGGTGATGGAAGTCTAGGTAAGACGTGATAGAAAGAGAGGGCCAATACATAGGTGTTGCATCCAGACGAAAATCCATGGCTAGAATGCCCACACTCGGGATATTCTCTATCAGCATAGAAGTATGGGCATTCTGCTCGAAGACAGAGAAGTCGTCTTAGTATTTAAACTGTAGGATAAGGGGAAAATGAAGTAATTTAGCGAAAAGTATCCTCGCATGCCACATAAGAGAGGATAGAGATTGAGTTAAAAATTTGACATATGGAAATTGCTCGACAAAGTCATCTACATCAACCTTCCAACTGTTGACCCATACTTATAAGGATAATCACATCCATGACAAACATCAAATAACGGGTTACCACTACATCTATCCCAAAAAAGGAGACAAAGGAGTTCATGAGTATCTACATCAACCTTACTCACGAACCTTGATCTATCACGAGTACTGGTGGCGGGTTTTAAGTGATAAGTCAAATGACTTATCGGCATGTTTACCTTTGATGCCAATGTGTGGCCCACAAAGCCGAAGACACCCAACCAGCATGTCAGAGGGAGTGGCACCACTTTAGGAAGAGGATTAGCACATATGATGCCAAGGGAACCGAAAAACACTCCAAGACATAGGAAAGAGGCCAGAATGTGTTGTATATCAACACACAGTCCGACTCCTATCCTTGCAACGACCAAATTTCCACAACCATCATAACTCGCCGAGTCTCCCTGATTCTTTAAGTCTCCCCTCCCATTTGACTATAATATCTTGTATTCTCCACAATATAAGAAAAGCACACGACATGAAATAAGGCTTTTATTCACCGTGGAAGCCTGAACCTAGGTAAATCGTGTGTACTTGTGATCCGTGTCAAAGACCCCCTCGTCTCCTGACATGATGCCCTTTCGCTTAAGAATTCCATTTACATCCTCTAGTACCGCCCTTATGGTCGATGTAAAAACCCTCCAAAATGTGTGTCAAATAATATCTTATTTTTTACATAATCACATTAATTAGGACACCTAAATTACAGACTAACTTACTCGAATGTTATGTTCCCCTTGCAACCAGGAACAATTATCTAGTCATTGTAAAAGTGATGTTCTACCCACTGAAAAAATAGCGCTATATAATGCCGCTAATAGCACGCTATAGCATTCCCAACAATGTCTCGCTAAATAAATCTTTTTATGTGGGCTTGCTAAATAAATCTATGTACATGTCTCTCTAATAGCGCGCTATAGCGCGATATAGCATGCTAATAATAGTGTATTTTAAGGGACACACTATTTTTTCATTGGTTCTACCCCTTTGTAATTGCAATGTCTTAAAAAATGGCAATGTCGGTTGTAGGATAACCCTCCTATGTTAGAAAAATAATGTTAGAGTGATGAACAATAGATGGTTTAGTTACTCTGGTTGTGCAACTTTCAAACGTGGATTGTTCTACTACATACAATTCCCTTCTCCTGGTGTTGCAGCATTAGCTTCTTGTGCTCATACTCCAATTGTACTGCTCTTTTCGAAAAAGGTAATTCCTGCACATGTTCATAATCATCCTAAATGGGGGTTTCTAATGGTTCCACCTCTAGGGTCTTAATGAGCTCTTCCTCGGGGTCTTCATCAGTACAACACTCCCATTTTTTGAAATCTTCAAGAACTGAGCATAAAGTTTAACAAGTTATAGCACAACATCAGGGTCAATATAAAGATCCTTACTCAATATCAACTCTAACTGACTTAACATAAGTTTTTATGAAATCAAAATCTATCTCAACTCCTCCTTTTCAACCCTCATATATCTCCCAAGCTTCATGATTGGCATCTAATAAGTTGCATGTACTTGATTACTACTGAAAGTAGGACCAGAGGCTAAGTACACTTCAGTTTTGCCTTCTTTTCTAAGTCCTTCATCAAAAGAAAGTTAGAACTAACCAATCTGGGATGCCATGACAGTGTAATCATCAAGTAGGATACATACCTTTGATAGCCTTTATTAGGTTTGATGGGGTGCGTTGCATGAAAATAAAAAAAATCCTACGAAACACCCAAGATCTATCTATCAAGATGCATAGCAACGAGGGGGAGAGTGTGTCTACATACCCTTGTAGACCAAAAAGCATAAGCATATATAATGCGGTGGATGTAGTCGTACTCTTCGCGATCCAATCATGATCCAAACCGATCTAGCACCGAGCGGACGACACCTCCGAGTTTAGCACATGTGCAGCTCGGTGACGTCTCCTCCTTCTTGATCCACCAAGCGAAAGGGGATAAGTATATGGGATCATGGCCAACATGACGATGTGGTGGTTATGGTAGTGGTGCAGCACCGGCAGCGCTTCGCCAAGCGGGGGCGCGAAGATGGGAGAGTCTTGAGGGGGTTGCTGTCGTGGGAAGAGGTGTTGCATCCTTGCGCCTACCCACCTTTATATAGGCATGGGAAGGGCTGGTGGCTTGCCCTCAAAGCACCTAGGGTCGTTTGCCAAGGGGGAAGGAAGGAAATCCCTCCTTTCCTTCCCCACCGATCGCTATTCCCCTTTTTAGGGATCTTGATCTTATCCCTTCGTGATATGATCATATTACTTTTAAGGGGGGATCTTGGTGCGCCTACACCATGGGTGTGGGTCCTTGACCCACTAACCACGTCCATGTGGGTCCCCCATGCAGGTCGGCCCCACTCCGGAACCTTATAGAACCTTCCCGATACAATACCGAAAATCCCGAACATTTTTCGGAACCCTGAATATGACTTCCCATAGATAAATATTTACCTCCGGACCATTCCAAAACTCCTCGTGATGTCCGGGATCTCATCCGAGACTCCTAACAACATTCAGTCACCAACGCAAATCTCTCAATACCACTCTAGCATCATTGAACGTTAAGTGTGAGACCCTACGGGTTCGAGAATCATGCAGACATGACCGAGACACCTCTCCGGTCAATAATCAATAGCGGGACCGGGATGCCCATATTGAATCCCACATATTCAACAAAGATATTTATCAGTTTGAACCACGATGTTAAGGATTCAGTTAATCTCGTATGCAATTCCCTTTGTCCAACGATATGTTACTTGCCCGAGATTCGATCCTCGGTATCTCCATACCTAGTTCAATCTCGCTACTGACAAGTCTCTTTACTTGTTCCATAATACAATATCCCCGTGACTAACTCATTAATCATATGCTTGCAAGCTCCTTTGGATATCGTGTTACCGAGGGCCCAGAGATGTCTCTCCATCACACGAAGTGGCAAATCCCAGTCTCTATCCATGCAACCCAACAAACACCTTCGGTGATACCTGAATAACATCTTTATAATCACCCAGTTACAAAGTGGCATTTGATAGCTCACAAGGTATTCCTCCGATATCCGGAAGTGACATGATCTCATGGTCTAAGGAACAAATACTTGACATTACGAAAGCTACTGCAAAGTGAACTTAGTGACACGATCATATGCTAAGCTTACGGTTGGGTGTGTCCATCATATCATTCACCTAATGATGATCCCGTTATTAAATGACAATTCATGTCTATGGTTAGGAAACATCAACCATTGATCAACGAGCTAGTCTAGTAGAGGTTCACTAGGGACATGGTGTTATTTATGTATACACATATGTATTTATGTTTCCAATCAATACAGTTCTAGAATGAATAATAAACATTTATCATGAACAAGGAAATATGATAATAACCAGTTTATTATTGCGTCTAGGGCATATTTCCAACAAGGCTCTCACCTTGTCTTTGGCCAAAATTTATAATCCAACGTCCGGCTTTATAAGCCTTCCTTTACAGATAATAACGCGCCAAGAACGCCTTGCATAATTTTTCCCAAGTGTCAAAGGTTCTTGCGGGGTGAGAAAGTAGTCATGCTTTCACCTCAGCGCTTACTATTTGTCCAAACAATTTAAGTTTGATGAGTTTAAACTTCCCGCATATTTCATTGAATAATTTCTGATGTCGGTAAGGGTCCTCATCATCATAAATTATTTACTGTGCAATAATTCTAGTAAAGTCTGATTAATCAGATAAGATACACCATTGGGTCTTGGGTCGAGTGATTAAAGATGTTTCTAATAGGTTGCCCCAAGAGCTTCATTGCGGTGAGTTGGTACAGATGCCCAAACACAACCATGGTTACCTCGGACCTGCAAACAACTTAGTACAAAAAAAATAAACCAAACTCGAAACAAAGACCGAAAGCGCTAAGCTCCCCGACAATGGCGCTAGAAAAGCTTGATGACCTACAAGTGCACATGGTTTAGTGGTAGCCATGTGAAGTAAGGGTATCGATCCCACAGGGGCACACAAATCATTCTTTGTCTTTTGCAATGTTTAAATTGTAGCTCGTGCAAGTTAGTTGCGATCCAAAGGAAAGCGGAAACGGAAGATTAAAAATATTTGGTGATTGTTGCGAGCGAGAGAAAAAATGATAGAAGTAAATAAAGTAGCACGCGACGTGAGTATTGGTTGTTGGAACCAATAGGACTAAAGCGTTCATAGGGAGTCTTAATTCCCCACAAGTATGTATCTAACACGACCAATGCCTTAGGCATATAATTCTAAGTTGAATTCCTAAGCCACTTTATATGTTTCCCTTTGTCAGCGGAGCCAAGTACAAATGTGTGCATACAAGCAGCAACCCCGTATCCCATATGCCACTACCATTAATTCATCCCCACTTCGGTTACCGAATGGTAATTAAGGTTCTCCCCATGGACACAACTAAGGTGGTCTTCATTTACTCCATGTTGCAATCATCCAGTAAGGAGGGAAATAAGCATTGTCACCACCGACCTCTGATTCCCACGTTCACGCCAATAGCAATAACCTTTCATCCAAAAGAGGCATATGTTGGATGGTGGACTTCACCCAACATTAAGAAGATCATTAACATAAACATATAAAGAGGTTGTCCAATCCTATTATCATACAATCGTAAACATGCTAGGGTTCCTCCATATCCCCGACAACTAGGAGAACTAGTCGCACATTGAGAGTACAAAAATCGCAGAATGAATCATAATGAATATGGTGGTAGCGTCAAAGTAATACAAAAGTGAATCCACATCGATCGACTAATGTATTACAAGGAGCTGGAGATGGAGCAGTGATGATAAAGACAAATGGTGATAATGCCCTCTTGATACGGTAAAGTGGCAGTGGAGCCCCTTGATCAATTCCTCTCGGGAGGTTAGGGTTGGATGTATTTCTCGTCACATGTTGCCTCTCCTCTCCGATCCATCTGCATGGGAGTGAAGTATTTCACTAGACAGAGGCGGCAACAGGCGGTACGATTGCTGGTGCAAGTGTGTGCGCTCGTACAAACGCCGTCTTGCTCTCTGGAGGCTTCTGCTTGTGCCATCTCTTCTCCAAATGGTTAGCCTTTTTATGGTAGTGCTTTATCATGTTAATTAACATCATTTTATGACCATAATTAGAGTTATTTCCTTAATACTCCAAATTATTTCCGTACATGATATCCCAGCGAAAACATACAAAAAGAAGCTTGTGAACGCGGTAAAATATGAAGAATCATATACTGTTGAAAGATGTAAGTCATCACATAAAATTGGACTCATCAGCAACCCGAGCGAGGAAATGATGACCGGAGTGGCGATGACTTCAACATGGTAACGACACATAGACACTACCGGCGGCCACCTCTCCCCATGTCGCAGCCGGCTGGATCGCCACCTAGTCGTGCAGATCGGCTCCGCGCAACCATCATGCCACCACCACTGCTCGGCGTTGGATCCCAAGATCTGCCACCACTGACCGTCAACCGGCCGACCACCACCGACAGGAGAAGATTGCCGCCACCAACTCTAGGGCCGTTGACCCGGTGACCTCACACAGCGTGTAATCCGCATACCCAAACGCGCTGCCGCCGGAGAGCAGCATAACGTACCAACATGGCGTAGCCCATGCAGCCCATCTCGACCCAGATCAGGCCCGCCTACCACCGGGCCGCCAGCAAGCTCGCCACCACCGCGCTTGGCCGCCACCAACCCACCGCATCCCCATTGGAGAAGGATGAGTCGACGCCGCCTCCCCGCTCTAGATCAGAGCCTTATAGATCGCACCGCTGCAGAGCTGCCAAAGCTTTGCTCGGCGACTTCACCGACGCGGCGAGAGGAGGGGAGGGCCGAGGCCGAAGTTCTTTGGTGACGTTAAAAATCCGATGTCAGATTTTTCACCATCAGATTATGTTGTCATGAGAATGTCAAATTCCTTTAGCAAACCTGACAAATTGTGGCGAAAAAAATGAACATGACAAAGATTTTTGCCATGCTTGCTAAAGGATTTATTATAATTTCTCATGCTTGCTATTTTTTTGCCATTTTTATTATAACATAATTTGCTATACAAAAAAAATCTAACGTTTTGATTTATAGCGAAATCCTCATTCTTGTTAGCTTTTGTCGGTTTGGGGGAGAACAGACTCACCGAAAGTGGGCAGGAACCTGAAACGATCGGCCTGTCGGGGCAGGCCACCCCACTAACAATTGAACTGGCAACTCAAAAAACAAACGAAATAAAAGAAAAAAAACTTGCGAGAGCTCGAGCAGTTTGGTCATATGTGCCAGATTTAGAATAACATTATTGGGAGTGACCAGTTTGTGGCCACGTCAAATTAGTGTGGGCGCACACATCAATGTCGAATCTCACTTTAGCTTACAAGTTTTCTTACGATTCGAGGGAGAGCAGCAGTAGTAGCAGCAGAATGTGGCGCTAATTCCACGTGGGTCGCCATTAGTTCTTCTTCTTCATGTATGTGTTTTGGTCTGCTTCAAATAATTTTGATGGCGATGGAGCGTTGCGCCTGGGCGGCGGAGGCTGCCACAACATGCCGCGTGGAAGCTTCCTCCTTTGTGCGCCCGACCAATGGCCGCGTGTGCATGCCATCTTTATCGGACCAACGTCGGTGCCTGGGTGCTGCATTTTATGGTGAGCGAATTGTATTTTTGCATCCGCTTGCGGTGCTACATTGTCATCGAGAAATTGCACTGTACTAGTGCTAGTACATGGACACCACGGTTTGGACACGCAGGGTGACGCCACGTGGGAATCAGTCAATTCCTCGTGTGCTTTCGTCTGCTTGAGTTGGAAGAACTTGGCTACGGAATTGAGCCTACCACGACGTGCCGCGTGGGGTTAATGCGCCCGAGCAAACCACCGCGTGTCCCTACCCACCAGCCGCCGCCGCGTGAGTGTCCGGTCCGACTCATGAGCCGGCCTTTGCACTTTTGCTGCTGACATAGACCGGCGCTGCACCCCGCTTAGCGCAACGGCGGCGCGGAAGTGCTCCATTCCGGTCACCAAGTTACGTAACTCGTGTCTTCAGGCACCTACCTGTACAGTGCCACGACGTGATGGAAGGCGGTACAATGCACGCCACAAAGTACACGGACAAAGCTAGCAGTTTCCCACTGAGACATGTGCACTCGTATAATCATAATGGCTTTGTATTCTGAGCGTCTTTGCCGACCAGCTGGGCTCTTTCAAGTACTGTATTTGCGACCGACTTATCAGGTAGTACCATTACTTAAATGCTCTAATGACATCAGTATCAGTTTGAAAATTCAAATTTATATGTGTTAACAAATTTCTGAAAAACTTCATGAATGTTCACAACGCGTGTCTGCAATCTTAGTTTTTCTAGACAAAACAAGAAGTCATAATTTTATCTTTTTCTCTAAAAGAAAGAAAATAGACATAATTTTAAAGCAACTTGTTCATAATTTTTGATATGTACATGCATGCTGGCCAGTGGGTACATAGAGTTAAGCCAACACGTACGCACGACCCAAATGGTATGGCCGTATGCGTTTGGAGCCAAACGGATACAAATCGCGGTCCAACGCGCGGGAGCAAATGGATAAACGTTCGTTTTTTGTCCGTTGTCAATTCATACCCGGCCTAAATTTGGGCCGCGTTTACGCCGAAATGGACACCTGTGCACGGGCGGGACGCGTTCCCTTGTCCTTCCCTTGCCCACCCGTCGGGGACACATCACTCCTTCTTATCTTCCCCTACGTGGCCGGACCCTGCCCCTCCCCACCACACCCCTTCCCCGTCGTAGCCCCCCCCCCCATAGTGGTTGTTGCCACGACCACCAGATTTGTGTCTCTCACCCCGTCGCCGGCGCACTATCGGTAGATCTGCAACCGCTGCCGTCTCCAGCGGATTTGGCACATCCGGCCGCCGGCGACTGCGCCTTGCCATGGACTGGCCAGGTACCGGACCGCACGGCCCCGGCCGCGCCTCCGCATCCCATGTAGGTATTGACTCCACCTCTAGCCGCTCGGATCTCTCCGGTCGACGGTTCGCCAGCAAAGACAGACCCGATCGTCGCCCGAACTCGGCGCTGGCCCAACGGCTCGTCGACTCACCGTTGTGGTCATAAAGTACGACGACTGCCCGCGGCAGGTCGTTGATACGTCTCTGACGTATCTATAACTTTTTATTGTTCCATGCTACTATACTATCATTCTTGGATACTTTATATGCATTTATATGCTGTTTTATATCATTTTTGTGAACTAACCTATTAACATAGTGCCCAGTGTCAATTGTTGTTTCTGCTTGTTTTTGGGCTTTAAGGAATACTGTACCAAACGAAGTCCAAATGCCCCGAAACTTTTTGATAATTTTTTCTGGAGAAAAATAAGACCTGGAAGCTTCAGAGGAAGACCGGAGGCCACACAGGGTGGCGCAAAGCCAACAGGGCGCGTCCAGGGGTGGCCGTGCCCTGGTGGCTTGGGCCACCTCCCACGGCCTCCTAACCTAATTCCGCATCTATTTATTCTCTAAAATTGAGAAAACATCCGAGAGCCAGCCAAAATACTTTTTCCGCCGCCGCAAGTCTCTCTTTCGACGGGAGGCCATCTAGAGCCCTGTTCCGGTGCCCTGTCTGAGGGGGGGTCGATCATGGAGGGCCTCTACATCAACTTTGTTGCCTCCATGACGATGTGTGTAGTTTACCACAGACCTACGGGTCCATAGCTAGTACCTAGATGGCTCTCTCTCTATGATCTTCAATACAAAGTTCATCGCGATTCCTGCGGTGATCTATCCGATGTAATCTTCCTTTGCGGTGTGTTTGTTGGGATCCGATGAATTGTGGGTTTATGTTCAGATTATTCATGAAAATATATTGAGTCTTTACTGAATTATTATATGCATGATTGTTATAGCTTCCTATTGCTCTCCGATCTATCGGTTTGGTTTGGCCAACTAGATTGATTTATCTTCAGCGGGAGTGGTGTGTTGTGATGGGTTTAATCTTGTGGTGCTCTATCCTCGTGACAGAAGGGGTCAAGAAACGTATTGTATTACTGCCATTAACGGGGAAACAATGGGTTTTATTCATATTGATCGGATTTACTTTGTCTTCATCATGTCATCTTGCTCCAAGCATTACTCTGTTTTTAATTAATACTCTAGATGCATGTTGGATAGCGGTCGATGGGTGGAGTAATAGTAGTATATGCAGGCAGTAGTCGGTCTACTTGTTTACGGACGTGATGCCTATATACACAATCATTGTCGTGAATAAATATTACATAACTATGCGCTTTTCTATCAATTGCCCAACACTAATTTGTTTACCCACCGTATGCTTTCTTCGAGAGAGAAGCCTCTAGCGAAAACTATGGCCCCCGGGTCTCCACAAAATATATATTACAATAACACCAAAAATATTTGTGCCATTTATTTATTGCTATTTTATTATATATTTATATTATCTATTTATCACTACTTATCGTTTGCAAGTAACGAGTTCAAGGGGCTTGACAACCCTCTTGCCCCCGTTGGGTGCAAGTGCGTGCTCTTTTGTGTGTAGGTGATGAAGACGGGAATTTACGTGGTCCTCCTATTGGTTTGATAACCTTTGTTATCACTGAGGGAAATACTTATCTCTACTGCGTTGCACCTCCTCTTCTCTTCGGGGAAAATCCCAACGCAGTTTACAAGTAGCGGGAAGAATTTTTGGTGCCGTTGCCGGGGAGTATCACCAAATTCTTATCAAGTACCTTCACACAAATTATCATTCACTTGTTCTACTTGTTATCTGCTATTATATTTTACTTTATATAAAAATCAAAAATAGAAAAATATTTTTATTTGCGTGTCTGCTTAGTTATCTAGTTTACTCCTTTGCTTGCTAGTTTACTTGTTTCGTCACCATGTCTCAAGATACTACTAAGTTGTGTGATTTCTCAAATACTGATAATAATGATTTTATTAGTATACGACCCGCCACTAGTGCGGAGTTTTATGATATTAATGCTGCATTATTGAATCTTGTTATGAAAGAACAATTTTTGGGAAGTCCTAATGAGGATCCCGCTTCGCATCTTAATACCTTTGTTGAATTATGTGATATGCAAAAGAAAAAGGACATGGATAATGATGTGATTAAATTGAAATTATTTCCTTTTTCAGTAAGAGATAAAGCTAAAACTTGGTTTTCATCCTCGCCTCGCAATAGTATTGGAACATGGGATAAGTGAAGGATGCTTTTATTGCCAAGTATTTTCCTCCCGCTAAAATTACATCTCTCCGAAACCAAATTATGAATTTTAAACAACATGAGCAAGAACATGTTGCACAAGCACGGGAAATAATGAAAATGATGATTAGAAATTGTCCCACTCATGGTTTAAACTTATGGAAGATTATACAAAAAAATTATGCTGGACTAAACTTTGAGTCTAGAAACCTTCTAGATTCTGCTGCAGGTGGTACCTTTATGGAGGTGACATTAGGAGAGGCTACAAAACTTCTGGACAATATCATGAAAAATTATTCTCAATGGCACACCGAGCAAGCTCCAACTGGTAAGAAGGTAAATTCGGTCAAAGAAATTACTACTTTGAGTGATAAAATGGATGCTCTTATGAAATATGATTGCAAACGAGAATGCTGAAGTTGATCCTAACGATATGCCATTGTCTACTTTGATTGAGAAAAATAATTATGCCGTTGATGTGAACTTTGTCTTGCGAAATAATTTCAACAATAATGCTTATAGAGGTAATTTTAATGCTAGGCCGTATCCCGGTAATTCCTCTAATAATTATGGCAATTCTTATAGTAATTCCTATGGAAATTCATCTAACAATAATAATAGGATACCTACTGATCTTGAGAACACCATTAAAGAATTTATTAATTCTCAAAAGATTTTGAATACTATGTTAGAAGAAAAAATGCATAAAGTTGACAATATGGCTAGAAACGTGGATAGGATTGCTCATGATGTGGAAACTCTTAAAAGTAAAACTTTTCCATCCAAGCATGATCTTAATAAGTATATTAAATTCATCCAAATATCTATTAATTAAAGTAAGGAGAGGACCGCTAGGTTGAAAGCTAAGCGAGAATTCTTAGAAAAGGCTCTTCCACCCAGTTTTTATCGTACTCATGATGAAGATATTAAAATGACCGGTATTTATCTCATTGAATCTTTGTTTGCTATTCTGAAAATAGATGATAAGGGACCGGAGATGAGTCAACTTTAAGTAGAAGGCATCCCATTTGCTCGGAGGGTGATGATATTAATGATAAAAATGAAAAGTGGGTTTGGAGAGGTCAAAACTGTAGCTAGTGATGTACCCACTATCTTGGATCACAAGGACTTTAATTATGATAATCGCTCTTTAGTATAATGTATTTCCTTGCTGCAATCCATAATTATCTCACCCAATGCCTATGAACAAAATAAGGCTTTTACTAAACATATTGTAGAAGCTATGCTAAAGGCTCGTGAATAAAAACTTGAGTTAGAAGTGTCTATTCCTAGAAAGTTGCATGATGAGTGGGAACCTACTATTAAATTAAGGCTTAAAGAATATGAATGCAATGCTTTGTGTGATCTTGGTGCTAGCGTTTCCACTATATCTAAATCTTTATGTGATGTGCTAGGTCTCACCGATCACTGGTGCATCGACGTGCTATACAAACAGTTTTTAACCCCTTTCCGCGACAAACGTTTAAACCGTCGCCTTGCCTGTGTGGGCGATACGGGGGGTCCATCCCACACGACACGGAAAAATCATCGGCGATGGCGATCAACGAATGCAAACATTTGACAGAACTAAGCATATGGGATGTACGCATCTATCACAAGCGAGAGTCATCGGCCAACCGTTTGAGATATGTCATACTTCCCATATGGCCCATCTTTGCTACTCGTGTGAGATCGCATTAGCATCGCACGCGCTACTCTGTGGCGCACTATTTACGATGCGTGCTACATCACAAACAGTTCATGATTGTAAATCGTGTACGATGAGGCGTATATCACACAAATTTAATTCTACTATGACCGTCTGTGATATGATATGAGAGTGCATACGTTTATCCTTTAAAAACTGTATGCGAAGGTTGAATCTATCCCACACGCTGCGCTACTGATAAACGTTTGCGATTTACAAAATGTCCCAAATGTGTCATCCATACTTTCCAAACGTGTCATCCATACTACCCGTGTTAGATGAAGGCCTATCGCACACGTTCTTCTTTGACCAACATTTATGATCAGCACGACATCATAAACAATTCACGGTACCAAATCGTGTGTGATAAGGAGACTATCACAAACACTTGATTATATGTAACTGTGTGCGCTGGTGTTGTTAATCTCACACGTTATTTCTCGATTGACCGTGTGCGCGGTAGAGATTCATCGCACACATCGTGAGTGCAGAAACGTGTGTGATCTTGAAGTTGATCGCAGACGTTTTGCTTTCTCAAACTGTGTGCATTGTAATTGCCCGCAGAGCATAATTTACCCCTAATTTAATACATGTGTTCATAATTTAAATTTGAAAGTAGTAAATCATGTATTTCATTTCGAAATGTGTTTAAATATAGGTTGAACGAATGCATAATTCGAATCACATGTACATATACTCAGGAACTACATAAGCATCAATTCGCAAAAAAAGGCAAACTACAGAATAGATAAATAAAGAATTATGGAACAACGATTGTATTAAAGACGGTAAAGGGAGAGCCGAAATACATTCTGGTTGCTCGAGAAGGTGAAGCGGAATGCCCATATTGTGCCCTCCTCCATGCCTAACGCACGAACGATTCTAGGCCGGTGATACGTCCATTTTGCATCATGATTTCCTATTCATATTTACGTTATTCTTGTCCATTATTCCCTATTATCATACAATTCTTATGCCCTTTCTCTCCGAATATGCAAGGTACATCACAAAGAGGGAATTATCTGGAAACTGGAATTCTGGACCAGAAAACCGAGAAAAAGGCAGAAAAATCACCAGACTCCAAATGACCTGAAACTTCACGAGGAATTTTTATTGAATATATGCAAATTTATGGGCCAAAAATATACCAGAGGGGGGCCACCAGCCAGGCACAAGCCAACAGGGCGCCCCCCAGGCCGCGGCCTGATGGCTTGTGGGGCTCTGGCTGGCCTCCCGAGGCCCCTCTTCTCCTATATGGTGTGTTTTACCCTAGAAAAAAATCATAAGCAACCTTTCGGGACGAAGCGCCGCCGTCTCGAGGCGGAAACCTGGGCAGAGGCCCTTTTGCACTCCGGCAGTCAGATTCTGCTAGGGAAATCCCTCTCTGGGAGGGGGAGATCGAAGCCATCGTCATCACCAATGCTTCCTCCTTCGTGGGAGGTCCAATATTCATCAACATCTTCACAAGCACCATCTTATCTCCAACCCTAGTTCATCTCTTGTATTCAATCTTTGTCCCAAAACCTTAGATTGGTACCTGTGGATTACTAGTTGTGTTGATTGCATCATGTAGTTGATGCTTGTTGGATTTCTTGGTGGAAGATATTATGTTCAGATCCTTAATTATTATTATTGCACCTCTGATCTTGAACATGTTGATGAGGTGTGAGTAGTTACTATTGTTCCTGAGGACATGGGAGAAGTCTGGTTATAAGTTATCATGTGAAGTTGGTATTCGTTCGATATTTTGATGATATGTATGTTGTTACTTCTCTTAGTGGTGTCATGTGAACGTCGACTACATGACACTTCACCATGCTATGGGCCTAAGGGAAGTCATTGTGGAGTAACAAGTAGATGATGGGTTGTTAGAGTGATAGAAGCTTAAACCCCAGTTTATGTGTTGCTTCATAAGGGGCTGATTTGGATCCACATGTTTCATGCTATGGTTAGATTTATCTTAATTCATTTTTTCGTAGTTGCGGATGCTTGCGAGAGGGGGTAATCATAAGTAGGTTGTTAGTTCAAGTAAGAAAATCACCTTAGCACCGGTCCACCCACATATCAAATTATCAAAGTAGCGAACGCGAATCAACCCAACATGATGAACATGACTAGACATAATTCTCATGTGTCCTCGGGAGCGCTTGCTTAATATAAGAGTACTTTCAGGCTTGTCCTTTGCTACAAAAAGGATTGGGCTACCTTGTTGCACCTTTGCTACTATTGTTACTTGTCACTTGTTACGATTTATCTTGCTACAAAACTATCTAGTATCGTTACTTACAACACTTGCACAGAATACCTTGCTGAAAACTGTTTATCATTTCCTTCCGCTCCTCGTTGGGTTCGACACTCTTACTTATCGAAAGGACTACGATTGATCCCCTATACTTGTGGGTCATCAAGACTCTTTTCTAGCGCCGTTTCCGGGGAGTGAAGCGCCTTTGGTAAGTGGAAATTGGTAAAGTAATATTTTCTATACGTGCTGAATTTTACTGATGCTTATCACTATGAACGGTCACCCTTTGAGTGGCTTGTTCGCCCCAAACTGAAGATGAGGAAATTGCTCCTCAACCTACTAAATCTACTGAAAATGTCTATTATGAGATTCCTTCTTGTATGCTTGAAAAACTCTTGTCACACCCATATGATGGAACGACTCATCCTGATTATCATTTGATATTTGTCGATGAACTTTGTGGATTATTTCAGCTTGCGGGGTTGTGTGGAGACAAAGTTAATAAGAAACTTTTCCCTTTATCTTTGGAGGGAAAGGCGTTAATGTGGTACAGGTAATTGGGCAATCATGGGACTGGAATCATTTGAAATTGGAATTTCATCAGAAGTTTTATCCTATGCATCTGGTTCATGGTGATCGGAATTTTATTTATAATTGCTGGCCTCGTGAAGGAGAAAGTACCGCTCAAGCTTGGGGGAGGCTTAAATATGTGATGCACACCTATCCCAACCATGATATCTCATGAGATACTATTATGCAAAAAAAATATGCTCGGCTTTCTCATGATGATCAAAACCTACTCGATTCTTCCTCTACTGGTTCCTTCATGAACAGAACTAATGAATTCAAATGGGATCTTCTGGAAAGAATTAAGCGCAACTCTGAAGATTGGGAACTCGACAAAGGTAAAGAGTCAGGTATAAAGCTTCAGTTCGATTGTGTAAAATCTTTTATGGAAACTGATACCTGCTATAAGTTGTGTAATAAATATGGCTTTGACTCTAAGATAGTACCTTCTTTCTGCGAATCATTTGCTACTCACGTTGATCTCCCTAAGGAGAAGTGGTTTAAGTACCATCCACCCATTGAAGAACAATTAGAGAAACCTATTAAACTTGAGAAGGAAGAAATAATTGTTAACCATGTTGATCCAATTGTTCCTACTTCTTACATTGAGAAACCACCCTTTCCTGTTAGAATTAAGGAACACGCTAAAGCTACAATTGTGGTTAATAAAGTTCATGCTAGAACACCTACACCTCCTGAACAAATAAATGTTGAGCCTAAGGTTGCCATGGTTAAAGATCTTCTAATTGATAATATTGATGGACAGGTTATCTATTTCTGTGATGAAACTACTAGAATTGTAAAACCTGTTAGACGTAAGCAAGATGAACTGGATAAAAATAAACCAGTTGTTGGCATGCCTATGGTTTCTATTAAAATTGGAGATCATTGTTATCATGGCTTGTGTGATATGGGTGCTAGTATTAGTGCTATACCTTTTACCTTATATCAAGAAATTATGAATGACATAGCACCATCTGAACTTGAGGACATTGATGTTATTATAAAACTTGCAAACAGAGATACTATTACACCACTTGGGATTGTTAGAGATGTTGAGGTCTTGTGTGGAAAGGTTAAGTATCCCACTGATTTTTTTTACTATAAACAGTAGGGTAAAACCCCACTGCAATTTTTTAATTTAATCAAAAGAACAAAAAGAGAGTCACAAACAAAGTATCTGGAGGCTTGAGATAAGCCAAGAAAAGAAGAAAAGAACTATATAAAAAAAAGCTACTGAAAAAGAAGAAGAAACAAAAGAAGGCCTATTACAAACTATAAAAGAAAAAAAAGAGTAAACACAAACTCAGGTTACAGAATGCTCTCTAGCCATTGGGAGAAAATGTTTGCATATTTCTTTTTCATCCTGACCCTTAACAGTTTAAGTTCCTCCAGATAGATGGCTTTCCAACCTTGGAAGCTTGGTGTTATGTTCTCAAAGATCTTGTTCTTCCTAGAAATCCAAATGGCCCAAGATGCTAGAATGATGATCTCCATGAAGAAAGGCAATCTGAGTTTATTCTTGAGGTCTTGGTAGGCTTCTAGCACCGAGAGGTTGTGTGTTCTTGAAGCGCAGATGAAGTCCCAGCATTGTGCTGCAAAAGGGCATCCCCAAAACAAATGATGCAAAGTTTCCTCCTGTTGGCAATTATTCACTGCACAATTGTATGCTTCCAGTATGAAGTTCTTCCTTCTAAGTAGGTTTCTGGTATTAATTCTGTCATGAAGGAGCATCCAGAAAAAGACCTTGTGCTTGGGCTGGCATGAGCTCTTCCAGATCCAACCGAAATGTGGAGGCACTTGCTTATGTCCCAGTAGGACCTTGTATACTTTGATGGATGAGTAGTTGGCATTGCCCCAAATATAGCTCCATGGGTCAGTTGCATTCCAGAATTCAGAGTTCTTCACCTCCATACAAATAAGTTCCATTTCCTGAAATTCCTCATATGCTTGTATTGTTAATGGAAGTTGGAAAAGATCCTCCATATATTCAGTGGTTATTACTTGTCTGATGCTCATTTGTGTATTTCTAGCAAAGGAGTATACCCCACTGATTTTCTAGTACTTGGTTTTGTGACACCCTGGATTTTGGCTACAGTGATCATTGTAATTAAGCACAGTGATGACCATGAACAGTGCCTAATCATTTTGCTAAATAGAATGTGATCAAGTTTTAAATTCATATCTCACTTTAAATTCCACCTCAAAAGGGCATTGAATTTTAATGTAATAAAATAAAGTTGCAAACATCATATGAAAAATGTTGCACACTTGTTAAAAATTCCAAAACAAATGATGTTAGGGAAAACAACATCACCAACCTACTGGTGTGGACCCCACCATCCAAAACAGTACCCAAAACAGCCCCATTTATTTCATTTCCAATTATGAATAATTCAAATGAATTCAATTAAATCCCAAACCCACTGTGGCATAGCAGAATATTGCAGGGTATTTAATTTGGCAAGCTTCACATTTTTCTAAACTCATTTGCTATTAAAAGAAAATGCAAAACAATAAAGAAAATAGAAAACAGAAAAGAATAAAAGAAAAAGGCCTAACCTAATGTGCACTAGAGCCCATCCCCTACAGCGCCGGCCCAGCCCAACTAGCTCGTCCCCTACCTCGCACTGCTCCTCCCCGCGCGCTGTCGCCACGCGCGCGAACGCCGCGGCCGCCCCCCCTCTCCCTGGTCGACAGCGGCCACGTCCGCGCCTCTGGAGGGGATAAGGACCCCTCCCCGACCCCGTGGGCGAACCCTAGCCGCCCCACTCCCTCTCCTTCGCTCGTTCCTCCCTCTCCCGAGCGCCACCGCCGCCATGGCCGTCGGTTAGACGCGGCCATCGTGCCTCTCGCGCCTTGCCGTCGCGCCTAGAAGATCCGCCACGACCACCTCTTCCTCCTCGACCGCTGGATCGAGCCCCGGAGCCCCTACAACGACGGCCACGAGCTTCTTCTTCCTCGGATCGCCGCCGCGCTCCGGCGACGGTTCCGGCTACTCCAGGCCTCCCCCGAGACCGCTAAGCTCATCTGCAGGACCGCTGTGAGCTCCTGCTCCTTCCCCTCTCTCTCTCGCCCTCGATCCGTAGCCGTAGCGCCCGTTGCCACCGGAGCCGAAGCTCGGTTCCGCCGGAGCTCAACGCCGGCGACCACCCGGTGACCTTTTGGTCCAACCGACGCCACCGTTCGACTCAGTGCACCGCGTAGGCTCGCGTAGTACCGCTAGGTAGGCCGAAAGCGTGCTGGTTCGCTAGTTGCTATCGGCGCCCGGAGCTCACCTCCGCCAAACTCGACGCCGGCGACGCCTCAGGCCACCGCAGCTCACCCTGATGGCCGGAATGGAACGGCGGCTGCACCAGCTTTCGAACGCAGCAAGAATCGCGCGAAATGACCCACCGTAGACGATTTCCGAGCCACCTCGTCGATTCGGGAGCTCGCCGGAGCTGTTCGGTGGCCGGACGGCGCCGCCGCTGACCTGGCCGGGCCGGGGCCACCCGCAGGGTCACTGACCCGTGGGCCCCGAGTCCCCTGGTTGACCGTTGACCTGGTCAACCTGCTGACTGGGCTTGACCAGTCTATGACAGGTGGGGCCCGACACCCCCCTGTGTATGATAGTGGGCCACCCCTGTCAGTAGCTAATCTAGTTAATTAGATGAATGAAAATAATTAATTTAACACTAATGACTCACTGACAAATGGACCCCACCTGCTAATTAATCTCTGCTTAGTTTAAAATAACCCTGGTTAGCCACTGAGTCTATGACAATAGGGCCCCACATGTCAGGTTTGACCAGTCTGCTGAGACTGTTGACTGCTGATGCAGTGATGATGTCATGCTGATGTCATAAAGGATTTTTCGAATTAATTTAATTCTGTAATTTCAGTAAATGATTAAAACTTTGAAAAATCATATAAAATAATCCGTAGCTCAGATGAAAAAGTTTTATACATGAAAGTTGATCAGAAAAATCCCACGAATCCGAATACGCTGTCCGTTCATCTGTCACATGCTCCTAGCATGATGAACATGGAACTTTTCCCCTCCGGATCGTCTGTCTGATAAATCCAAAGACCCGGGAAATATCGCCAGATATTCTCCCGCTCCGTCTAACACGTGTAGTACTGCGCTAGTGCATGCCTAGCTCTGCATATTGCCATGTCATGCATCGTGTTGCATCTGTGCTTTATATTTATTGTTTCTTCCCCCCTCTTCTCTCCGGTAGACCCCGAGACTGACGGTGCTGTCGGGTACGACTACACCACTGACGATCAGGCCTTTGCCGCAGAGCAGCAAGGCAAGCAACCCCCCCCCCCCCTTGAGCATTCCGATAATGCCCATTCCTTTCCCTCTTATTCTTGCATTAGATTTTTGCTACTGTATTAGCTAGCTCCTATTTCTGATGCATAGCCTGTTTTTGATAAACTGCTACCATACCTGCAATCATATCAACTGCTTAGTATAGGTTGGTCAATGAATCCCCAGTGACCCCTTAGTCCTAGTTGCCCCCGCTTCATCGACGACTCGACGACTCGAAGACTCGGTCAACTGACCGACAAGCCAGGCCCCTCACATCACGGCACTCCCCTTAGTTGGACGACTCTGCAGCTCTACTATCGAGTACCGAGGGTGACACCTCGTGAAGTACTCATGATGCTAGCTCTGTGGTGCAGCTAGTCGGTCGTGGTTATCGAGGGTGATTCCTCCTTCACCAATCCCGACGATGACTCTGTCGTGCAACCCCTCAAGTGTGGGACCCTCGAGGGTGATTCCTCTAAGTCCACCTTGACGGTTTCATCGAGCGGGGCCCCTTGAGGGTGATTCCTCAGGTTCCGTCTTGATGTTTTATACACACAGTTACTATGACCTGGTTACAGAAACATGTTGGTGATGGGTCGGCCCTGAGGGGTACCCATGGTTTGATGATGATGGGGCGTGGACTGGTGAGAGAGGCCTTTGCCACACATCCTCGAGACGGGGCGACGGGACCGCACTTCATGGGTCGCGCTTGCCCCGCATTAATAAAATGCTAATGGGTTGGGTACTTGATCTGAGTTAGGTCGTTGGCCTTAATACGCACTAACCTTCACGTGGGAGAAGTTATGGGTACTCAGCGTCGTTGTATCAGCCGAAGCTCTTCGGACGTCAGCAATGGAGCGGCGCGCGCCGGATTGGACTGGACGGTACAGCTCTTGGACTGGAGTGTGCTAGGTCTGCTTCCGGCCGCGTTCGCATCGTGCAGGAGTGCAAGGGCAAGTGGGCCCACGAACCTGCACGCTTAGGATTTAGACCGGCGGGCTGGCCTCTTCGTTGAGCCTAGGTGGGGTGATTACGTGCTGATATCCCGAGGCCGGGCATGACCCAGGAAAGTGTGTCCGGCCGGAGGTGATTCAGGTGTGTTGGGGAATATGTGGTGCACCCCTGTAGGGATGAATAATCTATTCGAATAGTCGTGTCCACGGTAACAGGACGACTTGGAATTGTACCTTGACCTTATACAACTATAATTGTGATTTAATTTGAAATGAATGTGGCTCCGAGATTGCTTCCTCGCAGGGAGTCGAGGAAGAATCTCTGGGCGTGGTTACTTAATAAAATTGCTACAATAATATGACTATATGTGAGATACCAATCTGCACTCTTCTAATGCTGCAAGATGCTGAAGATGCTAGTCTTCGATAGGACTAGGCCTTCCCCTCATTCTTGCTTTCTGCAGTCAGCCCAGATATAACCCCTTTCCTTGATACTGATGCATACTTAGCATAGTTCTGATGTCAGTCTTGCGAGTACTTTGGATGAGTACTCACCGCTGCTTTGCTTTCTCTTTCCCCTTCGATACGATGTTGCGTTCAGACGATGGAGCCCAGGAGATGGAGTACGCCGGAGACGACTACTACACCACTGCTGGAGCCTACTACTACGTGGAGGCTGCCCCCGACGCTCAGGAGTAGTTAGGAGGTTCCCAGGCAGGAGGCCTCACCTCTTTCGATCCGCTGGTTATGTTTGTGCTAGCCTTCTTAAGGCAAAACTTGTTTAACTTATGTCTGTACTCAGATATTATTTGCTTCTGCTGACTCGTGCTTGTCAGGCTTTGTATTCGAGCCCTCGAGGCCCCTGGCTTGTAATATGAAGATGTATGACTTTAATTTGTGTCTAGTGTTGTGTTGTGATATTGATTAGTGAGTCCCTAATCTTGGTCGTACGCATTGCGTGATTGTTTAGCGTATGGTCGAGGTCGGGGGCGTCACAAGTTGGTATCAGAGCCGACTGCCTGTAGGTAGCCCCCTTTCCAACTCCTTGGCCGAAGTTGAGTCTAGTACTTGAAAAACTTTTACTAACATAGTTGTGTGGGTTACGGGCCCACATCTCAATCGGGTGGTATTAGGATCTTTTACTCCTCGTCTATACTCTGGGTTCTGATCTTTCTTCTCCTTCAGGTTAAAGATTTTGCTAAATCTAACATTAGGTTCTCGTGATCACATCCACCGGAGATTTGTTTCGTCGAAAATTGTCTTCTTTGAGGTTATGATGCACGCACTGTCATTTGACATCTTGAATCTCCTTGTTACAGATGCGTCCCGCTAGGCAGATCGTTCGTCTGACCTTCGCGCACGATACGACTGGGTTTCCGGCCATTCTGGTCGGCCTCTTGAAGAAGCTGGGATATCGCTGGTACCCCGAGTACACTGTTTATGAGGACTACCGCGAGTTCAACCAGGAACAGTATGAGGCTGAAATGGTTATTTGGGATCGACAGGACCTCTCCATCACTGAGCTGCACACCTTCCGTGGCATTGGAGTGACTGTTGAGATGGTAGTACAGGATGCTGCCTATGCTGCTATTGTTCGTCTCCGTGCAGCGAACCCTTGTTTGGAGGAGACGGCATACCGATACATCCCGTATGTTCCTACTGGAGTTGATACAGTAGCCAACGGTGAGGTCTTGACCCCTTTCACACGGCAGCGTACCGACCGGTCCTACACTGCTGTCTGCACCCACTACGTGAGTCGTCGTTACGACCCACAGGTTCTGGTCCAGTACACTGAGGCACTGGATCGCACTGTCAGGGCTCTTAACTTTGAGTTGTACGCCACCCGAGCTCGTCTTCATCAGGCTATGGAGCAGTTGATGCCAGCAGTCCACGCGAGGATACATCCGGAGTACATCCTTTACCCACGCCCGACAGAGTTTCCTCCGGGTCTTGAATGGCCTGAGGTTGGGGGTCGTACCCCGGCACGTGGACCCGTGCTCTCGCTTGATCACCAGATTCTGCATCAGAGTGTGCATGGGATGCAGGACCCTGCCACCAGGTTTCACATTCAGGGTCACGTGCAGTTATGTGGTTACTTTCGTTGTCCCTGACGTTGATGTAGCATATCGCTATGTCTCGTTGTTGTATCCCTCTACCGCGTGCCTGTGTGCCGCCTAGTTGTCTAGGTTAATTTCATGTTGGACCTATCGTCTATTTAGTAACAAACTTATGGTTTGTAATAGACCTATGTATGGATCTGTATGCTAAATTTGAACTACTCTGTCGTATCTATTGCACTTCCTTAATTGTGCAATTTACTTCATGAATGATTCTTTGTCTTTGCAATTACCCGGTGCTAAACTACCACTGTTAAAAACTTGACAGAATGGTTAGGCCAGCTGGTCGTGGTTGTGGTGCGCCTGACCCACCACCGCCACCGGAATACATGGCTAGTATGATGCAACAGTTTGAACTGAATCGCCAGTTTATGCAAGGGCTTATGGACCAGTTCCCGAGGCGGAATATGAATCAGCAGCCAGCCCCAATGACTCTGCAAGACTTCATGCGTCTCAACCCTATGACCTACCGCAGCTCAACTCAGCCGCTTGTCGCAGATGACTGGCTCCGTGACATCACTTATGAGCTGGAATCTTCAGGCGCCCTAGTGGCTAGCTATGTCACCTTTGCCTCGTTCTTTCTGAAGGGTCCTGCTGCTCAATGGTGGGATAGCCACAGGCGCTCTTAGCCTGTTGGAACAATCATCACCTGGCCAGAGTTCCAAGCTGCGTTCCGTGCTCGTCACATTCCTCAGGGAATGATGGATAATAAGAAGCGTGAATTCCGCAACTTAGTCCAGGTCAACAAGACTGTGGATGCTTATCAGCGGGAATTTCTGGACTTATCTCGCTATGCTGAAGAAGACATTGCAACTGATGCTCGTAGGCAGGAGAAGTTCCGTGAAGGCCTCCACCCAGATATCAAGCTGGCACTCCTTGCTCAAGACTTCGGTAACTTTGCCACCTTGGTGAACAAGTCCATTCTGGTGGAAACAGGTCTGCAGGACTACAAGGACAGCAGCAAGCGCAACCGTGACATGGGCTCATCTTCAGGCTCAGGAAGTCAGAAGCGCAAGATCTGGATCCCCCACAACATGTACCATGCACCGCCTCCTGCTCCGAGGCCGTCCTATGCTGCACCTCGTCTGCCTCCACCCCCACCTAGGCAGCCGAGGCTCCCAGCTCCACCACCCCGAGCTCCTGCTCCCCCTTCTCGTCCTGAGGATGGGCTGTGCTTCAAGTGTGGTCGTCCAGGACACCGTGCTAGGGAATGCAGGCAGAATCAGAATCAACTTGCACTACCTTCCAACGAGCCCCGCAACAACAATGCCAGGCCTAACACTGGTCGTGTCCAAGCTAACAATGTTGATCTGAATGAAGCTCAAGACCAGCCTGCTACTGTGATGGGTACTTTTCTCGTTAACTCCGTACCAGCTTCTGTATTGTTTGATACAAGAGCATCGCATTCTTTTATGTCTGAAGATTTTGCATACATGCATGGCATTAAGTACGAGGAGATGAGCATTCCAATAGTGGTAAACACCCCCGCTGGCCAATGTCAAACCTCCATGGTTTGTCCAGATGTCCCCATTGAAATAGAAGGACTGGAATTCCATGCTTCCCCCATTATATTGAAGTCTTCCAAGATCGACCTTATTCTGGGAATGGATTGGTTGAAGGCACATACTGCTTCCGTCATTTGTGCCACCAAAACTATCCACCTTCTGCATCCTTCGGATGAGATAGTCAACTACCATGCTCATCTTGTTCGAGATGCTGAAGCCCGACTATATGCCTTGAATGCATTAAATGAGTCACCTCTTGAAGGGATTGAAAACATTCCAGTTGTTCGGGATTTCCAAGACGTGTTCCCGGAAGAACTTCCAGGGATTCGCCCTGCTAGAGTTGTCGAGTTTGTCATCGACTTGGTACCTGGTACCACCCCTATTGCCAAGCGGCCATATAAGATGCCTCCGCATGAACTCCTTGAACTGAAACAAGAAATTGGCAATTCGCTTCGTCAAGGGTTCATTCGTCCAAGTTCCTCTGCTTGGGGAGCACCTTCTCTCTTTGTCAAGAAGAAGGATGGTACGAATCAGTTGGTCCAAGATTACCGACCCATCAACCAAGCAACGATTCAAAACAAATATCCGCTTCCTCGGATCAACGATCTGTATGATCAACTTGTTGGTTCAGCAGTGTTTTCGAAACTCGACTTGAGGTTGGGTTACCATCAGATCCGGGTTCGTGAAGAGGATATTCCCAAGACTGCATTTGTTACTCGCAATGGTTCATACGAGTACACCGTCATGTCCTTCGGCTTAACCAATGCTCTAGCAACTTTCTCTCGGTTGATGAATTATATATTCATGGATTACCTCGATAAATTCGTCGTGGTTTATCTGGATGATATCCTGGTTTTCTCCAAAAATAAAGAAGAGCATGCTGAGCATCTTCGTCTTATACTGGAGAGGCTTCGAGAACATCAACTTTATGCGAAGTATTCAAAGTGTGAGTTCTGGATGGACGAAGTAACCTACCTTGGTCATGTGATCTCCAAGGATGGTATTGCGGTCAACCCTGAACGAGTTCAGGCTATTCTTGACTGGACTCCCCCGAAGAATGTCAAGCAAGTCAGAAGTTTTCTCGGACTCGCCAGCTATTGCCGTCGATTCGTCGAGAACTTCTCCAAGATTGCAAAGCTCTTAACCAATTTGCTGCACAAAGGTGTTAAATATGAGTGGACAGAAAAATGTCAAGAGAGCTTTCAAGCACTTAAGGACAAACTGACGTCTGCTCCAGTGCTTGCTCCTCCAGATACTCGTAAGGACTTCGTCATCTATTGTGATGCTTCACATCAAGGCATGGGCTGTGTCCTAATGCAAGAACGTAGAGTGGTTGCTTATGCATCTCGTCAATTGCGTCCTCATGAAGAGAACTACCCAGTTCATGACCTTGAACTTGCTGCAGTAATTCATGCACTGAAAGAGTGGCGGCAGTACCTTGTTGGTAATCGTTGCGAGATCTACACCGATCATCAAAGTCTGAAGTACCTGTTTACTCAGCCAGATCTGAACCTCCGTCAATAGAGATGGATGGAGCGCATAGCAGACTACAACGTGGGTATTTCTTATACACCAGGCAAGGCTAATGTGATGGCTAATGCCTTGAGCTGCAAGACCTATTGCAACCACCTCCAGGTTCATAAGGTTCACCCCCTTCTTCAAGAAGAATTTCGCAAGCTGAACCTCCCAATTGTTCCTCAGGGTTATCTCGTTCCCCCTCCACCGGAGGCCCGTAAGATGCACCTTCGTGTTGTTAATCAGGGTTCTCTGAGCAACTTGGTTGCTGTGCCAGATCTCGTGGACAACATCAAATCCATGCAACACTATTGCAGTGAAGTCGAAAAGATTAAACGCTATCTGGCGGAGGGTAAACCCTCTTACTTCACCGTTGCTGATGATGAAGCCGTGTACTTCAAGGGTCGCTTATTCGTTCCCACAAAGAAGAAAAACCTGAATATTACTACTAAAATACTGAAAGAAGCTCATGATACTCCGTTGTCTATTCATCCGAGTAGTACCAAGATGTACCAAGACATCCGTCAAAGGTTCTGGTGGCCAAATATGAAACAAGACATTGCACGCTATGTTTCAGAATGTGACACTTGCCGTCGGATCAAGGCAGAACATCAAAATCCTGCTGGAACTCTGCAACCTATTTCTATTCCTGAATGGAAATGGGATCATGTTGAAATGGACTTCATTACTGGTTTTCCTAGATCGCAGAAAGGTAATGATGCTATTCTTGTCGTCATTGACCAATTGTCCAAAGTTGCACATTTTCTGGCTGTCAAGGAAACTATTACTGCTAGTCAGCTGGCAGATCTATATATGTCCAGAGTTGTTTCACTCCACGGTATTCCATTGGTGATTAGTTCGGACCGTGGAAACTTATTCACTTCAAGGTTCTGGGCAAGTTTCCAGGAAGCTATGGGAACTCGTTTGTCCTTCAGCACCGCTTTTCACCCTCAATCCCAGGGACAAGTTGAAAGAGTCAACCAGATTCTCGAAGACATGCTTCGAGCTTGTGTAATTTCTTTCGGTAAGAAATGGGAGAAATCTCTCCCGTATGCTGAGTTTTCCTACAACAATAGCTATCAAGCTAGTCTGAAGATGGCTCCTTTTGAAGTGTTATATGGACGTAAGTGTCGGACTCCTCTGAATTGGTCAGAAACTGGGGAACGTACACTTATCGGTCCGGATATTATCCAACATGCCGAAGATCAAGTCCGCATTATTCATGCAAATCTGAAGGCTGCTCAGTCTCGTCAGAAGAGTCAGTATGACCGTCATCACAAAGATATGGTCTATCAAACTGGCGAAAAGGCTTATCTTTGGGTCACGCCAATGAGAGGTACGCATCATTTCGGGATCAAGGGCAAGCTGGCTCCTCGATATATTGGTCCTTTCACGATTCTCGAAAGGCGTGGTAAGGTGGCAAATCAACTGGAACTACCGCCAAACCTTTCTCAGGTTCACGATGTGTTCCATGCGTCACAGCTTCGTCGCTGCTTCAAGGATCCTATCTGAGCAGTGGATCATGATATGCTTGAGCTGCAACAAGACCTCTCTTACAAGGAGCAACCAGTCTGCATTCTCGATGAAACTGAACGTCGGACTCGTCAGAAGGTTACCAAGTTCTTCAAGGTGCAGTGGGCAAATCATTCTGAAGATGAAGCCACTTGGGAACGCGTAATCATCTTCATGCAGAATACCCCGGGCTCTTTCCTTCTACTTCTTAATTCTCGAGACGAGAATTCTTGTTAGTAGGGGAAAATTGTGACACCCTGGATTTTGGCTACAGTGATCATTGTAATTAAGCACAGTGATGACCATGAACAGTGCCTAATCATTTTGCTAAATAGAATGTGATCAAGTTTGAAATTCATATCTCACTTTAAATTCCACCTCAAAAGGGCATTGAATTTTAATGTAATAAAATAAAGTTGCAAACAGCATATGAAAAATGTTGCACACTTGTTAAAAATTCCAAAACAAATGATGTTAGGGAAATCAACATCACCAACCTACTGGTGTGGACCCCACCATCCAAAACAGTACCCAAAACAGCCCCATTTATTTCATTTCCAATTATGAATAATTCAAATGAATTCAATTAAATCCCAAACCCACTGTGGCATAGCAGAATATTGCAGGGTATTTAATTTGGCAAGCTTCACATTTTTCTAAACTCATTTGCTATTAAAAGAAAATGCAAAACAATAAAGAAAATAGAAAACAGAAAAGAATAAAAGAAAAAGGCCTAACCTACTGTGCACTAGAGCCCATCCCCTATAGCGCCGGCCCAGCCCAACTAGCTCGTCCCCTACCTCGCACTGCTCCTCCCCGCGCGCTGTCGCCGCGCCCGCGAACGCCGCGGCCGCCCCCCCCCCCCCTCTCCCTGGTCGACAGCGGCCTCGTCCGCGCCTCTGGAGGGGATAAGGACCCCTCCCCGACCCCGTGGGCGAACCCTAGCCGCCCCACTCCCTCTCCTTCGCTCGTTCCTCCCTCTCCCGAGCGCCACCGCCGCCATGGCCGTCGGTTAGACGCGGCCATCGTGCCTCTCGCGCCTTGCCATCGCACCTAGAAGATCCGCCACGACCACCTCTTCCTCCTCGACCGCTGGATCGAGCCCCGGAGCCCCTGCAACGACGGCCACGAGCTTCTTCTTCCTCGGATCGCCGCCGCGCTCCGGCGACGGTTCCGGCTACTCCAGGCCTCCCCCGAGACCGCTAAGCTCATCTGCAGGACCGCTGTGAGCTCCTGCTCCTTCCCCTCTCTCTCTCGCCCTCGATCCGTAGCCGTAGCGCCCGTTGCCACCGGAGCCGAAGCTCGGTTCCGCCGGAGCTCAACGCCGGCGACCACCCGGTGACCTTTTGGTCCAACCGACGCCACCGTTCGACTCAGTGCACCGCGTAGGCTCGCGTAGTACCGCTAGGTAGGCCGAAAGCGTGCTGGTTCGCTAGTTGCTATCGGCGCCCGGAGCTCACCTCCGCCAAACTCGACGCCGGCGACGCCTCAGGCCACCGCAGCTCACCCTGATGGCCGGAATGGAACGGCGGCTGCACCAGCTTTCGAACGCAGCAAGAATCGCGCGAAATGACCCACCGTAGACGATTTCCGAGCCACCCCGTCGATTCGGGAGCTCGCCGGAGCTGTTCGGTGGCCGGACGGCGCCGCCGCTGACCTGGCCGGGCCGGGGCCACCCGCAGGGTCACTGACCCGTGGGCCCCGAGTCCCCTGGTTGACCGTTGACCTGGTCAACCTGCTGACTGGGCTTGACCAGTCTATGACAGGTGGGGCCCGACACCCCCCTGTGTATGACAGTGGGCCACCCCTGTCAGTAGCTAATCTAGTTAATTAGATGAATGAAAATAATTAATTTAACACTAATGACTCACTGACAAATGGACCCCACCTGCTAATTAATCTCTGCTTAGTTTAAAATAACCTTGGTTAGCCACTGAGTCTTTGACAATAGGGCCCCACATGTCAGGTTTGACCAGTCTGCTGAGACTGTTGACTGCTGATGCAGTGATGATGTCATGCTGATGTCATAAAGGATTTTTCGAATTAATTTAATTCTGTAATTTCAGTACATGATTAAAACTTTGAAAAATCATATAAAATAATCCGTAGCTCAGATGAAAAAGTTTTATACATGAAAGTTGAACAGAAAAATCCCACGAATCCGAATACGCTGTCCGTTCATCTGTCACATGCTCCTAGCATGATGAACATGGAACTTTTCCCCTCCGGATCGTCTGTCCGATAAATCCAAAGACCCAGGAAATATCGCCAGATATTCTCCCGCTCCGTCTAACACGTGTAGTACTGCGCTAGTGCATGCCTAGCTCTGCATATTGCCATGTCATGCATCGTGTTGCATCTGTGCTTTATATTTATTGTTTCTTCCCCCCTCTTCTCTCCGGTAGACCCCGAGACTGACGGTGCTGTCGGGTACGACTACACCACTGACGATCAGGCCTTTGCCGCAGAGCAGCAAGGCAAGCAACCCCCCCTTGAGCATTCCGATAATGCCCATTCCTTTCCCTCTTATTCTTGCATTAGATTTTTGCTACTGTATTAGCTAGCTCCTATTTCTGATGCATAGCCTGTTTTTGATAAACTGCTACCATACCTGCAATCATATCAACTGCTTAGTATAGGTTGGTCAATGAATCCCCAGTGACCCCTTAGTCACAGTTGCCCCTGCTTCATCGACGACTCGACGACTCGAAGACTCGGTCAACCGGCCGACAAGCCAGGCCCCTCACATCACGGCACTCCCCTTAGTTGTACGACTCTGCAGCTCTACTATCGAGTACCAAGGGTGACACCTCGTGAAGTACTCATGATGCTAGCTCTGTGGTGCAGCTAGTCGGTCGTGGTTATCGAGGGTGATTCCTCCTTCACCAATCCCGACGATGACTCTGTCGTGCAACCCCTCAAGTGTGGGACCCTCGAGGGTGATTCCTCTAAGTCCACCTTGCGGTTTCATCGAGCTGGGCCCCTTGAGGGTGATTCCTCAGGTTCCGTCTTGATGTTTAGACACACAGTTACTATGACCTGGTTACAGAAACATGTTGGTGATGGGTTGGCCCTGAGGGGTACCCACGGTTTGATGATGATGGGGCGTGGACTGGCGAGAGAGGCCTTTGCCACACATCCTCGAGACGGGGCGACGGGACCGCACTTCATGGGTCGCGCTTGCCCCGCATTAATAAAATGCTAATGGGTTGGGTACTTGATCTGAGTTAGGTCGTTGGCCTTAATACGCACTAACCTTCACGTGGGAGAAGTTATGGGTACTCAGCGTCGTTGTATCAGCCGAAGCTCTTCGGACGTCAGCAATGGAGCGGCGCGCGCCGGATTGGACTGGACGGTACAGCTCTTGGACTGGAGTGTGCTAGGTCTGCTTCCGGCCGCGTTCGCATCGTGCAGGAGTGCAAGGGCAAGTAGGCCCACGAACCTGCACGCTTAGGATTTAGACCGGCGGGCTGGCCTCTTCGTTGAGCCTAGGTGGGGCGACGACGTGCTGATATCCCGAGGCCGGGCATGACCCAGGAAAGTGTGTCCGGCCGAAGGTGATTCAAGCGTGTTGGGGAATATGTGGTGCACCCCTGCAGGGATGAATAATCTATTCGAATAGCCGTGTCCACGGTAACAGGACGACTTGGAATTGTACCTTGACCTTATACAACTATAATTGTGATTTAATTTGAAATGAATGTGGCTCCGAGATTGCTTCCTCGCAGGGAGTCGAGGAAGAATCTCTGGGCGTGGTTACTTAATAAAATTGCTACAATAATATGACTATATGTGAGATACCAATCTGCACTCTTCTAATGCTGCAAGATGCTGAAGATGCTAGTCTTCGATAGGACTAGGCCTTCCCCTCATTCTTGCTTTCTGCAGTCAGCCCAGATATAACCCCTTTCCTTGATACTGATGCATACTTAGCATAGTTCTGATGTCAGTCTTGCGAGTACTTTGGATGAGTACTCACCGCTGCTTTGCTTTCTCTTTCCCCTTCGATACGATGTTGCGTTCAGACGATGGAGCCCAGGAGATGGAGTACGCCGGAGACGACTACTACACCACCGCTGGAGCCTACTACTACGTGGAGGCTGCCCCCGACGCTCAGGAGTAGTTAGGAGGTTCCCAGGCAGGAGGCCTCGCCTCTTTCGATCCGCTGGTTATGTTTGTGCTAGCCTTCTTAAGGCAAAACTTGTTTAACTTATGTCTGTACTCAGATATTATTTGCTTCCGTTGACTCGTGCTTGTCGGGCTTTGTATTCGAGCCCTCGAGGCCCCTGGCTTGTAATATGAAGCTGTATGACTTTAATTTGTGTCTAGTGTTGTGTTGTGATATTGATTAGTGAGTCCCTAATCTTGGTCGTACGCATTGCGTGATTGTTTAGTGTACGGTCGAGGTCGGGGACGCCACAGGTTTAGAACAATATAACTTTTGCCCCATTATATCTGGTAGACCTTTCTTGAATACTGTTAATTCTGAAATTAATTGTGTTACTGATAAGGTTAAAGTAAGTTTTGGTGATGTGTCTCATGAATTTAATTTCTCCAAGTTTAGTAAATAGCCTCATGAGAAAAAAATATCTAGCAAAGATTAGATTATTGGTCTAGCTTCTATTGTCGTACCTCCTACCGACCCGTTAGAACAATATTTACTAGACCATGAAAATGATATGCATATGAATGAGAGAAACGAGATAGATGACATATTTCTGAAACAAACGCATGTTCTTAAACACAACTTACAGGTTGATATTTTAGGGGACCCCCCTCCGCCCAAGGGAGATCCCGTGTTTGAGCTAAAGACTCTACCCGATACTGTGAAATATGCTTATCTTGATGAAAAAAAATATATCATGTTATTATCAGTGCTAACCTTTCAGAGCATGAAGAAAAGAGATTACTTAAAACTCTGAAGAAGCACCGGGCTGCTATTGGATATACTCTCGATGATCCTAAGGGCATTAGTCCCACTCTGTGTCAGCACAAGATTAATATGGAACCAGATGCTAAACCTATCGTTGATCACCAACGCCGCTTAAATCCTAAGATGAAGGAAGTGGTAAGAACTGAACTATTAAAGCTTGTGGAGGCAGGTATAATTTATCCTATTGCTGATAGTAGATGGGTAAGTCCTGTTCATTGTGTTCCTAAGAAAGGAGGTATAACTGTTGTCCCTAATGATAAAAATGAACTTATCCCACGAAGAATAGTAACTGGTTATAGGATGGTGATTGATTTCAGGAAATTAAACAAAGCTACTAGGAAAGATCATTATCCTTTACCTTTTATCGATCAAATGCTAGAAAGATTATCTAAGCACACACACTTTTGCTTTCTTGATGGATATTCCGGTTTTTCTCAAATACCTGTGTCAAAAGAGGATCAAGAGAAAACTACTTTTACTTGCCCTTTTGGAACGTATGCTTACAGATGTATGCCTTTTGGTTTATGCAATACACCTGCTACCTTTCAAAGATGTATGATGGCCATATTCTCTGATTTTTTTGAAAAGATTGTTGAGGTTTTCATGGATGATTTTTCCATTTATGGAACTTCTTTTGATGATTTCTTGAGCAACCTTGATTGAGTTTTGCAGAGATGTGAAGAAACTAATCTTGTTTTGAATTGGGAGAAGTGCCATTTTATGGTTAATGAAGGTATAGTGCTTGGGCATAAAATTTCTAAACGGGGTATTGAAGTGGATAAAGCTAAAGTTGATGCCATTGACAAGACATTCTGGTTTTTTGGTCATGCTGGTTTTTTAGGTATAAGAAGCTTCCTTGGTCATGCTGGTTTTTTAGGCGTTTCATTAAAGATTTCTCAAAGATTTCTAGGCCGCTAACTAATCTTTTTCAAAAAGACATTCCTTTTGTTTTTGATGATGATTGTGTAGAAGCTTTTGAAATACTTAAGAAAGCTTTGATTTATGCACCTATTGTTCAACCACCTGACTGGAACTTACCATTCGAGATTATGTGTGATGCTAGTGATTATGTTGTTGGTGCGGTTCTAGGGCAAAGAGTAGACAAGAAATTGAATGTTATCCATTATGCTAGTAAAACCTTAGATGTTGCTCAAAGAAATTATGCCACCACGAAAAGGAATTATTAGCAGTTTTCTTTGCATGTGATAAGTTTAGACCTTATATTGTTGATTCCAAAGTAACTATTCATCTATATCATGTTGCTATTAAATACCTTATGGAAAAGAAAGATGCTAAGCCTAGACTCATTCGGTGGGTGCTTTTGCTTCACGAATTTGATTTGCATATTGTTGATAGAAAAGGAGCTGAAAACCCCGTCACAGATAACCTGTCTAGAATGGAGAATGTTCTTGATGACCCACTACCGATTGATGATAATTTTCCTGATGAACAACTTGCTGCTATAAATGCTTCACGTAGTACTCCTTGGTATGCTGATTATGCTAATTACGTTGCTAAATATATCCCACCTAGTTTCACCTATCAACAAAAGAAAAAATTCTTTTATGATTTACGACATTACTTTTGGGATGACCCACATCTTTATAAAGAGGGAGTAGATGGTATTATTAGACATTGTATACCCGAGCATGAACAGGAACAAATCTTAAGGAAGTGTCATTCTGAACCTTACAGATGACATCATGCTGGAGACAGAACTGCACACAAGGTATAACAATCTGGTTTTTATTGGCCTACTCTTTTCAAGGATGCTCGTAAGTATGTCCTTTCATGTAATGAATGTCAAAGAGTTGGTAACATTGGTAAATGTCAGGAAATTCCTATGAATTATTCACTTGCCATTGAACCATTCGATGTTTGGGGTTTTGAATTTATGGGACCTTTTCCTTCCTCAAATGGGTATACTCATATTTTAGTTGCTGTTGATTACGTTACTAAGTGGGTAGATGCTATTCCAACTAGTAGAGCTGATCATAACACCTCTATTAAAATGCTTAAGGAAATTATTTTCCGTGGTTTGGAGTCCCTAGATACTTAATGACTAATGGTGGGTCACATTTTATTCATGGTGCTTTCCGTAAACTCTTAGCTAAATATGACGTTAACCATAGAATTGCATCACCATATCATCCTCAGTCTAGTGGCCAAGTTGAATTGAGTAATAGAGAATTAAAGTTGATCTTGCAAAAGACTGTTAATAGATCCAGGAAGAATTGGTCTAAGAAACTAGACGATGCTCTATGGGCTTATAGAACTGCTTATAAAAACCCCATGGGATGTCCCCATATAAAATGGTATATCACTACTGGAATCAGGGAATTTGCCGTCTGCCAGATCTTTGCCATCTGCCTGCGGACGGCAAAGAAGGCCATTGCCGTCTGCTGGGAAAAAGCGGACGGCAAAGAAATGCCAGATGGCAAAGATTGTGTTTGCCGTAGGCCGAATCTTTGACGTCTGCCAGCGGACGGCAAACTTTCTTTGCCGTCCGCTGGCAGACGGCAAAGGAGCCAGCTGGGCCCACTGGGCCCTGTTCAAGCTTTAGGTCAAATGGGTTATCCCTTTGCCGTCTGCCAGTGGACGGCAAAGAATGTTTGCCGTCTGCTGGGAGACGGCAAAGGGAACGGACAAGTAACGGTCGTTCTCTTCTAAAAAAACAAGTAACGGCCGTGCCCCACCCCCACTCCACTCTCTCTCACACTCCCCCTTCCTGCGGACGCCACCTCTCGCCGCCGCCACCCCTTGCGCCCGCCACCGCCTCAACTAGCGCCCGCCGCGCCGCCGCCAGCCCCCTCTTCGCCCATTCGCCGCCCCGCCGCCGGCATCCCCTGCCCTCCCTCCCCGTGGGGCTCCTCCACCACCGCGCCTCCCCTCCCCGCGCCCCCCTTGCCGCCGCCACCCCCTGCTCCCGCCGCTGCCACCACCGCGCCCCCTCCCCGTGGCCCTCTCGCCGTCGCCACCCCCGTCCCCACGCCGCCCCCCTCCCCTCGGCGGCTCCCCCGCTCTGCCCCCCCTCCCCGAGCCGCCCCTCCCCTTGCCGGCCCCCAGCACCGGCCCCCTCCCTGTGCCGCCCCCACCACCACGCCGCTGCCCTCCTTGCGCCGCCCCCACCACTGCAACAACCCCCTCCCTGCGCCGCCCCCTCCCCTTGGCAGCTCCCCCGCGAGGCCCCCCTCCCCGAGCCACCCCTCCCCTCGCCGGCTCCCGAAGCCGCCCCCTCCCCGCGGCTCCCCCCTCCCCTCGCCGCCCCGGCCGCCCCTACCCAACTCCGGTGAGTGCCCGGCCGCCGCCCCCCCCCCCTCACATTTTTTTTGTTTTTTCCTGTTTTTTTAGTTAGTTAGTTAGTTAGTTAGTTAAATTAGATACTTAGTTTATTTTCTGTTTTATTTTCTGTTAAATTAGATAGTTACTTTATTAGGTAGGAAAAACTTAGATAGAAAAGAAAAAACTTAGAATAAAAGAAGAAAAGAAAAAAAACTAGAAGAAAAAAGAAGAAGAAGAAGAAGAAGAAGAAGAAGAAGAAGAAGAAGAAGAAGAAGAAGAAGAAAGAGGAGAGGAGGAGAAGGAGAATAGGAAAAAGGAAAAGAAGAAGAAAAAGAAGAGAAGAAGAAGAAGAAATATATATATATTCCGATTCTAGCTGTTATGAAAAACATCATATTTTGTGTTGATCGGGTGGATTTCAATGTGCAGTTGTTTCATCGCTGCGAGGGTCTGCTGTTCGATGACCTCCCCGTCCGTTTGATGAGCTTCCCAACGCGTTCGTGGGTGAGCACAAATGACATCTCCTTCCCCCCTTAATTTGCTCTGTTCCGGTCTTCGTGCCGATGAAACTTGCTAGCTATAGGTGTCTTCAATCATCAGTATGCGTGACCAGTATGCGTCTCCCGTTCGAAAGGGCGGCATCTATAAATATGCATGTCTTTGCATATTTATAACCGCCATCCTTTCGAATTGTCCAACGTTATCCATGGACAGCCCGAGTATGTGTAGATTGGGTTCGTTTTCCCTTATGCTCTGCTCCGGATCCGATGCGGAATTTCGTCAGTGCCTCCCTGTTGTTCTCCGGGTACACATCCTCTCAGCTTATTGCCGAGATGTGTATCAGGAGAACAGCGGGGAGGTGCTGCCGAAATTCTGCGTCGTATCCGGAGCAAAGCATGGGAAAACGAACCCAATCTACACATACTCAGGTGGGATTAGGACCTATCTTTACCTATTAGCGTGTAGGTTGCATGGACGTAATAAAACCGACAAACTTGATTAACTGATGAATATAGATGATGAATTATATATATATTTCTTGTGTGTTTAGTAGGTAGGCAAGATGAGTGATCGTGCGTGGATGTACACCGGTCACCCTAGTCAGAAAGACATGACTATTGAATGGTTTACAAAAACCAAGGGGTTTCTGAGCGCCGCATTTGCAAATGGCCAGGAAATAACCTGGTGCCCCTGCGTCCAGTGCGACAACCATAAAAAGTGGACATGGGATGAAATGGGTAAACACTTGCAGAAGTGGGGTTTTACGCCTGATTATACGGTGTGGAGATTTCATGGTGAGTCTGCCCAACGTGTCAGAGCTGAGGTGGTTCGTCGTCGCACCGACGAGCATGGTACCGGGATCGAAGACATGGTGCAAGACTTTGATGATGCTCGGGATTCGGACGATGAGATGGAGGAATCTGCAAAGGCCTTCTATGAAATGTTGGAGTCTTCAAAACGTCCACTCCACGAGCACACTGAGCTTTGTCAGCTGGATGCCATCGCGCAAGTAATGGCTCTGAAGGCTCAGTTCAACCTGGGCAGAGAATGCTACGACGCGATGATGACGATATTTGGATGCTTTCTACCCAAAGGCCATGTATTGCCTGCAAACCTGTACCAGTCGGACAAAATCCTACGTGCGCTTAAGATGCCCTATGAGAAGATAGATGCCTGTGAGAATGGATGTGCCTTATTTAGGCTTGAGTATGCGGGCTTGAACTATTGTCCCATTTGCAAGTCTTCAAGGTATGTTGTGGTAGACAACGGTATGGGTGAGAAGAGTCAGACCAAAATCCCAGTTAATGTTCTTCGGTATATGCCAATCATACCAAGACTTCAACGTCTTTTCATGGTTGAAGAGACGGCCAGACAAATGACGTGGCACAAATTGGGTAAAAGAACCGAACTAGATGCAGATGGGAATCCGATGTTGGGACACACTTCAGACGCTTTTGCGTGGAAGCACTTCGATGCATTACATAAGGACAAAGCGGCAGATCCAAGGCATCCTCGAGTCGCCATCAGCACGGATGGGTTCAATGTGTTTGGTATGACGGCAACCCAATACAGTGGTTGGCCTGTATTTGTCATTCCACTCAATCTCCCCCCCCCCCCCGGAGAGATTATGAAAAGAAAGAACATTTTCTTGACGTTGATAATTCCAGGGCCCAACTATCCGGGGAAGAATATGAATGTGTACATGCAGCCGCTTAAGGATGAATTGCAAGAAGCTTGGGATAATGGGATCAAGACATATGACACCGCTACAAAACAAAACTTCAAAATGCATGTGTGGTACATGTACTCTACGCATGACTTGCCGGCGTATGCGCTATTCGTTGGCTGGTGTGTGCATGGAAGGTTCCCGTTCCCCACAAGTATTCTTGCTTCGACTTGCATAGACAGTTCCTGGATCCTGGCCATAAGTTCAGAAAAGACAAGAAGAATTTCATCAAAGGTAGAGTTGTCAAAAACTCTGCACCACCTGCATTGACAGGCCAACAGACCCTGGATCAGTTAAACGCTCTCGAGCCTGATCCATAGCGTCCAGGATATTTCAAAGGGTATAATTCGGAACACGCCTGGACTCACAAGATATGCTTGTGGGATCTGCCTTACTTTAAAGACCTCATTTGCCCACACAACATCGACGTGATGCACACTGAAAAGAATATCGCCGAGGCCCTTTTTGGTACATTGTTCGGCATAGAGGGGAAGTCAAAGGATAACCCTAAGGCTAGAGTCGATCAGGAGGCTCTATGTGATAGACCGTTACAAAACATGCGACAACCGAAAGGAAAGAAGAACTGGAGGAAGCCAAAGGCATGGTTCAATCTTGAAGGCCAGCTATGAGGGAAATGATCTTGTGGTGAAAATGCAGTTGATGTTCCCCGATGGGTATGCAGCGAATCTAAAGAGGGGAGCGAGTCTTGACAAATTGAAAATATTTGGTCTCAAGAGTCATGATTGGCACATATGGCTTGAGCGGGTAATGCCGGTGATGTTGCGTGGCTTTATCCCTGAGGATGAATGGCTAGTACTGGCAGAGCTGAGCTATTTCTTCTGTGCTCTTTGTGCGAAAGAACTATCGCCTGACGTGCTAGATGAACTGGAAGAGTTGGCGCCGAAGTTGATCTGCAAGTTAGAAAAGATCTTTCCACTGGGCTTCTTTAATCCAATGCAGCATTTGATTTTGCATCTCCCGACCGAGGCAAGATTGGGGGGGCCCGTGCAAAATCGTTGGTGCTTCGCAACTGAGAGGATGCAGAGGATGCTTCGAGCAAAATGTAAAAATAAACGTAGAATTGAAGCATCGATGGCCGAGGCATTCATTACTGAGGAGGCGGCAAACTTCGTGACAGCACACTACGAAGCCAAGAATCGTCATTTGCATAATCCGAAGCCTCGGTACAATGATGGCGACCGTGAAAAAGGTCGATCCAACCTCAGCCTATTCAAAAGGAAGCTCGCACCAGCCGGTGCTTCGAAAGCAATAGCGTTGGATGTCGAAGAATGGCGGACCATTTCGTTGTATATCTTCAACAACCTAACAGAAGTGTGGCCGTACATCGAGTAAGTTCTCGGTACATTGTTTCGCAACTTCTAATTCCTTTTGAAATGCTCTTATTCCCAGATATGTGATACAGTCGATACGTCGCCAAATTCTTGGATGGAGCGGTGATCCAAAAGGATTCCATCGAAGAGTATGAGCTTCTGGCAAAGCATGGAGGCGGCTATCCCAGTTTCATCTCTTGGTTCAAACAAACGGTAATTTCCATTAGACCATTTCATTTCTTCGTCTAGTTTGCGGCTAATGCAACAATCCTTTCGTATTAAACTTGTAGGCTAATGCAGAGTCTATGGACTTCGAATTGAGACAAGTCGCTAATGGTTTTGACTATAAGGTCCGTTCATTTGACAAATACGACATCAACGGGTATCGCTTTCGTACTTTTGGCAAAGAGCTATCTATGGCCGACCGAAAGTCTACAAATTGTTGTGTCTCTGCTATCGGCGAAGGAGGTGTCGAGTATTATGGAAGAGTTGAAGCAATTTATGAACTTATATTCTTTGGTGAAAACCCACCAAACGTCGTAGTCTTCAAATGTTATTGGTTCCAGCCGAAGGAGACTAGAAGGACTCATGAACATATAGGGCTAGTCGAAATCAAACAAAGCACCCATTTAGATGTTCCCGATGTCTATATTATGGCTCAACAGGCGACCCAAGTTTTTTATCTACCGTGGGCCTGCCAAACTGATCCAAATCTGAATGGTTGGGATGTCGTTTATGATGTGCCGCCACGTTTTAGACCACCTCCCCTCAATGAAGATGATTATGAACCTCACATTAACCCAGACACATATGAAGGAGAATTCTTCCAAGAAACACGTCTTTCCAAAAAACGTTTCAAGAACCTCTCCACTTCACCCCAGAACATTGAAGTAGACAGCGACAGTGAATCCGACTTCACCCCTGAGCCGGAACAAGAAGAGACGGAAGAAGAAGAGGTTACTGATGCGGATGACCTCTCAATGCTTGACCAATTACATAAAGGAGGCCTTCCACATGTTGTTCCCGATAGTGATGATGATGATGCATTTATTGATGATAGTGATGATGACGATGCATTTATTGATCCCGGAGCATATATAGACGATGAAGATTATTATTAGTTCATGTCAGGTATTATTCAATTTTTATTATATACATGATGATGATACACTCAAACTATATATATACATATTATTATTCATGTCGGTATTCAATTTTTTTATGTTGTACTAATTACGTTTACTCTTTGTCATGGCAGGTGTTGAAAGATGGTGGGCGCGGGTCGAGAGCGATCCGAGGCTCCTTCGTCGGCGCGTGGTGGGAGGGGTACTTCCATTCCACCCCAAACTCTCCGGAGAGCATTGTACGACAGTATTGGGACACCCGAGGGCGCTTCTTCATCGGCGAAGTTGCCGACAGGGAGAGGAGGTCGGGGGAGAGGTAGGAAGGCTCCTAAAGTTACACGTGGTGGCCGCGGGAGAGGTAGGAAGGCTGCTACGCCTTCCTCGCCGCCACCCCCAGCTGATTCACCCGAGCACAGGACTGCTACGGTGGACCCGTCTGAGGTGGAGGCTACAAGGACTCCTGTCCACGAGCCTCGGGTCGACGATCCTTCTGTCTCAGACGCGGCCACCTGCGAGACTCCTGTGCCAGACGTTTCGTCCCGCGAGACTCCTGTGCCAGACGCTTCGTCCTACGAGACTCCACACGCTTCGACCGGATGGGATACCTGGCCAGATCTGCATCAGCCGGAGCCGAGTGGCCATGCTGATGGTGGCGGGGATCAGCTTCCTGATAGCGGGGATGAGGTGGCTGAGGGGGCCACCGTCTACCAGCGTGGGTGTACACGGCTCCCGCCTCTGCCGGCGACCCGCGAGCAGAGGTGGCCGATTTGGCCTGAGTCGCTGAAGTAAGTGCATTTACTCTTTTTAAACCTTTTGCCTTCATGTTTCTTCACATATCTAATGCGTTGGCTTTGTCATACTGCAGGGGTTGGATTCACGCCAAGGATGTCCGCAGGCCCAACTCCATCCTTGGTGTGCTTTTACGGCATAACTTCCCGGGGTTTGTCACGTTGCCCGGCGAGGGTCAGCTTCGAGAGTTAGGATTGAAATGGGAGCACTACTTGGCTGCCCCGGCCCCGCCGGAGGAGATGATCGACGATGTGTTGTGCCAGACGAGGGCCGACATGGTGATCAAAAAGTTCTGGGTAATTTCTCCTTTACACAATTAAAAATCAATAATAGCTATTTATTGTACTAATCAGTGTTGTCTCGTTTGATTGCAGACCTTCTACAGGTGTGAGGAGGGATACGAGGAGGCCGCGGCAAAGCTTATCGATTACGAGTGCAGGTGCCTACTACAGAACTTATGGCACGAGGCTCGGGTACAGGCTGTTCGAGACTACTACGCCTCGCGGCGTATTAAGAAGGACAAGTCGTCGTCCCGCCGAAAGTTTCTGGACAAGGAGCAGTACATGAAGGTAATTATCTATTCTTAAGGCCTTGCACTTAGTTTCCTTGCTTTGATTCGTAGGCGTAGCTCTCAAAATTCTCTTTACTAACTTAGGTGCCCCCGAGATGGTGTGCGGATAAGATGGATTGTTGGGAGGCGTTGGTGAATGAGTGGTGCTCTGATGAATGGCGAGCCATCCACGATGATGCCAAGGAACGGCGTGCCCAAATGGAAGGTGTGCCACACCATCAAGGCAGCGCCAACTTATTGCAGTTCGGGCGGAACAGGGTACGTGGTTTGCTTCATGATTCCTGCAATTCATTTTTTCATGCTAGCTTGACCCCTTTATTAATAGTTTGTTCCTCTCTTGTAGGCACAATACAATAAGACAGAGGTGCCACAGGTGTACGACCTCTATGCCATGGCCCATACTGCCTCGTACAAGAAGGCCAAGGCATTCTCTGAGTCTGACCTCGATAATCCCCAGAACTTCACCAACATCTCCTCCCACAACAAGCTCGTGAGGTACAGAGATGTGGGGAAGGCGGTGAATGGGGAGGACTTCAACCCGAGCCAGCATCCTATTGATCCAGACCTGGTGATGATAGCTGGCGATGGGAGGCCCCATGGCCATATAGCCATTGGAGATGGACTTATACGGTCTTCGCGCACTCTCCGGCAGATCAAGGCGCGCCAAACGAGCTCCTGCCCTGAGATGATGCCTCGTCCACGGCCAGTCCAGCTCGCCATCGAGGTTAGTCATATGGACTCAGATAGCTTCCCTCCATTACATTGTGTGTGCGAACAAAGATGATTACAATGCTAACGAGGAGTTGTGTTGCAGGCTGCTCTGCAGAAAGAGAGAGAGACAACCCAGGTGCTTCTGGCGGAACAGGCCCGGCAGGCGGCGGAGGAGAAGAGGGATTTGGAGGAGAGGATGGCTAGGTTGTTGGAGGAGGAGAGGGCACGGAACAATGCATCTAACCGGGCCATGTACAAGCTCATCGTGGTAAGTTTCTTCTTCATATTAGCCAAATCATGCACTACATGTTCTTTGCATTAATAACCAATATGATTGACTTGTCAAAACCAAATGTGCAGACTTTGTGCGAGAAGACCGGCCAGACCCCTCCGCCGATGCCAGTCATTACCACGGCTGGAACGGTGAGTTTCATTTCAATGTTCATTAGTTACTAGTCTTAACGTTTCAGCGTCATCATTCTAACGCAAATGATCTTTGGTGCAGCATAACTCCCGAGCCGCATCGCACGATCCTTCTCCAGGGCCAAGTAGTGCTCCAGGTGAAACCGGCCCGAGGAACCCCGATGGTTCACCTCCGTGATGACGAGGACGGTAAGCCGTAATATGCCACTTACTTGGCTCATTTTCTCAAACAAAGACAAACTTAGCACTTAGACAAACTTAGCACAAAGACAAACTTAGCACTTAGACAAATGTCATATTTTACCTAAGTTAGCTTTGTTTCCTATAAAAAGACATAGTAAGCTTACTTACCTCCAAAATGACATATTGTACCTAAGTTAGCTCTAAAATGACCTATACTTAGCATTGTTTCCTCCACAATGACATAATAAGCTTAGTTAACTCAAAAATGGCATTATAGACTTGGTAACCTCATAGAAGCCATAGACTTAGCTTATTTTCTTGAAAAATGACACAATAAGCTTAGTTAGGTCAAAAATGTGATAATTACCTAGGTTAGCTCTAAAATGACACAAATAAGCAATAAGAAGAAGAAAAACAAGAGGAGAAAGAGAGAGAAGAAAAATGCTTCTTCATCATCATCTTCTTCTAGATCTTCTACTTCTTGTAGTATTCTTATTCTAACTTTCTTATTTCCAATTTTGTAGATTTGATTGAGTTCACGGCAGCTTGCTTTGATGTAGTGCTAGTGTTTACTTTCTGTTTTCATTTTGTATCGATGAACTTACATGAAACTTTCTTCCTATGTATGAGACTATGTATGTATGGATGATACTAATGTAATATGGTGAACAATGTGACATTTGATACTTTTAATTTGGTATAATTGTTGGTTGATCATATCCATATGTCAGGGATATTGTTGCTGTGAAATATATATATATTGTTGCTGTAAAATTGTTGAATATAACAAAAACAAACAAAAAAGAGGCAATACAGCCTCTTTGCCGTCTGCCCCGGACGGCAAAGACGGCTTTGCCGATGGCCACCGTCAGCATAGATGACACGTGGCAGGCACCTGTTAACCCTGGGAGCGGCAGGCCGTCGGCATAGCGCGGGCGGACGGCAAAGGGTTGCTTCTTTGCCGACGGTGGCCGTCAGCATAGCGGGGGCGGACGGCAAAGGGTTTGTGTGGGGCCGTCCACGGCAGACGGCAAAGGGTTTGTGTGGGGCCTGGCACAGCAGACGGCAAAGGCTTGTGTGGGGCCGTCCACGGCAGACGGCAAAGGTTTTGTATGTTTGCCGTCCGTGGGCTGACGGCACAGACTTTGGTGAGGTCCCGTTAGCCACCTAACGGTGCTAACGTCAAACTTCGCCGTCCGGGCTCTTTGCCGTCTGCAGACCGACGGCAAAAAATCTTTGCCGTCCGCTGTGCGATGGCAGACGGCAAAGGACCTCTTTGCCGGGCTTTATTCGTCCCAAAATTTTGCCGTCCGCTAGCAGACGGCAAAGTTCTTTGCCGTCCGTGGTTGCTCCTTTGCCATCTGCCATGGCGGACGGCAAAGAACCTGATTCCTGTAGTGTATGGAAAAGCTTGTCATTTACCCCTTGAACTAGAACATAAGGCTTATTGGGCAATTAAGGAATTGAATTATGATTTTAAGCTTGCCGATGAAAAGAGGTTATTTGATATTAGGTCACTAGATGAATGGAGGACACAAGCTTATGAGAATGCTAAGTTGTTTAATGAAAAGGTTAAGAGATGGCATGGCAAAAGGATCCGAAAACGGTAATTCAATGTAGGAGATCTTGTGCTTTTGTACAATTCTCATTTCAGATTTTTTGCAAGAAAACTCTTATCCAAATGGGAAGGTCCATACATTGTCGAAGAGGTTTACCGCTCCGGTGCTATAAAAATTAACAACCTCGAAGGCAAAAACTCGAGGGTGGTGAATGGGCAAAGAATCAAGCATTACATTTCAGGTACACCCATTAATGAAGAAACGAATGTCATTAAAGTGATAACACCGGAAGAACATATACGAGAGACCTTCCGGAACACTCCAGAAACTCGAAAAAGGGTAGGTATGTGAGACGGTAAGTAAACCGACTCCAAAAATTCCAAAAAAATAATTTATGTTGGTTTTAGTATTTTAAAAAAATTACAAAAATAAAACGGAGTCAGGGGACCCATGAGGGAGGCACAAGCCAACAGGGCGAGGCCCCCCTTGGGCGGATGGCTTGTGCGGCCCTCGTGTGCCTTCCCGACTCCGATTTCTTCCCGAACCCGTATTCTGACCTAGAAAAAATCATTATATATACTCCCGGATGTTTTGACCACCGCATCGCGAGTTTCTCCTCTGTTCTTGTTTCGGGCTGTTTTCTGGCAGAACGGAGAATATGTCGTCTCAAGATTCGGATGGTGAGAGCTATGTGTCTAACTATGTGGCGGACCCAAAGAACTTTGGGGACATCTACGCCTATTTATGGTCCACCGAAGAGGAGGGAGATTCCGATCTGGAGGAGACTAAAGACGCCGGTCCAGAAGCTAGTTCGGATGAAGATGAAGATGCGCTTCCTCAACCTGGAGATATGCATGTGGAGTTCAAGAAGTCAAGCCTCCCCGGTGGAGTAAACAAATATAAGATCCAATTTATCCCGTCTCGTTTTCTACAGCAAAGCAAGGCAAATTTATGCAAAAGGGTTTTGAAGCTCGAACAAGAAAACGATGATTTAAGGAAGGAAAACTTCATCCTCAGGTGCAAGCTGGAGAAGAAGGGCACCACTACTCCAACACCACCGCCACACCAAAGAACACTTGAGTACATGGGTATGAGCACAACCCCTAGCTTGTTCCAAGCTTAGGGGAGGTGCCCCGGTATCGTATCACCATCACTTTTTCACCGCCATCTTTTATTTTAGTTCGATCTTTAGCTATTCAGTGGTTTAGAGAAATAAAGTTTCAGATTTGCTTTGCTTAGAATTTTGTTTTGAGTTCTACCTATCCTTGTAATCGAGTGTGAGAGTTATATAATAAAGATTATTTGAGTTCGTGTGCTTTACTCTCTTGCACTAATGATCATAGCAAGATAATAAAAAGAATAGTAAAGATCATATGCTTATCCCATGGGAAGTAATGACTTCACATAAAAAGAAAGTATGAACTATGAAAATTGTTGGGAATAGAACAAGCATAGCCTTAGTCATTGCTATAATCTATGCAAGATCATGATAGAGAGGAGAAGATTCACATACAAATATACTATCTTGGACATAATCTATGATTACGAGCCCTCACCAAATATTAAATAATGATCACGTCTTGATGTTGGACATGGAAGATAGCCTAATGGTCATGATTGCTTACATTTGCATAGAAGTTATATATACATGGATCCTTTAACATGTGATGCTTCCTTTAGGACTTTTGCTAGCCAAAATTTTTGCACCAAGTAGAGATACTACTTGTGCATCCATAACCCCTTAAACCCAGTTTCTATTTGTAAGAGTCCACCTTACCTATCTAGGGATTGAATAAGATCCTTCAAGTAAGTTGTCATCGGTGCATAAGCAATAAAAATTGCCTCTAATCATGTTTGATATTTTATTGAAAAGGAAAATAAGCTTTGAACGATCTTGTGATGGTGAAGAAATAAAAGCGACGGAGTGCATAATAAAGTTCGCTATCACAAGGGGCAATATAAAGTGAAGTTCCTTTGCATTAAGAGATTGCACATCTAATGTAACCAAATAAAAGTGGATGACAACCTCTGCTTCCCTCTGCGAAGGGCCTATCTTTCACTCTCATAAAGTTCTTACCTTTATTCAAGATTCATCAATATCCATTCTTCTTCTAAGATATAAACTCTGTTAGTGGTAAGCATCACATGTTGAGGTAAGATCCAAGTATATATATCCATTTGAATGTAATAAACCATGATTCATTATTGTTGACATTATCCTTGAGGTAAATGAGTTGGGTGGCAAATGAAGCCCCTATCTTCCTATGTGTCCGGCAAAAACATTAGCTCCAAAGATATGCAATGAGTGTCAACAATCATAGATGACTAAATGATAGTTCAGTATGTGGGTTTGCTACAATGAAAGCTCTTATATAGACTCTTCTCTTGAATATGATGAATGAGGATTATCACCATGACTAAAAGCATTGTTTGTTTGTTGTCAATAGGGTTTATGCTTCATACTTCGATAATTGTGAATAGATTGTTACTTGGTTATGAGAAGTTACATGATGAAATGCTTGCTGCTATAATGATATGCATGATGCTCTTATGTCAGTGTTTTGTTTTTATTGACACCTCTCTCTAAAATCATGTGGTCATTATTCTCGAGTTCGGCATTCGCTTGAGGACAAGCGAGGTCTAAGCTTGGGGGAGTTGATACGTCCATTTTACATCATGATTTCCTATTCATTTTTATGTTATTCTTGTCTGTTATTCCCTATTATCATACAATTCTTATGCCCTTTCTCTCTGAATATGCAAGGTACATCACAAAGAGGGAATTATCTGGAAAACAGGAATTCTGGACCGGAAAACCGAGAAAAAGGCAGAAAAATCACCAGACTCCAAATGACCTGAAACTTCACAAGGATTTTTTATTGAATATATGTGAATTAATCGGCCAAAAATATACCAGAGGGGGGCCACCAGCCAGGCACAAGACAACAGGGCGCCCCCCCAGGGCGCGCCCTGATGGCTTGTGGGGCCCTGGCTGGCCTCCCGAGGCCCCTCTTCTCCTGTATAGTGTGTTTTACCCTAGAAAAAATCATAAGAAACCTTTCGGGATGAAGCGCCGCCGTCTCGAGGCAGAAACCTGGGCAAAGGCCCTTTTGCACTCCGACAGTCAGATTCTCCGAGGAAATCCGTCTCTTGGAGGGGGAGATCGAAGCCATCGTCATCAGCAACGCTTCCTCCTTCGTTGGAGGACCAATCATGATCAACATCTTCACCAACACCATCTTATCTCTAACCCTAGTTCATCTCTTGTATTCAATCTTTGTCCCAAAACCTCAGATTGGTATATGTGGGTTACTAGTTGTGTTGATTACATCGTGTAGTTGATGCTTGTTGGATTGCTTGGTGGAAGATATTATGTTCATATCCTTAATTATTATTATTGCACCTCTGATATTGAACTTGTTGATGAGGTGTGAGTAGTTACTATTGTTCCTGAGGACATGGGAGAAGTCTGGTTATAATTTATCATGTGAAGTTGGTATTCGTTCGATATTTTGATGATATGTATGTTGTTACTTCTCTTAGTGGTGTCGTGTGAACGTCGACTACATGACACTTCACCATGCTATGGGCCTAAGGGAAGTCATTGTGGAGTAACAAGTAGACGATGGGTTGCTAGAGTGACAGAAGCTTAAACGCCAGTTTATGCGTTGCTTCATAAGGGGCTGATTTGGATCCACATGTTTCATGCTATGGTTAAATTTATCTTAATTCTTCTTTCGTAGTTGCGGATGCTTGCGAGAGCGGGTAATCATAAGTAGGTTGTTAGTTCAAGTAAGAACAGCACCTTAGCACCGGTCCACCCACATATCAAATTATCAAAGTAGCGAACGCGAATCAACCCAACATGATGAACATGACTAGACATAATTCCCATGTGTCCTCGGGAGCGCTTGCTTAATATAAGAGTACTTTCAGGGCTGTCCTTTGCTACAAAAAGGATTGGGATACCTTGCTCCACCTTTGCTACTATTGTTACTTGTCACTTGTTACGATTTATCTTGCTACAAAACTATCTACTATCGTTACTTACAGCACTTGCACAGAATACCTTGCTGAAAACTGCTTACCATTTCCTTCTGCTCCTCGTTGGGTTTGACACTCTTACTTATCGAAAGGCCTAGGATTGATCCCCTATACTTGTGGGTCATCAGCCAGCCCCTAGTGATGGCCGCTCGCCCATCCTTCACTGTCTTCATTACGATTTCTCGATACTCATTGTAGTCTCGATGATACACTTTAACTTTCATTGCATGTCCACCAATCATGTACTTTGCGAGGTAATCTTGAGTAAACTGCTTTGGGAACCACTGCACAAGAAAAAGATTCAGACATTATTGTGTGACAACTCATTATGGGTAGTACTAATAGAAGGCTACGAAGTTTGTAGTTCCCATCCTACAGCTCACTTTTGTGTTGGATGGAGCATAAACAAACAGTCTAATTGACATCGTTCGTCTCTTTTCCCTAACAATCCTTATCAGTTTCCTCACTTGATGTTGCTTCATGAATATTTCATTGCCCCACATGCAGAAAGGGTCCAAGCATGGATCTTTACCAAGGACATATGTACCTACAAGCAACAAGTCGATATTAGAAGCTAAAATGTAGTTGTAGAATGGTGTAATATATTACTTCATCAATTCCAGAATGTGTTGTGTATAAACATTTTGATAAGTCAACATTTACTAACTTTGACCAAGTTTGTAGAGAAAAACACATACATCTAGAATTCCAATTCCAATTCATTAGATACATCACAAAATTTACTTTCATATTGTATACATTTTGGTGTGGTATATATAAATAGCATTCTCTATAAATTTGTTCATAGTTTGCAAAGTTTAACTATTCAAAAAATCTATATGCAACCAACGGGCTTAAGTACAAGTGTATGCGGAGGGATGAAAAACCCTCAGTGGAAAACATCGGCCACTCCCATTGCTGTCCTGTGCAAGTGCATGGAAAGTCATGATAAGTATAAGTGTACAACAGGCTTAACATCAACCAAATATACAAGGTATCTGCTTGAAATAAACAAGGCATATATGCTCACTATAACAACCAAATATAGCCAGTGAAAACTAGACAAGTGCTCTATGCAACCAACCTAACAAGCAGATACAGAAAAGCAATGCATCTGATTGAAACTAGAAAAATGCTCACCGCAATCAACCTAACAACCAGATACAGAAAAGCAATACATCTACTTGAAAACTAGACAAATGCTCACTTCAACCAACCTGATAACCAAATTCAGAGAAACAAGGCATAAATGTTAAAAGCGGGAGTTAAGGGCACTGGTTAACAACAGCAGGCATGACAGGTGGTATCCATGAAATTGAACTGCACAGTTCATACTTGCACATAATGAACATCACATTGTGAATAACTGAAAGAAACAAGTCATATATGCTCACTGTAACAACCAAATATAGGCATTGAAAACTGGACAAATACTCAATGCAACCAACCTAACAACTAGATATAGAAAAAGCAAGGCATCTGCTTGAAAACTGGACAAATGCTCAATTAAACACTGCATGGTTATCGCATGGCAAAAGTTACTACAACAATGGATACGAGAGGGCTAGCTAGAAAAAGTATGATTTGCTCACAGGATTTTGTCTCACTTGTCATGGATGGGCTCCTTCGACTTGGAATCTGTGGTGCCCAAGGTTCCCTCCCTGATGTCGTAGATGGGATGTTTCCTCTTGTAACAGCCGTAGTGTGTGCCCTTCTCTTGCTCGATCAGATCTGACTTTGGAGCTAAGGATCCCAAGCCACCGTCATAGAACGTTTCCTTCAGAAATGACAAAAGGGGCTGGATGGCATACAAGGATCGCAAATCCATAACCGCGAGGTGGAGGAGATCATCGGCGGGGCCTTTGAAGAGATCGACGGTGGTTGAACCAGAGGAGTTGCCGATGGACCACTTAACTTGTGACATGTCTCGAGTAAAGCCGTCGATGTTGACGAGCTTGATGTCGTAGCCAGCTCTCCCGAGATACAGGAATACATGAGCCCGTAGACTTGAAGCCTTTACCATGGCAACATAGTCAACGTCCTCAACGGCTTCCGCGACGAGGTGTTCCTCCAGGATCGAAGGGTCGGCACGAACTGCGCCCACCTTGCCAGCGTATGGTGGAGAGGCCATGATAGACCTCTTTTTGCTCGTACGCTCCTCGAGCTCCCCCGGATATGTGGTCGAGCTAATTAGGTTGCGACTCTCTGGAATACGGGATGGGGATCTGGGGGAAAGGGACACCGCCGACCTCATCTAAAAACTCAGGACGGTGATGGTGTATGTGGATCGGTGGGTAACCTGAACATGTTTAGCTAGCAGGCACAGGCATATCGGCTGAGGTTGGTGGTGGAGGGCGGCGGGGGGGGGGGGGGTGAGCTAGGGTTCAAGCGGGCGAGGAGGGGGAGGGGGTTGTGTGGAGATGGTTGATACGTCTCCAACGTATCTATAATTTTTGATTGTTCCATGCTTATATATTATCATTCTAGGATAATTTTTGGGTCTTTATTTACCAATTTATAATATTTTTTAGCACGAACCTATTGACCTAGTGCCCAGTGCCAGTTGTTGTTTTCTGCATGTTTTTTACTTTTCAGGTTTATAGTACCAAACGAAGTCCAATTGCCACGAAACTTTTTGATGATTTTTTATGGACCAAAATAATACCTGGAAGCTTCGGGGGGAGTCAGGAGGCTGCACGAGGGCACCAGCACGCAATAGGGCGCGCCCTGGGGGCGCCCTGATGTGTGTTGGCCCCCTCGTGGCTCTCCCAACATCCCTCCCAGGCCTATAAATTCTCTAATGTTCCAAAAAGCCTAGAGGCAGTCCCGAAACTCTTTTTACGCCGTCGCAAGTCTCTGTTCCGTCGCGAGGCCATCTGGAGCTCCGTTCCGGCACCCTGCCGGAGGGGGGGTCGATCACGGAGGGCCTTTTCATCAACCTTGTTGCTCTCATGATGATGTGTGAGTAGTTCACCACAGACCTACAGGTCCATAGCTAGTACCTAGATGGCAATCTCTCTATATCTTGATCTTCAATACAATGATCATCGCATCTTCGCTTTGATCAATCCGATGTAATCCTATTGTGCGGTGTGTTAGTTGGGATCCGATGAATTGTGGGTTTATGTTCAGATTATTCATGAAAAAAAATTGAGTCACCTCTGAATATTAAGATTTTTATTTGCATGATCGTTATAGCTTTGTAATGCTCTCCGATTTATTGATGTGCTTTCGCCAAGTAGATTGATCTATCTTCAGTGGGAGTGGTGCGTTGTGGTAGGTTCAACCTGATGAGTTTCTATATCCCAGTGACAAAGTATGGGACAAGGTGCGCCTTTGTGTTGTTGCTACTAAGGATAACACGATGGGGTTCATTAATATTGCTTGAGTTTACTTTGTCTACATCATATCATCGTTCTTCGTGCATTACTATGTTTGTGAACTTAATACGTAGAGAGGCAAGCATAGAAGCGCTCTTGAAGTGGAGTAATAGTAATAGGTGTAGGCAGGAGTCGGCCTATTTGTTTATGGACATCCTGCCTATATACACATGATCATTGCCATGAAAATCGCATAATTATCTGCTTTTCTATCAATTTCCCAACAGTAATTTGTTACCCACCGTATGCTGCCTACATGAGAGATGCCGCTAGGGAAAACTATGGCCCCAGGGTCTATTCACTTATAAATTTACAAACGCTACTATTACCTTGCTGCCTTTATTTACTTTTTATTTTATTTTTCAATTTACAATTATCTACAATTATCTACACAACTCATTTGCTTGCAAATAACGAGATCAAGGGGATTGACAACCCTCTTGCCCGTGTTGGGTGCAAGTTGTTTGTTCTTTTGTGTGCAGCCGCTGAAGACGGTTGAGGATTGATATTCCTATTGGTTCTATAAACCTTGGTTTCATAACTGAGGGAAATACCTACCCACTTTGTGCTGCAATAACCCATTCCTCTTCACGGAAAACCCAACGCAGATCACAAGTATCAGGAAGGATTTCTGGCACCGTTGCCGGGGAGTATCATCATCAACTATCAAGTAACTTCACACAAATTTTCATTCACTTGTTTATCTTTTTATTTGTTGTTATATTTAGTTTGTCTCATAAAAATCAAAAATGCAAAAATGTTTATATTTGCGTGTTACTAGTTTACTTCTTAGTTTGCTAGTTTACTTGTCTTGCTTGTTACCTTGCTTATTCGGTCGCCATGTCTCATGATACTACTAAGTTGTGTGACTTCTCAAATACTAATAACAATGATTTTATTAGTACTCCCATACCACCCACCACTAGTGCGGAGGCTTTTGATATTAATGCTGCATTGCTAAATCTTGTCATGAAGGATCAATTTTCGGGAAGTCCTAATGAGGATCCCGCGTCACGTCTTAATACCTTTGTTGAATTATGTAATATGCAAAAGAAAAATGATATGGATAATGATATTGCGAAATTAAAATTATTTCCTTTTTCACTAAAATATAAAGCTAAGGCTTGGTTTTCATCTTTACCTCATAATAGTATTGGAACATGGGATAAGTGTAAAGATGCTTTTATTGCCAAGTATTTTCCTCCTGCTAAGATCATCTCCCTTAGAAATCAAATGATGAATTTTAAACAGCAATATCAAGAGCATGTTGCACAAGCTTGTGATAGAATGAAATTGATGATAAGAAATTTCCCTACTCATGGCTTAAATTTGTGGATGATTATCCAAAACTTCTATGTTGGACTAAATTTTGTGTCTAGAAATCTTCTAGATTCTGCTGCAAGTGGTACCTTTATGGATGTGACCTTAGGAGAGGCCACAAAACTTCTGGACAATATTATGACAAATTATTCTCAATGGCATACCAAAAGAGCTCCAACTAGTAAGAAGGTAAATTTTGTTGAAGAAATCGCTACTTTGAGTGAAAAAGTGGATGCTCTTATGAATATGGTTGCTAGTAAAAATGCTCATGTTGATCCCAATGATATGCCATTGTCTACTTTTATTGAGCAAAATAATGATGCTATTTATGTGAATTTTGTCTCGCGGAATAATTTCAACAACAATGCTTATAGAGGTAACATCAATTCTAGACCGTATCCCAGCAATTCCTCTAACAACTATGGAAATTACTATGGTAATTCTTAAAGAATTCATTAATTCCCAAAAGGTTTTCAACACTATGGTAGAAGAAAAATTGCATGTAGTTGACGCTTTGGCTAAAAACATGGATATAATTGCTCTTGATGTAGAAACTCTTAAAAGTAAAGTTTTGACACCGAAGCATGATTTTAATGAGGCTATTGAATATATCCAAATATCTATTAATGAAAGTAAGGAGCGGACTACTAAGTTGAAAGCTAAGCGGGAATTCTTAGAAAAAGCTCTTCCACCCGGTTTTTACTGGAATCATGATGAAGATCTTAAAATGATTGGTACTTCTCCTATTGAATCTTTGTCTACTTCTCTGAGTATAAATGATAAAGGGACTAGATATGAGTCAACTCTAGTTAAGAGGCATCCCGTTTGCTTGGAGGGTGATGATTTTGATGCTAAAACTGAAAAACGTGGGTTTGGAGAGGTCAAAACTTTAACTAGTGATGTGCCCACTACTTTGGATTACAAGGACTTAAATTATGATAATTGATCTTTAGTAGAATGTATTTCCTTGTTGCAAACCATTATTAGCTCACCCAATGCTTATGAACAAAACAAGGCTTTTACCGAACATATAGTGGAAGCCATGATAAAAGCTTACGATGAGAAACCTGAGCTTGAAGTTTCTATTCCTGGAAAATTGCATGATGAGTGGGAACCAACTATCAAAATAAATATAAATAAATATGAGTGCAATGCCTTGTGTGACCTTGGTGCTAGTGTTTCAACTATTCCTAAATCTCTTTGTGATGTGCTTGGTCTCACTAATATTGAAGATTGTTCCCTTAACTTGCATCTTGTGGATTCTACCATTAAGAAACCTCTAGGTAGAATTAATGATGTGCTTATTATTGCAAATAAAAATTATGTGCCTATATATTTCATTGTGCTTGATATTGATTGCAATCCTACTTGTCCCATAATACTTGGAAGACCTTTCCTACGAACTATAGGTGCAATTATTGACATGAAAGAGGGAAACATAAGGTTCCAATTCCCATTAAAGAAAGGGATGTAACACTTCCCTAGAAAGAGAATTAAACCACCTTATGAATCAATCATGAGAGCTACTTATGGGTGGAGTGTCAAAGATGACAACACTTGAAACTATTCATTATGCCTAGCTAGGGGCATAAAACAATAGCGCTTGTTGGGAGGCAACCCAATAGTTATCTTTATTTTTGCTTTTTTACTTTATGTTTGTTTTTGATAATATGATTATTTCCTCTGTAATGATTATGTTTTTTGTTTAAATTAGTGTTTGTGCCAAGTAAAGCCTTTGGGATGACTCACAAGATGAGTAGAATCGATGCTAAAACAAAACAGAAACTTTTGACTCCAGTACAGGAATTTACATTTTTTACTGGAGCGTGATAATGATCTGAATTTTTACACAATATTTCTATAGAAATTTTCGAGTTTGCTAATGTTTTAGAATTTTTAGAGTTACATAAGTATAGGTTCTCTACAGATTGCTACATATTGTTCTGTTTTAGACAGATTCTGTTTTTGCTTGCATAGTTGCTTGTTTTGATTATGCCATGGCTTGTATCGGGGGGTATAAGCCATGGAGAAGTTAGAATACAGTACCTATTATGAAATTATGAAATAAGAATCAATTTATAACAGTACCTAAAGTATTCAATATGTTGATTATACTAACGGATCTCACGAAGTTTTGTTGAGTTTTATGTGATTGAAGTTTTCAAGGTTTGGGGGTTATCACGATGGACAAAGGAATAAGGAGTGGCAAGAGCCTAAGCTTAGGGATGCCCAAGGCACCCCAAGGTAATATTTTAAGGAAGACTCAAGCGTCTAATCTTGGGGATGCCCCGGAAGGCATCCCCTCTTTCGTCTCAATCCATCGGTATGTCACTTGAAGCTATATTTTTATTCGTCACATATATGAGTTTTGCTTGGAGCGTCGTTTGTTTTTGTTTTATTTTACTTTCAGTTTACCACAATCATTGTTTGCTGGACACACCTATTTAAGAGAGACACACCTTCATCATAATTTGTTAGAATACTCTATGTGCTTCACTGATATCTTTTGAGCTTAGCAGTTGCTCTAGTACTTCACTTATATGTTTTTGAGCACGATGGCGTGTAGATTTTATAGAAATAATTTCACTCTCTCTCTCTCTCTTAACTTATATTTGTTTGAGAGTTAATAAATAGTGATGGTAATTTGCATGGGTTATAAGACTAGTCCAAAAACATTAGGTATTGAATGAGTGATAATCAAAACCATCATGTAGCACATATAGAGAAATTATGGGTTAATGATATTGATGTGCTAGTATGAAAAAGGTGTGAGTTCATAATTGTTGATCCGTAGAAGTGTCGATATTAAGAGAGGTTAACTTTTTGCTCATCTAAAAATTAAAGAGGCATGGTGATGATGTGTGAGCATTTATATTCCTCGTTGAAATCCTAGTGTTGTTTCGGGTCGGAAGCACGCGATGGTTAACTCCTACCAACCTCTTCCCTCGGGGCACGTGAGTAGTACTTTGACCTATGATAAAACTAATAAAACTTTGCAATAAGTATATGAGTTGTTTATGACTAATGTGAAACCATGGACATATGCAATCTCACCTTCTCATATTTGCTAGCCTCTTCGGTACCGTGCATAGCCCATTCTCACATCGAGGATCGGTGCAACTTTCGCCGGTGCATCCAATCCCCATGACATGATATGCTTTGTTGCACATAAGCCTCATTATATCTTCCTCAAAACAGCCATTTTTTCAAACACACAAGAAGAAGGCGGAAAAATAAAGCTAACATGGGTATACAATGAAAGAGGATGAACACCGACAATTAATATGAAATGTGTGAACATGAATGTAATGTTGGTGAGAAATACGCACTCCCCCAAGCTTAGGCGTTTGCCTAGCTTGGTGATCACCACTGCTGGTGTGGATAATAGTTGAAGTGGTAGCTCGTGGAGGCGTTCTGTGCCGCCTCCTCAGCCAAGCGAGCGGCCTCTACTGCAGCGTTGTACTCTTGCGCCTCATCCTCGAGAACATAGTATCTTCTTCTAGTTTGCACCTCTCATGAACTCATCGCATGGCTAGCGGCATTATTTGGCGTCAGCCATGACTATCAGGCTTGTTCTGGGCTCAACATAAGCTTACCGTATCGAGCCCTCGCTCGATGACTCACCTGAAGAACTCCTCCTAAGGAAATTCATCTCCCTAAGCACAAATTTCTCAAACTTTTTGGGCCACAAAATTATGTTAATAAAACTTTGCAAGAGTGGTAGCAACTACTCATACCATGCACTGCACAATGATCACACCTTTAGCCTAGGGGCTATTATTGCACGTCGCCTACACCTTAACAGGACTAAGGGCAAGATACATGGTGGTATTTATGCTACTTGCTTAGCGAGTCACTTTAATGTTTAGATTCGCCAACATGATTATCCCTTGCCCCGAGTTTTTCTAGATCACAAGGCATTGGAGTATCACCAATTTATTGATGCAGTTGATTCTTTTCATAACATTCGCTACAACTTAGTATTTAGCGTGGTTACCCGTGATATTATCCCATTGCTTGCACCTGCTTTGTTTGATTCTATTGCCAGGAACGGATACAGGGTCATGCCAGAGGATATTCATGCCTACCGGAACGACCTAGCAGCGGCTGAGGCGGAGCCCCAGGAGTGGGACGCTCAGGTGCAGTCGCCACAACACCTTCACATAGAACCGGATGGCTATTATGGATGGTGATTACCAAGCTAGGCCAAAAGCCTAAGCTAGGGGCAGTACGTATTTCCACTAACATTACATTCATGTTCACACATTTCATTCCAGTTGTCGATGTCCACACTTTTTCCTTGTATTATCCATGCTAGATTTATTTTCTCGCTATCTTTTTGTGTGTTTGAAAAACTTTGAGAAAATATTTCTTGCTTCTTTTCGGTTTTTCTTTCTAGTTTAAATTAATTGTAGTAGCAAAAGAAAACCCAAAAAGATTTCTCATTTCTTCTTTTACTTGTTGGGAGCTCTCCCGTGTAAATAGTTTTTCTCGTTTTTGTTTTTCCTGCTTTGATTTGCTTTAAGAAAATCCAAAAACTCAAAAAAAAAACATCAGTGTGTTTCTCTGAAATTACTTTCCTTTTATTTGAGTCGTACCCAGGAGAAGACCATGATGAAACTGTTGAGTGGCTCTCATATGCACTACCGTTGATCTAACAAAGAGCCCATATTACTTTGTCTTCTCCTCTTGAATAAAATGCTTGCAAATTCCAGCTTAGTCCATGGCACTCTTGCGTTATTATTATTTTCATATCATTCGGTCATGCAAGTGAAAGGCAATAATGACGATATTTGATGAAGTGACTGTGGCAGAGAGAAGCGGGTATGAACTCAACTTGTTTTTGTTTTTGTAAATATGTTTAACCTAGTATCCATGATTCAGCATATTATGATCAAACATGTTTGCAATGACAATTAGAGATTATAGTTGCTCATGCCATGCTTAAGTAGCTAGGAGTGGATAATGATTTATCTTGGATGTCAACATGCATTAAAATGATTGTGATGTAGTATGATGATATGGTATCCTCCTCTGAATGTTTCGAGTGGCTTGACTTGGCACATGTTCACGCATGTAGTTGAATCAAAACCAACATAGCCTTCATGATATTTATATTCATGGTGTCCATATCCTACTCATGCTAGTATTCAATGTTTATTATTCATAATGCATGTTCATCACTGTTTTCGCTCTCTAGCTGGCCACTTCTCAACCTATTTGCTAGCCTTCACCTGTACTAAGTGGGAATACTGCTTGTGTGCCAAAAGCCTTAAACCAAAGTCATTCTAGATGAGTCCACCATATCTACCTATATGCGGTATTACCCTGCCGTTCCAAGTAAATTGCATGTGCCACCTCTAAAATTTCAAATGAGCATCTGTTTTGTGTGCCTGGACAGCTCATGGAGCGACAGGGGGCGGTCAGTATCTTCCATGTTAAGCGAGTTATTCTCATGATGAGTGTTTATTCACTCGTCCTTGCACGAGAGGGGCGGTAATAGGGATTCCCAGTCCCGAAATCAAAAATTACAAATAATTAAACAAAACTCCCCCAGGAATGTTGTTGGTATGGACGGTACCCGTGGATTCGGCTAGCCGTGGAGTGTGTTTGTTGGTGGAGGGGGAGTAAACCTTTACTTTTACCGCTTGGGAACCGCCGCTAATGTGTTTAGCATGGAAGATATTGATAACTCTTGGTCGTAACGTTGACGAGAAGGGTGCACCTCCCAAAATTATATTTATCTCTGATTTAAGCTTTGTGCTCTGGCACCTCTGCAAATCCCTGCTTCCCTCTGCAAAGGGATTATCTATTTACTTTTCTGTTCAGTCGTCACCTTCTCAAATAAGCGCCGGATCTTAGAGCACTATTGTCATCCTCATGCATTGTGCATAGTTAATGTTGGATGCAGCATGACTGGATCTTTTCTACCATGAATTACAATGTTTAGTCGCTGCTTGAACTTTGGAGGTGCTCTGCATTTATGTTTTGCGGTCTGAGAAAGGGCTAGCGAGATACCACTGTTGTCATATTATATCATGATTGTTTTGACAAAGTGTTTCCATTTGAGAAATTTTATTATTGCTCGCTAGTTGCTTATGTCATTGATATGAGTTAATATAATTTCTAAGAGTTATTGTTGACATGGTTAGTCATAATCTTTGCTGAAAACCTGGGTGCTACTTAAGCATATATATGTAAACAAGAACAAAAGAGTTCGTGAAAGTTTTTCTTTATCACTTTCAGATTGTCAACTGAATTGCTCGAGGACAAGGAATGGGTTAAGCTTGGGGGAGTTGATACATCTCCGTCGTATCTACTTTTCCTAACACTTTTGCTCTTGTTTTGGACTCTAATTTGCATGATTTGAATGAAACTAACCCCGACTGACGTTGTTTTCAGCAGAACTACCATGGTGTTGTTTTTGTGCAGAAATAAAAGTTCTTGGAATCAGACGAAACTTTTTGGAGAATTATTTTACAATAAATAAAAAATACTGGAGCCAAGAACCACCGGAGGGGGTGCCCTGGCTGGGCACGATACACCAGGGCGCGCCAGCCCCCCCCCCCCCTCAGGCGCGTCCTGGTGGGTTGTGCTCACCTCGTGGGCCCCCTCACCCTAATTCCAGCACTATAAATTTCTATTTTTGGAGAAAAAAACAAGAGAGGAAGTTTTATCGCGTTTCACAAGACGGATCCGCCACCACCTCTTGTTCTTCATCGGGAGGCCAGATCTGGAGTCCGTTTGGGGCTCCGGAGAGGGGAATCTTCGGTCTTCGTCATCACCAACCCTCCTTCATCGCCAATTCCATGATGCTCCCCACCGGGAGTGAGTAATTCCTTCGTAGGCTCGCTGGTCGGTGAGGAGTTGGACGAGATTCAGTGCAGCCCTACCCTCCCCTTCACTATATATAGAAGGCAAGGGGGAGAGGGGAGGCGCAACCTTGACCCCTCCTGAAAGGGAGGGGCCTGCAACCAAGGGAGGAGACTCTTGCCCCCAAGCCTAATCCGCCTCTAGGGGTTGGTGCACCTAGCGCATGATGGTTAGGGTGCACCCCCTATGGCCCATGTGGGCCCCGGGGCAGGTTGATCCCCCGGTGGCCCCCCGGGACCCTTTTCGGCACCCGGGTACACTACCGATAATGCCCGGAACTTTTCCGGCAACCAAAATAGGACTACACATATATAAATATTTACCTCCGGACCATTCCATAACTCCTCGTGACGTCCGGGATCTCATCCGGGACTCCGAACAACATTGGGTCACAAATGTACATATCCCAATACTACTCTAGCGTCATCGAACGTTAAGAGTGCGGACCCTGCGGGTTCGAGAATCATGTAGACATGACCGACACACCTCTCCGGCCAATAACCAATAGCGGGACCTGGATGCCCATAGTGGCTCCTACATATTCCACAAAGATCTTCATCGGTCGAACCACGATGTCAAGGATTCAGTTAATCCCGTATGCAGTTCCCTTTGTCCATTGGTATGTTACTTGCCCGAGATTCGATTGTCGGTATCTCCATACCTCGTTCAATCTCGTTACCGGCAAGTCTCTTTACTCATTTCCTAATACAAGATCTCGTGACTAACTCCTTAGTCACATTGCTTTCAATCTTCTTGTGATGTTGTATTACCAAGAGGGCCCAGAGATACATCTCCGTCATACGGAGTGACAAATCCTAGTCTCGATCCATGCTAACCCAACAGACACCCTCGGAGGTACCTGTAGAGCACCTTTATGATCATCCATTTACGAAGTGACGTTTGATAGCGCACAAGGTATTCCTCCGGTGCCAGGGAGTTGCATGATCTCATGGTCTTAGGAACAGATACTTGACATGAAGAAAGTAGTAGCAATAAACTAAGTGATACGATGAAATGCTATGCTTACGGTTGGGTCTTCTCCATCACATCATTCTCCTAATGATGTATTCTCCTAATGATGTGATCCCGTTATCAAATGACAACTCATGTCTATGGTTAGGAAACCTTAACCACTTTGATCAACGAGCTAGTCTAGTAGAGGCTCACTAGGGACACGGTGTTGTTTATGTATCCACACATGTATCTAAGTTTCCGGTCAATACAATTCTAGCATGGATTATAAACGTTTATCATGAATAGGGAAATATGATAATAACCAATTTATTATTGCCTCTAGGGAATATTTCCAAGATCAACATCTCTCCACTTCCTCAATCCTTGATCCTTCCTCTCTTTCATGTTCTTAGTAATGGGGTGTGTATCATTGTGCTCTAGGAGACATGGTCTGAGCTTCTTCAACACATCAACATCCTCATCTTGCTCATCAAGAGGTGACACTTGGCCCTTTTTCTTCTCTGTAGCAAATACATCTCTGGTTGTCCTCTTGGGCTTGGGGGCAGTGGCAGTCCTGGACTTGGTGGGTGGCTTGCTTTGCATGGCATCAGCCATAAGCTTGCTTTGCTTGGAAGGAGGTGGGTTGGCAGCACGTTCTTCCTCCTCTTCCTCCAAAGAGTCATCATACATGGAAGTAGGTCTTACCACCACATGCAAAATCCTCTTCCTTTCCTTCTTGCCAGACTTCTTTGCCATGGACGTGGTTTGCTTGGATCTCTCTCGGAATCAAGAGTGAGAGTCATGCCAGACTCACAGCAAAGCACATATCAGGTGTAGTACATAGCATGGTATACATTATAGAGCCTATAGATGAGGTATAGGGGACAACCTTTGTCCTTTCTCTTTCTTCTGCCGTGGTCGAGCTTTGAGTCTTACTCAACTTCACACCGTATAGTACATGTAAGAACTCATACTTTGACTGATCCATTTTTAACTCCTTCAAAATCTTGTCAAGGTGTGTGCTCTGTGAAAGTCTTATCGAGTGTCTTGATATATCTATATAGATTTTGATGCTCAATATGTAAGCAGCTTTACCCAGGTCTTTCTTTGAAAAAGCACCTTTCAAACAACCTTTTATGCTTTCCATAAATTCTACATCATTTCCAATCAACAACATGTCATCCACATATACTTATCAGAAATGCTATAGAGCTCCCACTCACTTTCTTGTAAATACAAGCTTCTCCAAACTTGTATAAACCCATAAGCTTTGATCACCTCATCAAAGCAAAAATTCCAACTCCGAGATGCTTGCACTAGCCCATAAATAGAACGCTGGAGCTTGCATACTTTGTCAGCATTTTTAGGATCGACAAAACTCTCCTGTTGCATCATATACAACTCTTCCTTAAGGAAACCATGAAGGAACGTAGTTTTGATGTCCATCTGCCAAATTTCATAATCGAAAAATGCAGCAATTGCCAACATAATCCTAACAGACTTTAACATCGCTACGGGTGAGAAAGTCTCATCGTAGTCAACTCCTTGAACTTGTCAGAAACCCTTTGCGACAAGTCGAGCTTTATAGACGGTGACATTACCATCAACGTTTGTCTTCATCTTAAAGATCCATTTGTTCTCAAACATGGATCCTATCTCAGATTTCATAGCTTCTAGCCATTTGTCGGAATCATGGTCCACCATCGCTTCCTCATAGTTCATAGGTTCTCCGTTGTCTAAAAACATGACCTCCAAGACAGGATTACCGTACTACTCAGGGGCAGTACGAGTCCTTGTCAACCTACGAAGCTCAGTAGTGACTTGATCCGAAGCTTCATGATCACCATCAATAGCTTCCTCTTCAATTGGTGTAGGCGTCACAGAAACATCTTTCTGTGTCGTGCTACTCTCTAATTGAAGTGACGGTTCAATAACCTCATCAAGTTCTACGTTCCTCCCACTCAATTCTTTCGAGATAAACTCCTTCTCTAGAAAGGATCCATTCTTGGCAACAAAGACTTTGCCTTCGGATCCCAGATAGAAGGTGTACCCAATTGTTTTGCTTAGGGTATCCTATGAAGACACACTTCTCTGCTTTGGGTTCGAGCTTATCAGGCCGAAGCCTTTTGACATAAGCGTCGCAACCCCAAACTTTAAGAAACGACAGCTTGGGTTTCTTGCCAAACCACAATTCATACGGTGTGGTCTCAACGGATTTAGATGTTGCCCTATTTAAAGTGAATGCAGCTATCTCTAATGCATAATCCCAAAACAATAGTGGCAAATTGATAAGAGACATCATAGAACGCACCATATCTAATAAGGTGTGTTTACGACGTTCAAACACACCATTACGTCGTGGTGTTCTAGGCGGCATGAGTTGTGAAATGACTCCACACTGTCTCAAGTGTGTGCCAAACTCGTAACTCTGATATTCACCACCACGATCAGATCGTAGAATTTTATCTTCTTGTTACGATGATTTTCAACTTCACTCTGAAATTGTTTAAAATTTTCAAAAGTTTCAGACTTGTGTTTCATCAAGTAAATATGCCCATATCTACTTAAGTCATCAGTGAAGGTAAGAAAATAACGATATCCACCGCGTGCCTCAACACTCATTGGACCACATACATCAGTATGTATTATTTCCAATAAGTCACTTGCCCGCTCCATCGTACCGGAAAACGGGGTATTAGTCATCTTGCCCATGAGGCATGGTTCGCATGTCTCAAGCGATTCAAAATCGAGTGAGACCAAAGATCCATCAGCATGGAGTTTCTTCATTCGCTTTACACCAATATGACCTTAGTGGCAGTGCCACATGTGGTACTATCATTATTAACTTTGCATATTTTGGCATTGATATTATGAACATGTGTATCACTACGATCGAGATTCAACAAACCATTCACATTGGGTGCATGACCATAGAAGGTATTATTCATGTAAACAGAACAACCATTATTCTCTGACTTAAATGAATAACCATATAGCAATAAACACAACCTAATCATGTTCATGCTCAACGCAGACACCAAATAACATTTATTTAGGTTTAGCACTAATCCTGAAGGTAGAGGGAGCGTGTGATGGTGAGCACATCAACCTTGGAAACACTTCCAACACACATCGTCACCTCGCCCTTAGCTTGTCTCCATTTATTCCGCGGCTTTTGTTTCGAGTTACCAATATTAGCAACTAAACCAGTATCTAACACCCAGGCGCTAATACGAGTACTAGTAAGGTACACATCAATAACATGTATATCAGATATACTTTTGTTGATGTTGCCAGCCTTCTTATCTGCCAAGTACTTGGGGAAGTTCCTTCCAGTGACCGTTCCCCTTACAATAGAATCACTTAGTCTCGGGTTTGGGTGCAACCTTGGGTTCACTGGAGCTGCAATTGGCTTGACATTCTTGAAGTTTCCCTTCTTGCACTTGCCCTTCTTGAAACTAGTGGTCTTGTTAACCATCAAGACTTGATGCTCCTTCTTGATTTCTACCTCTGCGGCCTTAGGCATCGCGAATAGCTCAGGGATCATCTTCTCCATCCCTTGCATGTTATATTTCATCACAAATCTCTAGTAGCTTGGTGACAGTGACCGAAGAACCCTGTCAATCACTATCTTATCTGGAAGATAAACTCCCACTTGATTCAAGCGATTGTAGCACCCAGACATTCTGAGCACGTGCTCATTGACTAAGCTATTCTCATCCATCTTGCAGGCAAAGAACTTGTCAGAGGTCTCATACCTCTCAACACGGGCACGAGCCTGAAATACGTATTTCAGCTCTTGGAACATCTCATATGCTCCGTGGCGTTCAAAACGTCTTTGGAGCCCCGATTCTAAGCCATAAAGCATGGCACGCTGAACTATCGATTAGTCATTAGAACGTGTCTTCCAGATGTTCACAACATCCACAGACGACGCTTGAGGGGTTGGCACACCGAGCGGTGCATCAAGGACATAAGGCTTTTGCAAAGTCGTGAGGATAATCCTCAGATTATGGACCCAGTCCGCGTATTTGCTTACGTTATATTTCAACATAGTCTTTCTCTAGGAACGTATTAAAAACAAGGAGCTATAGTGCGAGCTATTGATCTACAACATAATTTGCAAAGACACTTGACTATGTTCATGATAATTAGTTCATTTAATCAAATTAAACTCCCACTTAAATCAACATCCCTCAAGTTGTCTATGTGATACATGATCCAAATCCACCAACTCAAGTCCGATCATCACGTGAGATGAGGTGGCTTCAATGGTGAACATCTCCATGTTGATCATATCTACTATATGACTCATGTTCGACGTTTCAGTCTCCCTGTTCCGAGGCCATGTCTGTACATGCTAGGCTCGTCAAGTTTAACCCAAGTATTCTTCATGTGTAAAACTGGCTTACACCCATTGTGTGTGAAGGAAGAGTCTATCACACCCGATCATCACGAGGTGCTTCGAAACGACGAACTTTCATAGCGGTGCATACTTGGGGAGAACACAATTTTATCTTGAAATTAGGTGAGGGTCATCTTATAATGTTACCATCGTCCTAAGCAAAATAAGATGCATAACAAAATAAACATCACATGCAAATCAAACTAAGTGACATGATATGGCCATCAACATCTTGTGCTTTTGATCTCCATCTCCAAAGCACCGGCATGATCTCCATCGTCACTGGTATGAAACCATGATCTCCATCATCATGATCTCCATCATCGTGTCGTCACATGGTTGTCTCGCCAACTATTACTTCTACAACCATTGCTAACACATAGCGATAAAGTAAAACAATTACATGGCATTTAAATATTGACACGCATGTCATGAATTAAATTAAAGACAACCCTATGGCTCTTGTCGGTTACCGTACTCATCGACATGCAAGTCATGATTACTATACAAAACATGATCATCTCATACATCACATATATCAAATCACGTCTTGGTGATATCATATCATAACATGCCCTGCAAAAACAAGTTAGACATCCTCTACTTTGTTGTTGTAAGTTTTACGTGGCTGCTATGGGCAACTAGCAAGAACCTTTCTTACCTATGCTAAGCCACAACGGCGATAATCAAGTTGCCTTTTAACCTTCTACAAGGACCGCCTTCGTTGAATCCGATTCAACTAAAGTGAGAGAGACAGACACCCGCCAACCACCTTTATGCAAAACAAGTTGCATGTCAATCGGTGGAATCGGTCTCTTGTGCAAGGACAAGTAAGGTTGGTCTGAGTCGCTTCATCCCACGATACCGCCGAATCAAAATAAGACTAAGGAGGTAACAATCTGAACATCAACGCCCACAGATGCTTTGTGTTCTACTCGCGCATATCATCTATGCATAGACTTAGCTCTGATACCACTGTTGGGGAACGTTGCATGGGAAACAAAAAATTTCCTACGCACACGCAAGATCTATCCATGGAGATGCATAACTACAAGAGGGGAGTGTGTCTATATACCCTCGTAGATCGCTAAACGGAAGCGTTAAAAATGTGGTTTATGTAGTCGTATGTCTTCATGATCCAATCGCGATCCGTCCCGATCAAGCGCCGAACGGACGACACCTTCGAGTTCAGCACATGTGCGGCGTGGTGGAGATGGTGGTGGAGCAATCCCGCAGGGCTTCGCCAAGCGCTACTGTAGATGCGATCTGAGGAGAAAACGGAGTAATGGGAGAGGGAGGGCTGCCACCGGGCATAGGGATTGGTGTGTGCAGCCCTCCCCTCCCCTCCACTATATATAGGAGGCAAGACGGAGAGGGGAGGCGCAGACTTGACCCCTCCTCCAAGGGAGGGGCCGGCGGCCAAGGGAGGAGTCCCCCTCCTCCATGGCACCTCCAGGGTGCCTTGTCCCTTTGGGACTCTTGCCCCCAAGCCTAATCCACCTCTAGGGGCTGGTGCACCTGGCCCATGCTGTCTAGGGCGCACCCCCTGTGGCACATGTGGGCCCCCATGGCAGGTGGACCCCCGGGACTCTTTTCGGCACCCCGGTACACTATCGGTAATGCCCAAAACCTTTCCGACGACCAAAATAGGACTACCCATATATAAATCTTTACCTTCGGATCATTTCAGGACTCCTCGTGACATCCGGGATCTCATCCGGGGCTCAGAACAACATCCATTCACCAGCGTACATATCCCAATACTACTCTAGCATCATCGAACGCTAAGCGTGCGGACCCAGCGGGTTCGAGAATCATGTAGACATGACCGAGACACCTCTTCGCCCAATAACCAATAGCAGGACCTGGATGCCCATAGCGGCTCCTACATATTCCACAAAGATCTTCATCGGTTGAACCACGATGTCAAGGATTCAGTTAATCCCGTATGTAGTTCCCTTTGTCCATTGGTATGTTACTTGCCCGAGATAAGATTGTCGGTATCTCCATACCTAGTTCAATCTCGTTACCGGCAAGTCTCTTTACTCGTTCCCTAATACAAGATCCCGTGACTAACTCCTTAGTCACATTGGTTGCAAGCTTCTTGTGATGTTGTATTACCAAGAGGGCCCAGAGATACCTCTCCGTCATACGGAGTGACAAATCCCAGCCTCGATCCATGCCAACCCAACAGACACCCTCGAAGAAACCTGTAGAGCACCTTTTTGATTACCCAATTACGAAGTGACGTTTGATAGCGCACAACGTATTCCACCAGTGTCAGGGAGTTGCATGATCTCATGGTCTTAGGAACAGATACTTGACATGAAGGAAGCAGTAGCAATAAACTAAGTGATACGATGAAATGCTATGATTACGGTTGGGTCTTGTCCATCACATCATTCTCCTAATGATGTGATCCCATTATCAAATGACAACTCATGTCTATGGTTAGGAAACCTTAACCACTTTGATGAACGAGCTAGTCTAGTAGAGGCTCACTAGGGACACGGTGTTGTTTATGTATCCACACATGTATCTAAGTTTCCGGTCAATACAACTCTAGCATGGATTATAAACGTTTATCATGAATAGGGAAATATGATAATAACCAATTTATTATTGCCTCTAGGGCATATTTCTAACATCAACATCTCTCCACTTCCTCAATCCTTGATCCTTCCTCTCTTTCATCTTCTTAGTAATGGGGTGTGTATCATTGTGCTCTAGGAGACATGGTCTGAGATTCTTCAACACATCAACATCCTCATCTTGCACATCAAGTGGTGACACTTGGCCCTTTTTCTTCTCTGTAGCAGATACATCTCTGGTTGTCCTCTTGGGTTTGGGGACAGCGGCAGTCTTGGACTTGGTGGGTGGTTTGCTTGGCATGGCATCAGCCATAAGCTTGCTTTGCTTGGAAGGAGGTGGGTTGGCAGCAGGTTCTTCCTCCTCTTCCTCCAAAGAGTCCTTGTACATGGAAGTAGGTCTTCCCACCGCATGCACAATCCTCTTCATTTCCATCTTGCCAGACTTCTTTGCCATGGACTTGGTTTGCTTGGATCTCTCTTGGGATTCAATAGTGAGAGTCATGCCTCTCTTAGAAGCTGTGGATGCAGAAACTTTCCTTGCTTCTACTCTCTCCTTTTGAGTACCTGCATACTCTTTCTTGAGAGTGCTTCTCTTGAAGCTAACCTCTTCCACTACAAAGTCCTCATCAAAATCATCAGATTTTTTCCTCTTCCTAGCTCTTGTGGCAGCCTTAGGAAGACTTGGAGTGCTCTTCTCTCCCACATAGTAACTCTCCTCTGGACTAGTGCCATTGCTCATGTCAGCATGGCCCTCTGAACTATTCTGACTGTCATCTGATCCTGACATACTGACAACTGTCCCTATGAATTAGATATAGATGAGAGGAAAAGAGAGCATCACAAAATTCAGAAGTTTTTGCAAATTTTGAACTCAAAGTTTTAGTTTTAGGTTTTCACAATATGCAATTCGGTACCGCCGAGTTTCAGATTTCAGAGGCTCCGAGGCAACAACAGAAACTTGGCACACCATTTTCGATTTCACCGAGATGCGCTCCAGTCTCACCGAAGTTTCTCACAGAGCTCCTGGATCCACTTTGGTGACACTGGTAGGATTGTTTTGGCTTCACCGAAAAATCCTTTGTGCTATGGCCGAAACCACATCGGTGACTCTGAGATGTTTTTGCTTGGTGGGTCCGAGTTTTCTTATTGTGGAAACCTAACCCTAATTTTTCGCTCAACCTAATCTATCTGAATATTTGAGAGGATGGAACATTTCATACGGTGGCAAGAAGTAAGGCTTGACCTAATGCGCTTGAATCGGTAAAAGACCGCATAAGGGATCAAGGCTTTACCCTAACTCGGTAGAGCCTCTCTATGGAGGCAACGACAAGGACGATTGTCGTTGACGGTGACGGAATCTTATGGCGAGGGCACATGGGAGACGATGGAGAACGTCCGTAGACAAGGGCGGCATCAGCAATGGGGTGCGGGAGTGGATGGTTTGAAGAAGTTTTAAAAGCCCATCACGCGGATATATATACCCATGTGTTGTCGGTGACACCAAGATGAAAATATCGGTGGTACCGAAGTTCGTAATTGTCAATTGATAGAGGAACTCGGTGACGCCAAGATTTCCAAATCAGTGGTACCGAGATAGGAAAACTAGATAAACCTAAAAATTTTCGGTGGCTCCGAGTGTATATAAGTTGGTCACACCGAAAAACACTTAGGAGGTTTTGGAAGGCAACCCAATTCGAATCAGTGGCTCTGAGTGCTCCTCACCCAAAGGGTCCGAAAATGTGTTTGTTCAAATTTTGTGATGAAGCATGAATAGAATTTGAGACAAGATATAATAGATAGCTACAGGGGGTACTTAGGCATTCTTGTACATCCAATTCGCCAGAAAAATAAATCCCAAATGAACTACAATTGGATGTCCTCGGATGGAAAATTATGCATACCAACATGCTCATACAATAAGATGTCAACTGAAATATGTCAAACATGCAAAATTATTCTAGCATCTACCAAGCAATTGTCGATGACAAAGTCATCCTTATATGAGTATATTGACTTAGGAGCCAAGTAAGAAGACTTGATCATAGGTCATACTCATCGTCTAAGCACAAGTGGGGTTACCAATTTTACATAGAAGCATTAATGTGTTCACATCCTTAGAGATGCTTTAGCTCAAGTCTTAGAGCAAAGCTCCCCCTAGATGTGAGATCCCCCCTAAGAGGGATGAACTAACCTTGGGTTTTGTCATTGAAGACTTCATGTGGGTGTTGTAGTAGTGGATGCTCATTGTTGATGAAGATCATCTAGAATTGGGAGCAATCCTTTTTGTTTTTGGTACTCTTCGCACCTACATGGTTTAGTCCGACACAAGGAACAATAACAAGGATATCTATAGACATGGAGTGAAGTGTTCATGAGATGATGTCCATTGATGCATTGAATACCTTGTTCCTTGCTTACCAACAAGGGGTTTTGTGACGCCTTGAACTAGTGCATAAGGTTGGAGTTGATTGCAAAATTCCTTGCCAAGATATGAATGTGAGCGAAGTTTGTTGGCGGTTGTAAGAGCACATTTCTCCATGTGAGGTTTTGGTAATTGATGACAATCCCTATGGACTAATGGTTGCCTTGTGTTATATTCGAAGGATTTGTCCGTAGGTACTTCTTGAAGTCCATCTATTAGTTTCAAGGAGTTTATATGGTGACCAAGGTGGTATTCAAGGCTTTATCCAAATATTGGTCATGTGAGAGTTGAGCTTATTGCAAGCGTGTCTTGAAGAAGATGATTGTGTGAGCATTCATGGTGACCTTCAAGACATCATCTTTATGAAGAGAGAAGATAAGATACAAGGTTGATCAAGACTAAGTCAAAGAGTGAACCAAGTTGATCAACACACAAAGCGTACACGATATACTGAGAGGGGTCAAGTGATCCCATGGTATGGTAAGCATTGTCCATTACGCTTTGTGTACTAACCCATGGTCTACGTGAGTGTTCTTTGTGGGGTTAGGTATATTTCCATGGTCTTGCATTAAGAGGAAGATCACATACAACCCATGGAAGATGACATCAAGTGGTGATCGTCATCAAGGTTGCGGTGTGCAAGTTCAAGTGAAGCATCATGGAGAGATCATGCTTGAAGCTTGCCGTCCATTGTGGTGACAATGGACTTGTGAAGATGTGTGATGTCTACTATGCAACCTTCTTCTTGTAGACTCGTGTTGGGCCTCCAAGCGCAGAGTTTTGTAGGACAGTAGCAAATTTCCCTCAAGTGGATGACCTAAGGTTTATCAATCCGTGGGAGGCATAGGATGAAGATGGTCTCTCTCAAACAACCCTGCAACCAAATAACAAAGAGTCTCTTGTGTCCCCAACACACCCAATACAAAGGTAAATTGTATAGGTGCACTAGTTCGGCGAAGAGATGGTGATACAAGTGTAATATGGATGGTAGATATAGGTTTTTGTAATCTGAAAATATAAAAACAGCAAGGTAGCAAGTAACAAAAGTGAGCAAAAACGGTATTGCAATGCTTAGAAACAAGGCCTAGGGTTCATACTTTCACTAGTGCAAGTTCTCTCAACAATACTGACATAGTTGAATCATATGTAAATCCCTCTCGTGCGACAAAGAGTTCACTCCAAAGTCACAAATAGCGGAGAACAAACAAAGAAATTATTGTAGGGTACGAAACCACCTCAAAGTTATCTTTTCCGATCAATCGTATGAGCTATCCCTATAAGTGTCACGAATAGCCCTAGAGTTCGTACTAAAATAACACCTTAAGATACATATCAACCAAAACCCTAATGTCACCTAGATACTCCAATGTCACCACGAGTACCCATGGGATTAATTAAACGATATGCATCACACAATTTCAGATTCATCATGTTCAATCCAACACAAAGAACTTCAAAGAGTGCCCCAAAGTTTCTACCGAAGAGTCAAGACGAAAACATGTGCCAACCCCTATGCATAGATTCCCAAGGTCACGGAACCTGCAAGTTGATCACCAAAACATACATCAAGTGGATCAATAGAACATCCCATTGTCACCACGGATATCCCATCGCAAGACATACATCAAGTGTTTCAAATCCTTAAAGACTCAATCCGATAAGAAAACTTCAAAGGGAAAACTCAATTCATCACAAGAAGATAGAGAGGGGAAAACTCCATATGATTCATCTATATTAATAAAGCTCGCGGTACATCAAGATCATGTCATCTCAAGAACACGAGAGAGAGAGAGAGAGAGATCAAACACATAGCTACTGGTACATACCCTCAGCCCCGAGGGTGAACTACTCCCTCCTCGTCATGGAGACCGCCGGGATGATAAAGATGGCCTGCGGTGATGGTTTCCCCCTCCGGCAGGGTGCCGGAACGGCCTCCCGATTGGTTTTTTGTGGCTACAGAGGCTTGCGGCAGTGGAACTCCCGATCTAGGTTTCTTTCTGGGTGTTACGGGATTTATAGGAGTACTTGGCGTTGGAATCAAGTCAGGGGGACTCCCGAGGGGCCCACAAGCCAAGGGGCGCACCCTAGGGGGGGCGCCCCCTAGGCTTGTGGCTGCCTCGGGACTCCTCTCCGGCATCTTTTTGCTCCAGTATTTTTTATATTTTCCAAAAAAAATCTTCGTAAATTTTCAGCCCATTCCGAGAACTTTTATTTCTGCACAAAAAACGACACCATGGTAGTTCTGCTGAAAACAGCGTCAGTCCGGGTTAGTTCTAATAAAATCATACCAAAATCATATAAAATTATTGTAAACATGGCATGAATACTTCATAAATTATAGATACGTTGGAGACATATCAGCATCCCCAAGCTTAATTCCTGCTCGTCCTCGAGTAGGTAAATGATAAAAGAAATAATTTATGAAGTGTGAATGCTAGCAAGTGCACAAGTTTGATCAATGATAATTCCAATCACTTTTTCTAGCATCAATATAAACCATAAACAGTAGCTCATCTCATAAAACTTCTCATGATCAAGTAACAAGCTATTCACATGTTAAAGTATAGACCAGAAAGTTTCTTGAAAACTAACAAACCATATTCCTAGTCATCGAACAATTGCAATTCATCTTATTTTCAGGAAGGGTCTATGTAAGAGCTTTGATTTAGCAAATTCCACATACTCAACCATCATATAGTCTTCCATGATTATTGACACTCAAAGCATATTTTTAGAACAAATAGCATCCATCGAACACAGAGAAAGATAGGGGCTTAATGTTTTGCCTCCCAACTTATTTATCATATAGATAATTGTCAACAATAATAATTCATGATCAAATATATTTGTTTGGATATATATGTCTAGATCATTACCCAACACATGACGCTTGCCAAGAGAAAAAGGCGAAATATAGGAAGTGGTGAAGATCACCATGACTCTTGCATAAAGGTAAGTACTAGAAAGTAAAAGATAGGCCCTTCGCAGAGGGAAGCAGAGGTTGTCATGCGCTTTTTGTTTTTGGATGTGCAAACCCTTAATGCAAAGGAACATCACGTTGTATTGCCCTTTGTGATAGCAACCTTTATTATGCAGTCCGTCGCTTTTATTTCTTTACCATCACAAGTTCGTACAACGCTTATTTTCCCTTACAATAAAAGATCATACATATTTAGGAGCAATTTTTATTGCTTTTTGCACCGATGACAACTTACTTGAAGGATCTTACTCAATACATAGGTAGGTATAGTGGACTCTCATGGCAAAACTAGTTTAAGGGTGTTTGGATGCACAAGTAGTATTTCTACTTGGTGCGGAAGTTTTGGCTAGTATGAGGTGGAAGCTAGCACCACATGTTGGAGGATCCATAACAATATAACTTCTATACAAATATACCCAAACATAACTCATTAAGTTGTCTTCCTTTTTCAATTTTAACTAATTTGCTCGAGTTTGAAAATAATTAATGAGCTCACAATCATAGAAGATGTCCAAGATAGTATATTTATATGTGGAATCTCTCTTCCTTCAATATTCTTTCATGAATTGTTCAAGTGACCAATGCGGTGTTTGCTAACTTTCAATAAATTTTACCACATATACTTATTATGTGTGAAGTCATTACTCCCCATGGGATAAGTATATGAAGCATATTTAATTTCAGATTTATGATATTCAATTCATTCAACCATTTACTCATAGGATATAAGTGAAGCACGAGAGTGAATGACAAACTACTCCAAAAAGATATAAGTGAAGATCAATGCGTAGTCAATTAGTTAAATAGCCATGTGAGGACTCTCTCTCTCTCTTATTCAAAATTTCAGATCCAATGCTTTTATTCAAACAGAAAAACAAAATAAAATGATATTCCAAGGATAGCACATATCATGTGAACGAATAAAAATTTAGGCTCAACATAGGCTAACCGATAATTGTTGATGAAGAGAGGTGGGATGCGTAGCATCCCCAAGCTTAGATGCTTGAGACTTCTTGAAATATTTACTTGGGGTTCCTTTGTCATCCCCAAGCTTGACCTCTTGTGTCTCCTTAATTCCTCTCATATCATGGTTTCCCTAATTCTTATAAACTTCATCCACACAAAACTCAACAAGAACTCGTGAGATAGGTTAGTACACATAAGAATAAATCAACACTTTATGTACTGCCAAGACAAGTTGCACAATAATTTTCAAACATCATCTACTGTTTACTATCGTTTCCACAATTTATATCTACCAATATAGGCTATGGAAACTATAGGATAAGTAGATAACAAAACTATGACAGCAATCTGTCCAAATAGAACAGTCTGTAGCAATCTATTAAACCAGTGTACTTATGTAACACAAAAAATTATGAAAATTTAGGACATGCTAAAAAAATTATATGAAAACACTGTGTAAAAATTTCAGAAACTTACCACGTTCCAGTAAAATATGAAAATTCAAACACTACAGCAAAAGTTTCTGTTTTTACACAGCACACATCAAACATGCAATTCAAGCATCCTAAAGGCAATTCTTGGAACTTTTTATTGAAAAACAAGATTATAAATAATACCTAACAGAAAATAACAAAATAAAATGACGCTCCAAGCAAAATACATATTATGTGACGAATAAAAATATAGCTCTAAGTAAGATATACCGATAGTGTTGAAGACGAAAGAGGGGATGCCTTCCGGGGCATCCCCAAGCTTAGGCGCTTGAGTATTCCTTGGATATTACCTTGGGGGTGCCTTGGGCATCCCCAATCTTAGGTTATTTTCACTCCTTATTCTCCTCATATCGGTGTCTCACCCAAAACTTGAAAACTTCAATCACACAAAACTTAACGGAACTTCGTGAGAAGGGTTAGTGTAATAAAGATAAATCATTCACTTAGGTACTGTCAAGACAAGACTCATAATTGTTCCCACATCATACCTACTGTATTCTATCATTCCCATAATTTATATCACTGAATATAAGCTATGGGAACACTAAAACAAGCAAACTATGCATGCAAAACAGAATCTGTCAAAAACAGAACAGTCTGTGAAGATCTGTAGCGTAACCATACTTCCCTGTCAATAAAAATTCTGAAACATTAGGACAACCTGAAGGATTTGTATATCAAGACTGTGTAAAAATTTCAGTTCATTATAACGCTCCAGTAAAAAATTAAAATTCCTGTACTGGAGTCAAAAGTTTCTGTTTTGGTTCAGCATCAATTCTACTCATCTTCTGAGTCATCCCAAAGGCTTTACTTGGCACTTTATTGAAATAAAAGGCATAAAACATGATTACTACAGTAGCTTAATCATGTGAACACACAAAAACAGAAGGTAAAAGTGTTGGGTTGCCTCCCAACAAGCGCTTTTCTTTAATGCCTTTTAGCTAGGCATGATGATTTCAGTGATGCTCACATAGGAATAGTAATTGAAACATGTAAGAGAGCATCATGAATCTCCTGACAAGCATATTTAAGTCTAACCCACTTCCTATGCATAGGGATTTTGTGAGCAAACGATTTATGGGAACAAGAATCATCTAGCATAGGAAGGCAAAACAAGTGCAACTTCAAAACTTTGAACACATAGAGAGGAAACTTGATATTATTGCAATATGTCGAAGCATAAGATCCTTTCTCATAATAATTTTCAGTAGCATCATGAACGAATTCAACAATACAACCAGCACATAAAGCATTCTTTTCATGATCTACAAGCATAGAAATTTTACTACTCTCCACACAAGAAAATTTCTTCTCATGACTAATAGTGGGAGTATCATAAAAGAATTGAATACTACAAATTGGTTCCACATTGAAAGAGTAATATTCAGTAAAAGGATATTCATAATTATGACAAGTATCATAATAGTAATCATCGCTCTTTTTCATCGCATAAGTATCATCACAATAATCATCATAAGTAGGAGGCATGCGGTCATTATAGCAAATTTGATCATTCAAAGTAGGGGGAATAAAAAGATCATATTCATTAAGCATAGCATCCCCAAGCTTGGGACAAACATTAATTGCAGCAAATAAATTCTCAAACATGTCATTTTCATCAAACATAGCATCCCCAAGCTTGTGGCTTTGTATATCATAAACATAATCACTCTCATCATTAATAGTATGAATAGCACCAATAGTATAACAATTATTATCATAATCTTCCAAGTTGGTGCCATAAATATTTTCAAGATTATAAGAAGTATCATTATATTCCCAATCATAATTATCACAACAAGCAATGGGCATAACAAAATCATCCTCACGTGTATCATCTTCCACAACTATTTTTGATTCATTCTCATGAGGCCTATCAATAATGGGAGCAACATTATTTGGGAGAGATACCTCTTTACCTTTAATTTTCCTTCTTTTCTTCTTCTTCACCACATTATGTGTGGGTTTATTTAATTCCTCCAAGCTTCTTTTTGAAGAGGTTGGTTGAATAAAAAGCTCATCCTCGTTACCTGATTCATCATAAGAAAAAATAGGAGGATATTGGGAAACCTCTTCCCCTTCATTAGTATTCTCTTCATCTTCTATTTGTTTTCTTGTCTTTAAGTAATTGGCAATATAAGGATTCTCAATGCAATTTACCACGCAATACATATAGATTACATTTAGATCAAAATCAATCATTTTCATGAGAACCCAAGCTGGAACATCCTTCGTTTTATGTTTAATTTCTTCATACCCCAAAAATAGACCAAGTTCATTATGATGCTTAAGGGTAATGAGGTTATCACAATTTTTGGACACAATTCGATCATGAAATAATTCACATTGGAAATTAAAATGACCACTTTCATTGCAAAGTTCACAAGGACTGCGAGAAATATTAAGTCTTTCAGCACAAACATATAGCCTCTCTTGCAACCATTTAGTTTCTAAATACTTATGCCTCTTACAAAATATATCTTCCCTTTTAGGCATGTCTTCACAAACTCTATGCACTCCACAAAAATTGACATGCTTGTAAGGAATCTTTTTATCATGACTAGTGCAATCATCATTAGTACTATGGATATTCAAAGAATTCATACTAACAACATTGTAATCATGCTCATCACTCAAAGATTTAGTGCCAAACATTTTAATAACTTCTTCTTCTAACACTTGAGCACAATTTTCCTTTCCATCATTTTCACGAAAGACATTAAAAAGATGAAGCATATGAGGCAACCTCAATTCCATATTTTTTTGTAGTTTTCTTTTCTAAACTAAACTAGTGATAAAACAAGAAACTAAAAGATTCAATTGCAAGATCTAAAGATATACCTTCAAGCACTCACCTCCCCAGCAACGGCGCCAGAAAAGAGCTTGGTGTCTACTACGCAACCTTCTTCTTGTAGACTCGTGTTGGGCCTCCAAGCGCAGAGTTTTGTAGGACAGTAGCAAATTTCCCTCAAGTGGATGACCTAAGGTTTATCAATCCGTGGGAGGCGTAGGATGAAGATGGTCTCTCTCAAACAACCCTGCAACCAAATAACAAAGAGTCTCTTGTGTCCCCAATACAATGGTAAATTGTATAGGTGCACTAGTTCGGCGAAGAGATGGTGATACAAGTGTAATATGGATGGTAGATATAGGTTTTTGTAATCTGAAAATATAAAAACAGCAAGGTAGCAAGTAACAAAAGTGAGCAAAAACGGTATTGCAATGCTTAGAAACAAGGCCTAGGGTTCATACTTTCACTAGTGCAAGTTCTCTCAACAATACTGACATAGTTGAATCATATGTAAATCCCTCTCGTGCGACAAAGAGTTCACTCCAAAGTCACAAATAGCGGAGAACAAACGAAGAAATTATTGTAGGGTGCGAAACCACCTCAAAGTTATCTTTTCCGATCAATCGTATGAGCTATCCCTATAAGTGTCACGAACAGCCCTAGAGTTCGTACTAAAATAACACCTTAAGATACATATCAACCAAAACCCTAATGTCACCTAGATACTCCAATGTCACCACGAGTACCCATGGGCTTAATTATACGATATGCATCACACAATTTCAGATTCATCATGTTCAATCCAACACAAAGAACTTCAAAGAGTGCCCCAAAGTTTTTACCGAAGAGTCAAGACGAAAACATGTGCCAACCCCTATGCATAGATTCCCAAGGTCACGGAACCCGCAAGTTGATCACCAAAACATACATCAAGTGGATCAATAGAACATCCCATTGTCACCACGGATATCCCATCGCAAGACATACATCAAGTGTTTCAAATCCTTAAAGGCTCAATCCGATAAGAAAACTTCAAAGGGAAAACTCAATTCATCACAAGAAGATAGAGAGGGGAAAACTCCATATGATTCATCTATATTAATAAAGCTCGCGGTACATCAAGATCGTGTCATCTCAAGAACACGAGCGAGAGAGATCAAACACATAGCTACTGGTACATACCCTCAGCCCCGAGGGTGAACTACTCCCTGCTCGTCATGGAGACCGTCGGGATGATGAACATGGCCTCCGATGATGGTTTCCCCCTCCGGCAGGGTGCCAGAACGGGCTCCCGATTAGTGTTTCGTGGCTACAGAGGCTTGCGGCGGCGGAACTCCCAATCTAGGTTTCTTTCTGGGCGTTACGGGATTTATAGGAGTACTTGGCGTTGGAATCAAGTCAGGGGGACTCCCGAGGGGCCCACAAGCCAGGGGGGCGCGCCCTAGGGGGGGCGCCCCCTAGGCTTGTGGCTGCCTCGGGACTCCTCTCCGGTATCTTTTTGCTCCAGTATTTTTTATATTTTCCAAAAATATTCTCCATAAATTTTCAGCCCATTCCGAGAACTTTTATTTCTGCACAAAAAACGACACCATGGTAGTTCTGCTGAAAATAGCGTCAGTCCGGGTTAGTTCTAATAAAATCATACCAAAATCATATAAAATTATTGTAAACATGGCATGAAGACTTCATAAATTATAGATACGTTGGAGACGTATCAATGTGCCGAAGAGTGGCTCACCCATAGTGGAGTATGGGGGAGCAATCTACTAGCCTTCATCGAACCGGCGCAATAAAGAAAGGTGGTCCATCTTGAGAAGGACAAGATCGTCATCATCTAGCTCAAGTGGACTATGCGCAAGGCAAAGGTTTGACCTTGATAGGGTTTTCCATTTTTCCGGTCTCATGGTGGTAGTTGGGAGACCGGGTTATAGGATCGATAGCCGTACTATCAAGGGAGGCTCTCAAGTGAGTAGGTTGATCGTATCGTTCGTTGAGAGGTCAAACCATTTGCATCCTTGCATCATCATCTTTCTTGGTCCTTATTTGGTTTTTCTCTATGTGAGTTTTTGAGCTTATGTTCTTCATCGTGATAAGTTCAAGCTCATCGAAAACAGATTTCGTATGCATCATATTGTGCTTTCGGTGTTGGAAATTTTGCCGGATATTTATTGGGAAGGTCATCTTCCTTATCCTAGTGGCATTTATTCTCCATTGCTTGTTCTTAATTTAACTAGTCATTGTTGGATAGCTCTTGTTGTCCTTTATCCAACAAGCTTGAGTTTGCTCAAATCGGAGCTCGTATGCGAAAGTTATGGCCGTTTTAGTATTACCTGTTTTACATAGACAGGTTGTACCGCCCCATAGAGAGGTTGTACCAGTTGACCGGTACAACAGGTGTTTGGAGCGGTTGTACCGCTCCAGAATTGGTCCAAAGGTTGTACCGACCATGTACCGCTCTACCACCGGACTAGTTTCTGTTGTGGTGCGGTTCTTGGGCGGTTGTGGGCTGGTTGTACCGCTTATTGCTTTTTACCGGTTGTACCGGTGCTCATAGCGGTTGTACCGCTCCTATGTTATTCTGCACATAACGGGCAGATTCGTGGGGACCTATTTAAGGGGGTCTTCTTCCCCAATGGTTCCCCAACTCTTGAGCTCGTTTTTGCCCCCCATTGTTGACCTTCTTGAGCTTGCTATCTCTCAATCCCTCCAATGATTCTTGCTAGTTCTTGAGGGAAAAGGGAGAGGAGATCTAGATCCACATTTCCACCAATCACTTTCTCCTCTATGTGAGGGGAACCCCTTGGATATAGATCTTGGAGTTCTTCGTGTTCTTCTTTGTTCTTCCTCTCATTTTGAGGAGATTACGGTGGCCCTAGTGGCTTCTTGGGGAGCATTGTGCCTCCACACCGCTCCGAATGGAGATTAGCATCCGCAAGGGTGTGAACTTCGGGATTCATCATCGTCTCCACGTTCCTCGGTTATCTCTTACCCGAGCCCTTTACTTATGCACTTTACTTTGTGATAGCCATATTGTTTCATGCTATATATCTTGCTATCACTTAGTTGTTTATCTTGCTTAGCATAAGTTGTTGGTGCACATAAGTGAGCCTAGTTGTTTTAGGTTTTGTGCTTGACATATTAAACGTTAGTATTATTCCGCATTTGTTCAAGCCTAAACCGTAATTATTTTAAAGCGCCTATTCACCCCCCCCCCCTCTAGGCGACATCCACGTCCTTTTAGCTGTGCACCCCTGAAGAACTAGATCTTCTTCTTTGGGAGCCACATCAACTTGATGGGGATCCTTGGAGTTGAAGTTGCACTTGATGAAGTAGAGCTAGTAGTCGCCTTGGGAACCCACTTGACCTTGGCTAGAGGTGGTTCTTCAAATGATCAATCTCCTCTTGAAGCTTGTTCTTCCCCTTTAGCTTGTGGTCTTGTGGTGGAAGATCATCTTGAGCTTGTGTTACTTTGAAGAGAGTAGGATCATACTTCTCTTGTTGAGGAATAAACTTCGTCTTGGGGTATTGATCTTCTTCCCATTCAACTCCATTGGCATTGAACTTTCGTTCAAAACCAACACCTTGGTTCTTCCGATTCCTTCCTTGCTTGCATACAATCTCCTCGAATTTCTTACTTCCGGCAAGACTTATGTAGACACCTTTCTCTATAATTCCTTTCAATAAATAGTTTTCTTGCTCAAGTGTAACTTGGCTAAGAGGATCATTAGTGGAATAAATAGAAGTACTCGGAACAACATCATTGGATATAGCATTAGTGTTGTTGTTACTAGATGAAGAACCTTTCTTACTCTTCTTACTAGTTTGCTTAGATATAACTTGAGGCATAAAAGTGGACAAGAGTAGTCATTCGGCAAGATAGGAAGAACTCTTCTTTCGAAGATCGTCATTGATAGCTTTAAGAAACTCATGCTCTTGCTCTAAATTTAGCTTCTAGAAGCGTAGCTTCTCATGAGTTCTTAGAAGCTCTCTATGATCTTCTTGAGTAGATTCATTAGCTAACTTAAGAGTTTTTAGTTCTTTAGTTAAACGCTCAATCTCCTTCTTAGCATCATCAAATGATTCATCTTGACTAGCATGATTATTATCAAGTTCATTTTGACTAACATCGCTAGTTTTATCAAAGAGTAAATCAACATCTCCTAGTAAGTCATCCTCATCACTATTGAAGTCAATGTATTCGTGGTGTGATACCTTTGGGACTTTAGCCATGAAGCAACTTAGAATACCTTCATTTGGTGAATCAAATAAATCTTGGGAGTTGGAGGAAAAGAGTGCTAGTCCGGCAACACCTTCATCTTGACTGTAGTCGGAGTTGGAGTGGTAGCTTCTCTCGGATTGGTTATCGGATTCGGAGCCGGAGACCCATTCACCAACATGATCTTGATGTCTTTCTCTTGTATAGCTCTTGGTGTACTTGTCATTTCTCTCTGACTCCTTGATAATCCGGGAGGGTCTTCGCTCATATCGATCTTGTCTACTCCTTCTGTCTCTTCGAGGTGACTCATCTCTTGAGATTCTTCTCCTTGGTGACTCATTTATACTTTTGGAAGGAGTCGTGCACTCATTTGAGAAGTGTCCGGGTCTTCCACAATTGTAGCAATTTCGGTCACGACTACAAGAACGCTTATCTTCGTCTCTTCAGTTGGAGCTTCTTTCCTTGCCTTTATTCTTGTAGAACATGTTGAATTTCTTGACCATGAGGCTTATATATTCATTACTAACAACGTTTTCACTTGAAGTTGCACGAGTGTCACTTGTGGCTTTGTATGCACCGCTTGACTTGTTGTGAAGGTCTTCTTTGTCCTTGAGTGACATTTCATGAGCAATAATCCTTTCGATGACTTCCGTGGGCTTGAGATCTTTGTAATTTAGCATCATTTGGATCAATGTGCAGACGGTGTCATACTTTCCATCCAAGGCTTTAAGGATCTTCTTGATGATGAATTTTTCGGTTATCTCTTCACTTCCTAAGCCGGCAATCTCATTTGTGATGAGAGCAAGCCTAGAGTACATTTTCGCGACTCCTTCACCATCCTTCATCTTGAACTTATCAAGTTGACTCTGAAGCACATCCAACTTAGATTCCCTGACGGATTCGGTTCCTTCGTTCATATCAACCAAATTATCCTAAATTTTCTTCACATTCTCAAGATGACTTATCTTGTTGAATTCTTCGGGGCACAGACAATTGAATAGAATGTCGCATGCTTGAGCGTCGCATTGTAACATCTTCAATTCTTTCGAGGTCGCTTCACGATCTGGTTCCTTTCCATCACCAAAGAAATCACCTTGCAATCCAACACAAACAACGGCCCAAACAGCGGGTTTATGACCAAGAATATGCATTTTCATTTTATCTTTCCAACTAGCAAAGTTTTTACCATAAAAAAGGGACCTCTATAGTGGTAACTTCCCTCACTAGACACCATACTCTCCTAGGTTGTGAAACCAATGTAATGGAGACGAAAGCTCTGGTACCACTTGTAGGATCCAAAGCATATCTAGAAGGGGTGATTAGACTAATTGACCAATTAAAAAAACTAACATTTTCCCAATTTTATAGGTTGGCATGTTTTAGCAATTTTACCGAGTCTAGCACACCCTACACATGCAAGTCTACGAGTATAGCAGCAGAATATAAAGACATGCAAGTGTAAGTAAAGGTAGGGAGAGGAAGATCAGACGCAATGAAGACACAGAGATTTTTGGTGTGTTTCCAATAGGTGGTTCTGTCGTACGTCCATGTTGATGGAGACTTCAACCCATGGAGGGTAACGGTTGCGCGAGTCCACGGAGGGATCCACCCACGAAGGGTCCACAAAGAAGCAACCTTGCCTATTCCACCATGGCTTACGTCCACGAAGGACTAGCCTTAATCGGGGTAGATCTTCACGAAGTAGGCGATCTCCTTGCCCTTACAAACTTCTTGTTTCAACTCCACACGATCCGGAGGCTCCCAAGCGACACCTAACCAATCTAGGATACACCACTCTTCAAAAGGTAATAGATGGTGTATGGATGATGAAATCCTTGCTCTTGTTCTTCAAAAGATACTCCCCTCAACACTCAATCACTCTCTTACAGAATTTGGCTTGTTGGAAGAAGATGATTGTGTGGAAAGCAACTTGGGGAGGCTAGAAATCAAGATTCATATGGTGGGAAAGGAATATCTTGATCTCAACACATGAGTAGGTGGTACTCTCTCAGAAAATGAATGGTGGAAGTGTTCGCTTGTTCCGAGTGCTCTCTCTACGAATGAGAGGGGTGGAGGGGTATAAATAGTCATCTCCAAAACTCCAACCGTTACAACATTATTGACCAACTTGATGGAAACGAAGTAAAAACTCGGTTACACCGACTAGTGCAAAAGGTTGCAACTTTCGGCTTTTCGGTGAGACCAATAGGAAACAACTCGGTGGAACTGATTCGGCTAACTTAGGGCAGGTCCAAATATCGGTGGCACCAAAATGAAAAACTCGGAGATTTGGCTAACCTAGGGGCATGCGAGTCGTACATTGCTTCAAGAGAGCTAATAAAGCTTTGCAATAAGTATGTGAGTTCTTTATGACTAATGTGAATCCATGGATGTACGCACACTCACCTCCTCATATTTGCTAGCCTCTACGGTACCATGCATTGCCCATTCTCACCTCGAGGATTGGTGCAGCTTTCGCCGGTGCATCCAAGCCCCGCGACATGATACGCTCTGTTGCACATAAGCCTCCTTATATCTTCCTCAAAACAGAAACCATACCTACCTATTATGGCATTTCCATAGCCATTCCGAGATATATTGCCATGCAACTTCCACCGTTACATCATATGACTTGTGCACTCATTGTCATATTGCTTTGCATGATCATGTAGCTGACATAGTATTTGTGGCAAAGCCACCGTTCATCATTGTTTACATGTTACGCTAGATCATTGCACATCCTTGTACACTGCGAGAGGCATTCATATAGAGTCATATTATTTAATAGTTTTTCATATCGAGTTGTAAGTAAATAAAAGTTGTAACATCCCAAATTTTCAAATTTGGAATGCTTATAGGATTGCATTAATATTGCTTGTGTTGTTTGCTCTTTGCTCAATTTGAGCATGATTTGAAACTTTTGATGTTTAATTGAATATCAAATTGAGAGGGATTAAATGACTTTCCCAATCATTCATTTGGATCTTATTTTGGGTTTGACAATTTTTAGTATATTTCCAATTCAACTATGAGAGAGGATGGCATGACTTCCTCAATAATTAAATTGGAAAGTACTCAAATATCCTTTTTATTGGGTTTTCAAATTTTAGATCAAATCCAACAAAAATATATTAAGTGAGAGAAGGTACTATGACTCCTTCAATATACAAACAAAACAGTTGGAAATGTTTTAAATGATGGTTGGATATTTCTCTAGAGTTTAAAATAATTTATGGAACATTTTCATAGACCAATATAAGGTTTATAAAAAATATGATTTTTATTTTATTTTCTATTTGATCTTGAACAAAATGTTCACAGTTTTATAAAATAGTATTAATATTTTTTCTGTATGTTGTGGTAATTTCAGGAATATACTTTTTTTGGCCAAATAACCTTATTGTATAGTATTTTTATTAGCGAGGAAACACTATTCACCTGGGCTCTCAGCACAGCCCATTCCCTATTCCTCTACCGTGCGCGCAAAGCAGCGACTGAGGCCGACCCATTTCCACACAGAGTAGCCCACCCGCAGCCCTCCTTATTTGTTTTTTTTCTTTTTCCCTCTCCCACTGACAAGGATGGCCCGCATGTCATCTTGTTCATCTGGATAGATTCCAGTTCGCTCACGAGTTCTTCTCTGTGACCGACTCAAATTAGATCGATTCGATCGATTTACTTCAGATCTTGCACACCCTCCTCCACACAAATACTGCCATGCTTCCGTGCATCCAATTTTTGGAAAAATCGTGACCTCCCGTGCCCTAGAACACCACCCCAATCTCGCCGGAGTTCCACAGTCAAGAAGCTCTTCACCGGCCGATTGTGCCTCCACCCGTGGGTACCTGCGCCCCCTTCTCGCTGTCCTCGCATCCTTGACCCCCTCATTATTCCCTGTCTTGTCTCTCACGCAGGGGAGCACTAGAACGACACTGAAGACCCCGACCAGAAGCACATCACCACCGCCGAGCTTTGTCTGGACCGTGCCATCACTAGCAGATCTTCCCGAAGACCCTGACGATATGTTCGAGAACGCCGATCTCTGAACCTTCTCCCTGTGACCTCGTACTTCATAGGGGATCATCGGGGGCGACCCCAATATCGAAGCCAGGAGCCGCGTCGCCATTTTTCTTCAACTCCGGCAGACACCTTGCTTCTTTTCACCGGTGAGCTCACGGTCCGTTCGATCTATGATGGAGCGCTAGGATTAAATCGATTATGTTTTTTTATTTGCTGAACCTTTTTCATCTAATTACCGGGCGTTCGTCCATTAGCTGCAACATCAGACACCTCCTGGCCATTCGCGCCTCGCAACGTGGCAACCCTTAGCAGTAGCAGCCGCGGCACAACAACAGCTCCCAAATCGCTGCCACGATAGTAATTTCAGAAACGCTGCCATGGCACAATTTCGGTAGATTTTAGCCCAAACTTTGACTAGCTATATCTTGAGATCCATAACTTCAAATTCATCGACTCTTTTTCCTATAAACTCGTGTTGATCAGTAGCATCCAGTAGAACCAAAATTTCACACTTTTGAACTGTTTAAATTTGAATTTGTTCAAATTTGAATTCCAACTTCCGGAGGCCATATGGTTCAAACCCATTTATGCAATTCAATTGATTCTTTTTGCATTATGATTCTATTAGCTTGTAGCTTATAAATACATACTGATATGCATCTGTTATTTGGAGTTTTATTTGACTGTTTGCTGTTTGCCTTATTTTGGTGTTATTTGAGTGTTGTTTACTTATTTGTTATTTTCTTGAATGTGTAGATTGTCCAAAGTGTGAATATTAGCGTTGCTAGGACTGTGAGTGCGATTGGCTTCAACAAAAATGTATAAGGCAAGTTGCACCTTTGATTATCCTTCATCCCGTTGTTTTTCTACGCATGTAGTTCTATACCACATTATTATATTAGGCATATGTAGGAATTGTTATGTTGGTATGATATGCTAAGCCCTGATAGGATAGCCATATGCTTAGTCTGATCCTGATATTCCTTGTCACCATATTTGGGTACCGTTATATTATAGTTATTGCTTAGCCCTGCGATGGTAGATGTGGATTGGGTTTTGTGTGACAGATGGAAGTTGTGAGAGAAGTGGAGTGATGATTAAAGTAACAACATGCACTCTATTGTGTCCTCCGAGAGGCTCTGCAATATTAATGTTTAATTAATGAATCGTCTGGGCAGAATGGTTTGTCGGGACCAGTCAGCAAGTATGTATCCTCCGAGAGGCTCTACATGACCAAGGAAAAGTGGGGAAAGTCGCCCAGGTTTAAAAATGTTGGACAAGTTTCATATCAAGTAGCTTCCATGCGCAACCACTAGCAATATGGGATATGGCTTAGTTGAGTAGGTTGTGGGAATCTCGCCTGGGCAAAGCTAACAGATGTAGATATGAGTAGGTGTACCGGCAACCGTTGGGTGGAGGTGACTGCTTCTGAAAGACTTCGTCTCAATCTTCGGGTTGAGTCAAGTGGGTAAAGTGTGCAAACCTCTATAGAGTGTAAAACGTGATCATGATTAGCCGTGTCCCCGGTTACGGACAACTTTGAGCAACTGGACTTGAAACCTCTGGAAGATCTTATCATCTCTAATAATAATAATATGAAGTGGGCTTAACCATGATCCTTGGGGGCTCTCATGGCAACAACTGGGTAATCCTATGATCCCCGGGGGCTCTCATAGGCGACCAGGTGGGTTAATTGCAGGCGGTCCAATTTAACCATATGTCAACTAGTAGATGTGGTAAATATTAAATACTTGATTAGTAGTTAGAAGAAAGATAAAATCAGCTTTCTGCAAAACAAATCCATAAGCCTTTCCTTTTGTCATGTCCTTGCGTATAGATATGGAAGGTCTGATATAACATTTTGGTTGTGACTTGCCAGTAAATTCAACGTACTAACCCTTGTGGCTGCAACTTATCATGTTGCAGATTTTACTACGACGAGTGAGTGATACGATGTAGGATTACGATGTCGATACTCAACAGTTGCTTGTGGTGTTGATGGACTCATGAAGATTTTATTTGCTTTTCCGCTGTATTTTGTTTGTATGTTAGCTTTGAGCTATGCAGGTATGTAATATTGTAATTCTCGATCTACGATGTAATATTATGACATGTGGTTTATTCTTGATATTACAACATGTACTGTGTGTGCTAGCTAATGATCCAGGGACTAGGACAGTAAGCACAGAGACATTGAATCTTTTCAGGTTCGGGTCGTTACAGATGGTATCAGATCCCATGTTGACAATAGGTCGTGACCCTAGAAAATGGAGTAGGAAAAGCCATAGGAGTGAAAAAAATATTTTACAACCTTACTCTAGTTGTTAGTTTCCCTCTCGTACTCTTACCTTCTCTTTTCAAATGCAGATGTCCCTTGTAGTTGTACTAGTAATTTGAGATGTTTTAGTTGGTAGACCACCACTTCTAAGTTGAGTCTGATAAATGATTCGCGCGTAGTATGATGAGATCGTATCTCTTGTGGATATGACCTTACCTGTAGGTTTTGCTTGTGTGGTGAGAATTTTTTTTTGTTTGATTGGAGTTTTGTTGCTAGCATGAGATGGGTAGTGTTTTTCCCCTTAGGTCTTGATTATGTCTATATCCTGTCTATGCGACAACACAGTGACGAGTTCGAGATAACCCCAAGCACCAAGATCTGCCAAGATGCAAACACAATCTTGATGAAGGAAGAACCCTGGAGGAAGCCACGACGTTCTATAGGAGTTTATGCAACCTTAAGAGTTGAAAGGAACGATAGTTGTTTTGTTTGGCATGCAGAACCAATGGAATTATTTGAACTGGTTCTTGAGCAAGAGAATTTTACAGTGCTTGTGAGGATTCCCGAGTGTTAGAATGCGAGATGTATTAAACCATATACAAAGTAATGATTTGGGTGCGGAATGGATTGATGACCATGGCGACTTACCCTTATTATTCGCTTTTGTTATGTGTGGTGGTTAATCTTGAGTGACGTGCCTATAGTAGAGACAACGATGTTAAGCCTCAACCTTAGAATGGTAGCACGTTTGATCCTGGTACAAGGCAACCGTTGCCAATAGTAGGTTATACGGTGAGAATAAGCCAAGACATTTTTCTGCAGGAATCATTCATGATGACCACCATGAGAGAATTGATAGATGTTTAGTAATGGCGCAAGACCTGTCAGCCATGGAGGATTTCACGAACCAGTAAGATTTTTGAAGACCCCATGACTTTGATTCTATGGGTGGTAGCACCACACTCTTGGATGATAAATGGATAATCAAGGAAATCCCAACCCGGACCTTTTCTTTCTAGCCTCTTCAAAATCTCGAGGACGAGATTCATTTTAAGGGTGGTAGATTTGTAACATCCCAAATTTTCAAATTTGGAATGTTAATAGGATTGCTTTGCTATTGCTTATGTTGTTTGCTCTTTGCTCAATTTGAGTATGATTTGAAACTTTTGATGTTTAATTGAATATCAAATTGAGAGGGAACAAAATGACTTTCCCAATCATTCATTTGGATCTTATTTTGGGTTTGACAATTTGTAGTATATTTCCAATTCAACTATGAGAGAGGATGACATGACTTACTCAATAATTAAATTGGAAGGTACTCAAATATTCTTTCTATTGGGTTTTCAAAATTTAAATCAAATCCAAAAAAAATATTAAGTGAGAGAAGGTACTATGACTCCTTCAATATACAAAACAAAATAGTTGGAAATGTTTTAAATATTGGTTGGATATTTCTCTGGAGTTTAAAATAATTTATGGAACATTTTCATAGACCAAGATAAGGTTTATAAAAAAAATATGATTTGTATCTTATTTTCTATTTGATCTTGAACAAAATGTTCACAGTTTAATAAAATAATATTGATATTTTTTCTGTATGTTGTGGTAATTTTAGGAATATACTTTTATTTTGTTTTGTCTAAATAACCTTATTGTATAGTATTTTTATTAGCCAGGAAACACTATTCACCTGGGCTCTCAGCACAACCCATTCCCTATTCCTCTCCTATGCGCGCAAAGCAGCGACAGAGGCCGGCCCATTTCCGCACAGAGTAGCCCACCCGCAGCCCTCCTTATTTATTTTTCTTTTATTTTTCCCTCTCCCACTAATAGGGACGTCCCGCATGTCATCTTGTTCATATGGACAGATTCCGTTTCGCTCACGAGTTCTTCTCCGTGACCGACTGAAATTCGATCGATTTACTTCAGATCTTGCACACCCTCCTCCACATAAATATTGCACTGCTTCCCCGCATCCGATTTTTGGAAAAATTGTGACCTCCCGTGCCCTAGGACACCGCCCAAACTTGTTGGAGTTTTGCCATCAAGAAGCTCCTCGCCGGCTGATTGTGCCTCCACCCGAGGGTACCTGCACCCCCTTCTCGTTGTCCTCGCATCCTTGACCCCCTCCTTATTCCCAGTCTTCTCACTCATGCACGGGACCAGAAGCACATCGCCGCCGTCGAGCTTTGTCTGGACCGTGCCATCGCTAGCAGATCTTCCCGAAGACCCCGACTACATGTTCGAGAACGCCGATCTCCGAACCTTCTCCCTGTGACCTCGTACTTCCCAGGGGATCACCGGGGCCGACTCCAATGTTGAAGCCAGGAGCCGTGTCGACATTCTTATTCAACTCCGGTGGACACCTTGCCTCTATTCACCGATGAGCTCACCGTCCATTCGATCTATGATGGAGCGCTAGGATTAAATTGATTATGTTTTTATTTGCCGAACCGTTTTCATCTAATTACCGGGCGTTCGTCCATTAGCCGCAGCAGCATACACGTCTTGGCCATTCGCGTCTCGCCACGTGGCAACCCTTAGCAGTAGCATCAGTGGCGCAGTAGCAGCTCCAAAATTGCTGCAACAACAGCAATTTCAGAAACGCTGCCATGGCACAATTTTGGTAGATTTTAGTCCAAACTTTCATTAGCTATATCTTGAGATCCATAACATCAAATTCATTGATTCGTTTTCCTATAAACTTGTATTGATCAGTAGCATCCAGTAGAACCAAAATTGCACACTTTTGAACCGTTCAAATTTGAATTTGTTCAAGTTTGAATTCCAACTTCCGAAGGCCATATCTTTCAAACCGTTTATGCAATTCAATTGATTCTTTTTTCATTATGATTCTATTAGCTTGTAGATTATAAATACATACTGATATGCATCTGTTATTTGGAGTTTTATTTGACTATTTGTTGTTTGCTTTATTTTGGTATTATTTGAGTGTTGTGTAGTTATTTGTTATTTTCTTGAACGTGTAGATTGTCCGGAGAGTGAATATTAGCGTTGCGAGGATTATGAGTGCGATTAACTTGAACAACAATGTATAAGGCAAGTTACACCTTTGGTCATCCTTCATCGGATTGTTTTTCTACGCATGTAGTTCTATACCACATTATTATATTAGGCATATGTAGGAATTGTTATGTTGGTATGATATGCTAAGCCCTGATAGGATAGCCATATGCTTAGTCTGATCCTGATATTCCTTGTCACCATATTTGGGTACCGTTATATTATAGTTATTGCTTAGCCCTGCGATGGTAGATGTGGATTGGGTTTTGTGTGACAGATGGAAGTTGTGAGAGAAGTGGAGTGATGATTAAAGTAACAACATGCACTCTATTGTATCCTCCGAGAGGCTCTGCAATATTAATGTTTAATTAATGAATCGTCTGGGCAGAATGGTTTGTCGGGACCAGTCAGCAAGTATGTATCCTCCGAGAGGCTCTACATGACCAAGGAAAAGTGGGGAAAGTCGCCCAGGTTTAAAAATGTTGGACAAGTTTCATATCAAGTAGCTTCCATGCGCAACCACTAGCTATATGGGCTCTGGCTTAGTTGAGTAGGTTGCGGGAACCTTGCCTGGGCAAAGCTAGCTAATATAGATATGAGTAGGTGTACTGGCTGCCGTTGGGTGGAGGTGACTGCTTCTGAAAGACTTCGTCTCAATCTTCGGGTTGAGTCTAGTGGGTAAAGTGTGCAAACCTCTACAGAGTGTAAAAAGTGATCATGATTAGCCGTATCCTCGGTTACAGACAACTTTGAGCAACTGGACTTGAAACCTCTGGAAGATCTTACCATCTCTAATAATAATAATATGAAGTGGGCTTAACCATGATCCCTGTGGGCTTTCATGGCAACAACTGGGTAATCCTATGATCCGAGGGGGCTCTCATAGGTGACCAGGTGTGTTAATTGGAGTCGGTCCAATTTAACCATATGTCAACTAGTAGATGTAGTAAGTATTAAATACTTGATTAGTAATTAGAAGTAGATAAATTCAGCTTTCTACAAAACAAAACTATAAGTCTTTCCTTTTGTCATATCCTTGCATATAGATATGGTAGGTCTGATATAACATTTTGGTTATGACTTGCGAGTAGATTCAACGTACTGACCCTTGTGGCTGCAACTTATCATGTTGCAAAATTTACTACGAGGAGTGAGTGATATGATTTAGGGTTACAGTTTCGATACTCAACAGTTGCTTGTGGTGTTGATGGACTCATAAGGATTTTATTTGCTTTTCTGTTGTATTTTGTTTGTATGTTAGCTTTGAGCTATGCAGGTATGTAATATTGTAATTCTGGATCTACGATGTAATATTATGACATGTGGTCTATTCTTGATATTACATCATGTACTGTGTGCTAGCTAATGATCCATGGACTAGCACAGTAAGCACAGAGACATCAAATCTTCTTAGGTTCGGGTCGTTACAAAAGTGTGATGATTATCATTATTAGTGCACTGTCACGGTGAGGAAAGGATGATGGAGACAATGATTCCCCCACAAGTCGGGATAAGACTCCGGACAAAAAAGGAAAAAAAAGAGAAAAAAGAAAGAAAGAAAAAGAAAAAGGAAAAAAAATAAAAAAAGAGAAAAAATAAAACTAAATGAGAGATAAAGAGAGAAGGGACAGTGCTACTACCTCTTTTTCCACACTTGTGCTTAGATAAATGACGTGGCTTGAGACTGTGCCGGTATTTCCCCAAAGAGGAAGGGATGATGCAGCACAGCTACGGTAAGTATTTCCCTTAGTTATGAAACCAAGGTTATCGAACCAGTAGGAGAACCAAGCAACACTATGTAAACGGTACCTGCACACAAAGAACAAATACTTGCAACCCGACGCGTAAGAGAGGTTGTCAATCTCTCCACGGTAAAAAGATAGATTGGTTTGTATTAGATTGGATAAATAGATCACACAAGAACACAAAATAAAAGATGCAAATAAAAAGTGCAGCAAGGTATTTTTGGCCTTTCGGAATAATAGATCTGAAAACAAATGCGGAAAAAGATAGATCGGAAAGCAATATATTAAAAGAATAGACCCGGGGGCCGTATATTTCACTAGTGGCTTCTCTCAAGAAAATAGCACACGGTGGGTAAACAAATTACTGTTGGGCAATTGATAGAAGATCAAATAATCATGACGATATCCAAGGCAATGATCAATATATAGGCATCATGTCCAAGATTAGTAGACCGAAACGATTCTGCATCTACTACTATTACTCCACACATCGACCGCTATCCAGCATGCATCTAGTGTATTAAGTTCATGGAGAAACGGAATAATGCAATAAGAATGATGATATGATGTACACAAGATCTATTCATGTAGGAATAGACCCCATCTTGTTATCCTTAATAGCAATGATACATGTGCGCCTCGCTGCCCCTTCTGTCACTGGGAGAGGACACCGCAAGATCGAAACCATCACAAAGCACCTCTTCCCATGGCAAGAAAAATCGATCTAGTTGGCCTAACTAAACCAAAGATTCGAAGAAGAAATACGAGGCTATGAATAATCATGCATATAAGAGATCAAAGAAGACTCAATTAATATTCATGGATAGAAACTGATCATGAACTCAAACTTCATCGGATCCCAACAAACACACCGCAAAAAGTCATTACATCAAATAGATCTCCAAGAGACCATTGTATTGAGAATCAAAAGAGAGAGAGGAAGCCATCTAGCTACTGCCTATGGACCCGTAGGTCTATGGTGGACTACTCACGCATCATCGGAGAGGCACCAATGAGGATGATGAACCCCTCCGTGATGGTGTTAGATTGGATCTCGTGGTTCTGGAACTTGCGGCGGCTGGAATTGTGTTTCGTCTCCTCCTCTAGGGTTTCTGGAATTTCTGAGGATTTATAGAGCTGAGAGGCGGTCGAAAAGACCTCCGTGGGCCCCATGATACATCAGGGCGCGCCAGGGGCCTCTGGCGTGCCCTGGTGTATCGTGGGCCCCACGGGCCTCCCCCCAGGTGCTTCCTTGGCTCCCAAGTTGTCTTCTAGTCCAAAAAAATCTCCAAAAAGTTTCGTGGCATTTGGACTCTGTTTGTACTGATATTCTGCGAAGTAAAAAACAAGCAAAAAATAGCAACTGGCACTGGGCACTATGTCAATAGGTTAGTCCCAAAAAATGATATAAAGTTGCTATAAAATGATTATAGAACATCCAAGAATGATAATATAATAGCATGGAACAATCAAAAATTATAGATACGTTGGAGACGTATCAGCATCCCCAAGCTTAATTCCTACCCGTCCTCGAGTAGGTAAATGATAAAAACAGAATTTTTGATGTGGAATGCTGCCTAACATGTTCATCACATATTCTTTTCTTTTGTAGCATGGACATTTGGACTTTTAGATGGTTCAAAGCAATAGGCTAGTTTTGACATGAAGACTTTAATACTCAAGCATACCAACAAGCAACCATGTCTTTCAAAATATCAACACTAAAGAAAGTTATCCCTAACCCATCATGCTCAATCATTAATCCATTCATGAAACACACTCGAATATTAGCTACACCCAATGCACAAGTATGATCATAGTGCCCCCTAGTTGGTGCTTTATAAGAGAAGATGGAGACTCAAATAAAAGTAAAAATTGCATAAAGTAAATAGATAGGCCCTTCGCAGAGGGAGGGAGGGATTTGTAGAGGTGCCAAAGCTCAAAGCTTAAATTGAGAGATAAAAAAATTGAGAGGCATGCTTTTCCTGTCAACGAAAACGACCGAGTTGTTCCCAATACTTTCCATGCTACATATATCATAGGCGGTTCCCAAACAGAAAATAAAGTTTATTCCTATTTCCACCATTCTTTCACAATCCATGGCTAGCCGTATCCACGAATGCCTTCCATACCAACACTTTCCAAGGAATTTATTATTTCACAACATAAATTAAATTTCTTTTTCATTTCGGGACTGGGCATCCCTATTACCACCGTACTCTCGTGCAATGACAAGTGAATAAACACTTATCTTGAGAATAACACATCTAGCATGGAAAAATATTGGCCACCCCCTCCCGCTTCATGAGCGGTACGAGCACACAAAAAGGAAATTCATTTTGAAAATTAGAGAGGGCACATACAAATTTGCTTAGAACGGCACGGAAATACCGCATATAGGTAGGTATGGTGGACTCATATCGAAAAACTGGGTTTAAGGATTTTGGATGCACAAGTAGTATTTCTACTTAGTACAAGTGGAGGCTAGCAAATAGATTGAGAAGCAACCAACCAAGAAACAAAAATTCACATAAACGGGCATTAAGCATAACTAACACCGAATAATGCACCACAAGTAGGATGTAATTTCATTGCATAACTATTGACTTTCGTGCTTGCATAGGGAATCACAAACCTTAACACCAATATTCTTACTAAAGCATAATTACTCACCAACATGACTCACATATTACTATCATCATGTCTCAAAACAATTACAAGGAATCAAGTTTAATTTGTCCAATGATCTTCATGAAAGTTTTTATTATATCCCTCTTGAATATCTATCACTTTGGGACTAGTTTCAGATATTGTCATTGCTTTTGACAAGCTCAAATAAATTTAAGTGAAGAACATGAGCATAAAAATTTCATCTCTCAAAATAATATAAGTGAAGCATGAGAGAATTTCTTAAAAAAAATTAAAGCACACCGTGCTCAAAAAGATATAAGTGAAGCACTAGAGCAATTCCATAGCTCAAAAAAATTAAGTGAAGCATATAGAGCAATTCTAACAAATCATAGCATAATTTTGGCTCTCTCAAATAGGTGTGTCCAGCAAGGATACTTGTGACAAACTAAAAAGCAAATCAAGCAAAGACTCATATAATACAAGACACTCCAAGCAAAACTCATGATATGTGACGAATAAAAATATAGCTCCAAGTAAAATACCGATGGTCGTTAGAAGAAAGAGGGGATGCCACTCGGGGCATCCCCAAGCTTAGTTGCTTGTTTCTCCTTGGATATTATCTTGGGGTGCCTCGCTGCCCCTTCTGTCACTGGGAGAGGACACCGCAAGATCGAACCCATCACAAAGCACCTCTTCCCATGGCAAGAAAAATCGATCTAGTTGGCCTAACTAAACCAAAGATTAGAAGAAGAAATACGAGGATATAAATAATCATGCATATAAGAGATCAAAGAAGACTCAATTAATATTCATGGATAGAAACTGATCATGAACTCAAACTTCATCGGATCCCATCAAACACACCGCAAAAAGTCATTACATCAAATAGATCTCCAACAGACCATTGTATTGAGAATCAAAAGAGAGAGAGGAAGCCATCTAGCTACTGCCTACGGACCCGTAGGTCTATGGTGGACTACTCACGCATCATCGGAGAGGCACCAATGAGGATGATGAACCCCTCCGTGATGGTGTTAGATTGGATCTCGTGGTTCTGGAACTTGCGGCGGCTGGAATTGTGTTTTGTCTCCTCCTCTAGGGTTTCTGGAATTTCTGAGGATTTATAGAGCTGAGAGGCGGTGGAAAAGACCTCCGTGGGCACCACGATACATCAGGGTGCGCCAGGGGCCTTTGGCGCGCCCTGGTGTATCATGGGCCCCACGGGCCTCCCCCCAGGTGCTTCCTTGGATCCCAAGTTGTCTTCTCGTCCAAAACAAATCTCCAGAAAGTTTCGTGGCATTTCGACTCCGTTTAGTACTGATATTTTGCAAAGTAAAAAACAAGCAAAAAACAGCAACTGGCACTGGGCACTATGTCAAAAGTTTAGTCCCAAAAAATGATATAAAGTTGCTATAAAATGATTATAAAACATCCAAGAATGATAATATAATAGCATGGAACAATAAAAAATTATAGATACGTTGGAGACGTATCAATAAAGCACCATGTTTTTCATATGGAGAGTCTCATGTTTTGTCATTTTCATATGCTAGTGGGAATTTTTCATTATAGAACTTGGCTTGTACATTCCGACGACGGGCTCCCTCAAATGCCCGAGGTCTTCATGAACAAGCAAGTTGGATGCACACCCACTTAGTTTCAGTTTAGCTTTCATACACTTATAGTTTTAGTGCATCCGTTGCATGGCAATCCCTACTCGTCACATTAATATCGACTGATGGGCATCTCCATAGCTTGTTGATCCGCCTAGTTGATGCAAGACTTTCTTCTCCGCTTTTACCCCTTTGAAACCTACCACCATATTCTATTCCACCTATATGCTATGTCCATGGTTCACGCTCATGTATTGAGTGGGGTATAAAATGTTGAAGCACATGAAAAAGTACAATCCAATTGCATGGCTTAACACAGTGGAGCTTGACATTTGTATTTATGTGGTGAAGACTGAGCCATGCCATGCTAATATGATAAAATGAATGGGGGGGTAAACATTCTTTAAGGATCGTATATTCTGAAAGTTGATGATTGTGTTACTTATGTTTATGGATATTACTATGTTAATGTTTGTTGATTCATCGATTCTCAATGATCATACCTGAAAGATATTACATGCTGGGTAGCATGTCACATCAAAAATTCTGTTTTTATCATTTACCTACTCGAGGATGAACAGGAATTAAGCTTGGGGATGCTGATACATCTCCAACATATCTATAATTTTTTATTGTTCCATGCTATTATATTATCATTCTAGGATACTTTTTAAGCATTTACTTGTTGTTTTATATTATTTTTTAGCACTAACCTGTTAACCCAGTGCCAAGTGCCAGTTGCTGTTTTCTGCGTGTTTTTGGCTTTTCAGGAATACTATACCAAACGAAGTCCAAATACCCCAAAACTTTTTGATGATTTTTTCTGGACAAAAATAAGATCTGGAAGCTTCGAATAAAGATCGAAGGGCACACGAGGTGCCCCCAAGCCAATAGGGCACGCCCAGGGGGGTGGTCGCGCCCTGATGGCTTGGGGCCACCTCCCAGCTCCTATGGCCCTGATCTCTTAGCTATAAATTCTCATATATCCCAAAAACCCTAGAGAGCCTCTCGAAACATTTTTTTCGCACCCGCAAGTCTCTGTTCCGTCGTGTGCCCATCTGGAGCCCTGTTCCCGTGCCCTGCCGGAGGGGGAATCGATCACGAAGGGCCTCTACATCAACCTTACTACTCGCATGGTGATATGTGAGTAGTTCACCATAGACCTACGGGTCTGTAGTTAGTACCTAGATGGCTATCTCTCTCTATGTTCTTCATTTCCAAGATCACCGCGACTTCCGCGGTGATCTATCTTATGTAATCAATACTTGCAGTGTGTTTGTTGGGATCCGATGAATTGTGGGTTTATGTTCAGATTATTCATGAAAATATATTGAATCCTTGCAGGTTATTTATATGCATGATTGTTATAGCTTCGTAATGCTCTTTGATTTATCGGTTTGGTTTGGCCAACTAGATTGATTTATCTTCAAGTGGGAGTGGTGCGTTGTAGTGGGCTTAATCTTGCGGTGCTCAATCCCAGTGACAGAAAGGGACATGACACGTATTGTATTGCTGCCACTAAGGGTAAAGCAATGGGGTTCATTCATATTAATTGGATTTACTTTGTCTACATCATGTCATCATCCTCTAAGCATTACTCTGTTTTACTTAATACTCTAGATGCATGCTGGATAGCGGTCGATGGGTACAGTAATAGTAGTAGATGCAGGCAGGAGTCGGTCTACTTGTTGATGTACGTGATGCCTATATACATGATCATTGCCGTGAATAAATATTACATAACTATGCGGTTTTCTATCAGCTGCCCAACAGTAATTTGTCTACCCACCATAAGCTTTCTTCGAGAGAGAAGCCTCTAGCGAACACTATGGCCCCCGGGTCTCCTCACAAATATATTTACAGAAACTCTAAATAGCTTGCTGCCATTATTTACATTCTTCTTATTTTCAATTTATATTTACCAAATTATCTATCTATCACTACTTATCGCTTGCAAGTAACGAGTTCAAGGGGATTGACAACCCTCTTGCCCGCGTTGGGTGCAAGTGTGTGCTCTTTTGTGTGTCGGCGCTGAAAACAGGAAATTGCATGGTCCTCCTATTGGTTCGATAACCTTGGTTCTCACTGAGGAAAATACTTACCTCTACTGTGATGCATAATCCCCTCCTCTTGGGGAAAATCCCAACGTAGTTCACAAGTATCAAATACCTCATCCCCTTTTAATAGTATTGGCTTTTCCTATGGACTCAATTGTGATTTCTCACATAAAAGAAAATGTAGATTCTTGAAGATCTTGCCAATATGTGTTCATTGCATCTAGGGGTTCCATCTCATAGTCCTAGCCAAACCATTCATTGAACTATCCTGAAATATACTTGATAGGCTCATTAGTTCAATGAACTATATGTTGTTGTTAATTACTAAAACCATCTAGGGAGAAGTTGTTCTTTCATTGGGGCGAATGGCCCATGACCCCTTCGCGTAGCAAAATTCTTTCTATTTATACCTACTGAAAGGTATTCATCATTGCAGTGATTTAGACCGGTGTGTTGACCTCTCTGGAGAGCCGAGTTAGGACTTCGGCGTGTCGATCACCCGAGGCCGAGCATTACCCAGAAAAGTGTGTCAGACCAGAGGTAATCGAGCGTATTGGGAAATGTGGTTGATACGTATCCAACATATCTATAATTTTTGCTTGTTCCATGCTGTTATATTATCATTCTTGGATGTTTTACAATCATTTTATAACAACTTTATATCATTTTTTGGGACTAACCTATTGACATAGTGAAAAAGTGCCAGTTGTTGTTTTTGCTTGTTTTTTACTTCGCAGAATATCAGTACCAAACGGAGTCCAATCGCGACGAAACTTATTGGAGATTTTTTCTGGACCAGAAGACACCCAGTGGGCCAAAGAAGTGCCAGGAAGGTGGGCTGTGGAGAGCACAACCCACCAGGGCACGCCAGGGGGGCCCCGGCGCGCCCTGATGGGTTGTGCCCTCCACAGGGCCCCCCTCCACCGCATGTGATGCCTATAAGTTCTCAAATATTCGGAAAACCCTAGGGGAGTCGAAGAAACACAATTCCAGTTGCCGCAAGTTCCAGAACCTCAAGATCCAATCTAAACACCATCACGGAGGGGTTCATCTTCTTCATAGGTGCCTCTCCGATAATGCATGAGTAGTCCACCATAGACCTACGGGTCCGTAGGCAGTAGCTAGATGGCTTCCTCTCTCTCTCTCTTTTGATTCTCAATACAATGGTCTCTTGGAGATCTATTTGATGTAAACTTTTGCGGTATGTTTGTTGGGATCCAATGAATTTTCAGTTCATGATCAGTTTCTATCCATGAATATTATTTGAGTCTTCTTTGATCTCGTATATGCATGATTACTTATAGCCTCATATTTCTTCTTCGAATCTTTGGTTTAGTTAGGCCAACTAGATTGATTTTTCTTGCCATGGGAAGAGGTGCTTTGTGATGGGTTCGATCTTGCGGTGTCCTTTCCCAGTGACAGAAGGGGCAGAAAGGCACGCATATATCGTTGCCATTAAGGATAACAAGATGGGGTCTATTCCTACATGAATAGATCTTGTCTACATCATGTCATCGTTCTTATTACATTACTCCATTTTTCCATGAACTTAATACACTAGATGCATGCTGGATAGCGGTCGATGTGTGGAGTAATAGTGGTAGATGCAGGCAGCAGTCGGTCTAGTTATCTTGGACATGATGCCTATATAATGATCATCGCCTTGGATATCGTCATGATTATTTGATCTTCTATCAATTGCCCAACAGTAATTTGTTCACCCACCGTGTGCTATACTCATGAGAGAAGCCACTAGTGAATCTTACGGCCCCCGGGTCTACTTTTCCAACATATTGCTTTCCGATCTTTCTTTTTACTTCTTTGTTTTCAGATCTACTAAACCAAAAATCCAAAAGCATATTGCTGCACTTTTTATTTGCTCTTCTTATTTTGTGTTCTTGAGAGATCTATCTCTCCTATCTATCACTACCTAATCTATCTTTTTACCGTAGAGAGATTGACAACCTCTCTTTCGCGTCGGGTTGCAAGTATTTGTTATTTGTGTGCAGGTGCTGCTTATTGGGTGGTGGTGATCCTCCTACTGGTTCGATAACCTTTGTTTCATAACTAAGGGAAATACTTACCGTCATTGTGCTGCATCATCCCTTCCTCTTTGGGGAAATACCGACGCAGTCTCAAGCCACGTCAAAGGAATTTCTGGCGCCGTTGCCGGGGAGGAAGCGGTCTCTTCTACGTGCCAATCTCAGGCGCCGAGGAGACTCCATCATCATCTACCAGGTTCCTAATCACAAATCTCATCTCTTTGCAATTACATTATTTGCCATTTGCCTCTCGTTTTCCTCTTCCCCACTTCACCAATTTGCCGTTTTATTCACCCTCTTTTTCGTTTGCCTTTTTTCTTGTCAGATCTCTTGTTCGTCAATTTTGTTGCTATGGCTGGCGTTACTACTCCCCCTTTGTCACCAGATTTTGAAGTGCTATACTTCAAACAAAAAAAAGGGGAAAATTTGAAAGATGCCTGGTATAGGCTAATGGAATCCTATCGTATTTCCAATCTAAAAGGATACGCAAAAGTTTTGCTTAGAAATTTTTACATTGGATTGGCTTTGCATCATAGAGAGCTTTTGGATTTTGCCTCTAAAGGGAATTTTATTGAACTTGATGCAAACGCTGCTTATGAAGTTTTGGAAGGGATTTTGGAGGTTCCTCCATCAAAAAAGGGGCTTGCTTTTACACAAGTGGGGGTTCAAATTCTCAACAAATTGGGTGACTTACATAAGCACTTGGTCGAGTTACAAAAATATCACGAACCCCTCAAACACATTAGTGGGAACCTCAATCGTTTGAATACTTTGATTACCCTTTGCAATAAGCATTTGGATATTTTGGATCTCAATATGGTTTCTTATCCTGAAAATTTGGGGAAGCGTAAAGAGCCCCCCGGATTCGAGAAGGCCCTCACAAAAGTGGCCAAAACCAAAGATGGCAATACTTGAATCTTTGTGTTATGCCTAGCTAGGGGCGTAAAACGATAGCGCTTGTTGGGAGGCAACCCAATGAATAAATAAATTTTTGCTGTTTCCTTTCTGTTTTTGAGTGTTGACACAATTATGCCTCTGTTATAATTGTGTTTTAATGGTTTATTTAGTGTTTGTGCCAAGTAGAGCCTTTAGGATGATTCATAAGATGAGTAGAAGCGATGCTGAATCTGAAACAGAAACTTTACGTCCAGTATTTGAATTTTCATTTTTTTGCTGGAACGTGATATTGAGCTGAAATTTTAATACAGTGTTTCTATACAAATTCTTTACGTTTTCCTAATTTTTCAGAATTTTTAGAGTTACAGAAGTATGGTTAGAGTACAGATTACCACAGACTGTTCTGTTTAAGACAGATTCTGTTTTCGTTGCATTGTGTGCTTGTTTTGATGAATCTATGGGTTATATTGAAGGATATGGGCCATGTTAAAGTTAAAATACATTAGGTATAATGTAATAACAAAATATGAATGGGTTTTCAACAGCACCTAAAGTAGTGATTTGCTTTATTATACTAACGGATCTCACGAAGATTTTGTTGAGTTTTGTGTGATTGAAGTTTTCAAGTTTTGGGTGAGATCACGATGGATGAAGGAATAAGGAGTGATAATAACCTAAGCTTGGGGATTCTACAGCACCCCCAAGATATATCCAAAGAGGAACAAGCAACTAAGCTTGGGGATGCCCCCGAGTGGCATCCCCTCTTTCTTCTAACGACCATCGGTATTTTACTTGGAGCTATATTTTTATTCGTCACATATCATGAGTTTTGCTTGGAGCATCTTGTATCTTTGCTTGCTTTGCTTGTTAGTTTTTCTTTTGTATCCTTGCTGTACACACCTATTTGGGATAGCCAAAATTATGCTATGATTTGTTAGAACTGCTCTCTATGCTTCACTTAAACTTTTTGAGCTATAGAATTGCTCTAGTGCTTCACTTATATCTTTTTGAGCACAGTGTGCTTGGAAATTTTTGTAGAAACACTCTCATGTTTCACTTAGATTAATTTGAGAGTTAGTAAATTTTGAATAAATCCTCTCATGCTTCACTTATACCTTTTTGAGAGATGAAATCTTTATGCTCTTGTGCTTCACTTAAATTTGTTTGAGCTTGTCAAAAAAGCAATGGCAACGTATGAAACTAGTCCCAAAGTGATAGATATCCAAGGAGGATATAATAAAAACTTTCATGAAGATCATTGGGAAAATTAAACTTGATTCCTTGTAATAGTTTTGAAACATGATGATAGTAATATGTGAGTCATGTTAGTGAGTAATTATGCTTTAGTAGGAATATTGGTGTTAAGATTTGTGATTCCCTATGCAAGTACGAAAGTCAATAGTTATGCAATGAAATTACATCCTACTTGTGGTGCATTATTCGGTGTTAGTTATGCTCAATGCTCACTTATGTGAATTTTTGTTCTTAGTTTGGTTGCTTCTCAATCTATTTGCTAGCCTCCATTTGTACTAAGTAGAAATACTACTTGTGCATCCAAAATCCTTACAGCAAGTTTTGCCTTATGAGTCCACCATACCTACCTATATGCGGTATTTCCATGCCGTTCCAAGCAAATTTGTATGTGCCATCTCTAAAATTTCAAAATAAATTTTCTCTTTTGTGTGCTCGTACTGCTCATGAAATGGTGGGGAGTGTCCAATATTTTTCCATGCTAGATGTGTTATTCTCAAGATGAGTGTTTATTCACTTGTCATTGCACGAGAGTGCGGCGGTAATAGGGATGCCCATTCCCGAAATGTAAAAGAAAAAAATATTTACTTTATCTTGTCAAATAATAAATTCCTTGGAAAGTGTTAGTATGGAAGGCAACCGTGGATACGGCCCGCCATGGAATGTGAAAGTTTGGTGTAAAAAGGAATAAACTTTATTTTCTGTTTGGGAACCGCCTATGATATGTCTAGCATGGAAAGTATTGTGAGCTACTTTGTCGTTTTCGTTGACAGGAAAAGCATGCCACCCAAAATATTTTTCTCTCTCAATTTAAAACTTTGAGCTCTGGCACCTCTACAAATCCCTACTTCCCTCTGCGAAGGGCCTATCTATTTACTTTATGCAATTTTTATTTTGAGTCTCCATCTTCTCTTATAAAGCACCAACTAGGGGGCACTATGATTGTACTTGAGCATTGGGTATAGCTAATATTTGAGTGTGTTTCATGAATGGATCAATGATTGAGCATGATGGGCTAGGGATAACTTTCTTTAGTGTTGATATTTTGAAAGACATGGTTGCTTGTTGGCATGCTTGAGTATTGAAGTCATTATGTTAAAACTAGACTATTGCTTTGAATCATCTATAAGTCCAAATGTCCATGCTATACAAAAAGAAAAGAATATGAGATGAACATGTTAGGCAACCACATCAAAAATTCTATTTTTATCATTTACCTACTCGAGGACGAGTAGGAATTAAGCTTGGGGATGCTGATACGTCTCCAACGTATCTATAATTTTTGCTTGTTACATGTTGTTATATTATCATTCTTGGATGTTTTACAATCATTTTATAACAACTTTATATCATTTTTTGGGACTAACCTATTGACATAGTGCCAAAGTGCCAGTTGCTGTTTTTGCTTGTTTCTTACTTTGCAGAATATCAGTACCAAACGGAGTCCAATCGCGACGAAACTTTTTGGAGATTTTTTCTTGACCAGAAGACACCCAGTGGGCCAAAGAAGTGCCAGGAAGGTGTGTTGTGGAGAGCACAACCCACCAAGGCGCGCCAGGGGGCCCCCGGCGCGCCCTAATGGGTTGTGCCCTCCACGGGGCCCCCCTCCACCGCCTCTGATGCCTATAAGTTCTCAAATATTCGGAAAACCATAGGGGAGTCGACGAAACACAATTCCAGTTGCCGCAAGTTCCAGAACCTCAAGATCCAATCTAAACACCATCACGGAGGGGTTCATCTTCTTCATAGGTGCCTCTCCGATAATGCGTGAGTAGTCCACCATAGACCTACGGGTCCGTAGGCAGTAGCTAGATGGCTTCCTCTCTCTCTTTTGATTCTCAATACAATGGTCTCTTGGAGATCTATTTGATGTAAACTTTTGCGGTGTGTTTGTTGGGATCCAATGAATTTTGAGTTCATGATCAGTTTCTATCCATGAATATTATTTGAGTCTTCTTTGATCTCTTATATGCATGATTACTTATAGCCTCATATTTCTTCTTCGAATCTTTGGTTTAGTTAGGCTAACTAGATCGATTTTCTTGCCATGGGAAGAGGTGCTTTGTGATGGGTTTAATCTTGCGGTGTCCTTTCCCAGTGACAGAAGGGGCAGCAAGGCACGCATGTATCGTTGCCATTAAAGATAACAAGATGGGGTCTATTCCTACATGAATAGATCTTGTCTATATCATCTCATCATTCTTATTGCATTACTCCATTTTTCCATGAACTTAATACACTAGATGCATGCTGGATAGCGGTCGATGTGTGGAGTAATAGTGGTAGATGCATGCAGGAGTCGGTCTACTTATCTTGGACGTGATGCCTATATAATGATCGTCGCCTTGGATATCGTCATGATTATTTGATCTTCTATCAATTGCCCAACAGTAATTTGTTCACCCACCGTGTGCTATACTCATGAGAGAAGCCACTAGTGAATCCTACGGCCCCCGTGTCTACTTTTCCAACATATTGCTTTCCGATCTATCTTTTTGCTTCTTTGTTTTCAGATCTACTAAACCAAAAATCCAAAAACATATTGCTGCACTTTTTATTTGCTCTTCTTCTTTTGTGTACTTGAGAGATCTATCTCTCCTATCTATCACTACCTAATCTATCTTTTTACCGTAGAGAGATTGACAACCTCTCTTTCGTGTCGGGTTGCAAGTATTTGTTATAGGTGTGCAGGTGCTGCTTATTGGGTGGTGGTGATCCTCCTACCGGTTCAATAACCTTGGTTTCATAACTGAGGGAAATACTTACCGTCGTTGTGCTGCATCATCCCTTCTTCTTTGGGGAAATACCGACGCAGTCTCAAGCCACATCAGTGGTGCACCCCTGCAGAGAAGTTAAACTATTCAGAGAGTCGCATCCACGGTAACAGATGGCTTGGAGATGTATCCCGATCTTATAATACTTGAACCGGATACTTGATAAAATACACCAAATTAAAAGACAGATATCCCCGGAGATCGCTTTCCCGCAGGGAGTCGAGGAGAGGATATCTGAGTAGGTTATTGCTAATTGTATGTGCAAGATGATACCGTATACGCTCCTCTCTTCTACTACTGAAAGATGTAGTCTTCTATAGAATGAGCTTCTCCCCCTTATTCTGGCATTTCTGCAGTTTAGTCCATAGATATTACCTCATTCCTTTGATACCGATGCATATTTAGTATATATCTGATGTAAGTCTTGCGAGTACTTTGGATGAGTACTCACCGTTGCTTTGCTACTCTTTTTTCTTTAACTCGGTTGCTGCAACAGATGGTAGCATCGAGGATGCATGTCCTATCCCAAGAGGCTACTATGTGGAGGACGTTCGACCAGGAGTAGTCCGGAGGTCCCAGGCAGGAGGCATTGCCTTTCGATCTAGTTGTCGTTGTTATGTTTAGCCTTCTTAAGGCAAACACTTGTCTAACTATGTATGTACTCAGATATTATTTGCTTTCATGACTGATGTATTATGGGTCATCGTGTCCCTGGCTTGTAATTTAAAGATTTATGTTTATATTTGTGTCATGGAGTTGTGTTGTGATATTGATGTGAGTCACCGTTTGTGATCGTGCATGATGCGTGTATGATTAGTGCACAATTATAAACAGGGGTGTCACACTTGCACACCGCTCGGTGGTGCATGGTTCACTTGGTTGATGCAACCGGACCATCAGTTGCATTGGTCATGAATGTGCTCCAACTATGCCCAAGAGAACCATGTGTACGGCTTGATCGCACGTCCACGGATTGGTTGTAGTGCTCGGTAATTATCTCCCAAAACATAGTCTTGGTTTGATTCATTCTAGTCGTTGCATCCATGGAGATCGCACACCAAGCATCGCGAAGAGCAATATCCTCTTGTTGGCTCTAATTGGCGGTGCGTGACCTTGACGCTCGCGTGCTTTGTTCGGTCACCTCAACAATGTCATCTTCCTCGGCCATGTCCTCATCGGCCACCACCTCCTCGGCCTCCTCCTCTTCCTCGGCCATATCTTGCTCCATGTCTTGGGCCGCCTCCAAATGATCCCAAACGGAGTCGTAGTTGAGATTATCAAGTCTAATGGCGGCCGAGGACTCCAAAGTTGTGAGCAATTCGACCGTGATCATCTCCGCTCTAGGAAAATGAAACAAATAAACTACATCATCGCTTGCTTCAAACAATCACCAATCGGCTGATGGTCATGAATTTTGGCATATATTTTTTACCTTGTTGGCATTTCATCGAACACTTGGTGGTCGCGGGACTTGTGATCGGTTGCGGCCGCTACCCGCGCCGGAGCAGTGGTCATAGTGGGCACCGGAGTGGATGCCCGAGGAGTCGGCCTTGTGCGAGGCGCTGATGCGGCCTTCTTCTTCTTCTTTGCAGCCGCCTCGGCGAGGGCCGCCACCGCCGCCATCGGCTTTCGAGCTCGTTTGGCCACGGGTGGAGCCGCAGGAGGGCGGCGAGCCGTGGCCAGAGAGGCGGTGGCCACCCTGGAGACCATTGCCGCTATTGGAGGAGGAGCTTAGACACGGTAGTTCTTTGTCATCCCCAAATTTTCTTCGGCACAGGGGGCGGCGTGTGGGTGATTTTTGGTGGCGACAAGCCGGCGGTGGTGGTCGGTGAGGTGTGGGAAGGGACCGGCCTATCCATTCCGGTCGGAGGGAGAGTCATCGATGCCAGCGGGGCGTGGTGGCTGTGGCGGTGGGATGGAGGGTGGGAGGAAGAGAGGCGCCGACTTTACTCGACGGCGACGGGAGTGAAAATATTTAGGGAAATTGGAGGGGATATAGGAAGGTGGAGTGAAATTTATACTCCCTTAACCATTTTGGGGGATCGGGTAGGTGTGCCATAAGGGAGGATAACCAAACTTATCCTCCCTTACGGTCTTATTGGGGATTTGTTAGAAATGGACTTATCATTTTAGGGCATCTCCAACCGTTGTCTATCAAAATAAACACCTTAAACGTGTGTGAACACATCCTATATACATATGTTCGTGCATAGTTGTTGATGGCTAAATTGATACTAGCTCTGTAAGTAAATATAAGACGTCCCTAAAATGTCTTATATTTATTTACAGGGGGTCTAGATTATAAATATGGATCATGAATTAAAGGCTTAGCCTCAATTGTGATGATGTGTTATGTGCGTTCTAAGCTGATGATTGCCTCTCATCAGAAGATATCCACGTGCCTATGGAATTGGGGTAAAAGATGGGATTACCATTGAGATCATGCCTGGCTTTTGAGAAGTGGACACAACCGGTTTACATGATTTTATTATCAAGACAATAGGAGTCCTGTTTGGATTCTGAACATAAAGATAAGGGCCGAATCAGATGAAAACGAATTGTGATCATATCGGTCTCCTAATCGTTCAAAGGATCAAAATCTAGATCACCCTATATAATTGTAGGGTCGAGATCGGCAGAGGGTTGATCCAACATCGGCAAAAAATATATCTTATATTTCTAAGCAATGTTTTCTTTCGTACGCCTTTTCCATCACATACCTTTGTTTTTGCTTGGAATAGGCCAATCCTACGGTGTTGCACCCAGCAAACATGACGTAGACATCGATTAGGTTTGGTTTGTTGCTGATACGTTGAAGATTCATTGAGAAGAATCAAGTTTTCTTTAAGCCAACAAGAAGAAGGTCGTTCTGTTTTTGTTACAACGAAAGAGAAGATCGGCTAGATTGTTGATATGTTCAAGAATTGAGAGTGTTGTAATGCAAACGATTTTGCTATCAAAAACAATGTTAGAATCCTTATGTTTTTATCCTATATCTGAAACATTTAAAATAAGCAAGATAAATATTAGTCTATAATCATGTTGTGCAAATATTTCAATGCAACAACAACCAAAACATGAAGTTTGCAAAAAGAAATCGTTCAAATTTGAATTTAACTTATTCGAACATATTGTTTAGTTCTCCCCTCGAATCGCCCATACATGATCAACCAAATCATTTGGAAGTTGCTCATGAGTTACTTGATGGTGAATGTGTTGATACATTTGGATAAATTCCTCGGGCGTCGTCGGATTCTACTCGGGATGTTTGATAGGATCACCCAAGTTTGTGGCGTACTCCATCACCCTCATTCTCCAAAATTAAGTTGTACATGATCACAAGTTTTCATCACCTTACACAACGTCTTTGGATCCCATATTTTTGTAGGTCCTCGAACAACTGAAAAAATGGACTTGGAGCACTACAAATGCCCTCTAGACATCCTTTCTAGCTCTCTCTTTTCTTTGGGAGAAGTGAGATCTTTTCTCACCCCTTGGATTAGATATCGTATTGGTCCACGAAGGATATATACCATCATAAAGATAATAGCACATGTTGTACTAATGACCATTGATGGTATAGTTGCACCGAGGAGCTTGTCATGTGCACAATCTTGCAAACAATGGAGACTGCTACAACACGTGTGGCGCCCTCGGACCTTCATTATGCAGATATAGCTAACTCCGCTAGACTCTGCATAATATCGATCCCAAGACTCCACTTTCTAGCAACGTACACGTGAAAACATGCATGCCATGTGGTGTAGCGTTGGTATCATGAGACAAATTACAAATATTTCGGAACAACAAAAATACATATATAGTATCTCATACAAACAGGTTAATTCGACCAATATCCAACTCATACAACGGAAGCGAATAAACCTTAGACATGTATGTATACAAATTGGCTTAAGAAGGATCAAAGTAAAGCTAATGGTGTCCATATCCTTGCCTATACCACTGTCTGAAGGGCAGCCAAGCTAACGTCATCCATCCCCATATGTGTAAGTGTTTATTGTGGAAAGGTGAGTACATGGTGTACTCTGCAAGTCTCATTACCTTGCTTGGCAAGCAGTTCCTGCTGCTCAGTGAATACTGAAACAGTACTAGAATGGACGTACCACCGGAGCGGTACTACTGCTCCCACTAGCGGTACTACTGCAAAATGGACACTAAGCTACAGAGGAACCCAGTAGAACGGCACTAGAGCGATAGTACTAACGTGATTAATCAGTGGGGTAACAGAATGTGAAAACTCAAGTGGTAGTAGTAGTGGTACTGGACCACGGAAGTACCACACAAGCGGTACTACCGCGGGTACCAGCGGTAGACCGTCATCTGCAGTTGAGGGTTACAGAACCGAACGGTAGTACATGTGGTACAGTCCAGCAGAAGTACCACAGAGTTTATAGAACCTAAAACTCCAAGCGACAATACCAGCGGTACTGGCCACACGGTATTACCGTGGGTACGAGCAGTACTACCGCTTGGCCTCTGATTAATGGGCCAATGTAAAAAATGGATGGGGCTCCATAGTGGTGGAAGGTAAGTGGGTGCATGTGGTTTGTGTATGTGTTGATTCCACAAATACCTTCCAATGCTGACCCCCTCTTAATAGTACAGCTTTCCTACGACTCAAAAAGAAACGTTGAAAACCAATCTTTGCTCTTTCTTCCTCCGAGGGGAATAAAACCGTCTTGTGCCATATACAATAATATCTGAAATGCTCGAAGCACACGGTTAGTCCGCAAAGCACATTGCCATCATCACCAAAATTAAGTAGAGCGAGATATGCCCTAAAAAGACCACAAGATAACTTCTGACTCTATTGAGAACATTTATTTCCCGTTTATAAACTATTTTTAAATTTTATCATGTGACCATGAGCAAAGTGTCCTAGCTGTCTCGAGAAGAAGGTCAAAAGAGAATAGGGGGTACGTATTCACCTTTCCAGAAAAACGGTGAAATAAAATTGGTCTAGGGGTCTAATGAAACACCCAGATAACCCGGTACAAAGCCAACGTTCTGCTGATGCAATGCTAATGATGCAAAAAAAATCTAATTTGGGGAAAAACCCTGGGCTGTTACAGCACGTCGATGTCATTGTGAGACCCGGGCATCCCAAAGAATGAGTATCAAATCCAGAGGTCCGGTGGCGCAATTGCTTGAAGAATGATGGTGAGTGTCTTGCAATTGTCCTAATTTTGCCCTAGTAGAGTATATGGGCAATTCTTCCATTTGCCTTGCATGCAATCTAGGGATCCGAGCATATCTTCCTACCCTCTTGCTTTTCGACAGTGCCATGAGTTGTGTGGTGTCTTTGATAGTTGGTTATTTCAAGTACTCTGCTACAAACACCTTGACCACTGCTTCGAGACATGCGGTTTCGGACATCCGGAGGTACTCGTCCCACGAATCTACTATTGTGCCATAGGCAAGCATCCTCAAGGCATTCGTTACCTTCTGGTAACCAGAGAATCCAATGTTTTCAACGGCATCCTTCTTCAATATGTAGTAGTCATCATATGCCCGGAAACCATTGTAGAGGCGATAAAACATGGTTCGGCTCATCGAGAATTGATGACAAAAAAAGGACCCCAATAGAACATCGAGGACAAAGTAGTCATCCGTCAACATCATATGCACCCGTGCCCTCTTCCGATCTAGCACTCTATGACCCTTGATTGATCCCTTGAAATTGAGAACATGCTCCTCCGCACGTTGGGCACCTTCAATAACTGCATGTTTCATCACCGTTTCATCCTCACATTCGTTCTCATATAACAAGGACGAATCCATGAACTTAGCGTAGAAGTTCCCAAAGGAAGAATCCAACGTGTTTTCTTCAAAGTAAACAATAAAAACGTCAATAAATTTGGTTATGGAATTTGGTCGAAAACTTGTCGGGTGTGGTGTTTGCCACGGATGGCAATGTGTAGGGGCGGAGAGTACCTGGGCGACGGTTGGGCCACGGGTGGAAGGGAGGCGTAGGCATGTCCGCTGGCACCCGGGTAGAACAAAGAAGGCCCGACAACTCCTAGGTGGCAAAGCGGGTAGTACAACGGCGGCGGCGATCTCAGACTACGCGGATACACAACAAGAAAGAGGAAGAAAAGCAGGGCTCCGATGTTTTTTTTCTATGGGCCCAAGTGTCAAATTCCGACGTGGTGACTGTCTGGACACCATAAACCTCCTCCGGGTTTTCTTCAGGTTTGTGAGAATTCAAACATGCATATCAGGTCTGCAAATGTTTGGTGGACAACGTTAGATCAAAGTGTCCCAACCACACGGTCCAGACATTTACAGGTGGTTTGATGGACGACGGTACAAATGCCTTAAATCACAAGGATGCAGACTATAGAGTAGTTTTATTTATAATACAATGATGGCCTTGGTGAATAACAAAGGTGTAGACTATAGACCAGTTTATTTTTAAATACTAGCAAAAGAGTCGTGCTTTGCAACGGGAGAAAAATCACTACACTCCTCTAACACAATAACCATGGGTCAAGACCACAATAAGTTCACGTCCTTTCTTTTAACACATGGCATCCCATCTATGTTGTCACTTATCCTCCTTCCCACCCTCGCCGACGGTGGCTTCATTGCTCACACAATCACAACGTGTTTGAATGTTGTCAATCCTAAGGCGTCTCTCTCACCATAAAATGAGAAATATGTTTTCTTTCCTGTGAGATTTTGGCGAGGCGTGCATGCATGGTTATAGATGGTGTATTTTGTCTCCAATCATAGTTTGGCTGAGGTATTCATTCTCTATGCGTATCGGCACCGATATGAAAAAAGACAAATCATATACTATTGATTAAGGTTGCAATCTAAAAAGTACTTTTTAAATGATTAACATGTAAAATACCATCATATTCAGATTCTACACATTTTTCTAATCAAATTCCATATATAACATGTTAAATTTGGAGTTAGGATTTAAAAGATATGAATATATTTTTTAAAGCACTTGATATGTATTGCGGGTTGATTAACCCAATTATCAAGGGGTTTTCTGCAAAAGCAAAAATCTGATTTAAAACTGAATTGTTGGTTGATTACAAGAAACATTAAAGAGTTTTCTATTAAATAGCAAGCATGACGAACCAAGCATACCTATTTTGTTTTCTTTAATATTTTTTTGACGGGTTCTTTTCTTTAATATATTATGACATGAAAACGTTCGTCGTTGCTCTGGTCGTCTTGAAAAAGATTGTATTAGGCTGTGTTCGGCAACCCTCCACTCCTCCACTTGGGAGCGGAGCCCGCGGAGCACCGTATTAGCGTCTCCCCGAATTACAACTGCATGATGCTCTGCTTCGGAGTGGAGGAAGTCCGAACGGGCTCTTAATATTGAGAAAAGATTGAGATTGCATAGGCCGAACTGCATGATGCTCCGCCAAACGAGGTGGCCCCAGGCAAGCCTCCAACCACGTTGTGGACACTTAGAGCAACTCTAGCAGACCCCTTATATCGCGGACCCTTATAATGTGTTTACAACTCGCGAAAAACGCGTTTTGCGGGCTGGCGCAGGCCGCGTCCTAACAAACCCCGCATCGCCTAACTGTAAAACAGAATATTCGCGCAAAATATTCTGTTTTACAATTCGGCGATGCGGGACCTGGTCGGCCGCAACCCCCGCCAGCCCGCAAACTGAAAAAGAAAAAATTTGATAATTTGACCTCAATTCTGACGATTGGCTTCAAATTTGAACAATCAAATATATTTTTCGCATAAATTAACCATAGGTTTCAATCATGACGCAAAAGAACCTCATGCAAAAGCAACCACCGCCTCTTCATCGTAATCGCTCTCCACCACCGCCAACGAAGCCACCATCACCTCCATGATCATCATTGTCAACATCATCACTCTCCACCACAGCCACTCATTCCCCCACCGGCACCGAAGCCATCAGACCTTGCGGCTATCATCCTTCTCTTCAAGATCTCTCTCCTTGTCATATCATGCCATTCTTTGGTGATGTCGCACATGTCATTGCGGTTCATAGTCATGATCTTGTTCTCCTCGGCAAGAAGCTTGGCCAAGGCCTTGTTCTCCTTTGCAAGGGCTTTTCTCTCTTCAATGGCGGCCTTGCGCAACCCCTCTTCCTTGAGTAATTGCCACTTTTCTTGCTTCTCTTGCGCTTTCTTCTCGGCCAACTCCTTCTTTGCCTCCAATGTCTTGGCCACCATCAGCTCATTTGATTGCACCATGACATCTATCTTGTCATGCAAGCTTGATGTCTCTGATTCCCTCTTGATCTTGTCCTTGGCCTTCTTGTTTCCATCCGGCTTGTTCTTGTTTCTTGGGCCATCATCATCATCCATCTTGGTGAGTGAACCTATCTTCGATGGGGATTCTTTATCAATCAACTTCACTTTTGGCTATGTTGAAGCAATTTCCAACAATGCTCTAGGTTGACTGGCCTGCCACAAGAAGCTTCCATGTCCTTGTACCTTTCTTGCACAATTTTATCCTACAAAAACAAAAACAATGTCAAAATATGACACATGCTACGAAACATTTGCACTACAATGTGAAAAGAACTCACATAGTCGGATTCAATGGTGCCACTTGGAGGTGCGGACTTGCTCCAAGCAAGCAGCCCAACGGCTACAAACCGGATTGATCACGTCCCAACGACCTTGAAGTGACCTAAAGGTGCGTGGTGTTCTATTGGGACACTTTGCCATCATGCGGAAGAACTGATCCTCTATCCTTTGCCAATACTGCTTGGCGGTTTGGTCAGTGTCGGTGCACGCATCAAGAGACACAGCTTCCCAATCCTTGATCAAGATTTGATCTTCCAAATGCGTGTAATTCTTCGATCTTACACGAGCTTTTGCTTGCTCTTGGTCAAACACCCCCTTGTCAACCTCCTCCACCCCATCTTCTTCATCACCGTGACCGTGCACGCCACCATCCAACACATTGTAACCGTAATCACCGATTGGGGCTTGATCGATGTCGACGATGTTGTCGTCCAACAAGTGCACAAACTCGGCAGTCGCATCGTGCAAGCCGTCGATACAATCACGCTCATTAAGTCACGACCAATCACAATGGCAAATAGTGAAACAAGTGAAGAAATCGAAGTATCATACCTTATGCCCATTTCGTCGAACGCATTGGAGGCGGCGGCAGCATAGTCGTCGGCGGGCATCCTCGGGGTTGCTCTTGCCGGTGCAATTGGGGAAGCAGTTGGCGAGGTAGCTCTTGCGTTTCACACCCGCCACCTTGCCTTTCCGGGACGGATTTGCAGCGGTGGCGGCGACGGGCGCGCGTGCCTTCCAGGCGGGGGCTGCGGAAGCGCTGCCCTGGACGACGACGTTGCCCTGCCGCTTGCTGGGTTGCGCGATGGCGCCTTGAACGACGACGGGCGTGACATGGCCGACGACGAGATCTGGCGAAGGGGTTGGCGCGTGGATGAGCGGAGGGAAGGGAAGCGGGAACGGTCGCTCGAAAATTTCCCTTCCGCCAAAAATCGCTGCCGATAGGGGTCAAGCTCGGGTCGGCCTCCCAGCACGTGTATCTAAAGGTTAAGGGCAAAGATTTACTGCGCCCCGTAAATTTTTTTACAGTTCAAGGTCCGTTGGGGTTACTTTTTCCGCACATAACCTTAAACTGATGGTTAATTTGCGGGTCAGCGCGATATAAGGGTCTGCTAGAGTTGCTCTTAGACCGCTAGCTCGAAGAGGAACATCCGAGTCCGACCGAACGACGACGGGGGCACCAAGAACCAGCGTGAGGCATGCACGAATCAGACAGCCCACAGGGGCACGGATGCCCCCAGGAGGCTCCAACATCGTTTGAAGGAATAATACTGGTGTTCCTTGTAAACAATCGGCAGAACAAAACTACAACTTTCAGAATGGGAACAGTGCAACCAACATAATTTCTCAATTTTAAGTTCACTTTTATATCAAAGACTAGTATCACACACATAGCAGTGCAAGGTACTGTACATCTTTCAAAATGGGAACAGTGCTACCAACATAGAGTACTTTCTCAACTTTTAAGTTCACTTTTACATCAAATACTAGTATCACACACATAGGAGTGGAAGGGTAGCGTCAGCCAACAGGTCCATATTACGAGGCAGTCCATCTGTCCCAAATTATTCAAAAGTTCTAGCTTTGTGTAAGTCAAACTCTTACAAATTTATAGAAAAAATTACCAATATCTACATCAAATATGTATACTATGAAAATATATTTTATGATGAATCTAATGAAGCTAATTTGATGTTGCAGATGTTGGTTCACTTTTTTAGACTTGGTCAAACTTGACAAGGTTTTAACTTGGGACAAACCTAGACCTTCAAATAATTTGGAACGGGGAGAGTAGTTAGCAATGTCTTTCTGTGGATCACGGCAACTGGTGAGACATTCCAGTCAGTCATTGTGTGACGAACAAACAGTACCAAGGCACTCTGCCATTAGCCTTCAAGGCTTTCTACAAATCATCAAGCAGAGCCTCATATTTGTAGCAACACAATCTTTCCGAAATAATCAACGAAAGGCACCAGCACCTGTGACAGAATGGAGAATGACAATCATCATTTGGTCAGGATTACAACAGTTCCTTCATTCAAAAGCAAACAATACACCACCAAATGCGTAGATGGATCAAAGATTAAGAAGAATGTCACAAGTTGAAATCATAACCTAACAGTTTTGGCTCCAAGGGAAGTGTATAAAATAGGAACCAAAAGCACAATAGCATTGCAGTTCGCATGCATTGCAGATTTGTGTCTGCCAATATTCTCAAGTCCTTCAATGTTAACAGGAAATATGTAATACAGTTAGATTACCAGCACAAAGCAAAAAAGGGAAAACAATTCATTGCACACATAAAAATTGAACTTCACAGGAATTGAATTATCCTTGATTCATTCAACTAGAAATCAATGCAAGGGAAATGTGTATAAAATGAACATGTTAATGTCATGCAGTTGGTTCAAAAGTTACAGGACAGGGTTCAAACAGCTAACTGTGTCTAAATTACATTAACTGTCGCAAGAAAGCAATCAGCAGCAGCATAAAACTAAAAAGATCAATTGTACCTCAGGAATCTACAGCATTCGGAGTTGGCACAGAGACTCCATCTATGGATACTCAGCCACTGTATCAGAATCCATGTTATTTAATACTGTCACCTCCTTCTCCCTCCAAATTGCATGAACTTCATCAGTTCGGAACCTTTGAGTAAATGTCGAATCCTCCAGGGGTGTGATCACACCATGTGCATATGCCAGTAAACCAGTGTATGCAATCATCGCACCATTGTCTATACAATATCGATCATCAGTTGCAAACAGCCTACCCCCTCTCTCTGAGCACATAATCCTCATCATCTCTTGCAAACGTTCATTGCATCCAACACCACCAACAATAAGAACATCCTTCGAATCACAATGTGCCATGGCACGTTCAGTGATTTCAACAAGCATAGCAAAGAGAGTTTCCTGGATATGGCCACCAACTGTCTTAATTAGAACATATACAATTTATCTTCAATCAAAGTAAGCTTAATCATTACCTGTACAAGGATAAACTAAAGGAGTTCAATAATACATCATACCTGCAAAGAGTAGCACAGGTCTGCTGGTGTGCACTCATTATTTTCAAGCTTCCCAATCGCTGCAGCTTCGATGAAGCTCAATATGCCACTAAATGACACATCCATACCCTTTACAACATAAGGGAGGTCGATGAACTTCTCTCCCTTCTTTGCAAGCTGGAAGAGGGGAAGACATGTAGAGTAGACTGAATAAACATGACACTGGGAAAGATGAAGACTACATGACACAACCATACATCTGTCGCGGGAATGGGAATAACCTTTTATTTCAAAAAGGATGGAAGGGACAGGCCACATGAGATGGAAAGTACACATCAATATCACACTTACATTGCAGAACTGCTTTTAGTGTTTTAACATTCTTTTCTCATAAACCGTTGTAGAAACCATGTACACTGTATGTTTGTTTTCATTTTTTATCTGTACATTGAGTTGTTAATGAAACTGCTTCATTCGTTGACTCTATTTCAAACATTAATGTACTCCCGCATTTCACTTAAGCTTTTCATTTGCTCAATACAGCCTCTTTGATTCAAAGGATTACTTACTAGAGAATTTTGGAGGATTCAAATCCTTAGGATTTCTTCCTATGTGAGTTATTTGATCGTAGGATTACAATCCATAGAAAATTTTCCTTCGGAATTATTTGTACTAAGTTTTCGTAGGATAATTTCCATCCACTCCAACCTCATGTGAAGAATCCTACGTTTTTCCTGCGCACAATCAAACGCCCATACTAATCCTGTAGGATTGAAGATGGCATGCCACTCCATTCCTGTGTTTTTAATGTCCGTGTGTTTTGGAAATCCCACGAATCAAAGAGGCCCCGAGTGCTAATAAAGGAAATAGGCTTCCACAGTTCAAACCCAACATCACTTAAATATTTCTGCATATCATACAGAACTTCACTTGATCAAGATTTCCTACTTTGAGCCTATGGCTGGATCTTCAAACAATTTCCAGGATATTAGGCAAGATCCTTAACACTGCAGAACAATGAAAATCGTCCAATGTTTATAATTTGAGCACATTTAACAATTTAATAAAACTTAGTCCTGTGATTTACTGATGTGCAAAGGCAAATATACTTTTGACAGCACAGATAAACAAGTCCATATATCATACCAACTGTATGGTTGAAATATGATATTGTAGGTCATGGCTACTACTGAATCTAAATTACCTGAATAAGTAACGTGATAATCATGAATTTCAACAGAAGCAAGAAGAAAATTGACAAAGAACAATATAGCAACAACTTCAAAGTTCCGTCAAATTTATCAACACCAATCTCTTGTATTTAGTCTGATCTACCCCAGGTTTCGCAACAGCAAGAACAACAACAATAACAACAACAACAACAACAACAACAACAACACAAAGCCTTCCAATCCCAAACAAATTGGAGTAGGCCAGAGTTTTGCAAGAACTTTAAAATAGGTACGAGAACCTATACCATTAAGTCAAGTCCACATGCCTAATCTATTCTTAACTCAATGAAGTGTATCTCACCTAACTGGCATCAGGTCCATGCAAGGTAAATAATAGAAATAGCTCAATCACTAAGGGATATTCGGATAAGGATGGTCAAATTGGCAGGGTATGGAGGATTGGAGAATATTGAATATAACATAGATTTGGGAGGATGAATAAAGAAAGAGATTAGATTGATAAACACTTTACCACTGCTTGATTGGCAGTAGATACATGCCCCTCTTTATTTTATATAAAGATGGCTTACTTGGTCCTCAATTAATATCTTATCATTATGGAGCATCTCTAATCTTTCCCCAACTAATTAACATTATGTGTGCATAAACATAGAATTAGGCATTATCTAAGTAAATCTAGAGTACTATTTTAATTAGGAATAAAGATAAAATTAGAGATAAAATCAGCTTAGTATTCGTTGAATAAGCGATAGGGTTCCTAGATACAAGATTCTATTTGTGAAGCATGTAAGCATCGTTGCTCGTGTTATCATCATGTCGGCCCTACACTCTTGTCGTGCTTAGCTATGCTTAGGGTTGTGTGAGTCTTGATCCATCTGGGAGATGAACCACATTTGGTACGTGCGAGGGGCCATGTTGGAGAATATGGTGGATTGTCTCACTTACGCCACTATTAGGACCTGACCTCTCATTATCTTGATCCAAGACTGAGCGTGCTAACCACATGGGGGTTATATAGGTCACCTCTTGGCCTAGTACCTTACCTCAGACCGGTCCAACAGTGACATAGTTCAGGGTTTTCATTTGGTATATGCATAGAAAGATAATTGGCATGACATGGTAGGATTGTAGCACGGCTTCTCAAGTGGATAAAACTATATTGTGTGATAGGCTTGGATCGTCCATACAACAGTTGATGTTGTACCAAAGATTCGGCCAGGCTCACGATTCGGGTAGAACTCAGATGGGTGACTATTTGGACTAGATGCAGCGTAGGGGAAGTGTTGTGGTCCATCACCCACTGTCAGCACCCCAATGGGCGGGTGTGATGTGACGCTAAGAGCCGATGACACGTGTATGGGTAAACGGGAACACCCCTGCAGGATTAAATCTATTCGAATAGCCATGTCTGCGATTATGGACAACTTGGAGATTGTTGCTTGATCGTAGACAACTTTAATGGTTACTTTAAAATTGCCATGATAAGTGATTGCTTCCTTGCAAGCGAGTTGTGGGAGGGGTCAAGGTGGTGTATTGCTGTGGAGGTTAAGATAGATGTAGCTAGTTTTGGTGTATTGTTGTGGAGGTTAAGATAGATGTAGCTAGTTCTGGTGTAAGTCTTGCAGAGCACATTTGCACTCACCCTTGTTGTTCATTAATAACTTGTTGTAGAGTAGGCTTACGACCCCGATGGTGGTTACTACGTGGATCTCAACGTTGGCGTGTAGTTTGGAAGTCCCAGACAGCAATCTATGCCTTTGGAAGGGTCATTATATTTTGTTCATCCCTCTTAGGCTTTCGTTAAACATGTTTTGTACTCAGACATATTTCGTTTCCGCTGATGTTGGATGTACTGTTGGGTCATGTGACCTCTGCTTTTAATATAACTGCTATCTTTGCTCTCATGAACTTTGTTATATATGCTTTCAGTGGTAGAGTTGTGTTACTTGTTTTCACACACACGGTGTGCATGATGCAAGTATTGATATAAAGTGCACGTTGTGTGTAGGGTCTTGGAATCTATGTTATGCATGTGCTAGCGGATGATCGAATACAGGGTGAAGCGACTCATGTACTGAGACCTTAAGAGCTATATCACGCTACTCCAACCGTGTGTCCATTTTACTGGTTGTGGCTGGGTACTGGTTGTGGCTGGGTATGTATTGATGCTTTGGCTCAGTTACATCAATTGAAGGAATGTTTGAGACCGCCCCGCTCGAACGAGGTGATTCAGTAGTGGGGGCAGTGGCTTGAATGTTCCGAGCTCTCCGAGAGTATTGTTAGCTTAAACCTGATTACAGTCAAACAATTTTTAGTGCAATGTGAATGCACATGTGTGATTGTGGGCAGGTCGGCTTGCAACTAGCTGCAGGTTTGACTGTAGGTGTGCGTATACAAGCTGACTAATCTAGATTCAGTGTTTGTCTGCATGTGTTGCAGCATAAGTCGGTTCCTAACAGTGTCAGAGAACCTTGTATAAATAAGAGTATTGAGCATTCGTTGCTCTGCTCAAGTCGCTGTATTTGTTACAGCTGAAAAAAAAGGCATTCGTTGCCTAAACATGTTTGTCTCTCTTTCTCCAAAACTGCACTAGTACTCTGTTCTTTTTCCTCTGCTTCGTGTGGGACTGATAGAAACTGAACCAGCTCGCATGTGTTCGTGTACGCCGCCGGGGAGCGAGACGAGGTTCAGCGGCCATCAAGTATATGGAGCTCACAGACCATCAAATATTGTTGTTGTTGTCTGAGAGTGAATCTCAGCTTTATGTATCATCCTCCATAGCTAGATTTGTATAATTCCGGTCCCAGGGTCCGACGGCGTTTGTATCAAAGTCGGGTTTCGGTCCTGAGACCTGTGGGTTATGGGCCCATTTAAGCATCTCTAATGTCTCTCTCTCTACATATTTTGTACAATGCACAAAGAATTATATTATTGCACAAATGTATGCATGTATACAATCTAGCACTGCATCTTTTGGTAATTTCTTTGATAATCACATGTATTCAAACCCTACAGGGTGCATATAAACCGATGCTTCAACTTTTGATATTCCCATGAAGCCAAGCCAATACAGATCAAGCAACCAACCATGATTACCAAGTCAAATGAAAGAAAAAAGATAAGACCAAGTCAAAGAGGCGAACAAAGGCAAAGAAGCCTAAGTGAAGAATCCCACCATGGTGGAGGGATGAGAGAAATTGGTCCACCATAGGCTATGGACGTCCCCTCCTAGTACACCATGGACCCGTGCACCAAAGATTAGCTCCACTACCACTCCACCTACCATCTCAAGGGTAGTCTTGTTCACTTGTGAAGGACCCATAGGCTATATAAAGCCCCCATGTGCATGTAACACGATCACTCTCAAGAGAATCAAGGGGAGGGCACTAGAGCTTCAAGCCTCGTGCGGGGAGCTCTAGGGCCATGTCCGAGGAGCCTCGTTCGACTCGGACCGACGTTTGAGGCCTCCGACCAAACCTCCCTCGATGCCTTCCTAACATAGGACTAGATCATAGTCCGTCGAGGCAACTGAGACTAATAAAAAAAATTGAAGTGTCAATATTGTCGGTGTACGACCACGTATATTGTAAGGCCTTCGTGCACACCTCCAATTAAATAATTATTGAGCTCCCTTTACTAATGACATTCATGATAATCTTGATTACGGCAAAATTGGTAACCACACCCCCTAATCACCCATTGTTTTCACTACAACAACATATTGTATAAGCTAATCTTGAGGGCAGTCCAAAGGACTTGAATATCAAAATGGCATCACAAATCCAATTATTTAATCAGTGTTATCCAATCATCCTACATGGCTACATTGGTCATATGCAATAACACATGGTCCTCTCACTCGCAAATATTATCTCATACAGGCAAGAATCACCATCTTGGCACATTGAAGATCAATTCGCGGATCAACTAGATAAAAATTCCAATTTTCCACATTCTCAGTTTAGTTCGTATATCTCATATTTAATCTACTTATGTTATTATCCCATACAGACGAGGTGCTTGAAGCAACTAAACAACTCATGCAGTTAGGCCTGAATCACATTGAGACTAGAAAAGAGCATATATGTGCATATACAGCTACAAATAACATTAGTAAACTGGAAGGCGTACATAGAGAAATAGCATTTGACGAACAGGTTACCTGCTCGATGTTATACCCAGGGCTCGGGTCATTTGAGAGCTGGAGGATCCTTGCAAAGCGGTCGAGGCAGTTCCCGACGGCAATATCAATGGTTTCACCGAAGATCCTGTACCTCCCTTCACTGTACGCGATGACCTGCGTGTTGCCACCTGAGACGTAGAGCACAACGGGGTCCACGGCGCCGGTGACCGCGCGGCCCATTTCAATGTGCGCGACACAGTGATTGACGGCGACAAGCGGTTTCCCCCATAGGAGCGACAGAGCCCGGGCCGATGCAGCGGCGACCTGGAGTGGTCCGCCCATGCCGGGGCCCATGGTGTAGCAAATGCAGGCGAGGTCGGCAGGAGAGGCATCGGCCTCGGCGAGTGCGGCGCGGAGTAGAGGGAGTAGGTGGACGAGGTGGTGCTGCGCGGTCTCCCGGGGCAGGAAACCGTGGCCTGGCGGGGTGATGTACGTATGGCGCGGGTTGGAGAGAATTTGCCCGGAGATGGAGACGACGCCGATGCCAATCTTGTTAGCCGAGGACTCCAACCCGAGAGCAAACGGGCCAGGCGGGCGGCTACTCGCCGGAGACGACGACGAGGCCATGGCGGCGGCGGCGAGGCGGTAGGGTTTGGGGGAGTGGACGGGGAGGAGGGAATGAGTTGTGCGGTACGAAGTGCAGATAAAACTAGCCCAGATTAGACAACCCGGCGTATCCGCCCATGCTATAGAGGCCCATAAGGCCTAGTTAAAATGCTAGGCGCCTAGATAAAAAAAAGATATCCTAAAAAATTTTAAAAAAATGTTTCTAAAAAAAGATAAAAAAAGATGCTTAATACTACTACGTACTATTTAATTGAGACAAGTTGGAGAATGCGAGAGCAACTAGTTAGCGAGCGCTCCTTCGGGAGCCTTCCAACGATCACTCCCACGTGTCGCCACTTGGCACGTTCTCAGCCGCCGCCACGTGTCGCGCTCTGAGCGTTTCCTCCGGATTTTTCTTTTTTTTTGCACGCGTTTACGACTTTTTAGGGGTGTTTTTTCCGGGGGGTTTTGGTGTTTCGGTTTTCCACCGGTCTTTCTTACCTTTTGGACGCAAAAAAAATCGAAAAATAATTCACGAAAAAAACGCGTTTTCTTTTTTTCTCGAAAAGCACGATTTTTCTTCCACGAGAGGCACGGTTTTGTTTTCGCGAGAGGCACGGCCGTGCCTCTCGGAAACGAAAAAAAACGTTTTCTATTTATTTTTCTTCCACGAGAGGCACAGTTTTGCTTTTGCGAGAGGCACGGCCGTGCCTATCGGAAACGAAAAAAAAACATATTTTCTGTTTTTTTTCTTCCGCGAGATGCATGGTTTTGCTTTCGCGAAAGGCATGACCGTGCCTCTCGGAAAAGGAAAAAAGAAACACGTTTTCTGTTGTTTTTTTCTTTCGCGAGAGGCACAGATTTGCTTCCGCGAGAGGCACGGCCGTGCGGAAAAAAAACGTGTTTTCTTTTTTTCGCGAGAGGCATGATTTTTTCGTCCCGGTATTTTTGTCCAGTTTTTTTCGTAAAAAAGAGTTCATCAAAACCTATCAACGTGGGATCTAGTTTTAAAGATCTCGACACAAGAAAAACGGTTCGAGATTTGGACGCACGGTTTAAAAGATAAACGTTTTAAAAATACGGATCTACGAATAAAGGGAAAACTCCCAAGTTGCGACAAGTGACACACATGCAGTGCGCCACTTGTCGCAACCTACAAAGGTGGGAATGATCTTTAAAAGGAGTAATCCTCAATTAGTAATTTCAGGAGAATGCTCCTCCTCGGCACTTAGAGCATCTCCAGCCGTTCGGTGCCCGAGGGGCAGAACTAGAGCCGCCTGGGGGTCAACCGGCGAAAAAATCGGCGTGGGGTGGGTCTGGTTCCCAGTCGCGCCCCCACGCCCCCCCCCCCCCCCCCCCGCCGCTTTTTGAATGCAAAATATGGCAAAGTTCGGGCGATTTCATACGATGTTTGTACAAAAACTAATAAAAACATAAAACATAACTAAAAAACTAACTAACACTACGTCGCCGGGAGTGTCGCCGCCGCGCCGCCGTCTTCTACATGCCGAGGAGCCTGTAGAAGGTGGTGTAGTCGCCATCGTCGTCGTCGCCGTCCTGCCTGCCGACGTCCCTGCTGCAACCTTGCCCTGGGTCGCCGTGGCGATGCAGCTCGGGGTTGGATGGCCCGGGCGCCTCCTCGTCGTCGCTGTCGAGCATGACGACGCCACCCTCCTCGCGGCCGCGGCAGCGAGCGGCGATCTCCTCGAGGGCGCGCCGCTGACGCTCCATCTCCTCGTGGACGTAGTCGTCGCGCACCCATTTGAGGGCGGTCTCGTAGTCGGCGGCCATGGCGAGGTGCTCCTGCTTGATGGCAACCGGCGCCTCCACGTCAGGCTCGGTCTTTGGCCTGACAAGGTAGAGGTGGCCGTGGGGAGGGGAAGAAGGCTGGCGGCGACGGCCCTCGTTGATGGTGATGCCGCCACCACCACTGCGCCCGCTGCGCCGGAGCGGCGTCTTGCCGGGCTCGGCCTTCACGGCGACGAGCGGGGTCCGTGCACCGGAGGAGTGGGAGCCGGACGATGACGACGATGTCCCGGCCATGCGCCTCGGCCACCAGGACGAGCTGGTCCGGCGCGAGAAGGACGGCGCGACGTGTTGCCGCCCTCGATGTGCTCGAGAACGGCCTCGAGGGTGCGGCCGGGGACGTCCCACCATCGCCGCCGCCCCTCGGAGTTGTGGCAGCAGCAGCTGGGCGGAGCGCCGTTCGTGGAGGCGAGCTGCTCCTCGTGGCGGCGCTCGAAGTACGCCGTCCACAAGTTGTGGCTGTCCGGGGCGTACCTCGGCTGCTGGCGCACCGTCTACGACAGAGACGACCGGATCCTAGCAATCTTGGCGCGCCGCTTGGCACCGCTGGGCACCGGAGGCTGATACGTCTCCAACGTATCTATAATTTTTGATTGTTCCATGCTATTATATTATCTGTTTTGGATGTTTTATATGCATTAATATGCTATTTTATATTATTTTTGGGACTAACCTATTAATCTAGAGCCTAGTGCCAGTTTCTGTTTTTTCCTTGTTTTTTAGTATTGCAATAAGGAATATTAAACGGAGTCCAAACAGAATAAAATCTTCGGAATGATTTTTCTTGGACCAGAAGAAACCCAGCAAACTTGGAGATGAAGGCAGGAGACCTGCCGTGGCGTCACAAGCCCTAACCCTATTCTTCGGCCTATAAATTCACAAATATTCCCTGGATACCAAAAAGAGCCACGAAAATACTTTTCCGCCGCCGGAAGCCTCTGTTCCCATGAAATCCAATCTTAGAGCCTTTTCCGGTAATCTGCCGGAGGGGGATTCGATCACGGAGGGCATCTACATCAACTCCATTGCCCCTCCGATGATGCGTGAGTAGTTTACCACAGACCTTCGGGTCCATAGCTAGTAGCTAGATGGCTTCTTCTCCCTCTTTGCTCTTCAATACCATGTTCTTCATGATCTTCATGGAGATCTATCCGATGTAATACTCTTTTGCGGTGTGTTTGTCGAGATCCAATGAATTGTGGGTTTATGTTCAGATTATCTATGAATATTATTTGAGTCTTTTCTGAATTCTTATATGCATGATTTCATATCTTTGCAAGTCTCTTCGAGTTATTGGTTTGGTTTGGCCAACTAGATTGGTAATTCTTGCAATGGGAGAAGTGCTTAGTTTTGGGTTCAATCTTGCGGTGTCCTCACCCAGTGACAAAGTAGGGGTAGCGAGGCACGTATTGTATTGTTGCCATCGAGGATAAAAAGATGGGGTTTTCATCATATTGCTTGAGTTTATCCCTCTACATCATGTCATCTTACCTAATGCGTTACTCTGTTCTTCATGAACTTAATACTCTAGATGCAGGCAGGAGTCGGTCGATGTGTGGAGTAATAGTAGTAGATGCAGAATCGTTTCGGTCTACTTGACACGGACGTGATGCCTATATGCATAATCATTGCCTTGGATATCTTCATAATTATTCGCTTTTCTATCAATTGCTCGACAGTAATTTGTTCACCCACCGTATTATTTGCCATCATGAGAGAAGCCTCTAGTGAAACCTATGGCCCCCGGGTCTATTTTCCATCTTATACTTTCAGATCTAAAACCAAAAATACCAAAAATACCTTGCTGCATTATTTTTACTTTTGTTTTACTTTCCGTTCAAGCAATCTATCATATCTATCTCTATCAGATCTCATCCTTGCAAGTAACCGTGAAGGGATTGACAACCCCTTTATAGCGTTGGGTGCAAGTGTTTGATTCTTTGTGTAGGTACATCTATTGGGGACTTGCTTGTATCTCCTACTGGATTGATACCTTGGTTCTCAACAACTGAGGGAAATACTTATCTACTTTGCTGCATCACCCTTTCCTCTTCAAGGGAAAACCAACGCATGCTCGAGAAGTAGCAGAGGCACCGGGACCCCGACGGCGCTGAGCCTCCACGAGCCTGGCACTCGCATGTCGGGCGGCGCCGGGTACTCAGCCTCGTAGAGGAGGCGAGCTTGAAAGTGCTAGTTATCGACTAGAGGGGGGGTGAATAGGCGATTTTTATGAAAGGCTTCGAAACAGTAAATGTATTCGAAAAATGCGGAAGCGAAATAGGATCAGGTAGGGATCTATATCAAGGATCTAGGCAGAGCATGCGATACAATGACGACATACGAGCAAGTTCAGCATTACCATCATACACACTAAGATGAGTAGAAGACAAACTTAGATAGTATGAAGATAAACAACATATATGAATGTCTTCAGGGAAAGTCTTTAGTCACGAATGTTCATGCATGGGCTTCACAATACAGTTCAGAATATAAAGAGTGAGAGATAGAACCAGCAGCTTGATGAAGACACAGGATTTGTTGGACTAGTTCCAGTTGCTGTGACAATTGTACGTCTGGTTAGGGAGGCTGAGATTGAACTCAGAAGACCTCGTCTTCACCTTATTCCCCTTGAGCCGAAGTCACTTAGACAGCGCCCAATCACTCTGGTAAGTCTTCAGGGGAGACTTCCGAAACCCATACAAACTTGGTCACCCGGCGATCCACAATGACTCTTGGATTGCACTAGACTCAGACGCCTAACCGTCTGGAAGATCACAGTCTTCAAGTGTAATAAGTCTTCAGTTCTCTCAGAACAGAATGACTTCGGTGATGCTCAAACACTCTAGCTCTAGGTGTTTAGGTGTATCCTCGCAGGATGTATCTCTCTCAATGTCTTCGAGGTGGGTTGCTCCAAAACGACAACAACCGTATCTCTCTCTGAGCAGCCACCTTCACATGGTGGAGGGGTTGGGCTATTTATAGCCAGCGGGCAACCCGACTTGATATGACCGAAATGACCCTGGGTGAATGGCCAACCGACACGTGTCACAACGGTCGGATTTCAAACACACGCGGCAGCTTTACTTGGGCTACAAGTAAAGCTGACTCAACCAGCTCTGGAAGAGATTTCCTCTCACTGTCTTCGCTCGAAGACATAGGTATGGGTTGAGCATCACGTCAGCATCTGACTTCGATCACATCGACCCCACTTAACAGTACGGTGGTTCCTATGACTCAGGAAAGAAGAAACAAAACTACCAAAAGACTTCGTCTTCGCGTTTCATTGTCTTCGGACGAATGTCTTCGCTTACCACCAATAGCTTCAGCCGTCATCAATGTCTTCGGACATTTTTGGGGGTCGTCTTCGATGGCTAAACCGAAACTTCAGGGACTTCTCTCTGTGTTAACCTGTGAACTCTCACAGACACATTAGTCCCTCAACCACGTTTGTCTTCAATACTCCAAAACCAAACAAGGGTGGCACTAGATGCACTTACAATCTCCCCCTTTTTGGTGATTGATGACAAACTGGTTGAAGTTTTCAACGGGGATAAAAAATATGTGAAGATAAGGTATTGAAGATTTTGATTACAAGACATAGTGAGATCCCCCTGAAGATGTGCATATGAAAATTTTGCTTTGAATGCAAGTGCACATGGCAGGTTGTAGTTTGTGGAGATCTCCCCCTATACCTTGTAATCCAATCACTATGCTTTAACAGATATTTCGAAGATAATGAAATGCATAATGAAAATGGGCGTCTACAGAATGACTTCGAGCGCATAAAATAACTTGAAGAAACGCCAAAGAGTACGGTAAACATAAAGTGCAGACGTCCATCAGGACTTAAGTTTTACAACCCAAAACAGCAAGTGTTCAGAAACGAGAGTTGTAAACTTAGCAAAAATAACACCCAGCCCTTATTAGTAGACCCGTTTGAAGACTATCAGCCAATGCTTCTCCCCCTTTTGTCATCGAATGACCAAAAAGGAACGAAGACATTGAGAACTACGCGTCCCCAGCAGGTGTCGATGAAGACGGTGCAGTAGGGTCTTGGGGTGTTGGTGCAGTGGAGCGACGTCGAGTCGATGGAGGCAGTGAGGTGGCATCATCAGCTTCATCTGCGAGCCGGACGTTGGCAGAGGGAGCTGAAGATGAGAAATCACTGTCTTCGAGGGATGGAGTCTTGCGCCATTTCTCCGCACTGGGAGGTGGTGCACCAAATCTGTAGCGGGGGTGAAAACCATCTTCTCGAAGCTCATCCTTAGGAGCCAGCATGGTTAAAGTCCTCCATGAGCGGCGACTGGTTTCATAAGCCACAAAGGCATTCTTGGTGGCGAGGTTGCGAACATGATTGACATCTTGCATCATGGAATGCATCTGGCGCCGAGTCCATTCATGGTGCTTGTCTTGCCTTTGAATTAGTAAAACAAGAAGTTCACGATCAGTGAGTGCACGCTCTCTTCTTGGCAGGCGTTGACGAGGCAGAGTGCTAGCAGTAGCTTCGGTGTTGGTAGCACCGGATCTTGGCTGTCGAAAAGCACCAATAAGTCTTGCCCTTGATGGATCAGAAGGAATGTGAAGACCTTCAATATCAGCAGTGCCACTAGTGCCTTCGATAATAGGATTCTTGCTCTTGGATGGATACAGATCTGCTGGCACAACTTCAATATCTGGAAGATAAACGCCATGGTTGCGAGCAGAAGGAAGAAACCTGGTGTTGGTTCTGTACTTGATGAAGCGCATGATCCAGGGAGCATATATCTTCGGCTCGAGAACATTGAAACCATTGGCAGCAAGGTTGCGAAGAAATAAGTCTTGAAGATTGAACCTGATGCCATATACAATGTTGTAGAGCAATGTCTTCAGAGGCCCTTCAATCTTGCGGGATGAGTTGTGCCCTTTAATCGGCCAGATAGTGTGCCGAAGAATGTGATAGATAGTCCTGGGCAAGTACTGAAGATCATCCACAAAGAATGAAGTGGGCAATTCTGCATCTCTAGCCAAAGGCTTCATCATTGTTAGCATTTCAGTCATGTTGGGTTCTCGCATTTGTAAGAGGCTTCGAGTGGCAACCGCATAGGCTTCAGAGCGAGGATCCAACTCTTCACCAGAGGCAGCAAGGGGAGTTGCAGGAAAAAAGTCCAGTGGTGAAGCAGTGATATGTTCATCCCTTATCATAAATTCCAGCTGCCAAGTGTTCAAGTCACGACCGAAGCCAGAGATGTGGAAAGTTGCGTAGAACTGGAGAATGAGCTCCTCATTCCATTCTTCATGGTCAGTGCAGAAGGGCAGGAGACCCACATCTCGAAGACAATCCAGTGCCTGATCAAAACAGGGAAGACCTTTCATAGCTTCAAAGCTGAGATGCTTGTGGGGAAAGATCCTATTCTGACCATAAAGCACACACATGTAGTACTGACGTTGTGGAGCACTCCAGAACCTGTCAGACTGTATTGTTGCACGCTTGTATGGATTGCGTTCAAAGTTGAAGAAGGTGTTGTTCAGCCGGAACCTTTCCAACTCGAAGACTAAGGGTCTTGCTGGGCCAGACTGGTGAAGACATGGAAGACGCGGCATGGGGTTCATGACATTGGGGCGTCGATCAAGATGGAACTCATACTGTGGTCCCATCCGTGGTGGTGCAACAAGATGAGGCCACCTGATAGGGACCATTTCTCCTTCCCTATTGCGAGCCATCACAATGTTGTCCTCATTGTCTTCAGTTGATGGTGTGGTAGGGACAGGAGGTCCATCTGGGGAGGGGGCATTGGCATTGCCCATAGTGGCATCGGCAGCAACATCTTCGGCGACCGTATTGTCTGTTGCTGGTTGGCTGGGAGGAACATCTTCAATCATCAGCACTTCTTCGACTGGTGCAGTCGGTGAACCACGTACTTTGTCTTCAGGAATAGGAGACATGAGAGCTCGAGGACCTCGACGAAGACGTTTGAGTGGGGAAGTGCGAGTGGTAGTGTCAATCTCTTCTGGAGCAAATGGGGATTCTGGTGAGGCTGACACAGGTGGGAAGAAAGGCGATGATGGTGTACCAGATTCAGCTTCAGGTACATCTGGCCGGAGGGGAGTCCCAATATCCACAAATTCACTTGTTGGCTGTGGGGAGGAAATCATTGGCGCGTCCACCTGTGGAACATGTTCTGGCTCGACATTGTCTTCATGAGCAATGTCTTCATCTGCTGCAGTGTCTTCAGCAGTTGGGATCTCTTCAGGTTTCTGAGTCTCTGTGGAAGTAGACTCATGCAGAACAACTCTTCTTTCTAAGTTTTCGGAGGTGGGAGGAGCCACTGCGATTGGCTTGATGAGCAGAGGCTCTTGTTGAGGAGCGGGAGTTGATGACGGAGCAGTAGGGGGTACTGGTGGTTGGTCTTGTGCTGGCTCTGAAGACTTTGATTTTCTTGTCTTCAACCTCTTCGAAGGTTTGGCTTCAGAGGCAGCTGCCTTGCGCTTCTTGGCTTCAGCTTCGGCTTTCTTGGTCTTCTTGCTATCAGCAGCAGAGGAAGACGGAGGTGCACGAGGACTGGAGAAGCAAGCAGGAAATTCAATGCCACGGCGCACAGGCGGTGTGGGAGAAGGCACATCCGAAGACTTCGAAGCTTGCCTGGAGCGTGCAATGACTTCAGGAGCAAGTGTAGGCTGGCCAAGCGCCTTTCTCTTCAGCATGTCATTGTGAGCTTGGACCATAATGGCAGTCTTCCGCTTGAGGCGCGCAAGGGCGCCCTTGACAGCTTCACATCTCTTCTCGAACACAGCCTTGAGATCTGTCATCATCAGCTGATATCCCTTGATCTGCTCGGCAGTGAGTCTGTGCACATTTTGCTTGAATAGCTCTTTTTCATGGCTGATCTTGGCCTTCATTTGCTTGGCCTTCTTAGCCACAGTCAGTTCCTCGTTCACAAGTCCTTGGAATGTAACGCTCAGGCCAATTGGGAGCTGAAGTGCATCAATGCTGAGGGAGGGATCGGCGAACCATTCACCAATGAAGTGTTCAAAGATGACATGATCAAACAGATGTAAGTCTTCAAGCCTTTTGGCTTCCTCTTCTTTCTGATGGATGAGCCTAGCTAAGGCTTCATCGTCGAACTCATCGTCAGACAATTCAATCATATTGGATGCGTCCATTAGTGACAGAGTAGGCTTCGGACCTCTGGAGGCAACACCTTTCCTTTTCATACGCCTATGAAGGCGATCTTCTTCCTCAGGCTCTTCTGGATTATCAGTGGGAGAGCGCGAAGCCTGAGGTGAGTGGACAGATGGCTTGGGAGGCTTTGAAGCCTTGGGCTTTGAAGCCAGTGACTTTTTCATAAGCTTCGGCCTAGGAGTAGGTGAATGCTCTTCATCATCATCATCATCAGAGTCAGACTGAGTAGGATCTGGGCAGCCAAGTATACTTGATGGATGGGGATTGCTAGGCATTGGGGGCCTGAACATGCATGGATAGAACCCCTCAGAGATGGCTTCTGCCTTTGTCTTCGAATGAAGATTCCTGTAGACAATGTCCGTCCATGGTGTTTTTTCAGCACACTTCTCAGCATACTCTTTTGTCACAAAGTGGTAGTTGAACCACTCCTCACTCCAATATCTTCGAATCCATTGGATTCGATTCTTGCGCTGGCAATAAGTTTCCTCCTCATCTGACTTGTATTGCTCATAAAGAGCGGGAGGAAGATCTTTAGCTGTATTCTTTCGTCTCTGCTTCCCTCCCTTCTTGACAGGTTTATCATCTGCCATTGGCTTCGGCAAAGGCTTCAGCAAAGGCTTCACAGGAGTGCGCAAGTATGAGCACGCACCAGAGGATTCCAGATGAATCTGCAAGTAGTGTGCAAATGAATTCAGACTATGAGATCCAAGCGATTCTGCTGCGGACATGTACCTGTGAAAGAGTTAGAGACGCGAGGGAAGAGGAGAGGTCATATGCATTCTCAGAAGATTTGGTAGATAGCACTGTGTTTAGAAGACATTGACCTTTTACCGAAGACATTCACTTTTATAGCTTATATGGTGATTTCAGATTTGTATAAGTCCAAGGAATCATACAAGTGAGGAATCAAACCAATCTTCAGACCAAAAGTGAAAGTATTTGGCAATATAGAGATCTAGATCTATATGCGGTTGAGGTGAAAGTGAAGAAACAACAACCGACTATTTTCAGTAGAAAGTTTAGATCAAACATGCAGTAAAAAGTAGCTTTTTATTTACCGCGAGGAAGAACGTGACAAATAGCTCGACGAGGCAGAGAAGCCAAGCAGTTCGATCTGCCTCACCCTAACTCGGTGGAGGCAGATAGCTACGGCGGTGGCGAGCGGAGGATGAACGCGGCCGGCGTGAGTACGTCGTCGGAGAAGGCGTGGCAGCTAAGCACTTCGTCTCCGGCGGCGATGGAATCCAGCGACGGCGCTAGGGTTTTGAGCACGTGGGTGGCTGAGGAAGGGGAAAGTAATAATGGAAGGGGGTTAACTTGTACTTATAGGGTGTGGAAACCTCCGAACAAGTTGGGCGGATATGCCCCTGACTCCTCGGTTTATGTGGACACGTGGCATACATGCAACCCACCTGACAACCCACTACCATAATCGAAGCAGCGGCGCAAGATGTGTTTGCTAATAATGCGGAGACAGTTGAGATTTAAGAATTAAATATGTGGTTGATTTGTCTTCAACTGTCAAGGACACAGAGAAGACAGTCAACACGTGTCAATATAGAATGCATATGACTGGATTAGAACAGACTTGGACGAGGAAGAATAGAAGAGAATGTCGGGTCCGATCACATTTGCCTAGGAAAAAGTTGACGACAAAGCTATAGGACAAATGCTGTATAGGACAAGGTTCTAATACAACTGTAGATCAGCAAACAGTTTTCAACTGAAACACATATAAATTTTGTTCCGAAGATATTCAACTCTCGAAGACATGTGAAGAAGATGAGTTAAAATGCAAAAAGAGGTAATGTCTTTGAGTTTGTTTGGTGGCGTTATCCACCGTATAAGAATGTTTGACTCAGACACGGCTCACAATTATCGTGGCGCTCTGAAGTCATATTCTTCGTTAATTTATTCACACTCAAACTGTAAGTCTTCATGAATTGAAGACATACGTTACTTCGTGTGTTGTGCATCAAAGTCATCAACATGCATAAGCGTTAGGATGTATTCCCATTCAAAGGACATTTGAGGATTCTAAGATATTTAGCTCACACCACAACTTGCAAAACCTCTTCTCATCCAAAGACTTCGTGAAGATATCTGCCAGTTGATCTTCAGTATCAGCATGCTTGATGTTGATGTCACCCTTCATCACGTGATCCCGAAGAAAATGATGTCGTATCTGAATGTGCTTTGTCTTCGAATGCTGTACGGGGTTGTGGGATATCTTGATTGCACTCTCATTGTCGCAGTAGAGAGGTACATGCTTCAGGTTGATGCCGTAGTCCTTGAGTGTCTGCTTCATCCAGAGAAGCTGAGTGCAGCATGCGCCAGCAGCAATGTATTCGGCTTTGGCAGTGGAGAGTGAAACACAGTTCTGCTTCTTCGAAGACCAACACACTAGAGATCGTCCCAGAAAGTGACAAGTGCCTGATGTAGACTTGCGATCAACTCTGTCGCCAGCGAAGTCAGAATCTGAATAGCCAATCAGCTCAAACTTCGAACCCTTTGGATACCATAATCCTAGTGTTGGGGTGTGAGCCAGATATCTAAGTATTCGCTTCACAGCAAGGTGATGCGACTCCTTTGGTGCCGCTTGAAATCGGGCGCACATGCAAACGCTAAGCATTATATCTGGCCTAGATGCACATAAGTACACCAAAGATCCAATCATGGAGCGATATACCTTCTGATCGAAATCTTTACCATTTTCGTCAGTGCAGAGGTGTCCATTGGTAGGCATTGGCGTCTTGTAACCTTTGGCTTCGTTCATGCCAAATTTCTTGAGGCAGTCCTTGAGGTACTTCTCCTGGGATATGAAGATGACATTTGGTTGTTGTCGAATTTGAAGCCCTAGGAAGAATTTTAGTTCTCCCATCATCGACATTTGATATTTTTCTTGCATCATATAAGCAAACTAATCACTGTATTTGTTGTTAGTACAACCGAAGATAATGTCGTCCACATATATTTGGCATACAAACAGTTCATCATCATAGGATTTAGTGAAGAGAGTGGGATCGAGTGAACCAGGTTTGAAGCCTTTCTTCTTGAGGAATTCCTTGAGTGTGTCATACCAAGCTCTTGGTGCTTGCTTGAGGCCATAGAGTGCCTTGTTGAGCTTGAAGACTTTGTCCAGATGCCTTGGATCTTCAAACCTTGGTGGTTGAGCAACATATACTTTTTCCTCAATCTTACCATTGAGGAATGCACTTTTGACATCCATTTGATATAAGCATATGTCATGATGGTTAGCATAGGCAAGCAGTATTCGAATGGCTTCGAGTCTAGTGACGGGTGCAAAGGTTTCACCGAAGTCAATACCCTCAACCTGTGTGTAACCTTGGGCCACAAGTCTGGCCTTGTTTCTGATGACTTGACCGGACTCATCTTGCTTGTTGCGGAAGATCCACTTGGTACCGATGATGTTGTGCTTCCTTGGATCAGGACGCTTTACGAGCTCCCACACATTGTTCAGCTCGAACTGGTGAAGCTCTTCCTGCATGGCTTGAATCCATTCCGGTTCCTTGAAAGCTTCATCTACTTTGGTGGGTTCTGTGATAGATACAAAAGCAAAGTACCCACAAAAGTTAGCCAGTTGAGTAGCTCTTGAGCGAGTAAGTGGGCCTGGTGCATTTATGCTGTCAATCATTCTCTCAATTTGGACTTCATTTGCCACACGTGGATGAGCAGGGCGAAGACTTTGTTCGGGCTGCTGAGTATTGTCTTCATCAGCAGCATTGTCTTCGGGTTCAGCATTGTCTTCGCGCTGAGTAGGTAGGGGAATGATGACTTCTTCTACAACCACAGGTTCTTCAGGCACAATTTCTCCAGTGCCCATCAGTCTAATAGCTTCATCGGGAGGTAGTTCATCTAGCACAGGAGGCAGGTGCTCTCTTTGCGAGCCATTAGTTTCATCGAATCGCACATCTACAGTTTCAACAACCTTGTTGTGAAGGATGTTGAAGACTTTGTAGGTGTGCGAATCCTTTCCATAACCAAGCATGAAACCCTCATGTGCTTTCGGTGCAAATTTAGAAGTGTGGTGTGGATCCCTTATCCAGCATCTTGCGCCGAAGACTTTGAAATAACTTACATTAGGTTTCTTACCAGTGAGAAGCTCATATGATGTTTTCTTGAAGAACTCTGTTGATGATGTAACATGCAGTATCAATGGCTTCAGGCCATAGCTTCCGTGGTGTCTTGTATTCATCAAGCATGGTGCCAGCCATCTCAATAAGAGTTCTATTCTTGCGCTCCATGACACCATTCTGCTGAGGAGTATATGGAGCAGGGAACTCATGAGTGATGCCAAGGGTATCAAGAAAGGTGTCCAGGCCTGTGTTCTTGAATTCAGTGCCATTGTCACTCCTGATGTGCTTGATCTTGATGTTGTAGTTGTTCATACACCTATTTGCGAAGCGCCTGAAGACATCCTGCACTTCAGTTTTGTAAAGAATGATATGCACCCAAGTGAATCGAGAATAGTCATCAACGATTACGAAGCCATATAGATTTGTAGTGGTAGAGAAGGTGGAATAGTGAGTAGGGCCAAATAAGTCCATGTGTAGCAGCTCGAAGGGACGTGAGGTCATCATGATTGTCTTCGAGGGGTGTTTGGCCCTGGTCATCTTCCCGGCTTCACAGGCACCACAGAGGTGGTCCTTCTTGAACTTGACACCCTCGACGCCAATGATGAGCTTCTTCTTGGCGAGTGTGTGCAAGTTCCTCATCCCAGCATGCCCTAGCCTTCTGTGCCATAGCCAGCACTCCGAAGCTTTTGCTAGAAGACATGAGGCAACCTGTGGTCCTGCAGAGAAGTCTACCATGTACAAGTCACCTCTTCGAAAACTTTCGAAGACTTTGGTTTTGTCAGAGGCCATTAGTACCACACATCGAAATTTGCAGAATATGACGAGCATATCTAAGTCACAGAGCATTGAGACAGACATCAAGTTGTAACCAAGGGATTAGACAAGCATGACATTTTCCATGTGCCGGTCCCTTGAGATAGCAACTCTACCTAGCCCCAGTACTTTGCTGCTGCTCTTGTCAGCAAAGACAATGTGGTCTTTTGTTGGAGGTCGAAGAGTTTGCTCCATCAATAGGCTTCGATCACCAGTCATGTGACTGGTGCAACCACTATCCATAATCCATTCAGTAGCATTGGATTTGTCTTCCTGCGTTGAGAATTAGTATGGTTCACCAAGGCATGTAGCTGTAACATGCATTGATGATGATATAGCAGTGCATAGTAAAATGAAGACATTGGACGATACGAATGTTAACATTCGCATTAGGTATCTTGCGTCCAAACAAGATTGTTTTCGGGTCTCCAGGGATAATCTTCGGGATAGGCTTCTTCCTATCTGGAGACCCGATGCTGCATGAAGATATTAGTTCTTCTTAACCACCCACATACGAAGGGGTGGCTTAGAAGCAATGAGACGTAAGGCAGCATCAGAGAATTTAGGCAAAGATGCCCTAATAGCACGTTTCACAAGAGGGTTAGTGTACTCAAATGAATATGCAGAGAAATTCTTGGTTGGATGAACATAGCGGTTCATGCCATTGTATACATATTCGTGAGTCATCTGAGTCTTTTCCTGCGAAACAGAATGGTTAGTGCCATCATATGAAGACTTATGTCTTCTCGAAGACATTGATCTAGGGTTTGTCTTCTTCTTGGGAGATGTCGTCAAGACATTCACGCGAAGCTTCTCAAGAAGACATTTGGGAACCCAGATCTTCTTCATAGGAGAACCATTCCTGCATTTAGTTCCAATAAACCTGGCAAACACTTCACCATTTTGGCATTTGAACAGTTTGTAGTTGGAATCAAAGGATTCATCAATAATGAGAGGATTCGCACAGTTGAAGCCTGATAATGTGGAAGGATCGACTGTAGGTCCTTTCGCAGCAACCCATGTGGTTTTGGGGTACTGCTCAGGTGTCCAGTAGGATCCATCAACATTGAGGTTTCTTTCGAAACCTACACCTTCTTTCCTAGGGTTTTTGTTCAGTATAGTCTTCTTCAGGACATCACAAAGAATCTGATGTCCTTTCAGACTCTTGTACATGCCAGTTTCAAGCAATGTCTTCAACCTGTCATTGTCATCAGTGATAGTAGTGGCTTTCTCAGATGAGGGGTTAGGTGCCACAGATACAGTTGAAGATAAATCATTTTCAGAAGCATTTGAACATTCAGCAGTTGAATCATTAGCTTCACGTGCAATAAACTTTAAGCATGGAGCATCAAATTCATCCTGAGCGGTACTGATCTGCTCTGTTAGGAGTGAGTCGTTTTCCTTCCGTAGGTCATCATGTGCTTCCCTCAACTTTTCTAGATCAATCTTTTTCTAAAGATATTGAAGAGAAAGCTTTTCATGGTCAGTTGAGAGGGCATCATGACGACTTTGGAGATCCTCAAACCTTGAACGAAGACTACGCATGTCTTCAGCCATAGTTTTGTTCAGACTCATCTCTTCGCGCAACAGGTCATCGCTTTTTTCTAAAGTGGTTTGCATTTTCTCCATGGCATGTTGTTGCTTGGTGGCAATTTTTACAAGTTTAGCATAGCTAGGTTTCTTGTCATTATCAGATTCAGCTTCAGATTCAGCGTCATAACGTGAGGATTTTGAGGATACCTTGGAGGCTTTTGCCATGAAGCAGTAAGCCGGAGCAGCATCATCATCACTGGCTTCGGTGAAGAAGGAGCCATTGTCTTCGGGTTCGAAGACAGACGTGGAGAGATATTCCGAAGCCATTACTAGTCCAGCTACTTCAGCGTCAGATTCCTCCTCAGATGCTTCCTCAACTTCTGAACCAGATTCAGACTGTGAATCCATCTCCTTCCCGATGAAAGCATGTGCCTTGCCAGATGAACTTTTCTTGTGTGATAAAGACTTTGCATACTTGTTCTTGTTCTTGTCATCGGAGTCATAGTCCTTGCTCTTCTTCTTGGATTCCTTCTCCCATCGAGGACAATCAGCGATGAAATGGCCAACTTTCTTGCACTCGTCACAGGTTTGCTTCTTGCTGTCTCTTGAAGACATTTCATCAGACATCTTGGAATCACGCTTTGAAGATTTTGCATAGCGCTTTGACTTGGCAAACTTTCGAAACTTCCTGACAAGCAGAGCGAGTTCTTTTCCAAAGTCTTCAGCACCATCAGAACTGCATTCAGAGTTGTCTTCGGATGACGACACAGCCTTGGGCTTCAAGGCACGAGAACGACTGTAACTGGGCCCGTAGATATCCCTCTTCTCAGCTTGTTGGAACTCATGTGTGTTCAATCTCTCGAGGATATCAGCGGGATCCAAACTCTTGAAGTCAGGGCGCTCTTGGATCATGAGTGCGAGAGTATCAAAGGAACTGTCAAGTGATCTGAGTAGCTTCTTCACGACTTCATGTTTGGTGATATCAGTGGCACCAAGTGCATTCAGCTCATTTGAGATGCCGGCGAGTCGATCAAATGTGAGGTGAACGTTTTCGTTGTCGAGTCTCTTGAAGCGGTTGAACAGGTTGCGAAGCACATCAACATGAGAGTCTCTTTGAGATGAGACACCTTCATTCACTTTGGACAGCCATTCCCAGATTTGCTTAGCAGTGTTAAGTGCACTCACACGGCCATACTGTCCTTTGGTCAGATGACCACAGATGATGTTCTTGGCGGTGGAGTCCAGTTGTGCGAACCTCTTCACATCAGCAGCAGTAACACCTTCGCCAACTTCGGGAATGCCCGCCATGATGACATACCATAGGTCGTTGTCAATGGCTTCGAGATGCATGCGCATCTTGTTCTTCCAGTAAGGGTAGTCGGTGCCATCGAAGACAGGGCACGTAGCGGAGACCTTGATTATCCCTGCAGTCGACATAGCTAAAACTCCATGGTGGTTAAACCGAAACACAGAACAAGGGAGTACCTTGCTATGATACCAATTGAAAGTGCTAGTTATCGACTAGAGGGGGGGTGAATAGGCGATTTTTATGAAAGGCTTCGAAATAGTAAATGTATTCGAAAAACGCGGAAGCGAAACAGGATCAGGTAGGGATCTATATCAAGGATCTAGGCAGAGCATGCGATACAATGACGACATACGAGCAAGTTCAGCATTACCATCATACACACTAAGATGAGTAGAAGACAAACTTAGATAGTATGAAGATAAACAACAGATATGAATGTCTTTAGGGAAAGTCTCCAGTCACGAGTGTTCATGCATGGGCTTCACAATACAATTCAGAATGTAAAGAGTGAGAGATAGAACCAGCAGCTTGATGAAGACACAGGATTTGTTGGACCAGTTCCAGTTGCTGTGACAACTGTACGTCTGGTTAGGGAGGCTGAGATTGAACTCAGAAGACCTCGTCTTCACCTTATTCCCCTTGAGCCGAAGTCACTTAGACAACGCCCAATCACTCTGGTAAGTCTTCAGGGGAGACTTCCGAAACCCGTACAAACTTGGTCTCCCGGCGATCCACAATGACTCTTGAATTGCTCTAGACCCAGACGCCTAACCGTCTGGAAGATCACAGTCTTCAAGTGTAACAAGTCTTCAATTCTCTCAGAACAGAATGACTTCGGTGATGCTCAAACACTCTTGCTCTAGGTGTTTAGGTGTATCCTCGCAGGATGTATCTCTCTCAATGTCTTCGAGGTGGGTTGCTCCAAAACGACAACAGTCGTATCTCTCTCTGAGCAGCCACCTTCACATGGTGGAGGGGGTGGGCTATTTATAGCCAGCGGGCAACCCGACTTGATATGACCGAAATGACCCTGGGTCAATGTCCAACCGACACGTGTCACAACGGTCGGATTTCAAACACACGCGGCAGCTTTACTTGGGCTACAAGTAAAGCTGACTCAACCAGCTCTGGAAGAGATTTCCTCTCACTGTCTTCGCTCGAAGACATAGGTATGGGTTGAGCATCACGTTAGCATCTGACTTCGATCACATCGACCCCACTTAACAGTACGGTGGTTCCTATGACTCAGGAAAGAAGAAACAAAACTACCAAAAGACTTCGTCTTCGCGTTTCATTGTCTTCGGACGAATGTCTTCGCTTACCACCAATAGCATCAGCCGTCATCAATGTCTTCGGACATTTTTGGGGGTCGTCTTCGACGGCTAAACCGAAACTTCAGGGACTTCTCTCTGTGTTAACCTGTGAACTCTCACAAACACATTAGTCCCTCAACCACATTTGTCTTCAATACTTCAAAACCAAACAAGGGTGGCTCTAGATGCACTTACAGAGCCTCATCCTCGTGCAGGTGGCGGCGGCCGAAGCCGTTGGCCGCCGCGCCATCGCCTGGGAAGCACTCAGCCATCGGGAGAGGAGATCGTCGAAGAGGGACAAAGGGGCTTCGGCGGCGAGAGTGGGAGAGAGGGTGCGGTGAGGAGGGGCGGCTTTTATAGCGGCGAGCGGGTGGCACCGTGCGGCCGCGTGGAGGGAGAGGTGTGGACGCGCGTCGCCCGCTCTGACTGCGCCGCCCGCGACTGCGCCGCCCGTGAGGCATCAATGGAAGGCTGACCGGCGGGCAGCCTTCGCATTGATTCCCCGCGGGAAACTGAGGCGATGAGGATGACGAAGCGCCTCTCGGTCGCTGACTCGGTGGGCCCGCCCGTTTTTGCGCCAAAAAAGGTTTCCCCCGGCACCCCAGGCGCCCCCAGCGCGTCGGGTTTGGCTTGGGTACGCCGGCGCCAATTTCGGCCCTAACCGGCAAAAATTGGGCTCCTGGGGGGCACGACCGGGCCGATTTTCCTCAGCCGGCGATAAAAAAGGGCCTTGGGGGGCCTGTTAGGGGCGCTAGTGGAGATGCTCTTATGAACTAGCGTACACGCGTAAACGTTGTTGGGCCGCAACCCATTTGTGCCGATCTAGCTGCTCCGCTCACATGGCTTCCCTTTATTTTGGCACGACTTAAAAAAGGTGTGTGGTTTTAGAAACAAAAATCAGGAACATGATTTTCTTTTCACAAATTCAAAACAAGTTCACAATTTAAAAATCATGAATCCGAAAGAAAAAAGTGAATTTTCAAAAAATTCACAGTTTTATAAATGGTCACAAATTTGGAAAAAAGTTCGTGAATCGGGAAAAAATCACGAATTTGGGAAAAAATCACAATTTTGAAAAAATAGTGGTTTTAAAAATGTTCAGGAATTTGAAAATATCACGAATTCAGAAAAAAGTTAATGAATTCGAACAAAGGTTTACAAATTTAGAAAGGTTCATGAATTGGAAAACATTAACGAAATTGAGAAAAGTTCATGAATTTGGATAAAATATGAATTTGAAGTAGGCTTGAGAATTTGAAAAAAATTCGCAAATTAGAAAAGATGTAACGAATTTGAAAAAAGTCCACAAATTCGAAAATAAATCGCTAATTTCAAAAAAAGTTCATGAATTTGAGAAGGGTTTACGAATTTAGAAAATGTTTACAAAATTTAAAAAGAAAAATTCACGAATTAAAGCAAACAAACGGGAAAACAATGAACAGAAAACTGGCAAAAAATGGAAAGAAAAAGAACAAAGAAATGACCACAGGAAAAAATGCTAGAAAACCCGCACAAGTATCCTTAGTGAGTCGACCCATTCGATCGGAGGAGAAGTGTGCCAGGTACCAATTGGCCTTTATTTAGCGCTTGAAGCGCCAAATAGGATTTGGCAAAGTTGGAGGAGTTTAAACCATCTAGTGGAATCCGTTAGGGAGATCCTATCTCAACTTATCTTTTTTTGCCTGCAATAGAGGGCCATTCGTGCCTCTTAAAAACTAGTGTTCAGTCATCGAATCTCAGAGTAATTCAAGTGGTTTCAATGGTTCTGCATGTGAACCACTTATTGTTTGCAGATGATAGCATGGCGTTTTTTATGCGAAAAAAGAGGGGGCCAAGGAAGTGTCTCGCTTATTGGAGTCCTACGAGAAGGCATCTAGGAAGAGGGTGAATAAAGATAGGTCTTCTATTTTCTTCATCAAGGGCTATCCAGAGAATGAAAGAGTGATTGTTAAGAAAGTGTTGCAAGTCTAGACTCTAGAATATCAAACTAAGTAAGAAGTATCTTGGAATGCCATCAGATGTGGGAAATTCAAAAAATGGTGTCTGAAAGATTGGTTGTGGAGTAGATTTTAGGGATGGATGGAGATAATTTATTCATCTACATGCAAGGATGTTTTAATTAAATCCGTGACACAAGCAATTCCTATTTATCCAATGTCGTGCTTCAAGTTGCCTCATGGTCTATGTGAACATTTAACATCAATAATGCGATTTTGGCAGGGCAGTGAGTAGGGCCAGAGGAAGCCGGCTTGGGTTTCATGGGATACCATGATAGTGCCACGCCACATGGGAGGTCTCGGGTTTCGAGATTTTGATATCTTTAACTTGGCTCTTCTCGCAATTGCAAGGAAGGAGTCAAAACTCTTGATTATCCCTCTTCCTTGAGTGCAAGATTATTGAAGGTTGTATATTTTCCTGGATCTCCTTTTCTTAATGCATAGGTTGGAAGTCGTCCCTCACAAGTTTGGAGGGACATTATTGAGGGGAAAGAGGTTCTTAAACAAGGTTGGTTTAGGCGAACTTGAAACTGGTCACAACACACATCTGGAACGATAATTGGATACCTAGAAAGTAGATGATGAAGTGCATTGTCCCACTAATCCAAGACAAACCCATGTTGGTTTCGAAACTCATTGGCAGTGCCAAAGCAAGATGGAATGTTGAGGTAATTAATCAATTATTTTCCTAAGTGATGCCTCTACTATTCTACAAATTCCAATGTGCACACTAAATATAAATGACTTTTGGTCATGGAACTTTGAGAAGAATGGTAGGTTCACACTGAGATCCTATTATCACGTGATTTTTTCTACAAAGAAATGGCGAGAAGACTGGCTAGAAAGGGTGGGATCGTCCAATAACAACTCCATGGAAGATTCTTGGGTTCAGATGTGGAGAACTATGGTACCAGGCAAAATTCGGGTGGTTCTATGGTGACATGCTCACCAGTCAATACCTACGGACAATGTACAGCAGCAAAGGAACATGTCCCTAACTTGCACTTATGCGATTTGTGGCATGAACGATTTGTGGAGACATTCCCTGGTAGAATGCTTGATGGCATGGTGTGTGTGGGCACTGGTTGACTCGGAGCTCCTTAATGCATGTAATTGGATCTTTTCCATGATTGATGTGCTATCTCATGATGTTTCCATCCCCTTGGTAGTTACACAGTGGGTGATCTGGATGGCTAGGAGAAAAATGTTGCATGAAGGTATAAGCCCAAGCCCCTTGGCTACGCAACTTTCTGTGACTCGATTCATACATGATCTTGAACAGTTGAAGGAGTTGGTCCAGGTGAGAACTGCGGCACAGACAAAAAGCCAAACGAAGGAGATGACTTCCACCATAGCCAGGGCACTTCAAAATGAACGTCGATGCAGGTATGGCCCAAGCCTGTACCCTGGGTACGACGTCTATCGTTTGCCGGGATGAGCGTGGGACATATCTAGTCTCTTCTTCGTACATGCTCCACGGCTTGTGTGATCCAACGACACTTGAATCAATTGCATGCCACGAGGCTTTGGCATTAGCTAGCGATCTGAGCATTCAGAGTTTAGATATTGCTTCGGACTACAAATCAGTGATCAAGGACATACATGAAGGAACCGTTGTTGTGTATGGGATTGCCATCAAGGAAATTAGAGACTAGATAAACTCTTTTATCTCTTTTAATTTTGTCTTTGAAAGCAGTACTTGTAATATTGAAGCGCATAATCTAGCTAGGTTCTCTCTCTTCACACCAAAGGACAAACTCACGCCAACACCATTCTTGTAATTCTGTCTACTAAGTAATAAAGCCTAGCATTTTGCCTTAAAAGGATGGTTAGTAAAATAAGTCGACTTCCATAAAAAAATTAGGTAAAATAAATTGGATTTGGCCCTTGTATTACTAGGCATGGTCGATCCTCGGACTCTTGAGGTTGTAGCTTGCCTGGAAGCTCGCTTTGGTGAGAGACTTACACTTACAATTGTAGAACTGCATGCACCGGCCAGTTCACCCAAAAGCTCAAGTCGATGGGGGGGGGGGGGGGGGGGGGGAGATGGGCTATGCATTTATACGTCAACACTCCCCTCACGTGTGACTCCCTCGGGTCTAAACGTGGACCGAGAGTGGGCTATAATTTTCTATTTTTAAATTGCACCATCTAGGTCTTGAACTCAAGACCTCTTGGCTCTTATACCATGTAGAACTACTTGCACCAGCCAGTTCACCCAAAATCTCAAGCTGATGGGGGAAAGACTGGGTAAGCATTTATACATCAACAACAGTGTCTCCTTCACACCACCTTTGGTTGTGCTTCAATTAAGGGAGGAAAAATGAAGCTATTGCCAGAGAAATAAATGGTATATGATCATCTTTTATCTCCTGTAATTTCGTCCATGCATTTAGGAGCTCAAATTTGGAAGCTCACAATCTAGTTAGGCATGGTACTACTTTGGATCACAGGAGACATACTTGGCTTGGCCCGCCATACAATCAGCTCTATATTTTGATGATCACTAATCAATAAATCCTAGATGATTGTCCTAAAAATAGTAAAATAAATCAAAAAATTCTGAAGCACCACTACTTATATCTATAGGAGGGGTGTCTAATTAAGTGTCTACCCTCTATAAATAAGCACATGTGCACAAAAGAATTGATTTATTTCTCTAAGAAACTCCCTAAGCATCTTGCATTGTATATGACATAAGGGCAGTCTGAGTGCTTAGATCGTATACTTTATTTTTTAACAACATCCCTCTCTATTATTGGCGCTATTTGGTTTCGGATTTTGCTTTGGCTTTCAGTGCCTCAACATTGAAATCCAAACCAAATAGTAAAACAAGAGCCCACGACTTCTTGAAATCTCTACTTCTCTACTACACTACCTACAAAATACATACCCTTCGCCTGTCCTCTCTCTGTATGCTATTCCACACCCTTTCGCCGGTTTTTTATCCCTCCCAATTTTCTTTAGTAATGGTTTTCATCCGTCCATTAGGAAAAAACCCGGCCCAATCCCTTAGAAAACCCCAATCAAGTAGCGTCGAGAAAGTTGGGGCCGATAGGCGTCGGCGAGGGGAAGAAACAAAATGTGGTGGTGTTCGTTGGCGGCAGCCGACTGCTAGAGGCGTCGTCGAGCTCAAAGATTTGGGCGGACTAGGGTCGAGAATGAGCAACTATACTGCAGTTCGAGTGAGGACGAAGGGGGAGGGGTTAGTTGTTTTTTACCGCTTAGGAAACGGTTCGTAAGCACGAACCATGTGTGATTAATGTCATTAATGTTATCAAGATTTTGACAAACTGGCATCCAAAATTCCTTTGTCGTTAATTTAGTGCATCCACTAAGTAAAATACCAACTAAAGCACATGGATGTGATGGGAGAGATGTGGATTACCGTTCGATCGCGGTGCATCCTATGGTGCACATGCGTGATCCGTGTGGATTGTGTTCTGGCCAATTAGAACGCAATGTACAACAGGGTGAATGCACACGGTTCATGAAAGTAACCATCTGCCCAAACAAATCACAAAGTTTGAAGGGGAACTCATATTTCCTTAATCTTTTCTCCTTGATTTTTTTCTACAATTAACATAACCCCTAGAATGCGTCGTGTACGAATTTGACATTTTTTCGGGCTCGTTTACTACATTGATGCTCTTTTGTGCATCTATAGGCATTTACTACTTATAATTCAAGTTTCAACATTCTGTACATGAAAAAGTGCAAAAAATGGTTTAAAAATCATAATTGGGGAATTGAGTAACTTTTTAGGTATTTTGCATGAAAACAATAGAAATTTAAAGGATATGCGTGGGAAGAGTCAACCACAAATGCGTCGTTTATTGATTTTTAACTCTAGAAAATGGAAACACGCCTGAAAAACATGATACTATTGTGCCTTGACATGACCTCAATATGATGTGGTAAATATTCGAGAAGGTTCGGCTAATGTCGTTATACACACACTTCACATATCGAACCATCACCGAGGAAGTTTCGTGGTTTTGGGAGGGAAATCGCCATGGTTTGAAGGGGAACCCATATTTCTTTAGTTGTTTCTCCTTGATTTTTTCTACGGTAAACATACCCCCTACAATGCATCGTGTTCGAATTTGACGTTTTCCGGGCTCGTTTACTATATTAATGGTTTTTTGTGCATTTATAGGTATTTGCTACTTATAATTCAAGTTTCAACATAATAAACATGAAAAGGTGCAAAAAATGGTTCAAAAAACCATAATTGGGGAACTGAATAACTTTTTAGGTATTTTGCATGAAAACAATATAAATTTAAAGGATATTCGTGGGAAGAGTCAACCACAAATGCGTCGTTTATTGGTTTTTTAACTCTAGAAAATGGAAAACACGCCTGAAAAACATGATACCTACCGTGGTGCCTTGACATGACCTGAATATGATGTGGTAAATATTCGAGAAGGTTCAGCTAATGTCGTTATACACAATCTTCACATATCGAACCATCACCGAGGAAGTTCCATGGTTTTGGGAGGGAAATAACCATGCTTTGAAGGGGAACCCATATTTCCTTAGTCGTTTCTCCTTGGGTTTTTTTCTACGGCAAACATACCCCCTACAATGCATCGTGTTCGAATTTGACATTTTCCGGGCTCGTTTACTATATTAATGTTTTTTATGCATTTATAGGCATTTACTACTTATAATTCAAGTTTCAACATTTTGTACATGAAAAAGTGCAAAAAAATGGTTCGAAAAATCATAATTGGGGAATTGAATAACTTTACATGTATTTTGCATGAAAACAATAGAAATTTAAAGGATATGCGTCGGAAGAGTCAACCACAAATGCGTCATTTATTGGTTTTTTTAACTCTAGAAAATGGAAAACACGCGTGAAAAACATGATAACTGTTATATGACATCAGTATGTTGTGGTAAATATTTGAACACCATGCAAAGTATCATGTACTATTTGTTACCAGTTTTCCAAAATACAGTTTTAATCCCAAACGATTTCATACAATAAATCACTTGCCAAATGATGGATGGCACGAGAGAGAGAGAGAAGGCTTGTATGCGTGCGAGCTCGCTTTTAATGTCGAGTTGTGTATGCTAGCTTTGCCACCCCGCAACTATTTGCAGCGGCAGCCACGTGGCCACCCAAGTGCCCTGGCAACACGACCGCACGTGGTTTATCGATGCGACTACGCGTCTGGCAGCACACAACGATGACGACTCGGGTTCTCGACGACTGCACATGCTCTAGCAACATGCATGCATGCTTGCAAGCGCAGCCAGGGCGCGTCGTGGAAACACGCATGCATAGCCAAGGCGCGGACTACGACATCGTATATATCGCTCTTGGGTGCTCTAGATAACTACCGAACTGTACGACTTTCCGTCCACTTTGTCCCAGAGCTATCTTCACACGTCAATCATGCCACCACGCCACACACTACCTGGTAAGGTAATGACGGCAGGCCGCCGCGCCGAGTTCATCGCCGCCCTAGACCGCACACTAACTTGTAAGGAGGCGATGGCATCCCGCCGCGCCGAGTTCTTCGCCGGCCGCGACCGTACACCAATGTGGGCGGACTATGAAGCTGCCTACGCCGAATGGGCGAAGGATGAAGCGGAGGCCAAAGCCGCACATGCCGAGCGAAAAAGGGAAAAATCTCGCAATAAAAGAGAGTCCATCCGCCGCAGGAGAGAGCGGTCGCACGTGTTGCTGAGGAGTGTTGGGCGGAGATCCAAGCACGGTGGGCTGCCGCCGACAAGACCGAGAAGGAGAACGATGGCCTTTGGCCAGCATGGCCCGATGCCTCCACCTTCCAGTAGGATCACGGCGGTAGCTACCAAATCCGCTAACGAGAGCTTGGCGGAAATCCAAGCACAGTGGGCTGCCGCCGATAAGGGCGAGAGCGACGGCGTGTGGCCAGCATCGGAGAAGTAGTTTGCGTCTGTGTTTCCTGAACATTTGTTTAATTAATTATGACCGTCTAAGTACTAGTATTTACCCCTACTATTTTCTAGAGCAAATTATGATCTTCGAATTTAAGTACGTTCATCGAGTGTCAACCTTGTGTACCGTCATGACGGCCCACGACTGATGTAATCAATTATGCGTGTACAAATTTTTCGACGCGGAATCACCAATTTTCTCTTTTCCCGCACACGAGTATTTGATGCGCTTCGTCCGCGTTGTGTGTTTCCCCCATGTAAGGTTTGAGTTTCGTAGTGAATTTTTCAGTAGGCGCGCGATTTCAGAAGTTATTCCTCCCACCCCATCCCCGCCCATCACATTTCAGCTGTTACTCCCCACCACCCCCTCCCCCCAGCAGCTCAAACCGCTGCCGTCGCAACCACATCTATGTTCTGCCCCAGCCTTGTCGATCTAGTGAGGTAACCACCGATCTCCATCAACGCCCCGGCCCGATTGCTTAGATGGGGCCTACGAAACACCCTCATACCTCCAAATCCCCACCCCCTATTGCAGAGCATCGTCACCACGTAAGCACAACCACATATCATGCGGAGGTCGAGGAGCTCATGGCGGTCGATGGCGCGGTGGCTGTTGTGCGTGTCAACCCGAAGGAACACCTCGCCACAGACACCGCCGACTTGGTGCGGGCACTGGCCGAGATGAAGTGCCCCAGTAACTACCCACCGGGATTTACCATGTATGAACTGTCCAGTTCTATTTTACCAATACCAGCTGAAATGACTATGTTTTGTGCGGTTGATGTGTTAAGTCTATTGTAGTAAACGCGCCTAACCCGTCTTAGCTATTTTCTCTACCTTTTCCTAGACAACCGGGCCATTCTCTGCTCTAGCAGCACTTGGCTTCCGATGTTCAATCATGTCACTTTTAGTTTCACTAGTACAAGTTTTAATGGCTATGTTAGGTTATCTGTACTCTGTAGTTAACACATCGGTTGTTTATTTTAGTAATGCAAACTGTGTTGTTCAAGTATGAACTATCTAGTTCAATTTCATGAATACTAGTTACAAACTTACAATGCCTATGCTAGGTTGCTATTAAGCGGTTTGTATTGAACAATTATATCCATTTTTTACGCAGTCGCTTTGGTACCGTGCTACTCTTTGCAATAAAAATATCACTGGAGATGCTGACCTTCAATTACCATTTCCTATTTTTGGTGGATGTCAACCCTGTCATAGTTAACATGACTTTCCATGTACTTACGCATGGTCACAATGCCCGATGATGTTGTTTACCGTCGAGGTTAGTCACATCCCAATATCTTATAGTATTTTACATCATTTCTGCAATTTCAGTTTAGCTTCTAACATTTACTTGTTGCTCATAGGTACAAATGTTAGCAGTATTGATCCACGCTTCAACCCACAAGAACTCCTCACCGCCGACTTTGGGCGAGCTCTAACCCAGGTGTAGGGCCTCAACAACTACCCCTCTGGATTTACCAAGTATGAATTGTCTAGTTCAATTTTACCAATACTAGTTACAATGGATATTTTTTGTATGATTGATTTGTTTAACCTGAAGTAGTAAACACGCCTAACCCGTCTTAGCTATTTTCCCTACCTTTTCTAGACAACTGCGCCATTCTATGCTCTAGCAGCACCTGGCTTGCGATGTTTAACCGTGTCAATTTCAGTTTCTCCAATACCGATTTCAATGACTATATTAGGTTGTCTGTAGTTAGCAAGTGCCTTGCTTATTTGAGTAATGCACACTGATGTTCAAGTATAAACTGTCCAGTTTAATTTCATCGATACCAGTTACAGACTTACAATGCCTATACTAGGTCGATGTTAAGCCAGTTATAGTGAACAACTATATCCAATTTTTTTACTTTGCCCCTTTGCTACCGTGCTACTCTTCGCAATGAAGATATCACTCGAGATATTGTTGTTTAATTAACATTTGCTATTTTTGGTGGATGTTAACTCTACTGCATTTAACATGCCTTACTATGTACTTACGCAGGGCCACACCACGCGATGATGTTGTTTACGGTCAAGGTTAGTCACATCCCAGTGTCTTATAGTATTTCACTCATTTGTGTAATTGCAGTTTAACATCTAACATTTACTTGTTGCTTGTAGGTACATATGTCAGCAGTACTAATCCACGCTTCGACCCCCTTTGCATATGGGGCAATGATATATACATGAACAAGCATCAAGTGACGAAACTAAGAAAAATTGTTAGGCGGAAGAGACGGGTGATTGGAATTAAAGTCTTTATTTACACTTTATTCAAGATATCAGTGAACTTTAGGATGATAAGTAATCCGTTGCCTTCTTTTCCTGCCCACAACAAGTAACCCTATTAGACATGAATATCTAAAAGTTGTCTCTTTTCAGTGGTTTCCAAAGCAATTTACTCAAGATTACCTTGCAAACTACATGACCGAAGTGGAGGCAACGAAGGTTAAAGTATATAATTCATGCTACCATGATAATGGTCTAGAAGTCTTCCTGAAGGCGGTGAAGGATGGACGGGCGATCATCACAAGGGGTTGGTCAAAAGTTGTGCGCGCCTTTGGCCTGGAGGAGGGCACATTATTGGTATTCCGCTTCTTCAACACCATCGAGAGCCAAACGAATATGCAATGCTCTCTTCACCTTTACCGCCTCTAGTACTATATATTGTGGTTCATCATATTTAATCTTCTACCGAATTATGTAACTCTCGAACATGCACTGAGCTTTTGATTTATGCATTGGATGTTGAACCATTGTAAATAGGGTATGTATTGATGGATATGAAATATTTGAATTCCACATTTCAAATTTTGAAATTTCCAAATCGAATAATAAATTAAAGAAAAATGAACTACTAGATATTAAATTACAGTACACACAGTTGGAATGAATAAACCGTGTGCGATGGTCTCATATATTGCACATGATTGTTTGTAGAATAAGGTGTGTGATTATCAGCGTCACAACACACGGTCGCATATTATGTGCGTGTGGGATTGTGCACAATAACACACACGTTTCCATGCTATATATGTGTGTGTGATTGGCGGCAATACCACAAACGGTTCCAAAGATCTGTGCCTGTGTAATGCAGGACGATAAGAAGATTGTTGGCATATGAACCATGTGTGTGATAGGAATAACTATGGCACACCATTATTAAAATTGACACATTGTCTATAATAGAGCCACCGCACATAGTTTGTAGTTTATGACTGTGTGATAATGTACCTATCGCAAACAGGTCGTGAAATTAAATGTTTGTGATATCAATATTTCGCAAACGAGTATATTCGCGTCATCATCTCGGATATGTGGTCGATCACAAACGTAACGTAAAGGTTTGACGTGTCGGATAGTCTACGATTTCGCATACGATTACTTTGCACGAATCGTCAGCACACGCTCGCCACATCGCAGACGATTTTTCTGTGTCGTGTGGGATGGACCCCCCCTATCGCCCACACACGCAAGGCGACGATTTGAAACTACGTCACAGAAAGGGGTTAAAACCGTTTGTATAGCACGTTACGGTACTAGTGGTTTGTGATGGATGAGTTGGAGCACCCCTGCAGGGTTAAATCTTTCGGAAAGCCATGCCTACGGTTATGTGGCAACTTGGAAACTTTATAATACCCGATTATAGAAAACTTGAAGTAAACCCAATTAAAATACACCAATCGTATGCGTAACCGTGATCATCTCTTTTCGAGGGAGTTCGGGAAGAGAACACGGTAGGGTGATGTCTACTACGCAACTTTATTCTTGTAGACTTTGTTGGGCCTCCAAGCGCAGAGTTTTGTAGGACAGTAGCAATTTTACCTCAAGTGGATGACCTAAGGTTTATCAATCCGTGAGAGGTGTAGGATGAAGATGGTCTCTCTCAAACAACCCTGCAATCAAATACAAGAAATCTCTCGTGTCCCCAACACACCCAATACAATGGCAAATTGTATAGGTGCACTAGTTTGGCGAAGAGATGGTGATACAAGTGCAATATGGATAGTAGATATAGGTTTTTGTAATCTGAAAATATAAAAACAGCAAGGTAGCAAGTAACAAAAGTGAGCACAAACGGTATTGCAATGCTTGAAAACAAGGCCTAGGGTCCATACTTTCGCTAGTGCAATCTTTCAACAATGCTAATATAATTGGATCACATAACCATCCCTCAACATGCAACGAAGAATCACTCCAAAGTTCTTATCTAGCGGAGAACATGAGAAGAAATTGTTTGTAGGGTACGAAACCACCTTAAAGATATCCTTTCCGATCGATCTATCCAAGAGTTCGTACTAAAATAACACAAAGTTATCCTTTCCGATCGATCTATCTAGAGTTCGTACTAAAATAACACCATATGATATGCATCAACCAACTCTAATGTCACCTAGATACTCCAATGTCACCACAAGTATCCATGAGTTAATTATACGATAAGCATCAAACAATTTCAGATTCATAATACTCAATCAAACACAAAGAACCTCAAAGAGTACCCCAAGATTTCTATCGGAGAAAGTAGGACAAGAACGTGTATCAAGCCCTATGCATAGATTACCCCAATGTCACCGCGGGAATCCGCAAGTTGAGTACCAAAACATATATCAAGTGAATCAATAGAACACCCCATTGTCACCACGGGTATCCACATGCAAGACATATATCAAGTGTTCTCAAATCCAATATTCAATCCAACATAACGATATCTCAAAGGGAAAGATTCAATTCATCACAACATGATAGCAAGGGAATAACATCATATGATCCGACTATATTAACAAAGCCCGTGATACATCAAGATTGTGACATATCAAGAACACGAGAGAGAGAGATTGAACACATAGCTACTGGTACATACCCTCAGCCCCGAGGATGGACTACTCCCTCCTCGTCATGGCCTCCGCCGGGATGATGCAGATGGCCACCGGAGATGATCTACCCTCTCCGACAGGGTACTGGAACGTCTTCAGATTGGTTTTTCGTCGATACAGAGAGTTGCGGCGGCGGAGCGGAGAGTCTAGGGTTATTTGTGATGGTTTCTATATTTATAGGATTTTTGGGCGTCGGTTTCACGTCAAGATGGGCCACGAGGTGAGCACGATACACCAGGGCGCGCCGGGGGGGCCTGGCGCGCCCTGGTGGGTTGTGCCCACCTCGTGGCTCTTCTGGCCCTCCCACGAAGCGTCTAGTGCCTCTTTTGTTCCAAAAAAAAACCGTCAAAAAGTTTCGGGCGATTCTGAGAACTTTCATTTTCTCCACAAAAACAACACCACGGTAGTTCTGCTGAAAACAGCGTCAGTCTGGGTTAGTTCTAAATAAATCATATAAAGTGCATCAAAACCATATAAAAGTATTGTAAACATAGGTGAATATGGCATGAATACTTCATAGATTATCGATACGTTGGAGACGTATCATAGGGTTATGTTTGACTCGTAATTAGGTGTTCAGGATCACTTATTGATCATTACTAGCTCATGTCCATTTATGCATAGATAAATCATCTTATTCTTGTACTCGTTAGTTAGCCAGATATAAATGCTTAGTGCTACCGCAACCTCACCACTTAACCATTCCTCACCCATTAAGCTTTTCTAGTCTTGATCCCCTTGGTAATGAGATTGCCGAGACCCCGTGGCTCACAGATTCCTACAACAATAGATAAAGGTACAGGTAATGCGATGCTTTGATGTGAGAATGATGATTGTTCTATTTGGAGTTCCTCTTCTTCTTCTTCATCGATCATTCCAGGTTGGTAGCCTGGGATTAGCAGGGTGGATGTCGTCTTCGTTTTCGTTTGATTTCATCCATAGTCGGATCCCGTTCTTCTGTATGATGATTGTTATGTATTGATGTATTGAGATATTTATGTTGTAGCATGTGGTGAGTGTAAGCCAACTCCATATACTCATCTCATCTTTACATGTATTGTGACGATTTCCATTCTTGCAAAGCGATCCGAAATGCGCTTTTATCCTTATCGAGGCCTCAAGCCGTCAGGGGGATAGTACCACATTTTGGGCGTGATCCTAAATCTCCTCAAATGATACTAATATAATACAAGGGGTCATCTATAGTTGAAAAGAGAAGGTAATTAGCAAAAGATATGAACACGAGAGTGAAGACTACCAAGTAGACAAAACTTGTAAAATAAGTTTTTTGCTCCTGTGGCTTTTCTAATCCATTTTCTAGGGTCACGAGCTACAGTCAACACACTGTTCTGATACCATATGTAACGACCCGAACCTGATAAGATTCGATGTCTCTGCGCTTACTGTGCTAGTCCCTGGATTGATTCGCTAGCACACACACACTACATATGAATATCAAAGTAACAAGTGCATCATTTACTACAACATATGATCCAGAATTTATAAAGTATTACAAACTGCATAGCACATAGCTAATTTTATTCAATAATAACAGCGGAAATGTTGCATAAACAAATGACGAGTCCCATCAATATCCACTAGCGAAAATGTTGAGTGGAGACTCGCGACCCTACTGTATCTCACTGATCATCCGAATATCCTGCAACATGATAAGTTGCAGCCACCAGGGTCAATACATCGAATGTATTGGCAAATCACACATAATGATATAGCAAATACAAACAGAACACTCAACTTGGTTCGACATAAAGCTAACTTCACCTAGCTCCACTAACTGATCAAGGGAACACAAAACAAAGTTGTCACACGACGAACTAGACCACATCCAAATTACCCGCACATGGGAACCCTCAGAATCATAGGATGAGATGAGAAAGATTTTCAAGATGTACCAAGTGCGCTCAGTTGGTGATGCATTCAATGGGGAGTCTAGAGCGCTCAACCATCAATGCATTCACTTGATTTAAGTCCCGACAACTCAAGTGCGCTCAGTCAGTGGTGCATTCTTTAGGGACAATAGAATGCTCAGCCATGACGCATTCACCTTGTTTAAGTACCAAAACTCAAGTGCGCCCAGTCAGTGGCGCATTCTCTAGGGACAATAGAGCGCTGATCCATGACACATTCACATGTACAACGTTCGGAGCCTACAACTATGAACACTCACCACTTCCATGAACCTCTCGACACCGAACCCACGTCTACCAAAAACAACGCTAGCCATACAATCAATACCCAAATATGACAAGACATGATACACGGATCAAACTAAGCACATACCATAGCATAAAACCACACATGCATACCAGAATATAGGATGATCATAATCAAAAGGTGCAACTTGCCTTGAAAGTTGCTGAAGTACTATAACGCTAAATTCTGATCCTCTTCACACTCTGGACAATCTATACATTCAATGAAAGCATCGATTAATAAGTCGTACTCACACAACACTAAAATAAAGTCAACAACAAAGAATACAAATAAACTCCAACAACAGAAGAATATCAGTAGGTATTTATTATCTACAATTCTAATAGGGTCACAATGCAAAAAGATTCAACTAAAACCGAGTTATAGATTGAAAGTTATGACATACAGAATTTCAAATTCAAACCTGCACAAATTCAAATTTTAAAGTTCCAAAAATATAAATTGATAGGCTCACTAGATAGAGGGGTTCAAGATGAACAATTTGGCATTGGTTTCATCAAATTTGGATAAACGGTTGAACATTTATGGGTTTTTGAAAGTCAGAGACAAATCTGTTAATTAAACAAAAACAACAGATTCTCGGTGACGTGGTGCTATGTGATTGGCTGGACGTTGTTTGTTGTGAGGCTTAATGAGCGAGCGGCCGATAGTTAACTGAAAAATGGTTCAGGACAAATATGAAACATAGGATCTAATCGGATCCGTTTGAGAGAGATCAGACGACCGGGAAGAACTTACCGAAGAACACGAGAGTTCGGCGCCAGAGTTGGAGGAGATGGCCACAGGGTTGCTCAGATCGGAGCGTGAGTTCCTTCTGGAGGTGCTCGAAGCTTGGGCTAGCTGTCCTGTGTGTAGGGATCACGCCTGAGTTTATGGCGTCGTTGGAAACAACCTGGTTTCGCTCCTGAGACATCAATGACCGGCTGGAGCAGAGACGACGGGGTCGAGGTTCTGGTTGAGGTCAAACCCGTCGATGTGGTGCTCACCTGTGTGGAATAGAAGGTGTGGTTGAGAGAGAAACTCAAGGCGATCGGGAAATAGGGAAGGAGGCGGGCGGAAACCTTCTGCTAGCGACGAATTTGTCTGGCGAAAGCTCCTGGTGATGGCGCACTCCAGTGAGATCGGGCGAGAGCTCTAGGGCACGGGAGACTTCGTTTTTGTGAGGAATTGACAGAGGACAAGGTGGATAATATTTAAGAGGAATCGGGACTGGCCGAGAGGCAAGGATCAATCGAATCGGGCAAATTTGGATCGAGGCAAGGAAGAACTCATGCTGGTGCAGGATTTCTGGCGAGTGAAGGAGGATGACAAGGCGGGGCCGGGATGCAGCGACTCAGAGAAAGAAAAATAATGAAATGTTGAAAGGAAGGGGAGTGTTGGGGTGTGGGCTGCACACTGGGCCTGCATTGCTACTGTTGCTGCTGCTGCGCGAGCGAGGGATTGAAATGGGCTGAGCTACAATGGCCCGAAGGAACAATAGAAGTTCTCTGGGAAAATTTCTATTTACTAAATTACAGGAGAAATATTTGGGCAAAACAAATATCAATCCAAATCCAAAATTCTAAAACTCATACAAAAAATATTGATAATAATATAGAACAAAGTGAACATTTTTCAGCTCAGATACGAAGTAATACACATACATTCTTATAAATATATTTTTTGGCTTTATAAATATTGCATAAAATATTTTTAAATTTCATAAAAAATAACCAAACAATATGTAAAACACTTTCCAACTCTTGTATATTGAAGGAGTCATATTACCTTCGCTCACTTAACATATTGTTTTGCTGGATTTCTTTTAAATTTGAAAATCCAATAAGAAGAATACTTGATTACTTTCCAATTTAATTATTGAGGAATTCATGTCATCCTCTCTCATTTTTGAATTGGAAATATTCTGAAACCCAAGATAAGATCCAAATGAAAAGTTGGAAACTCCTTTTATTCCCTCTCGTTTTGAATATTCATTTAACTCCAAAAGTTTCAAATCCTTGTCAACTTATGTTTAAAACATCAACACAAGCAAGTCTAAAAAAACTCTACTAACATTCCAAATTTGAAATTTTAGGATTTTACAAATCTACACCCCTTGAAATGAGTCTCATCCTCGAGATTTGAGTTGGCTAGCAATGGTTAAAGATGGGCACACTTAAAAAATCCATATTCAAAACTTTGATGCTTGCCACATGCTTGATTTCAATACTATCTTCTAGTGGCATCTTCTGGATTGAGCATAGATAGGATATAGACAGAATAAAGGCTTAAGAGAAACACTACCCAAAAGCATATCATAGCAAGAGAAGTCTAGCAAGCATTCAAACCACACCAAACACAAACAATCCAAACATAAGTTATATCAAAAGAGCACATATGATCTATTAAACCATACAAATGCATAACGATAACATTGTAATAAAATGGGGGTCCGCTAACTAAAGCTCCTCAAATGATACTAATATAATAAGGGCCGTCTACAGTTGAAAAGCGAAGGTAATTAGCAAAAGATATGAATGCGAGAGTGAAGACTACTAAGTAGACAAAACTTGTAAAATAAGTTTTTCGCTCCTATGGCTTTTCTAATCCATTTTCTAGGGTCACGACCTACATTCAACACACTACTCTGATACCATCTGTAACGACCCTAACCTGATAAGATTTGATGTCTCTGTGCTTACTGTGTTAGTCCCTGGATCATTTCGCTAGCACACACAATACATATTAGTATCAAAGTAGTTTACAAGTAGCACGAACACAAAACAAAGTTGTCACACGACGAACTAGACCACATACAAATTACCCGCACATGGGCACCCTCATAATCATAGGATGAGATGACAAAGACTTTCAAGATGTACCAAGTGCGCTCGGTCGATGACGCATCCAATGGGGACTCCAGAGCGCTCAGCCATCAACGCATTCACCTAATTTAAGTCCCAACAACTAAAGTGCGCTCAGTCAGTGGCGCATTCTCTAGGGACAATAGAGCGCTCAACCATGATGCATTCACATGGTTTAAGTCCCGACAAGTCAAGTGCGCTCAGTGACGCATTCTCTAGGGACAATAGAGCGCTCAGCCATGACACATTCACTTGGTAAAACATCCCGAGCCTACAGCTATGAACACTCACCACATCCATGAACCTCTCGACACCGAACCCACGTCTACCCAAAACAACACTAAACACACAATCACATAATACAATAAATACCCAAATATGACAACACAGGATACAAAGATCAAACTAAACACATACCATAGCATAAAAACCACACATGCATAGCAGAATATAGGATGAGCGTAATAAAAAGGTGCAACTTGCCTTGAATGGTGCTGAAGTACTATAATGCTAAATTCTGATCCTCTTCACACTCCGGACAATCTATACATTCAATGAAGGCATCGATAAATAAACCGTACTCACACAACACTAAAATAAAGTTAACAACAAAGAATTCAAATAAATTCCAACAACAAAAGCATATCAGTAGGTATTTATTACTAACATGCTAATAGGGCCACAATGCAAAAACAATCAAATGAAACCGAGTTATAGATTGAAAGTTATGACATAAAGAATTTCAAATTCGAATATGCACAAATTCAAATTTTAAAGTTCCAAATATATAAATTGATAGGCTCAATATATAGAGGGGTTCAAGATGAACAATTTGGTGTTGGTTTCATCAAATTTGGATAAATGTTTGAACATTTATGAGCGTTTGAAAATCAGAGACAAATCTGTTAATTGAACAAAAAAACAGATTCTCAGTGACGTGGCGTACATTATTGGCTCGAGGTTGTTTGCTACAACGCTTAATGAGCGAATGGTCGATAGTTAACTAAAAAATGGTTCGGGAGAAATGAGAAACACATGATCTAATATGATCCATCCAAGAGAGATCGGATGACCAGGAAGAACTCACCGGAGAACAGGGAAGTTCGGCGCCAGAGTTGGAGGAGATTGCCACGGGGTGGCTCGGATCAGAGCGTGCGTTCCTTCTAGAGGTCCTCGGAGCTTGGGCTAGCGGTCTTGTGTGCAGGGATCACGCTTGAGTTTATGGCGTCGTTGGAAATGACCCGGTGAAAGGACGTGGATGTCGCCTAGAGGGGGGGGGGTGAATAGGCGCTTTAAAATAATTACGGTTTAGGCTTGAACAAATGCGGAATAAAACCATCGTTTAATTAGTCAAGCACAAAACCTAAAACAACTAGGCTCACCTATGTGCACCAACAACTTATGCTAAGCAAGATAGACAACTAAGTGATAGCAAGATATATAACAAGAAACAATATGGCTATCACAAAGTAAATTGCATAAGTAAAGGGCTCGGGTAAGAGATAACCGAGGCACGCGGAGACGACGATGTATCCTGAAGTTCACACCCTTGCGGATGCTAATCTCCGTTCGGAGCGGTGTGGAGGCACAATGCTCCCCAAGAAGCCACTAGGGCCACCGTAATCTCCTCACGCCCTCGCACAATGCAAGATGCCGTGATTCCACTAAGGGACCCTTGAGGGCGGTCACCGAACCCGTACAAATGGCGACCCTTGGGGGCGGTCGCCGGTACCCGTACACTTTGGCAATCCTTGGGGGCGGTTCACCAGTACCCATACAAATTGCTCGGGGCAATCTCCACAACCTAATTGGAGACCCCGACGCTTGCCCGGAGCTTTACACCACAATGATTGAGCTCCGAGGCACCACCAACCGTCTAGGGCGCCAAGGCACCCAAGAGGAACAAGCTCTCGGGTGCTCAAACACCCAAGAGTAATAAGCTTCTCAACTTCTCACTTCCACGAATCACCGTGGAGAACTCAAACCTATGCACCAAATGCAATGGCAAGGGCACACGGAGTGCCCAAGTCCTTCTCTCCCAAATCCCACCAAAGCAACTAATGCTAGGGAGGAAAATGAGAGGAGGAACGAAGAAGAACACGAAGAACTCCAAGATCAAGATCCAAGGGGTTCCCCTCACAAAGAGGAGAAAGTGATTGGTGGAAATGTGGATCTAGATCTCCTCTCCCTTTTCCCTCAAGAACTAGCAAGAATCATTGGAGGGATTGAGAGTTAGCAAGCTCGAAGAAGGTCAACAATGGGGGAAGAACACGAGCTCAAGAGTTGGGGAGCAATGGGGAAGAAGACCCCCTTTTATAGGTGGGGGAAAATCCAACCATTACCCCCACAGCCCGCACACAAGCGGTAGTACCGCTCAAGGGAGCGGTACTTCCGCTTACACTCATCCTGGAACAACAAAGCGGTAGTACCGCTCTGGAGGGAGCGGTACTTCCGCTCAAATAATCCCAAGAAGCCAGAAGAAACACTTAGGAGGAAGTAGCCACGGAACCTCAGGGCGGCAGTACGGCTAGAGCGGTACTACCGCTTTGGGGAGAGCGGTACTTCCGCCTAAAACGGTAGTACCGCTCTGGGGGAGCGGTACTTCCGCCGAAAATGGCCAGAGGCCCCCGTGGGCACCAGAAGGAAAATATAAGCGGTAGTAGCAGCGGTAGTACATAGCGGAAGTACCGCCGGTAGTAGCAGCGGTTATCTTAAGAAGAGGCAGTATGAAAATGCCAATGATATAGAGATGTGAAACCTCTATCAATGAAGAACCGGCAAAAACTCCAACATCGAAAACATCATAGAAGATGCATATGGACTCCGTTTTCGATGAACTTGAGCTTGTCATGAAGCTGACCATAAGCTCAAGAAACCTCAAAGAGAAAAACCAACCAAGAACCAAGAAAGATGATGATGCCAAGAATGCAAAGGTTTGAGCTCTCAACGAACGATACGATCAAGCTACTCACTTGAGAGCCCCCTTGATAGTACGGCTATCTATCCTATAACCCAGTCTCCCAACTACCACTATGAGACCGGTAAAATAGAAAACCCTATCAAGGTCAAACCTTAGCCTTGCGCATAGTCCACTTGAGCTAGATGATGACGATCTTGACTTCCTCAAGATGGACCACCTTTCTTGATTGCGTTGGCTCGATGAGGACTAGTTGATTGCTCCCCCATACTCCACTATGGGTGAGCCACTCTTTGGCACATCTTCACAAGTCCATTGTCACCACAATGGACGGCAAGCTTCAAGCATGATCTCTCCGTGAAGCTTCACTTGAACTTGCACATCGCAACCTTTATGACGATCACCACTTGATGTCATCCTCCGTGGGTTGTATAAGATCTTCCTCTTGACGCAAGCCCATGGAAATATACCTAACCCCACAACAAACTCTCACGTAGACCATGGGTTAGTACACAAAGCGTAATGGACAATGCTTACCACACCATGGGATCACTTGATCCCTCTCGGTACATCTTGTACGCTTTGTGTGTTGATCAACTTGATTTACTTTTTGACTTAGTCTTGATCAACCTTGTATATTATCTTCTCTCTTCATAAAGATGATGTCTTGAAGGTAAACATGAATGCTTACACAATCTTCTTCTTCAAGACATGCTTGCAATAAGCTCAACTCCCACATGACCAATCTTTGGATGCACCTTGAATACCACCTTGGTCACCATATAAACTCCTTGAGACCAACAGATGGACTTCAAGAAGTACCTACGGACAAATCCTTCGAATATAACTCAAGGCAACCATTAGTCCATAGGGATTGTCATCAATTACCAAAACCACACATGGATAAATGTGCTCTTACACCCGGGTTTGCTCCTGAGATGTCGGTGACCGGCTGGAGAAGAGACGACGGGGTCGAGGTGGTGCTCACCTGTGTGGAATAGAAGGTGTGGGTGATGTCTACTACGCAACTTTATTCTTGTAGACATTGTTGGGCCTCCAAGTGCAGAGTTTTATAGGACAGCATTGAATTTCCCTCAAGTGGATGAACTAAGATTTATCAATCCGTGGGAGGTGTAGGATGAAGATGGTCTCCCTCAAACAACCCTGCAATCAAATACAAGAAATCTCTTGTGTCCCCAACACACCCAATACAATGGCAAATTGTATAGGTGCACTAGTTCGGCGAAGAGATGGTGATACAAGTGCAGTATGGATAGTAGATATAGGTTTTTGTAATCTAAAAATATAAAAACAAAAAGGTAACAAATAGTAAACAACGAGAAAAACGGTATATTAATGCTTGGAAACAAGGCCTAGGGTTCATACTTTCACTAGTGCAATCTCTCAACAATGCTAACATAATTGAATCACATGATCATCCCACAACGTGCAACAAGGAATCACTCCAAAGTTTATAAGTAGCGGAGAACATAAGATGAAATTGGTGTAGGTAGTAGAACCACCTCAAAGTTATTCTTTCCGATCAATCTTTTGAGCTATTCATATAAGTGTCACAAACAGCCCTAGAGTTCGTAGTAAAATAACACCAATGATACCTATCAATCAACCCTAATGTCACATACTCCAATGTCACCTCAAGTATCCATGGGTAAATTATACGACATGCACATATTTAATGGCTGAGATGGCGAAGCTCGTGGAGACTCTTGTTACCGCGGAAAATCAGGAAGAGCGCAACACGGAGTTAGCCAAACTACGAGATCAGATGACCGAGGTACAGAAGGAAATTGTTGCTGAGAACGCCCAGATGGCGAAGTTATAGGCTCGTATACATAATGAGTCAGAGCGCCTTAAGGCCGAGGCTTGGCAGTTAGGGCTTCAGAGAGATGCATCTGAGGCGATTTACTAGAGGAAACACCGGAGCCGGCTACCAACGAACCTCGAGCCGCAACAACTTTTTAATACCCCTCAGCAGACTCCGGGGGCTGGGCATCCGCTCGGAAATCAGTAGAACGAGCCGGCTCAGCCACCACCAACTCACTCGCCGCCCCTTCATTTCCAGATGCCATGGGGCCACTTTTCCAACCCTGTTGACAATATGCTGGGAATACCCCTGTTGAGATTGAGGCCAGGAATGCCATAGAGATGCTAAAAACAGCGGTAGTGCAGCAAGCGCAGTATTCTTATAGCTGTGATCGGATGCACTCCACCCCATATGCCAGCCGCAGCAAAGGGCACCATGTGGAGTCTCCGGCTGTTTCTAGCAGTGGACGCAGGCAACAGCCTCAGGTTTCCTCGACCCGGCCGATGCCATCAGATGCCCAGGCGGTTATCGATGCAGCCAGGGGCGCGCGACAGGAAGAGGCGGAAGCAGCAGCACGGGCGATTCAACAGCTTCATCCTCAACCGGCGGCTATGGGGGCTGGGACAAACAGTAGGATGATTGGGATACCTTGCTTATCCTCGACCCTCCGTGCCGAGCGTATGCCCAAAGACTTCAAGGGGCCTCGCAAGGTTCCAAATTACACGACGGATCTTGAGCCGGCATCTTGGATCGAAAGCTACGAGTTGGCAATGGATATGTTGGATGTCAGTGACGCTGTATGCGCCAAGTAATTGACCATGATGCTGGAGGGACCAGCTCGAACATGGCTGAAAAATCTGCCGGCCAATTCCATCAACACTTGGTCAGAGCTTAAGGAGCGGTTCATCAAGAATTTTCAGGGAACATGCAAGAAGACAATGACGATAGTGGATCTTCAGCATTGCGTCCAGCGCGTGGACGAGTCGGCTCATCATTGGACTCGCCGGGTCACAGAAATCATACACTCATCAGACAACATCACGACGGCTCAAGCCGTCCTGATCCTAGAAAAGAACTGCCACTTTCAGCCGCTGGTCCAGAAGCTCGGGCGGCTCAAGCGAAAGGTGCAGGATATGGGCGACTTAATGGATGTCCTTACCAGATATGCCGTGTCAGACATCACGAAGGATCCCGGCTCAGATGAGGACAAGACTAGCAAGGGCAAGAAAGGCGAAGGTGGTAAAGGCCAGCATAATCACGGTGGTAACCAGGGGGCCCAGAATAACAATGGCAAACGGAAGCAGTTGTAATGGTTTCCCTGGAGGGATTTACAATGGGAATAAGCCTCGCAATTACGAGGAGGCGCTCAAGGCACCGTGTCCCAAACATAGTACCTAGGATAAGCCGGCTACCCACTCATGGGAAAACTATTACATCATGCAGGAATTCCGAAACCAAGCCTTCCAGAATCATCAAGGAGATAACGGTGGAGGACACCCGGGTCAGCATGGTCCTGGCGGGTCATAGGGCGGCTCAGGAGCTGATTTCCAGCATCAGGAAAATAATGGCAATGGACAGCATTCTGGCCAGGGTAATCAACATAAAAACCAAGGTGGTTTCCAGAGTAATCCTAAGCAGTTGAATAGCGATTAGTACAACTAGTACCTCAATTCTCAAATAATAATTCATATTGTCTGGAGAATTTATGAGAAGGATCATATACCTCCAAGGAGAAAACAACCCGGCCTTGGAGCATTGCTCACCTGCGGCCATATTATACTTAGAGCCACCGGCTCCTTTTGCTATTTGTAATCCCTCCTCCAAATTATGTACATACTTCTTTATGTTTCAAATATAATAAAGCCGGCACACCCGAAACTCGGGGTTTATATAGTTTCAACCTACAGATTGAGCATGCGTCTTTATTCTCTGAAACAGTGGGCACTTGGGGGCTTCTAACTCATCGAGTTCAGCTTTCTCACCCTTGTGACCCGGCAAAAACGCCACAATACATTGGGCATTTGGGGGCTTCCAACTTACTGAGTTCAGCTTCCTCACCCTCTTGACCCGGCAAAAAACGCCACATATGGTTAAACCTACCTGTATGCTCTATGCGACTCCGATCAGGTGACCCCGTGTGCTCTTGACAAGTCAATCCATTTTGGACCCTGAACTTACCAAGGTTAAAACATCGGCTTGAGTCATGTGAGAGCCGGCATACAGAGAGCTAGGATAAACTATGGGTTATCATACCCGCTTCATGGAAGCAAGACTCGAGCCTCGAAAGCCGGTCTTTATGTTGAGCCTCGAAAGCCGGCATTTTTATATTCAGTTATCATATACATACATCATCCTACATGGCATCATTGCATCATGCATCATACATACATATCTATACTTGTTTATGTTGCGGAAAGCCGGTCTTCAAACCGGGTTACATCGTAAGCTTCTGCAGAGACAAATAAGTCTTTTGGCCCGATCCTCATCATGGTTCTTTATAACGAGGATTAAATGATTGGAGTTTCCAAACCAGCTCAGAAGAGCTGTTCTATCTTGCCGAGCCTCGAAAGCCAGTCTTTTGTTGCCGAGTCTCACTGAGCCGGCTTATGAACTGTACTTTATATTGTCATAAAGTTATGATTACTACCTCATAAATTTTGTAGGTACAACATTGTTTTATTACCGGCTCATACATGAGCGTCCGGGTTATCAAGCGCCGTCATATTATGACCGGTTCAATCATTACCTTCTTCAATATTATTTTAGAAAGATTCAAACAAGACTTGAGCTTCAAAAGCCAAGTTTCTTTTCTGGCTCATCTTTTGACCTGTCCTCTCTGTTTCAATCAAAAGACTCATCGAGAACAACAGAGATATTCAAAGACAAGCAAAAGAGCAGCACAATCAGCAATTATCGAAACGGATCAAAAGGATCAAGGTTCCTTAGCACCTTCACAAATGCAAACATGCACGAAGGCATGATAGAGCTTTTCAGAAGTTTTCCAACTACTCCTATTATAGGCTCATCTCAGGAGCCACAAAATATTCATGTTCTGCCCAACACTTGGGGGCTACTGCGACCAGGCGACTTAAATTGTTAACCTATCACTTCTGTGATCCGCCTTCTGTGCCGTTCGGGTTAACCTCAGGCTGACCTCTAGTCTGAGCCGCCTCCGGGTCATCCTCCACTAGATCTTCTGGTTCTTCGATCTGAAGGTTGTCCACATCCCAGTTGCAATGGGTTAAAGTGTGGAATACAGCCTCTCCATTCAGGATGGACGGGTCAAAGTCAGGGGCAAAAATGTGCTTACGACGTTGAGGAGTCACGTTCACCGGCACAAAGGAGGGCGGCCAAACTCGTGAGTTGTTAGCATCGTAAGCCGCCTGATAACTCATCAGCTCCATTTCAGTGAAAAGTTGTGTGGCCAACACTCGAGATGTTTTGACACACTTAACACAGTCAGCATCACTAAATGCTGAGCCGTCATCCTTGAACTCAGGAAACCCTTTTGCCATTTCTGCCGGATCAAGCTCCTCTGAGTAAGCTAGAGCCCGACTCAAAGAAGATGTTGCACCGGCTCGGGCGGCTGCTCGTTTCAACTCTTCAACTTGTTTTGGGATCGTTGAGAGAAACCGTAGCACATCCTTGATGAGCTTCACCGGCTCTTTGTTCCCCATAACGGCCTTGATTGCGAGATGGCTTCCAGCATAGAGTTTTTCAGTCAGTGCATATACAACCTTAAGCATAAGCAAGCTGTTATCTTGGAAGTTGCACGTTCGAGGGCCTGCAAAGCAGTATTAAGCACATAAGTCGCGAGGCGGTTTATCTGCATACATGAGTATTTTCGAGGGTTAGCAAGAACTCCTAAAGGTACTTACCAAAGATAGCCTGGGTCATGTGGGCAATGTGCCGCTTTAACCCGGATACCTCTTCTGTGACGGGCTTCAATTGGCCCTCAACATTTTCTGCGCGCTCTGATACGTCTCCAACGTATCTATAATTTTTGATTGTTCCATGCTATTATATTATCTGTTTTGGATGTTTTATATGCATTAATATGCTATTTTATATTATTTTTGGGACTAACCTATTAATCTAGAGCCTAGTGCCAGTTTCTGTTTTTTTCCATGTTTTTGAGTATTGCAGATAAGGAATATTAAACGGAGTCCAAACGGAATAAAATCTTCGGAATGATTTTTCTTGGACCAGAAGAAACATGCCAGACTTGGAGATGAAGGCAGGAGACCTGCCATGGCGTCACAAGCCACCAGGGCGCGCCCTAGGGGGGGTGGGGCGCGCCCTACTGGCTTGTGGCCCCACGGCAGCCCTCCTAACCCTATTCTTCGGCCTATAAATTCCCAAATATTCCCTGGATACTAAAGAGAGCCACAAAAATACTTTTCCGCCGCCGGAACCCTCTGTTCCCGTGAGATCCCATCTTGGAGCCTTTTCCGGTAATCTACCGGAGGGGGATTCGATCACGGAGGGCATCTACATCAACTCCATTGCCCCTCCGATGATGCGTGAGTAGTCCACCACAGACCTTCGGGTCCATAGCTAGTAGCTAGATGGCTTCTTCTCTCTCTTTGTTCTTCAATACCATGTTCTTCATGATCTTCATGGAGATCTATCCGATGTAATACTCTTTTGCGGTGTGTTTGTCGAGTTCCGATGAATTGTGGGTTTATGTTCAGATTATCTATGAATATTATTTGAATCTTCTCTGAATTCTTATATGCATGATTTCATATCTTTGCAAGTCTCTTCGAGTTATTGGTTTGGTTTGGCCAACTAGATTGGTAATTCTTGCAATGGGAGAAGTGCTTAGTTTTGGGTTCAATCTTGCGGTGTCCTCACCCAGTGACAAAGTAGGGGTAGCGAGGCACGTATTGTATTGTTGCCATCGAGGATAAAAAGATGGGGTTTTCATCATATTGCTTGAGTTTATCCCTCTACATCATGTCATCTTACCTAATGCGTTACTCTGTTCTTCATGAACTTAATACTCTAGATGCAGGCAGGAGTCGGTCGATGTGTGGAGTAATAGTAGTAGATGCAGAATCGTTTCGGTCTACTTGACACGGATGTGATGCCTATATGCATAATCATTGCCTTGGATATCTTCATAATTATTCGCTTTTCTATCAATTGCTCGACAGTAATTTGTTCACCCACCGTATTATTTTCCTTCATGAGAGAAGCCTCTAGTGAAACCTGTGGCCCCCGGGTCTATTTTCCATAATATACTTTCAGATCTATAAACCAAAAATACCAAAAATATCTTGCTGCAATCTTTTTACTTTTAGTTTACTTTCCGTTCTAGCAATCCTATCTATCTATCTCTATCAGATCTCATCCTTGCAAGTAACCATGAAGGGATTGACAACCCCTTTATAGCGTTGGGTGCAAGTGTTTGATTCTTTGTGTAGGTACATCTATTGGGGACTTGCTTGTATCTCCTACTGGATTGATACCTTGGTTCTCAACAACTGAGGGAAATACTTATCTACTTTGCCGCATCACCCTTTCCTCTTCAAGGGAAAACCAACGCATGCTCAAGAAGTAGCAAGAAGGATTTCTGGCGCCGTTGCCGGGGAGATCTACATCAAGCCTACCAAGTACCCATCACAAACTCATCTCTTGCATTTACATTAGTTGCCATTTGCCTCTCGTTTTCCTCTCCCCCACTTCTAAAACGATTTTCGAAAAGATTTGCCTTTTTATTCTCCCTCTTTTTCGTTTGCCTCTTTCCCGCTGGATCTCTTACGTGTTGCTATGTCTAGCGTTACTACTTCCCCTTTGTCACCAGATTTTGAAGTTCTATACTTCAAACAAAAACAAGGGGAAAATTTAAAAGATGCCTGGTATAGGCTAATGGAATCTTATCGTATCTCCAATCTAAAAAGAGATGCCAAAGTTTTGCTTAGAAACTTTTACATTGGATTGGCTTTGCATCATAGAGAGCTTTTAGATTTTGCCTCAAAAAGGAATTTTATTGAGCTAGATATGAACGCTGCTTATGAAGTTTTGGAGGGGATTTTGGGGGTTCCTCCACCCAACAAAGGGTTTGCCTTCTCACAAGAAGGAGTTCAAATTCTCGACAAATTGAGTGACTTACATAAGCACTTGGTCGAACTACAACAATATCATGAACCCCTTAAACATATTAGTGGGAACCTCAATCGCTTGAATACTTTGATTACCCTTTGCAATAAGCGTTTGGATATTTTGGATATTAAGATGGTTTCTTCCCTACAAATTCGGGTAAGAGGAAAGAGCCTCCCGGATTTGAGAAGGCCCTCACAAAAGTTGCCAATACCAAAGATGACAATACCTAGATCTATTGCATTATGCCTAGCTAGGGGCGTTAAACAATAGCGCTTGTTGGGAGGCAGCCCAATTTTATTTTTATGCTTCTGTTTTTGCTTCTGTTTTTGAGTTTTCCACACATTATTACCGCTTTAGTAATTGTGTTTTCTTGTTTAAATTAGTGTTTGAGCCAAGTAAGACCTTTGGGATGGTCTACGGTGATTGTTGATTTGATTTTGCTGAAAAACAAAAACTTTTGCTCTCAGTCCAGGAATTTTGTAAATTCACTGGAACATGCTTTTGATCTGAAATTTTACACAAGATTGATATACAAATTGTCCTGATTGTCCTAATTTTTCAGAATTTTTGGAGTTACAGAAGTATTCAAAGTCTATAGATTGCTACAGACTGTTCTGTTTTTGACAGATTCTGTTTTCTTTGTGTTGTTTGCTTATTTTGATGTATCTATGGGGTGTATCGGGGGGTATGAACCATGGAGAAGTTGGAATACAGTAAATATTACACCAATATAAATAAAGAATGAGTTCACAACAGTACAAAAAGTGGTGATTTATTTTTCTTATACTAACGGATCTCATGAGTTTTCTGTTGAGTTTTGTGTTGTGAAGTTTTCAAGTTTTGGGTAAAGATTTGATGGACTATGGAATAAGGAGTGGCAAGAGCCTAAGATTGGGGATGCCCAAGGCACCCCAAGCCATATTCAAGGATACCAAAAAGCCTAAGCTTGGGGATGCCCCGGAAGGCATCCCCTCTTTCGTCTTCAATCCATCAGTAAATTTACTTGTGGCTATATTTTTATTCACCACATGATATGTGTTTTGCTTGGAGCGTCTTGTATGATATGAGTCTTTGCTTTTTAGTTTGCCACAATCATCCTTGCTGCACACATATTTTTGAGAAAGACACGCTGAATCTTGAATTTATTAGAATACTCTATGTGCTTCACTTATATCTTTTGAGCTAGGCAATGTTGCTCTAGTACTTCACTTATATCTTTTTCGATCACGGTGGTGTTATATTTTATAGAAATTATTGAACTCTCGTACCTCACTTATATTATTTTGAGAGTTTCTTTAAAACAGCATGGTAATTGGTTTAGGTTATGAATTTGGTCCTAATATAATGGGCATCCAAGAGGGATATAATAAAAACTTTCATATAAAGTGCATTGAATACTATGAGAAGTTTGATTCCTTGCATATAGTTTTGAGATATATAGATGGTAATATGAGAGTCATGCTAGTGAGTAGTTGTGAATGGGAGAAATACTTGTGTTGAAGTTTGTGATTCCCGTAGCATGCACGTATGGTGAACCGTTATGTAACGAAGTCGGAGCATGATTTGTTTAATGATTGTCAACCTTTGTGTGAGGGTCGGGAGCGCGCGATGGTTAACTCCTACCAACCTCTCCCCTAGGAGCATGCGTCTAATACATTGCTTTGATAACTAATAGACTTTTGCAATAAGTATGTGAGTTCTTTATGACTAATGTTGAGTCCATGGATTATACGCACTCTCACCCTTCCACATTTGCTAGCCTCTCTAGTACCGCGCAATTTTCACCGGTGCATCAAACCCACCTTCCTCAAAACAGACACCATATATTTCCTCAAAACAGCCACCATACCTACCTATTATGGTATTTCCATAGCCATTCAGAGATATATTGCCATGCAACTTCCACCGTTCCGTTTTTCATGACATGCAGCATCACTTTCATATTGCATATAGAGTCATATTTTGTTCTAGGTATCGAGTTGTAAGTAAATAAAAGTGTGATGATCTTCATTATTAGAGCATTTGTCCCGTGTGAGAAAAGGATGATGGAAACTATGAATCCCTCACAAGTTGGGATGAGTGTCCGGACTTTATAAATAATAAAAGAAGCCAGCGAAGCCCAAATAAATAAAAAGAGGCCAAAGATGCCCACCAAAATAAAAAAAAGAGAGAAAAAAATGAGAGAAAGAGAGAAGGGACAATGCTACCATCTTTTTCCACACTTGTGCTTCAAAGTAGCACCATGATCTTCATGATAGAGAGTCTCCTATTTTGTCACTTTCATATAGCTAGTGGAATTTTTCATCATATGCACAACCACTTAGTTTCTTTTTGAGCTTTCATACACTTATAGCTCTAGTGCATCCGTTGCATGGCAATCCCTACTCATTCACATTGATATCTATTGATGGGCATCTCCATAGCCCGTTGATACGCCTAGTTGATGTGAGACTATCTTCTCCTTTTTCCTTGCACCTCCACCATATTCTATTCCACCCATAGTGCTATATCCATGGCTCACGCTCATGTATTGCGTGAGAGTTGAAAAGGTTTGAGAACATAAAAAGTGTGAAACAATTGCTTGACTTGTCATCGGGGTTGTGCATGATTTAGATACTTTGTGTGGGGAAGATGGAGCATAGCCATACCATATGATTTTGTAGGGATAACTTTCTAAGGCCATGTTATTTCGAAAGGACACAATTGCCTTGTTGGTGTGCTCGAAGTATTACTGTTTTTATGTCAATATTAGACTTTTGTTTTGAATCTTATGGATCTGAATATTCATGCCACAATAAAGAATATTACATGGATAAATATGTTAGGTATCATTCCACATCAAAAATTCTGTTTTTATCATTTACCTACTCGAGGACGAACAGGAATTAAGCTTGGGGATGCTTGATACGTCTCCAACGTATCTATAATTTTTTATTGTTCCATGCTATTATATTATCTGTTTTGGATGTTTTATATGCATTAATATGCTATTTTATATTATTTTTGGGAGTACCTTATTAATCTAGAGCCTAGTGCCAGTTTCTGTTTTTTCCATGTTTTTGAGTATTACAGATAAGGAATATTAAACGGAGTCCAAACGGAATAAAATCTTCGGAATGATTTTTCTTGGACCAGAAGAAACCTACCAGACTTGGAGATGAAGGCAGGAGACCTGCCATGGCGTCACAAGCCACTAGGGTGCGCCCTAGGGGGGGTGGGGCACGCCCTACTGGCTTGTGGCCCCACGGCAGCCCTCCTAACCCTATTCTTCGGCCTATAAATTCCCAAATATTCCCTAGATACTAAAGAGAGCCACGAAAATACTTTTCCGCCACCGGAACCCTCTGTTCCCGTGAGATCCCATCTTGGAGCCTTTTCCGGTAATCTGCCGGAGGGGGATTCGATCACGGAGGGCATCTACATCAACTCCATTGCCCCTCCGATGATGCGTGAGTAGTCCACCACAGACCTTCGGGTCCATAGCTAGTAGCTAGATAGCTTCTTCTCTCTCTTTGTTCTTCAATACCATGTTCTTCATGATCTTCATGGAGATCTATCCGATGTAATACTCTTTTGCGGTGTGTTTGTCGAGATCCGATGAATTGTGGGTTTATGTTCAGATTATCTATGAATATTATTTGAATCTTCTCTGAATTCTTATATGCATGATTTCATATCTTTTCAAGTCTCTTCGAGTTATTGGTTTGGTTTGGCCAACTAGATTGGTAATTCTTGCAATGGGAGAAGTGCTTAGTTTTGGGTTCAATCTTGCGGTGTCCTCACCCAGTGACAAAGTAGGGGTAGCGAGGCACGTATTGTATTGTTGCCATCGAGGATAAAAAGATGGGGTTTTCATCATATTGCTTGAGTTTATCCCTCTACATCATGTCATCTTACCTAATGCGTTACTCTGTTCTTCATGAACTTAATACTCTAGATGCAGGCAAGAGTCGGTCGATGTGTGGAGTAATAGTAGTAGATGCAGAATCGTTTCGGTCTACTTGACACAGACATGATGCCTATATGCATAATCATTGCCTTGGATATCTTCATAATTATTCGCTTTTCTATCAATTGCTCGACAGTAATTTGTTCACCCACCGTATTATTTTCCTTCATGAGAGAAGCCTCTAGTGAAACCTATGGCCCCCGGGTCTATTTTCCATAATATACTTTCAGATCTATAAACCAAAAATACCAAAAATATATTGCTGGAATCTTTTTACTTTTAGTTTACTTTCCGTTCTAGCAATCCTATCTATCTATCTCTATCAGATCTCATCCTTGCAAGTAACCGTGAAGGGATTGACAACCCCTTTATAGCGTTGGGTGCAAGTGTTTGATTCTTTGTGTAGGTACATCTATTGGGGACTTTCTTATATCTCCTACTAGATTGATACCTTGGTTCTCAACAACTGAGGGAAATACTTATCTACTTTGCCGCATCACCCTTTCCTCTTCAAGGGAAAACCAACGCATGCTCAAGAAGTAGCACGCTCCAACAAGGCGGCTTTCTCAGCTTCAATGGATTTATTTTGTTTTTCAAAGTGTGCCTTGGCTTTCTCCAATTCCTCCAAGGCAAGTCAAAGCTTCTCCTCAACTGTTGCTCGGGCGTTTTGCCCTACTTCAAGATCTTTCTTCAAGCCGGTCACATTTGACTCGACTGCTTTAAGAGCTTCCTGCACAATAGGAGTCATCAGATTCAACGGTCATAAGCCGGTTCACAAGGCACACTTTGAACCTGATTTATAACAAGTCTCAAGCAGATTGCAAGCAATATGCTTGACACTTGGGGGCTAATGCATGTCAGTTCTTCCAAAGCAAAGATATGAAGAAGACCCGACTCATCTCAAGAAGATGAGCCGGCCCTTGGGGGCTACAGGTCGGTTTTCTTCAAAATTATTAAGAAGACCCGACTCATCTCAAGAAGATGAGCCGGACCTTGGGGGCTACATGTCGATTTTCTTCAAAATTATTAAGAAGACCCGATTCATCTCAAGAAGATGAGCCGGCCCTGGGGGCTACAGGTCGATTTTCTTCAAAATTATTAAGAAGACCCAACTCATCTCATACAGATGAGCCGGCCTTTGGGGACTACAGGTCGATCTTCTTCAAATTACTAAGAAGACCCGACTCATCTCATGTAGATGAGCCGGCCCTTGGGGGCTAGAGGATGAATCTTTGAGTGCTTCACATTGTCAAAGACCCGACTCATCTTATGAAGATGAGCCAGCCCTTGGGGGCTACATAAGAGTATATAAGAGTGCAAAACAATACTAGACATACCTCATATTTTCTCTTCATCATGCCAACCAGGTTGATTTCCATTTCCCGGCTGGTAGTGAGGCGGTTAAGATAGCCGGCGTGTAACTCCTCGGCGCCGAGGTCTTCATAACTGGGAAGCTCAAGTTTAGCTTTCCCCTTATCACTTAATGGCATTTCCTCCTTGGCAGTATGCTTGGTCAATACGTTGGAGACCCCCGGAGTTGAATAACCTGTCTCAGTAACATTAATGTCCTCATCATCTTGCCCATGAGGGGCATCTTCAGCTGCTTCAGGAGGACTGGGCGGTTTAAGCTTGTCGGCTGGGTCAGCCTCAGCATCAGTAGCCTCGGTGTTAGTGGTTTCAACATGATGAGCCGGTTCACCCTCATCATCCTGATGACATTCAGGATTTTTGACATGAACTTCAGGAACCTCCAGAGCTAGATCCTCCTGGTCAGCAACGTCCGGATTTACTCATGGCTCACCAATTTTCCTCTTCTTAGCCTTGGCCTGGGCCCTGCAAAATAAGCAAGAAGAATAAAGCATATGCAAGGATAAAGTCTACAAAAGCAAATATATGGCTAAAGATAAGGAACTTACCCCTGGTTGATAACCCGGGGTGACAGCTTGGAGGCGGTTGAGTCGCCCGACGAAGGTGGTGATTCCTGATAATTTGAGTCGGAAGGGTTAAGATGTTGTTAGATAAGGCCAGCTTTTGGGTGAGACAAGGTTGTGCTATGATGCACCTCGTTCTGTCGCTTGTGGGCGGCTGACTTGTGCGGTAAACTGGCCACAATACTGCTAGAGCTGCTTCGAGTATGGCGCCTCGATTCAACCTGAGCCCTCTTCAAAATAAAATTGGGATCCAAATGAGCATCCGGGTGAGAAAATCTAACTTTCCTGACAAGCCGCCTTGTTTTCCTTGGGGGTAAGGATTCTGAGCCGGAAGAGATAGAAATTACCCCAGTATCATCAGCCCGGCTTGTCTCGATATTGCCCTAAGAAAAAAGACCAGCGTGTCAGCAAATTCGATTAAATATGGTTAAGGGAAATCTAACTCTACCTCCGATTGAACATCAGTTGTCGGTGATTTACCCATAAGTGACGGCTCTCCTACAACCGCCTTATCTTTCTTTGAACTTGGAAAGGCCTTTGGCTTCTTGGCTACGGTTTTTACTCGCTTCTTGCCCCAAAATGAAGACTTAGCCTACAAAGTTGACGATCAAAACTAACAGGTGAGGATTTGGGGTTTAAAAGAAAAGGACATTTATACAAGTCAGACAAAGAGTTACCGAAGATTCTTACGGGAGGAGCCAGGTTAAGAGCATAAAAGGGCTTTAATCCGTCTTTGCTGCAAGCGGCTTGACTTTCACCCAGTAGCTTCTTCACAATCCAATTTATTTCATCAGCATCCAAAGTTATATTGTTATATATTTGGTCATCGTCTAAGTTGCCGGAGTAAGTGCACATTAGACTGTCACGACGGCTTAGCGGAAAAATGCTCCAGGATACCCAGCACCGGGTCAAATCAACTCCAGTTAACCCGTTGGCTATTAAGGCCCTCAACTTTGGATATATAGGAGCGTGTTGAGCGCGTTCTTATGGAGGAGCCCAGCCAGGAAGTTCGAGGTCCATGGGAAGACGATTTGGTATGTAACCCGACAAAGGGTTCTCATCAGCTGGGGCCGTGTTCCGGCAATAGAACCAAGTTTTATTCCACCCTTTAGGGTGGCTTGACAGAGTGGCAGAAGGAAAGGCAACGTCTCTCCATCTCTGGATTGAGACCCCGCCAAGCTCTAGACTGGGGCCATCATCACATTCAGTCTGGCGGTTCAAGTAGAAAAAATCCATTAAGAGGGAGACAGAGGGCTCTATCTGCAGATACACCTCACAAAGCACTTGGGATTGACAAAGATTGGATATAGAGTTGGGACCAAGATCTTGAGGATGAAGATGGAAAAAGTGTAAAACATCTCGAAAGAATTTTGACCCGGGGGAGAGAAGCCTCTGAGAAGATGGTCCAAGAACACTACTACTTCTCCCTCACCAGGGTTGGGAATCTCTTCTCCGAGAGCAACCCGCCAGCCGATTACTTCCTTAGATGGTAGAATACATTGATCTTAGTGATACGTCTCCAATGTATCTATAATTTTTGATTGTTCCATGCTATTATATTATCTATTTTGGATGTTTTATATGCATTAATATGCTATTTTATATTATTTTTGGCACTAACTTATTAACCCAGTGCCCAGTGCCAGTTTCTGTTTTTTCCTTGTTTTTGAGTATTGCAGAAAAGGAATATCAAACGGAGTCCAAACGGAATAAAATTCTACGCTGATTTTTCTTGGACCAGAAGGAACCCAGGAGGCTTGGAGAAGAGGCCAGAAGATCTACGGGTGGGCCACAAGCCACCAGGGCGCGCCCCTGGGGAGGGGGGGGGGGCGCCCCTGGCTTGTGGGCCCCCCGTAGCTCCTCCAACCCTAATTCTTCGCCTATAAATTCAGAAATATTCCCCCAATACCAGAGAGAGCCACGATAATACTTTCCGCCGCCGCAAGCCTCTGTTCCCGTGAGATCCCATCTTGGGGCCTTTTTCGGTAATCTGCCGGAGGGGGATTCGATCACGGAGGGCATCTAGATCAACACCATTGCCCCTCCGATGATGCGTGAGTAGTTCACCTCAGACCTTCGGGTCCATAGCTAGTAGCTAGATGGCTTGTTCTCTCTCTATGATCTTCAATACCATGTTCTCCATGATCTTCATGGAGATCTATCCGATGTAATACTCTTTTGCGGTGTGTTTGTCGAGATCCGATGAATTGTGGATTTATGATCAGATTATCTATGAATATTATTTGAATCTTCTCTGAATTCTTATATGCATGATTTCATATCTTTGCAAGTCTCTTTGAGTTATTGGTTTGGTTTGGCCAACTAGATTGGTAATTCTTGCAATGGGAGAAGTGCTTAGTTTTGGGTTCAATCTTGCGGTGTCCTCACCCAGTGACAAAGTAGGGGTAGCGAGGCACGTATTTTGTATTGTTGCCATCAAGGATAAAAAGATGGGGTTTTCATCATATTGCTTGAGTTTATCCCTCTACATCATGTCATCTTACTTAATGCGTTACTCTGTTCTTCATGAACTTAATACTCTAGATGCAGGCAGGAGTCGGTCGATGTGTGGAGTAATAGTAGTAGATGCAGAATCGTTTCGGTCTACTTGATACGGACGTGATGCCTATATGCATAATCATTGCCTTGGATATCGTCATAACTATGCGCTTTTCTATCAATTGCTCGACAGTAATTTGTTCACCCACCGTATTATTTTCCTTCAAGAGAGAAGCCTCTAGTGAAACCTATGGCCCCCGGGTCTATTTTCCATATTATATTTTCAGATCTATAAACCGAAAATACCAAAAATACTTTGCTGCAATCTATTTACTTTTATTTTACTTTTCGTTTTAGTAATCTTTTATATCTATCTCTATCAGATCTCATCCTTGCAAGTAACCGTGAAGGGATTGACAACCCCTTTATAGCGTTGGGTGCAAGTGTTTGATTGTTTGTGTAGGTGCATAGATTGGGGCCTTGCTTGTACCTCCTACTTGATTGATACCTTGGTTCTCAACAACTGAGGGAAATACTTATCTACTTTGCTGCATCACCCTTTCCTCTTCAAGGGAAAACCAATGCAAGCTCAAGAAGTAGCCGGAAGGATTTCTGGCGCCGTTGCCGGGGAGGATACATAGCAAGTCAAGACAAGAACTCTCCCGTCAACTTGCCAATTTTTGGCGTGGTTGTCGGAGAGATCTACATCAAGCCTACCAAGTACCCATCACAAACTCATCTCTTGCATTTACATTATTTGCCATTTGCCTCTCGTTTTCCTCTCCCCCACTTCTAAAATGATTTTCATAAAAAACCAAAAAGATTTGCCTTTTTATTCGCCCTTCTTTCGTTCGTCTTTTCGTTTGCTTTTTATTTGCTTGTGTGTTAGATTGCTTGCTTTGTCACGATGTCTGAGAATACCAAATTGTGTGACTTCTCCAATACTAATAATAATGTTTTTATTAGTACTCCGATTGCTCCCTCCACCAGTGCGGAATCTTATGAAATTAATGCCGCTTTGCTTAATCTTGTTATGAAAGAACAATTTTCCGGCCTCCCTAGTGAAGATGCCGCATCCCATCTAAATACTTTCGTTGAGTTGTGTGATATGCAAAAGAAGAAAGATGTGGATAATGATATTGTTAAATTGAAGCTATTTCCGTTCTCACTACGAGATCGTGCTAAAACTTGGTTTTCATCTTTGCCTAAAAATAGTATTGATTCATGGAATAAGTGTAAAGATGCTTTTATTTCCAAGTACTTTCCGCCCGCTAAGATCATCTCCCTTAGGAACGATATAATGGATTTTAAGCAACTTGATCATGAGCATGTTGCACAATCTTGGGAGAGGATGAAACTAATGATTAGAAATTGCCCCGCACATGGTTTGAGTTTATGGATGATTATGCAAATTTTTTATGCGGGATTGAATTTTGCATCTAGAAATCTTTTAGATTCTGCCGCGGGTGGTACTTTTATGGAAATCACATTAGGAGAAGCTACTAAACTCCTAGATAATATTATGGCAAATTACTCTCAATGGCATACCGAAAGATCTCCTACTAGTAAAAAAGTGCATGCTATTGAAGAAATAAATACTTTGAGTGAAAAGATGGATGAATTAATGAAATTGTTTGCTAGTAAGAGTGCTCCTATTGATCCTAATGATATGCCTTTGTCTTCTTTGATTGGAAATAATAATGAATCTATGGATGTGAATTTTGTTGGTAGGAACAATTTTGGTAATAACGCGTATAGAGGTAATTTCAACCCTAGGCCGTTTCCTAGTAATTCCTCTAATAATTATGGTAAATCCTACAACAATCCTTATGGAAATTATAATAAGATGCCCTCTGATCTTGAGAATAATATTAAAGAATTTATTAGTTCGCAAAAGGTTTTCAATGCTACGATTGAAGAAAAATTGCTCAAGATTGATGATTTGGCTAGGAACATTGATAGAATTTCGCTTGAGATTGATTCTTTGAAAATTAGATCTACTCCACCCAAGCATGATATTAATGAGTCTTTAAAAGCTATGAGAACTTCTATTGATGAGTGTAAGAAAAGATTCGCTAGAATGCGTGCTAAGCGTGAATGGCTTGAAAAAGTGTGTTCTCGTGATAATAATGATGAAGATCTTAAAGTGATTGATGTGATTCCTATTGAATCTTTGTTTTCTAATATAAATCTTGATAAATATGGGACTGGAGATAAGTCAACTTTAGTTAAAATTTGTCCCAATGATTCGGAGTTTATAGATCTTAATGCTAAAATTGATAAAAGTGGGATTGAAGAGGTCAAAACTTTAAATAGCAATGAGCCCACTCCTTTGGATTTCAAGGACTTTAATTATGATAGTTGTTCTTTGATTGATTGTATTTCCTTGTTGCAATCCATGTTGAATTCTCCGCATGCTTATGATCAAAATAAAGCTTTTACTAAACATATCGTTGATGCTATGATGAAATCTTTTGAAGAAAAACTTGAGTTGGAAGTTTCTATACCTAGAAAGCTTTATGATGAGTGGGAACCTACTATTAAGATTAAAATTAATGATTATGAGATCCATGCTATGTGTGATTTGTGTGCTAGCGTTTCCACGATTCCGAAAACTTTAAGTGATGTGCTAGGTTTCCATGAACTTGATGATTGCTCTTTAAATTTGCATCTAGTGGATTCCACTATTAAGAAACCTATGGGAAGGATTAGTGATGTTCTTATTGTTGCAAATAGGAATTATGTGCCCATAGATTTCATTGTTCTTGATATAGATTGCAATCCTACATGTCCTATTATTCTTGGTAGACCTTTCCTTAGAACGATCGGTGCAATTATTGATATGAAAGAAGGAAACATTAGATTCCAATTTCCGTTAAGGAAAGGCATGGAACACTTTCCTAGAAAGAAAATTAAATTACCTTATGAATCTATTATGAGAGCTACTTATGGATTGCATACCAAAGATGACAATACCTAGATCTATTGCGTTATGCCTAGCTAGGGGCGTTAAACAATACCGCTTGTTGGGAGGCAACCCAATTTTTTTTATGTTTTTTAGTTTCCGTTATTGAGTTCTTTACACATTATTACCTCTGTAGTAATTGTGTTTTAGTGTTTTAATTAGTTTTTGAGCCAAGTAAGGCCTTTGGGATGGTCTACGGTGATTGTTGATTTGATTTTGCTGAAAAACAGAAA